>JAVJAQ010002690.1:0-746982 GCA_032362365.1 Zygogramma bicolorata | reverse complement strand
CATGGTTATTGTACCGAAATGTGGAAAATTCGACCTAGTTCAAAAAAATGAACTAATATTCAACCACCGAAAAAACTTGCCTACCGGCAATTTTCGGTTTCTGTAATGGCTCTTTCTTGAAAGTCATATCAATTCTAATCCGAAATATCATCGAACAATCCATCCACACTATCTTGAAATCCTTACTAATAAATTAAACTTGATTTATTTATACATTAATATCCCGTTATCGTAGGGTTGGCCACGCCGGTAATCTGTCACAAGAATTTGACATCATGAAAATTTGATTTCAAAGTGTTTTTGTAGGTAATAAATATTGATCTAAACATTACAACTTGACTTGTAGCAGAACATTCGAAATGTTTACTAATTAGCTGAAAAATTGATTTTGACAGCGATTAGTGTTCCAACGCTATTGTACACCTACTGATATCTGAGAATCGGTAAATAATGATAGCATAGAACTGCTACCTACCTGTTTTAGTGTCAAATCAATTTTTCAACAAATCTCAAAATTAGCGGTTGGAGAAAAACAATTTGTTCAACTGGTACGAAAAACGCATTTTCGAGACTCTCTGGCTTGTCCCGAAAACATTAATTTTTGTACTAGTTGAACAAATCACTATTTCCGCCTACCTCTATCCGAACTCCAAAGTATACATCTCCTGGCCTCATTGTAGGAAATCGTTCCTTTCCTCCCGACGAAAAGGAAGTAAAAGTGAAGAAATGGTATGTCATCAATGAAATAACGTGACGATCTGAACCGAGATCTAAACTAAATTCTATTATATAAGTATAAAATTCACTGTTTATCACCCTGTATCTTACAAAAAAGTAGAAGTCACTAAAGAAGGTAAAATATTTTCAAGAAGCTAATGAATTCAGAAAATAAAAGGTAAACGGCAAATGTTATAATAGAGCTACATGTTCATGATTTCGCAGAAGTTGCCTGTGAGTCCTGATAGCGCAACGAGTTGGTGCACCGCTCACTATTCATGCTAGGCTATTCAGGCTTCTCCGTTCCCTCATAATTGAGCCATGCATTAGAAAACCTTTCATATGTGATAATTCAAGGGACTACGATTTCTTGAATAATTTGAATTTCTACCTTTCAAGCATCAAAGCTGAAAAGATGTACGAGTTGCAGCTACTAGGTATAGTCTATGTTATACGAAGTCACTTAAAACAGTATAAAGCTGAAATTCCATTTACAGTCGGTGTATCTTCGGTGAAACACTGGCGGTGGATTACTATTATGAGCTGGCATATGGTTCGGTGCTCTCTCAGCTTAGTTCGTAAAGACTTCATCTATCGAGGAGGCATAAATTCACGTCATTCGATTGAATCTGAATAATCAATGATACAAAATAGTTGAAACTAAATACACGAGAACAAAAAACCAGATAAATGAATAATCATTAATTGAATGAAACTATTTTCCCAATTTTGTAAAACCATCGCCAGTGACAAGTGAGAATCGTTCTGGTAACTGTGGTATATTTTTGTTGAATAATCGTTGTTTTTTTCTGCATGCTCAATGATCAAGAACAATGAATAATTTCTCTAACACGATTCGAACACAAAGCAACATGGATGTTTCAATAGCATTTTTATGACCGTTCCCGGTATACATTTCAATCAAACATTCGCTGAAGTAGAAAGCATTTACTGAGGCTGTTAGTAATTGCATACTTACACCGCTCATTTCACCTAATAAAGTGTTGATATTTATGAACCGACTTCATCGTGTGGGTTTGCCTTTTTGACGTGATGGATGGCTTCTTTACTATTCAGTTTATTTAGGGACTTGTTGAGCAAATTTCGAGTCACATGCTGAAATATTGCTACAAGGGTTGTGGGTCGACTGTATATCAACACAAACACATTGCTCATGTTTGACAAATCTGGTGTTGGCTGAACATGAATGGAGTTTGTTTTTGAAAATTAGAATAGAGCAACGGACCGTTTTCACTCATCCGAAGCCGAGTATAATCGTGATCTCATGTTCAGGATTTTGTTTACTTTCTCTTCTCAATCATTATGAAAATTCCTCACGAAAAATAACATCGAAAATATTAGCAAACTCTCAAAGCATGTACAAAAAAAAGAGTATATCGCATGTTGTTAGGTTACTATTATAGTAGGTAATCTGTGGTTTCAGGCAATTTTATATACTAAATACTTATCGTACTGAATTTCATAATAACTAGGGCTGAGAGACAAAGCACCATTCAATGAACTCCCCCTTAAGATTTTTCAATTTATTGATAATTCTTCGCTCACGAACTGGCTCACTTAGTTGGAGCATCGTATAAGTGTCGGAGACTTGTCTCTCTTCTTTAGATATTTTCTCGACGAGTGCAAAATTCCAACTCCTTTGTTCTGAGATTAGATAGCTGTCGAACCTCTCTTGCTCAGGGCTCTTTTTTTTCAATAGAAGGAGGTTTTTCCTGAGGCTCACGAAAATTTAAAGTTAATGTAAATTCGTATCTCCTGTCTCATAATTCACGCGGTGTTCTTTGAACACAACACAGCATCCCTTCCGCGGAAATCTGTATTTGAAAGTAGCCGTGTGAAGACATTTTTTGGATGTATGTATGATTCTGAAAATGTGGAAATGAAGACTTTATAAAAAGTACATCTAGATGAACAACCCCCTTATTATATTGCGTACAGGACG
Source organism: Zygogramma bicolorata (assembly GCA_032362365.1). Lineage (NCBI taxonomy): Eukaryota > Metazoa > Arthropoda > Insecta > Coleoptera > Chrysomelidae > Zygogramma > Zygogramma bicolorata. The sequence continues at coordinate 744,302 of JAVJAQ010002690.1, read as the reverse complement.
CTGAATCACAATCACACTCCTTAACCAATTTGTGAATGAAACTAAAGAGATTGTAAGATTGATAGATAGCACTTATAGAATACTTCTACTCAGCATGACATTAAATAAAGACAGGTTTGTATTGACATTCCTGATAAATCAGTCCACTTCCCAAACCCATACAAGCTTGTTTCTGCTGAGAAAAATTTATCAGTGGAACTTTCCCAAAGAAAATTCGTTTCGTTTATACATTCACTCATCACGACTATCTGAAATCGAATAAGTATAAAAAAGGCCAAAACTTGAACTACTACCACAGAACAGAAGGTACTACTATGTCGTTCAAATTAAAAAAAAAAGATAGACGTGTTTCGCCACATTCTTATTTTTCACGATAGGAACGCGAAAATACATGCAATATGTTTCGAACGTTTTTCATTTCTTGTATCATATAAATGATTTTCGAAATTTTTTATTTAAATTTTTGAAAATATGAATTGAAATTCTATATATAAATGATCATACTATGTCAATATCTTCTTTGTATAAAAGATCAGAAGGACATATAATTTTCAAAAAAATGCTTTGAATCACTTCTAGATTGAGAAGAGAAGGATAAGAGTCGAAATGAATATTTCTGATTGGTAATTACTTCAGTAGGTAAACAATAAGATATTATATTAGCATCAAATATTATAATAAGGGATGTGTGCTATTAGCTCGAACTTTCATTGTACAAATATCTCTTTTGTCATATTTCTTGTTCGGTTCATTCATAAATGATGACTATCAAACTCGAAGCACAACATATCTCCGGGAAAAAAACAGAAAACTGAAACACTGAATTCAGAAGTTGTACAACCCAAATAGCACTCTCGCCCTCATAACCTGAACAATCAACATATTTCCAAGTTTTCCATCATTTTTGCATTATGAAATCGGATTGTAATATTCTGTGGACGCTGAAATATGTCAACAGAATTTTCGAACGACTCTCATTCCCTTTTTGCTGTACTCTGAGATGATATCAAAATTATGTGGAACCCAATTAAACTTAGCCATTTTCTAGTTTGCCTTTGACCATCTGCTCAACCGGCATAGATCTCGAAATGAAATTGGAAGTAATATTAAAATCTCTGTATGCAGACATCAAATAATAAACTAGGAAAAACAAATAAATCCGGGAAAGTCAACTGAATTAACATTTTCCTGTAACTTATTTTGAGCGTTATGAAAGCCTCAAACAGACCGGGAGATCACAGTTTTTATTGCTTTCTGGATAATAAGCGTTTTCTCTGGAAAAAACTCGCCAGTTTCAATAATGCGATATTTCAAAACAGAAAATATTCCGTAATTGAAATGCCTCGAGGTGATTTATGCATTTCGAGGGAAGCAGAAAAAATCATTATCTCCCGAGTGATTATCATCATTGGCGTGGCTTATCTTTATCCGTTGAAAAAAGCTTACTCAGCCTCTTTAAATCTTGATTGGTTTCTGTACACCGAGATTGGAATTTCGAATTCACTTCATTCTAATCCCGAATCACCGTGAAAAGTAACAGATTAGGAATAATTATCATTTAAATTACTCTTTTCAGCCTCACAGAGAATATGAACAACTCAATCTGACAACGTAAAAAATCAACTGATGGCGATCACTTTCAAGTTGACGCATTCCTTGAACGATGTTAAAAATCAGCTAGGATGATTGTATATCTTCAATTTTCCACACAAACAAAGAAAAGTTTTGTTTGTAATTTAATAATAATTATAATAATAGATCTTCATTTTCCAGAAAAATATTACAATTACAACTCTCCGGAAATCTTATACTGGAGAAAACCGAACATCAGCACAACCAGCTGATGTTCGATTTATCCAAAGATACAACCTCTGTTTTTCATCTTTGCAAGTGAGTTGTGGTGTTTTCTTCATCCATCTCACTGTTTATTTAGTTCAATCAGCCACGAGGAGTGTATCATCTCGGAAATCTGGTGTGAAAAATTCACTAGAATTCTTGACGAAACCCTGAAATCCACAAGAAATCCTGATTTGGTGTACAAATTTTACATAGGTGAAACATCCTTTGTTAAACCAGTGATGTAATGTCTTGTATTTGCAAGAAGCATCAATCGCTGATGAATCGAAAGGAAAACTTATTTAGAGGTGGGGAGGTTCTCCATTGCAATTCACTTGATGAAGTAAAGAAATTATGTCAGAATCAAATTCTAATCATGCTTCCGCAGCATGTGTAAAAGATCCATCTAGTAATAAGTAGAAATTCTCTTTGAGGCTTAAAAGATCCTCTTGTATTGGCTCCATTTCAGGTAGATCAAATCAAAAGAATTTGTTAAACTTTTGAAAGTTTGTAATGAGTTGTTCATTCATTTGTATCCTAAATTTCCAATCATTCACTGAAGCTCTTTATAGAAGATCACTTTGGAAGATAACCCTGCAACAAAATCACCCCCACCATCGTTTTTCCCTTGCAATCATCGTTTCAAATCACGAAAGGATTCAGTTTTAAAAGTGCAATGGCAAATTCATATGGGTATATAATTATTAAATGTTTCCACTTTCACATCAAAACTTCCATTTTTTTACATTCTACCGTTACGCCACTGACTAAAACAGTCGCTAGTCTATAATTTTAGATATAGGTGCCTATCGAGTATCGAGACGCTTTTCGGAGTGCCCCTTGATCATTTCGAACCCTATTTTTATACGTATAATAGCTGTGATTAGATAATTATTTTCCAATTTTCGTAAATTGAACAAATTAGTGTCTATAAATTTCAACGACTGCTGTCTAGCTAGAGCTTTCTTTAACCAACAACCAACAGTAAAGTCACCGGGAGGGCCCGACCTCTATTAGGCGGCATTTTGCGGTCATATTTCACGTCAGGTATGTACGCAGTAATTTCTATGAGCAACACAAGAAACGGCTTGATGATCGTCTGCCAACAGGACAGGATATTAAAAAATGTGGGGTAGATAAGCGCTATTAAGAATAAACAAAATTGGAAATTCGGCGAAAAATGGGTGTACCCATAATTTATAATGATAGATAAAATAGGGAATAAAATGTATGTAAAAGCGATGATATAAATACGAAATGAATATTTCTATATTATACAGGGGGTCACCATTTAAAACGAAACAGATTCACGTTCATTTAAAAAAAATCGTTACACGTAATAACATTGGTCACAGGAGAGGTTTTTCGATACGATTTTCAATACTTTCACCCTATAGCAAGGTCACTATTTCAAATGGAATGAGGTGATACCTTTTTGAAAAGGGCATTTAATTATCTTTCAAATTTCATCTCATTTGTGATGTTCGATAAGATAGTTTCGAAGATATCTAGTTGTGTAATAATTTTTCAAACCTAATAATTTGAAGCGCAAATTTCATTTGACATGAAAAAAATGAGGTAAAATAAAGACGAATCACCTAGATACTGTGGAGTGTATACAATATACAACTTCAATATTATTCTTGGAATACCGGAAGGAAAAAAATGTGAATTGGGATAGACGACAGTTGGTTCGAGGAATGATGGAATATTGACTATTCAAAAGAAAAATATCAAATAGAAAAATTGAAACCATTAAGAAATCAGCAGTGAATAAATAATGAATGGAGAAATCACAAACAACAATGCAACTAAATATATTACAAGTGCGATTATATATGGCAATATTCATAAAATATAAAAAACTGCAAATAAAGAAATATCGTGAATTGCACTTGACGTGCTGCTCCCTTTCTCACAAATTGTGACATTGAAAGTTTAAAAATGCAGAAGATAGTTTTCAAGATTGAAAAAGCTATTTTTTATCAGAACAAGTGCCTCCCCAAACCGTGTTGCAGTTGATTTCTTAGAGGGCATCTTATTTTACGGAATATTTCCCTCATATAAAATGTCCCATGAGAGCAATGCAATTATCGAAAACTTACAGCGCTAATTGCATTGTATCGAAAACTTACAGCGGTAATTGCATTGTATCAAGTTACCATAACAACACATTTGAAACCGTATCGCTAGACGTCAGTAAACAACACAAATAAATGTCAGATAGACTTCAAAAATAGAAAAACATTTCGCGTTTTGGTGAGTGCTCCATACAATCTATAGAGGAAAGTATAAATGAACAAAAAATAGCATTACATTGAGAATTTCTTTATTCGTGAAATATTTCAATGAATTACATTCGTGCATAAAAATGACCAGATAATTTTGCATTCAAGCGTGATATCTTATACAAATTGCATTCGGCTATTTTCATATTTTGTAAAAGAGACAATATATGAAAATAAACTCTTAGAATTTTTCGAGGGGGAAACAACTACCTACCCAAAATATGTACACCATATTTTAAATATCTGATAATTAACAATATTCAAAATATATTGAAAAAAACACAGTATTTAAATATTCAAAATATATTTAAGATAATGAAAGTATTTAATGAACTGAAAATATATTTGAATAATTAAAGTATACTGAAGGCATTGAAAATTGAGGAAACGTACTTAGATTTGAACTGTAAAGAAAATAATTGGAATATACTTAGCGCATATAATATCTGATCCAATTGAGGTAAAAAAACGTAATGAAACTTTTATTGCGACATTTTATATTTCTTTCATAGATCCTTGATTAGAGGATCAGCCTACCACGGTTGGTGAGTGAAAAAAGTTTCAAATAAAAAAAGTACACCTCAATAATCTTTGAGTAGATCAGAAATATAGAGTATCAATCGAGTCCGATTTTTTTTTGAAAGATTTGTATTATTTGTTAATTTCTTTCAATGATAAACCACTGATTTGAAACGGATGGAAACCCTGTAGCGATACTGGACCTTCGAAAATAAATTCAATGGGCACGTCCTGCATGTCATTCTTCATTGGCCACACAAACGATTGTATTTCAAATATTTGAGCAACTCCATTAGATTTTCATCTGCATTTTCTATTTCTGGTCGATATATGGAAATGAAATAATTTCTAAACAGATAATAGTCATTCACTTTATGACATACCATTTTCATGATCTACATCTCCATTGATAAAATTTCAGAATATTCGGATTCTGAAATTCCTCGATTTCTTGTGAAAAACCTCCAAAATCAAAATAAATTTCAGAATATTCGGATTCTGAAATTCCTTGATTTCTTGTGAAAAACCTCCAAAATCAAAATATATGACTATACTTATTTGCTTTTATTACCATCACTTCTCGCATCACTTACTCCCATAAAAATAAAAGACGATTTATTGCGAAAACACTAGCAACTAGCACTTCAATAACTCATAGCATGCCGATTATAATAGATACCCCACATAGCAATCAAAAGCATATTCATAACTCGAGCACATGCTGAGGATATGTTTCAACTCATATTCCCCAAATAATATCCCTATAGTATATTCCCAGCATAAGTACCTTACTGCTATGAATGTTCTTTTCATCATATCTGTCTAGGAATATTGTAACATATTCTAGGGATCTTGGGACACATTCCCGTAAATACTTCAAAGAATATTTGTTTTAAAAATACGTAAATAACAATTCAACATTTACATTTTTGTGAACTAACCACTCAAATCAACCCCGTAACCTTACTTTTTAGAATCTATATTACATTCTAATACATTTTCAACGTGACTTTTAGTACAAACTGGCTAGGTTGAAATCCCAACTGTTGGTACTTCGTTAAAATCTTCCTGGCAGCACTGCATGCATGCGTGCGTGGCAAGTCGCAAGCTAAGCTTCCATTTTCCAAGCTTCTTTTTCTTTGTTCTTGTTGAAATTGAATGTTATCTACAATCAGTTTACCAGTTGAATTGTTTATTTTCAAAGAAGACATTTTATCAGTGTGTGTTCAGTGTTCTCTATTGTGGATTGTGCATATTCGATACTGATAGTGAAGTGTGGGGAAGTTATCGAAAAAAAAGTTAGGTTAGGGTAAGCTTTCTTCACGGCTTTTTTTATTCATAGAATAATATCATGTATATCTATTTGAGATGCTGTTCAATGTAATAAGAGAACACAAAATGCCTGTGAAGATGAAATTATCCAAGAAATAAAGAGATGGTTAGCTAAAGCTAAAGAACGGGTTAAAAATGAGTTAAAGAAAACTGAGATGAGGTGAGTTTTGAATTTTGGACCCTACCACTGTCCCAGTATACCTACATGTTCCAATGGAATATCTCATAAACCAGAAGTGATTTCCGATATTTACATTTCTCAAAGCAATATGTATAATTATCTATATTGATCATTCAGAATTTTGAATTTTTATTATTTCAAATAAATGAAACATTCCATTGTAACATGTATATCGGGACACCCGGTATATTGTTCTAATCCATTATATTTTTAGGTCCCAAAATCAGCAGCGTTCCCAGGACACTGAAATAGGATAAAAAACAATAACATGTGAATAAGAATTTCTTAGTTTTTCATAAATGTTTTGAAAGTATTTGATGTCTTTTGTTTGAACATAATCAAGGATGGCATTCATGCTTCAGAAAATGCCAAGAAACTAACTACTAGAACCTTTAAGGATAATGATATTGCATCTCCTAAAGTCCCTCACCAAAATATATATTCATCTTGGACATATCCAGTTTGCACATATAGGGTATATTGAGCATATATATAGCATATGCTATATTGGTGATGTAGGTATATTCTGAGGATATTTGAATATATTCAGGGTATATATTTCAATCATATACGTAGCATATACTACTTGTGGCCAAAAAAATATACCTAGCATATTCTCAGCATATAGTAACTATATTCTGTGTATATGCTAGGGATATAATCTCAATATTCTTATGCGTTCAGGAATATGTTTAGCACATACTTGGTATATAATTTTGCTATGTGGGACAGATCCCGCAGAGTGTGAACAGAATTAATTCCTGGAATTCAAGTCGCAAAAACGAATTAAAATATAGACACAATTTTTTTTCCTAATTTCACAAATAATTTTTGCTTATTGCTGAATATTTTTTCATATTTACTCGTAGACGCAAATGTTATCTGATTTCCATTACGCCATGCACTCAAACCACCCAGAAGGCCCGACGCTTCACTGGCCCTGAGACACCTACGAAAGCAAAAATGCCATTCTATTCAGTTAATGATCACGTCCGTGCATCCCTGGATGCATTCCCTCCAATGTTTATCATAAATCAAAGACATTACAGCGTTGTCAACGGACGCCGCACCGACCGAAACCCATACTAGAAATGCTATTCATTAAATATCTATACTATGTACAAATCTTGAAGTTTGCACGTGAAACGCTTGAAAAGACATTTTAAACATTATAAATGACATGACATTAAATGTAGAAGAAATAACAAAATTTGCCAGTTGAAAACTTGGTCTCAGTAAGAAAAAATAAATTGACACAAAAGTATCAAGTTCACTAGTTCACTTCAAATTTGCTTCACTACCTGTATCAACCTGCAAGCTACACACACACGCAGTAATAAATATCAAATTATGTCAGAATATATTTTCGGTTAACCCGGCGTTAACGAAAGAAACGATTGTAGACCGAATTGCAGCCCAAATATTTCAAATATTTTGGAAGACTGAAAAGGATATCGTAACATTTAAACTGTATTGAAATACTAAGAAAGATATTTTGGTAATGAAACAATATTTAAAGTGAAAGAGACATGACAAATATTGAAATATTTCGAATATATTGTAGATATTTTGATAATGAAAATAATATTCAAAGTATGGAGTGGATATTTTTGGGATTAAAGTAGTATTTAAAGTATGAAGCGGTACTTGTGGATACTGAAATACTGAAACTGATATTGAAATAATTTAAATATATTTGAGATATTCAGGTACTGAAAGTAGTATTGAAATATTTTAATTTCTGGATGTACACCTATTTAAAGAGTTGTTTCCCCCTCGGAATTTTTAGATATCACGCATTCTTGCAAAAATAATCGATAATTTTTATGCACTCGTGCAATTATAACCGAAAATCTTATAGGAAACTGTATGAGTATTTTTTATGTGGATTTTCATCAAGAATCGTCTAGTTCTATTCATTATTCAAAAAAATATTCACTTAAGGTTCTTCAACACTATTAGTGGGATTGGAGACCATCCTAGTTTTTATGTTGTTATATAAGGAACTAGGATAATTCGAATTCACCGAATTGTTGAAAGGAAACCCTGGACTATCAACTGATTCATTATCGTTAAGAATCTCTTCGCGAAAAACAACCGACGGTTAGTAATGCTTATGCCCAAGGTGCCCCCTTTGTAGGGGGGCACCTTGTTCAAATTCTGCGTAAAATCGAATTCCTATCAGTCACTTCAGCTTCTGCGTGACTTTCAGATCAGGCGAATTTTCGTCATCCATCTCTACAAGCCACTGGAATAACGTATTTCAATACAAAGCATTCAGCGCCATCTAGCAGTGCAATTCGAAGGCTATTTTATATCAGAAATCAAGCAAGAAGTTTGGCCAATTTCATCCCAAATTTTTACAGGTAGAAGTTGAAGCACCAAGGTTTCTGGACATCTTTCATTGAATCAATATATCTCACTCTAACTCATTTGAAACGAGTGGGACCTCTCGAAACCACGGGCCGCATTAGGAACACCTCCCCAATCAGTATGCCACGTCCGATTCCGGAGAAAAATCTTTCGCTACGTGTTTCAAATCCTCCTGTTCGAAGAGGCTCAATAATTCTTAAACTTGTGCAACTTTCGCTCGGAACACACCATCCATCAAAAACTAATTTCCCATCGAGAGCGGTGTACAGAACAAATACAATAAATCTTGTGCCAACTTATATTTGTGTTGCGAGCATTCAGAGAATGTTGTACCATGCCACCGAGTCATTCTCATGGCATAACTTATAAAAACGGGCGTCTTTAACGACTCAATAATATTTTACTCGGAAAATTTACAGCATCACCTGCGACAATAATTAAAGAGCGAAAAAAGGTTTCGGTACGCGGTGTGGTCCAATTGGTTTTTTGCTGTTTATGTCGACTTTTTTGGCAGATGAACTTTCGAACTCGCGCTGTCGATTGGTATGGGGCCGTTCATAAAATACGTCAGACTAACATCAGCTTTTTTTGACCCCCTCCCCCCCCATTGTCACACTGTGTCACAATTTTTGTGACCCCCCTAGAAATATTTCGTAACAAAAACTAAGACCCCCCCCCTGCTGAGTATGATGAATTCTAAATGATAGTACACAAATTCTGAAAATTAAAAATAGTTTTTATAATAAAATTTAAATAAATTAATAAATATCTTTCATAACGAACATATAAATAATATTTCTGAGATATTTATAAACAATTTCAATATGGATGGCCACAAATAATATAGATATTTTACATAATCAGAAGATTCAATGCTCAATAACACAATGAAACAGAAAAAAATCGCTTTATTTTGTTTCATTTGTATAGTGCAATTCAGTGTATTGTGACAAGATGAATTCTCATTCTTAATTGAAAATTCATTCGCAAAGATGGAGTCACTATAGATCAAATTAAAGAATCTGACGAGTTTAGGAATTCGTTAGAAGATGTCGCACATGTAGATTTCTACCAAAATCTACCGAAGATTTCTTTCATACCAAAATTTTTCAATTTTCGTCAGAAATCTACTAAAAAAGTGGATTTCTACCAAAAGTGGTCACGCTGGCTAGCGCTCATGTCAAAAAATATAAACGGCGAACGTCACGTTGCCGTATACCCCCGTCCCCCCTTGTCACATTTTGTCACACTCAGCCAGACCCCTCCCCCCCCTTGTATGCGAACGTATTTTATGAACGGCCCCTATGAGAAGAGATCAAATGTTCACATGAAGAATAATTCATATTCAATATTTTCAGAAAAACATTCATTGAATTAGACACATTTTATCTGAATAAATCGATGGATTTGTAGTTTTGGATTCGGCAAACATTTTGATTATAATAATTCCACTTCTTTCGTACTGTGAAGTTTTATCTTTCTGTTTCTGTCAATGAATGAGTATATTATTATTATTATATTCAAACAGACATATACCTAATTCTTTTGAAGATCGAGACAACAGTTCGAGATAATATTGAAATAGGTATCAACTCTGTTCAGAGTATTTTGCAGAAAAGCCTGGAAACATGAAAATATCGTCATTGATTGATATTGGTTTTCGAACGTCTGGTTTCATATGTACTTAGGTGGATTGCGATCCTCAATATTATATTATTATTATTATTAAACTATTATTATTATTTTGACCTGAAGCCTTGATAAAAAATTTGAGCAAAACAACTGCAATAACTGGAATTTGAGAAAAATCTGAAGGAGAAATTATTATTCAAATATGAATAATATAAAAACCTGCGAAATTGATCAAAGAATCAAGGGGAAAATCAAGAAGGATGTTCAATCGCAGTGTCGATGCATCTAAGATGTTTCGCAATCGTCTTCAGTCATTGCTAAGATTCGAAACGTACACTAAACTCCGTCTCATAGTTTTCTTATTTTATTCTCTTTAGCTTTGTTGCTTACTCTGGATTTCAATTCTTCTGATAATTTCATTTCACATTCTTCAATATCAAGGAGGCGGCTTATAATTCCTCATTTTTTTGAATTTATTCTACAGGAAATAGAAAAAGATCAGAAATTTGAAAAAAACCATCGCTCATTTCAAAGATACTTTCTCGACTGTGATACAGAAGACGCAAATTTAATTTGAAATATTTGCCGTAAAAACAAATAACAATTCAAATATCTTTCACTTTCAATGGAGAGAAACATCAGAAATGAACTCGCAATTAAATTGTTAAGGTTTTTCTTTGGGTGATTCAAAAACCTTAACAATTTAATTGCGAGTTCATTTCTGATGTTTCTCTCCATTGAAAGTGAAAGATATTTGAATTGTTATTTGTTTTTACGGCAAAACTTAATATTAAGTTAGCAAATCCACCCCTAAAAAAAAGTATAAGCGCGACAATTATTTTCTTTCCACGACAAATTCTCGACAATATACGACATTTAAAAAAAATCTTACAATGATTTTACTGCAGTGGCCTTGCTAACTTCATGTTACTTCTTCAGTTAGTGGTAGATTAGACCCGGAAAACTACTAGGAAAAAATTCATCCACCACAAAATAATGACTTTCAAACAGTACGTATTTATTTATTCAAGATAATAGCTGATGAAGTGCTCTGTTGAAGAGTTTTTTGTCTGATAATTCTCCCTATGTATGTCTATAAAAAAAAATATCTTCAGATATTGAAAGAGATTGATGTTTCGATGAAGAAAGTGGGTGCCTATATTTATTTGTACGTATGATATTCTGACAGACGGGTTAGCTTGTTTTGTAAAACTCCTTCCTACTCCCATGGAATATGACCTTTATTTTCACTCGTGCGGAAAGTTACTTTTCCCACTAGTGCATATACGTGAAAAATAAAGAAAAGAGGAGAAGTTATAAAGAAGAAATAAATGTTAATTATCGTTATTTCTTCATTTCACTTCAAAAGTTATTGCAAATACATGTGCACTTTTTATAGAAATAATATTCAAACATAGACTAACACAAAAAAAACATGAGATTAGTCATAGTCCATTCAACAGTTTTATTATAAATTATAAGTATTTTATCACATTGAAGCAACGATTCTGGCCGACGCCATTAAACCTATATTCATCAATAGTCAATTGCAAGTACCCCTCTAGGGACTGTCATCTGTCAGGTTGCTGTTTGGGATTTTCTACTCGTGTGAAAAATGTCACTTCCTGCGCTAGTAATGAAATATACTATTGGTGTTTTGGTGTGTACACGTTAGCGGAGATCTCAACAGTTTGTATATTCCTATGAGTTGAATGAAAGTTTGATAAAAGACAAAGGGGTTGGAAAGTTTCAAGAGAGGGTTGAAAAGTTTTTTCCTACCACGACTTCTTCTCAGTGAACAATACGTCACTTTCCAACCTGAAATAAGGTTGGAAGCAAACACATTTCCGATTGATTGTGTATGAAATATTTCACGCGTCGATTTTGAAAGGGACGTTCTGACCGACATTAGTATTTTTTGTCGCTAATATCCTAGACCTGGTGTTAATGGAAGGTTCATGAATCGAATACAAACTGAAGATGAATGTGAGCATGAGTTGTAATCATTTTCGACATGAATACTATCTGATATAATTCTCCTTTTCTGTTTCTAATTCCACCCCATAAACGCCATTTTGTAGGCGGATAGATATGAATTTCTCTCCAATTATTATATTCATTCTATTTTTTGACTCAACTCACTTGCATGCAAAATAGTGATTCATATGAATTCATATTTCTGAATTTCACCTTGACTTTAATAGAACAGTTGATAGACTGTATTGAGAAATATAATACTTATTCGTTAAAATTGTTAAATTCAATGATATTCATTTAGAAACTGGATAGCGATTAGACAGCGAATATTTCAATTGAAGTTTAATCCATAACTTCCCTATTAGTTCACAATATATACATATATTCAAAAATTCATCTCGATATTCATGCTCATCTGTCATGATATATATGTATATTTAGATCCGAGTTTAGATAATGGAAAATGTATGTTATACTCGCTCTTGGAAACGAAAATGTTTTTCTAGAAAACGTATTTCCGACTGCACATCTCGCTGCACATTGAAATTTGATGTATGAAATAACAGACAAGTTGATATAGGAAAATGTGGATCAGGTCAATCGGAAGCTGAGTGAAATAAAATTATGATATCAATTTATTGAAATAAAAAAATGGTCAAGTATTTCTTTGGGTGATTCAAAAACCTTAACAATTTAATTGCGAGTTCATTTCTGATGTTTCTCTCCATTGAAAGTGAAAGATATTTGAATTGTTATTTGTTTTTACGGCAAAACTTAATATTAAGTTAGCAAATCCACCCCTAAAAAAAAAGTATAAGCGCGACAATTATTTACTTTTTAGTTAGCACAGCCACCTTGCTGAAATCCATAATGAAACTCAAATCTCAAAACAATTATCGTGGATAATTGTCGAGTAATTGTCGTAGTTCATTCCATATGAAAAACCATCAAAAAAGTTTTTTATTTTGCTGGATATCACGCCCTTGTCATGTTTTACCTCGCATATTTCCTACGTTTTCTACCATGTGGCAACACCGCAGGAATTTTCACCGTTTTCTTCAACATTCTTTCATAAAATCGCGAAAGGAACCGGATTATGCAATTGTCGAAAAGTCAGTATAGATGTCATCACTATTTTCGTCGAAAAAGCGCCTGAGGAGAGAAGAAATTGTAACTATCGATTTTAACACGAATTCCTTTCGAAAAACAATTTTTTCCAATTCCCAAAGTATTGATCAAATGTCGTATGATATTCGTCAATTCTTAATAAAATAAAATCAATTGTCGCGCATATAATTTTTTTCTAAGGGGTGGCTTTGCTAACTTACTTTGGGAATTGGAAAAAATTGTTTTTCGAAAGGAATTCGTGATAAAATCGATAGTTACAACTTCTTCTCATCTCAGGCGCTTTTTCAACGAAAATAGTGATGACATATCTATACTGACTTTTCGACAATTGCATAATCCGGTTCCTTTCGCGATTTTATGAGAGAATGTTGAAGAAAACGGTGAAAATCCCTGCGGTGTTGCCACATGGTAGAAAACGTAGGAAATATGCGAGGTGAAACATGACAAGGGCGTGATATCCAGCAAAATAAAAAACTTTTTTGATGGTTTTTCATATGGAATGAACTACGACAATTACCTACGATAATGGTTTCGAGATTTGAGTGTCATTAGGAATTTTAGCAAGGTGGCTGTGCTAACTTAATATTAAGTTAGCAAATCCACCCCTTAGAAAAAAAAGTATAAGCGCGACAGTTATTTTCTTTCCACGACAAATTCTCGACAATTATACGACATTTAAAAAAAAATGTTACAACGATTTTACTGCAGGTGGCCATGCTAACTTTATGGAGGTGAAAAAGTAAGTATTAATATTGCAATATATACAAGTCTAGAAGGGGAAAACTTCTATCTACCCCCGACAATTGAAAACAGTTCTTTTCGGGTAGAACAAGTGCAATTAGTCAGCAACTCGGTCAGCAACTTCTCGTATAACCAAATTCCGCCTATCAAAAAAATTGCAAGAACTATATATAAAAATAACTATCTTCAACGTTTCGGAAACTAAATCCGCTTCCGTACTCGAAACTTTTGTGTAAATTATTTTTCATTTCGAATATATCTTATTGACAATTTTCGTCATCGACATTTGTCAAAGAATTTGAGATTAATACTTATTTTTTCAGATTATGGTAGGTTAGAGACCCAAAACACTAAAAAGAAAACATAAATATATGGTTTTCACACAATAATTCACCTTGCCTAGACCTAAATTGCGTACTAATTGAACCAGAGATAATTTCTGACTCGAAATATTGAAAATTTCACCTCGGAAACCCATTAAAAATAATTACCGTCCGCCAAAGAATGCCATAATCCCCCTCAAACGCATTCTTCCGCGCTACTGGAATCCGACGAGTTGCAAGTTGGACTCGTAGCAAGTTCGGTGCATTCAAAAGACACCTAAATAGACAGGAAATGGAAGACCGAACTGACGTCTGTGCTCCTTCGGGAACAATAATTGATTTATTAACAGACAAATATGTTGTATTTGTGCCGAGTTGACTTCCTCTTCTTGTCACGGGGACCATTAAGGGGGTCGACTTCACGGGAAACGTTTCTTGTTCGGCGGCGGGTGCGGAAAGATTGCTGGGAATTTCGCTGGAACTTTTCACTTAGATGACAGAGGAAACGAAAATTGTTAGAGACACGCTCAGGTGTGGAGGAATAATTGAGTTATTCTCGTCCGCGTTTCGACGCCTTTTCGGAAGCGTCAGTGGAGTGGATCGAGATGTATTGATTCAACTTTGCTTCCGAAACTGAACTAAAATGATTTTTTTTGTGGTCGAACACAAAACAAATTTTTCTTTCACAAAAATCTAAGCCCAAGCGCACTCAGGACATTTTGCAATAAT
Organism: Zygogramma bicolorata; assembly: GCA_032362365.1. NCBI lineage: Eukaryota > Metazoa > Arthropoda > Insecta > Coleoptera > Chrysomelidae > Zygogramma > Zygogramma bicolorata. Next base: position 729,243 of record JAVJAQ010002690.1, on the reverse strand, counting down.
TTGCATTATTATAGTATATTACATTAGTAGTGCGGAAAGTGACATTTTCCACACGAGTGGGCAAGATTGTAGCACAAGAAGTAAGCAGAGTGCGAAAATCCTACGAGTGTGAAAAATCACTCTTGCACAAGTAATTTACACTGTTTTTCTTACGACCACCTATTTAATTCAACAATATGTAAATATCAGATCGTTTATATTGACTTGCCTGACTAATCTTACGTTTTTTTTGACACACTGTTTGAATATTGCTCGGAATATTGTTTCTATAAAAATGCATATGAATTTAGAATTACTTTCATCGTGAAATGAGGAAAAAACGATATAATTCACGTTTATTTGAAAAAAATTACAATGATTAAGTACTTATTAGATACAACTGGAGAACGAATTGGAATTATTCGGAACCATAAAAATCAATGAAAATACAAAAAATCTCATAATTAGTTTAATGGGAAGCAACTTAAGAGATATATATAAGATATATATATATATATATATATATATATATATATATATATATATATATATATATATAGTGTAGTGGTTAGCATATCTGCCTATCAAGCGGAAGGCCGGGGTTCGAATCCTCGCCGGGCCACCGAGCTGGGTAATCGCACGTTGAAAGGTAAGGCCTCATTGATCCATTGCTCGCACAAGTTTCGACTTTTGAGGGTTGACGTTCGTCAGCTGGTTAACGAAAACGAACAATTTTAGAACGAACAACAATATATATATATATATATATATATATATATATATATATATATATATATATATATATATATATATATAAAAGAGAAAGCGTTATTTGCTATGAAGCAAGATGAATCAGGAAACTGATAAATGGATTATCAAATTCTCTGGTCTATCACAATTTACATTCAATTCGAAATGCCCACCACAAGACAGCTAGCTATTTCTGGCTTTGTCCTTCATCAGCTGTGGGTTGGCATATATATATATATATATATATATATATATATATATATATATATATATATATATATATATATATATATATATATATATCTGATAACATCAATTAAAATCTGAATAACTCAGTTGGTAGAGTATCCCATAAGATAACCGCAAAGTTGTAGGTTCGATTTTCGGCTTCAACACTATTTTTCTTTTTTTTTTTCTTTATAAATAATAAGTGTTTAGTTCAGTTTTCATGAGAATAAAATCAATAAAGAAGAGCAATTGATAATTACATCTTTAAATCTTGCAGGATTCACGATTGACGGTTTATTGACAGCCGTGCGGAAAGTACTTTCCGCACTAGTGAGTTCAAAGGTCATTTCCCACGGGAGAAGAGAGTACGATATGTATTACTTACCTATTTTCCTATGTGATCGCAGGAAAAATGTTCTTTCAGTGGAAATAAATATTTTTTTGGATTTCCCAATATCATACAATAAGATCTGCTTTCATACTATTTTTTCATATTATTATCATTATATTATATTATTATATCATTATATTATCAGTCAAGACAATCACAATCGACTATGTCTGCAATGTGCGTGATTTGTTGGGTCAAACATTCATTTTGTTAATCATAAAAGTACGTTTTTCAGACAACTACGGTACTTAATCGAGGAGTACTTTTTATTTTCCACACAAATTTCTTATGCACAAAAAATATGTTTCCTGTACGATTCATTTCTGCAATTTATCCTACTTGAAGCTATTGTATAGCGAAACCAATTGTTAGTGACAATCGTATAGGGAACTTTGATATTTTTTGTTGAATATGGATTTTCAATCGAGTATCTGTCAATAAAAGCTGATTGAATTCTCATTCACGGAATCGTTTCACATATTACCATACTTTCTTATTTTTTATATTTTGTATTTTTCAACGAATAACATCTGCTTATATTCCAGAGATCGACTCCGTTTAGTGATTTTTTTCGAAGGTTTTTTTCTATTTTTCAACACTACAATCACTCACTGAGGTGAAAATCCATTACCTTCATATTTTCAAACTCAGAAATGAAAACTATTCGAGCTTAACGAACGTATAAAATACGTCAAAGTGACAAAGTTTCATCACGAGCGTTGTGAAGAACAAGTGAATTCTTAGATATAGAATCAACACTCCATTGATACAATAAATATATAGAAACCACATTTCATCAAGATCAGAAACAATACAAATCTACATTTTTTTCAAATAAGTTTCAGTGGCAATGGCATTTTAGTAACGAAATCAGACTTGAAGAATCTGAAGTAAGGCTTTTTTTTTTTTTTTTTTTTTGGCCCTTCCCAAACCAACCACGGGGGGGGGGAGCCCCCCCCCCCCAACAGGAATGCCCGCCCTTGACAACAGGGGGGGACCCCCCCCCGAAGGAGAGGAAAACAACAAAAATTATAAAGGTGGGGGAGGAGAGAAATCAATTCCCAACAAGGAGGAGGGGGGTTCGAAAGGGAAGTTCCCTCCAGGGACACCCACCCAAAAAAACCGCGCTCGGCGGCCAACTCAGATATCGAATGACTGTCAGTCAACCTGAAGAGCTGGGCCATGCCCCCAGGTAAGGCTTTCTCATTCGCTTGCAAAAATATGTTTGGATTGCTCGTGATTACTTCGAAATTGAGTAGAGATATTCCACCCAAATATCACCGATTCATTTGAAAGGAATTTCGTTTTTATCGCCGATACTTAAACGGTGATCAACTTTTTTATTCGTATAATGACTTGGCATCCACAGTAAGCAATATTTGATGGCATTCAGAAATTCCAGTATTAATTCTCCCAAAAATGAGACCAGTGCCTCTCAATGGGATTTGCAATAAAGTAAGAATGTACTGAAACTTTCTGACATTGAATTTTTGCTCTGATTTGTGATGGTCAGATGAATGAAATAAGGTAAGATGAAATATTCCTTTGGGCACATCTCTCAACAGAAAAGGATTGATTATAATGTTGATAATTGAAGTGATACTTCAGAATTTGGTATACAGTGAATAAAATGCATGAGAAATCTCACAAGATCCATATTGAAATCCGAAAATCAAACCTAAAATCCAGAAATCCTCAGTGAAATTCCTCATTTGAGAATCTGGTGTGCAAAATTCGGCTTCTTCAAAGCTGAAAGCAATATGCAATATCGAGGAATATAAATATACAGCAACTATAGCTATAATTAGTCGTAGCGAAATATTAGTTAGTTTTGTTGCTAGTGGATTAACTTTCGCTGTCAAATTTTTTGTCATGAGAAGCATTAAAGAATTGAATTAAATTGATCTACAGAGTGCTATATCATCTTGTGGTGTACGTTTCTAAAAATTTCGTGTACGCGGTGGATTATTAAAAAGTCATTTGGCCAAACCTACGAACAAAAGGTACCCGCATGTGTAATTACTAGGAAGATTATTAAAGGAAGTGAACATTGTAATTTGAGCGAAGATCATTGTTTGTGGGAGTGCCATTCTTGGGAATACGAATGTCTCTTTGGCTGCTAAATAGATTTTAATAATTGTACCGGATCACAACCAGTCGACAACTAGGTATTGTTTGAAAACGACATCTTGTATCTTTTTGTCATCTAATACATGAGCGAGGAACATGACATCTCGAATGACATCCGCAACTAGCATTCCTTGTAAATGACTTCTCTCAAATATCACTTCAGAAACGAAGAGCAAGAACTTGTTCCTCGAACAAGATATTGATATTATTAAATGTTCTGCCATTTCGTAGTAGCTGAAGATATTGACTTCATATTCTAGGAATCTAGGGTTGTAAAGTAATCCTCAGCAGCTTCAAAATGATGTATCACACGACCCTCCTTTCTATTCGATTTTTTTTTCAGATTGCGCACAGTCACCGTCTTGAAATTTTCATCTGTCAAATTCACTATAAAATATAGTATTTATGCATCAATTTTATTATCCCAAGTTTCAATTCTTTGAGTTGACCATTTCAAAAAATAAATTGGGGACATTAACGAAAATCACTGTATAAACAATGGAAATTCGGACTAATACCCCACCACAAGTAAAGTTGTCAACCACATCCAAACAAACGGCACGAATTGCTCCGTGCTAATCAATAAAAACAAAACAGCTTCCAATTCTCCCGATCGCTAAACACATTTTTCGGAAATTTATTATCGGACGGTAGTCTGGAATTTCACCGCACTTCGTCCACATAATGAAAAAAATGTCAGGCATTCGTGCACCTTTATTCTGAATATCGAACGACCGACATTTCGGGTCGACGTAGGAAATAACTCTTGCACAGAATTCCTTTCCGGTTAAAAATCGAAGTTACATCGAGTGACCTTTGGAGAATTCATTTCAGCGACTAGGAATAATTGAAACTCGAATTCGAGGTACAGTGGCGTATTAGCTTTTGCGAGGGGGGTTTCACTTCGGAAATCCGATGTACAAAATTCGGCTAAATCTTGTTGAGATCCAGACATTCCACCTGGAATCGTTGAAGAAGTCCTGAAATCCACTAGGTATCCTGATTCGGTTTACAAATTCAAAAAGCAAATACCAGTGGTAAAATACTATTGTGGCAGTTGTGAATTACCATTTCGGTTATAATTGCACGAGTGCATAAAAAATACCGATAATTTTGCAAGAAAGCATGATATCTAAAAATTGCAAGAGTTTATTTTCACATTTTGGCAAAATATGAAAATAACCAAATGCAATTTGTATAAGATATCACGCTTGAATGCAAAATTATCTGGTCATTTTTATGCACGAATGTAATTCATTGGAATATTTTACGAACAAAGAAATTCTCAAGGAAATGTTATTTTTTGTTCATTTATACTTTCCTCTATAGATTGTATGGAGCACTCACCAAAACGCGAAATGTTTTTCTATTTTTGAAGTCTATCTGACATTTATTTGTGTTGTTTACTGACGTCTAACGATACGGTTTCAAATGACTGGATACAATGCAACTACCGCTATAAGTTTTCGACAATTGCATTGCTTTTATGGGACATTTTATATATGAGGGAAATATTCGACAAAATTGGGTTTCTACAACAAGTAACACTGGTGATTCATAACTGACAAGTTTACCTATCAATCCTAGTAGTGTTTTTTATCAGAATAACGGATGTGCTGTTTCAACAATGATTATGACTAGAAGAGTACCACTTGTGACAAATTTGGACTTCTGAAAGCTATACTAGTAGGTTAGGAATGACATGTGCACTTGTTCAATCTGCAAGTGTTTTTTCACCTGAAAACATCGTTTCTGTTTCCACAAATACCGAGGCAGAGTAATTTTTTGTATATTTCGTTGACGCTGAATAGCTTCTTGAAACAGAAAGTACTAGTTCTGGTCACTAGTCATCATGGAACTTGAAACTTCTCACTTGTGGACTAGTAATTTTATTGAAACAACCAACTTGTTGACTAGTTATTACTTGAAACATTAATTACTAATTTTCTTGAAACAGGCCCTGAACTAAACAACAAAGCTAATCCTATATACTGTGCCCATATACTAATCAATTTTATTTTGATACCTATACTCGTACATTGCTAGATGCTCGACTAGATGTTTATACAGCTGGGCATGAAATATGCACATTACAGAGAGTAAGGATTACTTTGTTTGAAGTGTTTGAACAGGTTGAAAAAAATTCTTTCATTTTGGGTCGATAGAAATTGTGCGACAAAGTAGATAGTGAATGAGTTTATTTGTTCTTCGATTTGATCTACGGTAACGACAATGTATTTATTTCAGATATTTTATCACAGTGTTCGTATTGTGTATGGGTGTATCGAAACATGCTAAAATCTTGGTTGTGGTACAAATACAGAACAGAAAATATGTTCAGTACCTACTTCCAGGTTGGGAAGTGACAAATCGTTCACTCAGAAGAAGACAAAGTCGGCAAAACACTTTGTCGACTTAGTGACACTTTTCCGTCTTCTTCCCTTATTCGAAACGTCATTCTGCGTTTCACACCATCGCAGTTGAAAAACGATTTATTTCACATCATCTCAGTACCAAAATAACCGAAAAAGATATAACTAACACACTAGTTTTCCACAATGTCACCTTAGCGTTTTGTTAGCAATTTTCTCAAGTACAGGATTCAGCGCTCTCGTCACTCGAAGGCTGCTAATATTCCAGGAAGTCTTCAAAATGCCGAACTGAAGAAACCAAATTGTGAAGCATTTCAATTTCTACGTAGGTAAATGACATTCAAAAAGAATGACAATATTGACATTTGTGGGAGCCTCATTAAATTCGTAATTTTTGTGAAAATAAAAACAAAACCTTCCATAAAAAAAATATTTTTAGAAGTTCTCACTGTACGGTTCTTGATTACAATCGGCAAAACATTAAAATGTGAGAGGTAAAGAGATTTGTTCAAAAAGTAATTCATTCGGAAAACTTCTCTAACATAGAAAATTTCGCAATGATATTTCAATATACTTGTGAGATAATGGTCAAATTAAAATATATTTGGTTTTAAGTATGTAGACCGAAATACTTCTTGATTTGAATCCATTCTAATCCGGTTTGCAATTGTTGTTAACTTGTAGCTGAATAGTATGTAAATATCAGAACTGAATATATTCAATGATATATAACTTATATTGTATGCAGGATAATAAATTATGAGTGTTCAAGTATTTATGAACAATTATAAATATAAAAGTATTTTTCATTCATATTGCACAATCTAAAAGAATCATAGTTCCAGATTATCCATTATATCCACGAATATTTCAAAAATAGATACTTTGGCACGCCTCTGTCGGTATAAAAACGATTACTTCGTCTCAGCTCATCCAAATAAAGACAAAGAAAGTCATCTGTTAGAGGAAGAAACGACCAATCTTGTGGTATATTCGTAGCAATTACGATTTCATGGTCCAGTAAGATAGTTTCCAGTCAGAAATGAAAAATCGACAGATATTTGAAAGGCATTGTGAAGCAACGGATACCTACAGGTAGTTTTTTATTCAAGGTGAAAGAGTAAGGTAGTAATGGATGAAAAAATTTAATTTTTCGAAGGGATAAAATAATCGGCTCGAAATGAACCTTGAGGTTAGTCCCTTATTTTGTTCATTTTATACCATTGTCTGAAAATCTAGTGAGATAACTTATAATATATTATTAAACTCAATATCAAACAATTAACTTTAGAATAGTGCTTACGTCGACGTGTCAAAACAATAATAATGATAATACTTTTTATTTCTATAATGTACAGTAGTATAGAAACAATAACGGTAGTACGAGCATTTATGAAATACAAAATGACAGGTCCTGAAATGAAAAATATTCATTCAAAGAACATACGAAGTTTGTCGAAGTTTTCGTGAACCCTGGTACTTGGAAAACATTCCTCAATAACAGATCACATTTTTAGCCACTTCATTCATTACAATATTCAATTTCCATTTCAGTCACAGACCATTTCATTTCAGCGAATATAAAAATGTTTGCACCAAAGTGTTAGAACTTGCCGAGGAACTTGCTTCCCAGAAAACCATTCCATCTATGACAGATCACATTTTTTTAGCCATCTTGTTCGTCATGATTTATAGTTTTTATTGCACAAACAGAACATTTTATTTTATTGGGCTCAAGTCAAAACTAGTAACAACCCCAATAAATTCAGATTTGGAGAAAAAGAGAACAACCATTAGCAATTTGCAAAAAGTCTCGTGAACATATGCAGGTAGAAACCGAATACAAAGCATTCTACAAACGGTGATGGTGAGGATGTTCCAATAAAACAGTTTTGCGAATACCTGACGGCGGCATCCTAGTAAAACAGGAAATATAGTCTTCTCGGGTCTGGTAACCTACTATTCATATTTCCAGTCAATAAGATGTTGAATAAACAATGTGAACAAGAGAAGTTTTTCCTCACTCAACTCTTGAACGGTAGGACAAAATTATCGTAAAGGGGCATTATTTTCAGTACTTTTCGATAAAAATAAATAAATAGTGTTGACGTCACTCTAGGCCGAGAGGGTACTATGAACTTTTTTCAAAGAGAAGGAAGGTCTTTTTTCGGCAACCGTCCGGGAAGTGGGTACTTCCCGGACTAGGTCGGGAAAATGCTACCTTCTCAAAGAAAAAGCGTCCGGGAAGTGGGTCGGTTGCCGAAAAAATAGTGTACGCAACACGACCGAAAATAGTATTTTTGGACTCGCAGACTTCCAGGACTCGCTACGCTCGTCCTAGAATTTTGTCCACTCGTCCAAAAAAACAGTATTTTCCGGACTTGTTACGTAAATTACTATTTATACCTTGTTTGACATGGTCTTTCAAATCTCTATCCAATGCTGTTTCACTTTCGAGAATTGAAGCAGGCGTTCCTAGGTTATTTTATTCCTAATATTCTTCAAATTACAAAACACCACTAATTTCAATGAAAATTTTTCTCTGAAAACCCTTCATAATGATTACTCTTAAGCTGCAGCATGAATCAAAACTCGACTGGATTTTTTTCCAAAAATTGAGTCTCTTATAATTGCTCAAGTCTAAGGAACACCCAGTCCGATTTTCAAAGTAAGCGAGTGTTTGATAGAGAACTGGGAGACAAATTAAATAGGGTATCATACCCCATTTCTATTCGGAAAAAAAAAGTTATAGCATCCTCTTGGATGCCTTTTTACGTAAATTTGATCCGACCTTGTAATATCTTGATGATCATATTAAACTCAAATAACAATATTTCCAAAGTGAGTAAATGATAACAAAAGTTGTAGTCGAATTATTTCAGAGAATTGAGCGGAAGATAGACACGTCTTTCACTGAGAAAGAAATCATCCTAGAAATTATTAAACGTTGTTCTGGATGATTCATCCATTGAATTAAACTCTTAGGGTTATTTCTGAGGTTAATTCCTCTTATCTGAGAAGTACGAATATCCAATAGATATACCTATATTATTATGATTTTTCGTCAACACATATTTATTTGGATTTCAATACCAGCATCTGCCATCAGCAGATGAATGTAACTTGAAACACATCTTTGTCGTCTATCGGTAAAAATAAACCGTTTGTCGAGTACTTCACCAAATACTGATAAAAATATAGATGGAAACCGGCTATTTGCATACAAGTCTAGCAAAACCATCAATTCGAATCATCACTGAATACCTCGCTGAATACCTTGATGCATAACAATAATAATATGAAGAATGAAGAATATGTGTATGTTTAGTATAATTGAAATTACGAGAAAAAATATAACAAAATTCATCAATGATTTACGAACTCATAAGAGTCGGTTGAAAACAAAAACTCCCTCTCATAACCCGAAAGATATGCGTCTGCTACAGGAAAAAAGTGATAAGGGTCATTCCCGAGATCATTCCAGAAAGTATCTGAATCTACATTTCTCATTTAGTAGGTATCAGTAATCTCAAGAGCTGCCTCACTTTGAATAGTGAGTTCTCATAGAAATGAAAGAAATTTAGCTTCGGCCTCATCAAATACTTATTTTCGTGTATTGTTTGACTAATCAGATCTTGGAGATGTTTTGATAGATATTGTCCCAAGTTCAATTTAGATCTTTCCTTATGCATCAACCGAGACATCAACAGTACAGATATGATTCAATTTTTGTAGTCTAATTAACAGCAGTTGAACAATAAACCAATCTATTCGGTTCACGGCACTCCATTTATCATCCTTTAGGTTGAAAACGAGGTTCAAAACCAGTTGAGAAATCACTTCATCGAGGAGTCATTTAATCAAAACTCACAATTTACGTAATTTTATTCCTTATAATTTCGTTCGAAATGAAAGTTCACATTGATACCCAGATTTATTGGTAGACAATTAAAATCCGATACATTGTATTTCGAAGGTTCCAATCGAGGTTTTAATAGCCCCCTTTCGCCAGGCCAACTCAACCATACCAATTTTCGTTACAAGTACCCATTATCTCGTCTTTACTCGATACCCACAAAACAATAACAAGTGGGTGGTCACAATGAAAAGTTCCAATGATGCAACAGAATCCTTCACTCGAATCAAACCTCCTATAAATCTAACAACTTTCGCAACTCTCCCTACGAAAGGCCAAGTCGTTGTTGAAGCAACGCACAGACGTCCGAAGCGTTCAGCTGGATAATCGATGTGATTCACGATGCTAGCTGAACGTTTTCATCATTTTTCCAACGGCTCACCACACGCAGGTGTCGATTCCAATCAATCCGGAATCATCGGAACTCATTGCATACTTCGTCGTATTGGTACACAAAGACACGGGAATGTGAATCAGCTTCGTTCGTTTAGAAATAGTCAATTTTTATGAACGGTCAAGATGCAAGGAGTTGATTGATGATTAGACGCTTCCACCAAAAACTACAATTAACTTCGACCAAGAAGGCAACAGGTGCAACAATCCGGTATTTACGGAGTGTTCACTTCGATAATCGAAGAAACAATAAAATGTCAGTAGAAATCGTTGGACGGCAATGTTGGCATTCAGGACTAATAGTGTTATTATTTCATGAAATGCCAAAGACGAGCAACAGTTTTTCTAGTTCTTCTGCACGTTGATGTGTTCATGTACTAATATCAGAGCTCTTGTGTTCTTCAACTGAAAGGCAATCGTGAATATTTCCCAGGAGATACCTCTGAATGGTGTGGGGCAATCTAAAACAACTAATTTCTAATACAAAGTGCACGAAGAATGATTTACAGGAATTAGCAAATCTAGGGTTCTCGTTCTAGATCCCTAATAGTGCAAATGTTGCATGATACTATAAACCTAAAAAAATAGGTATTGATAGTATAACTACTTAGTTATATAACTACTGTTAGTCATCGGAGATGAATAAGCCTCTGAAGAAGCTGGCCACTCGCGCTAGCGAAACGTCAGGAAGAAATTCCAAAGAACGACGGCCTTCAAGCCCGAAGAGAAATAGTTATACTAATAACCTCGGCTGCGAAAGCCTTGACCATTTTGTCATAGGTATTGATATTGGAATCTGTACAAGTGCATGGGGGAACTTCTATCTACCCCGACAAGTTGCAGAGTAAATTGAAAAATAGTTAATTTTGAAAAGAACAAGTCCAACTAGTCAGCAACTTCTCGTATAACTAAATTTTGCCATCTGGGAAAGATGGCATCTCTATGAGTTCGCTTGATATGGATCGCGCATGGCTGCTCCTCCTGAAGGACAAAATGTAATGTCAAAACTCAAATTTTTGGTAAATGTCAATGACGAAAATCGTCTAGAAATAAGTATCGGATTTGAGAAGGAATTTGTACATCAGTTTTGAAAACAGAAACGGATTTAGTTTCCGAAATGTTGACGATAAGTAATTTTATATAGGTATATATATTAGTTCCTATAATTTTTTGATAGGAATAATTTACTTATACGAGAAGTTGCTGACTAATTTGACTTTCTCTATCTGAAAGGAACTGTTTTTCAAGTCAGACAGCAACTTGTTGGGGTAGATAGAAGTTTACCCTTCTGCCCTTGTACAGATTTCAATATTAAATACCTATTTTTTCAGATTGTGGTAGATTAGAAACCCAAAACACTACGAAGAGAAGAATAATATACCACAAAATAATGACTTTCAAATAGTAGATACAATAAAGTATTGAAAGTGTTTTCAAATTGATGAGGAGCATAGGGAGGAGATTCACGAAAGCTGAAAACGCCTTTTTCCAAATGTTACACACTTTACAACGTGAATTTACTAACAACAAAGGAATTTGAATCCAATATATTTACAGATTGACATTTATGTTTAAAAGTTAGCTGAGACAAAAGGAAACACTGCAGAAGCTGAAAGCGCAGTATTTCATCAAAACAATAAATATTAAGTAAAAGCAATAACTTCTACGGAATTTCTGAAAGCTTCCTCATTTTCGGAAACATAGTTATGCATATCCTGCACCTAATCATCATGAAGGTATTCTAATCATAAAATAATAGCTATACCCATTGCACCTAAAAACAGCATTGAGTGGAATTATCCAGAATGCTAAACGAAGGTCAAAATACCCTCAAGCAGGTAGGAATCCTATCGCCATCAAGATATTTGGTCGATATTTGGTGTAAGATGTTCATTTTCTAACAACACCACAAGACCAGATTATACTACTCAAAGCTCGACTTACAGTATTCAATTTGTTTTCAATAATATTATGATTCGTTGAGTTTTCGTCATCTAAATCATGGATGGAGAACAACTGCAAATGAAAACTTTCAAAATAAACAAGCATTCGAAATTGAAAAGACGCCGTCAACAACCATCAATACCGTAGATCGTAGATAACTCTCTGTCAGAACTATAAATGCACTCCCAGTTATCCATTACTGAGAAAATCTATGTGAGGTTCTGTATCAGATATACAGATCAAGTACCATAACTCAACGCAATGCTCAGAAGATAAACGTTCAACTATTACACACACCAATTAAATAATTGTCAATAATGACGTATAATTTGTTGGAAAAGAGCATTTATCCTTTATTTTCAGACATGCAATATTTTTCAATTCATATCGATGCAAAGTACACAAATGAGTGCACACATAGCGACACACCTTAGAAAATAATCTGAATGTTGAAATAGGTGGTTTTCACTGAATTATCTTGAATCAACTGTTCTTTCGGCTATAATATAGTCACTGCAGAACGCTGCAGAATGTTGGTATTATATATTTTATTCCATAATTTTATAACAGCGGGTAGCTTCCATATGTATTCGAGTATACAGGGTGGTACAACAAAAGTATGCCCCTAGCTTTTCTCTTTCGTTTGTAATTTAAAGCAAAAATGCTCGGACATGTGAAGTGTGATTATAAGTAGCACACACTTTGGACATATTCTTTAACATATGCATTCAACCCCCTTGCATAAAGGTGTCACAACCCTAAGAGGGAAAGAGGGGTCGAGTGGTACATCATGTGAAAAGACACAAAATTATCTTTCTGATGATACCAGTTATTGAAATCTACTCAAAGAATTAATGCAAATATTTCCCTCATATATAAAATGTCCCATAAGAGCAATGCAATTATCGAAAACTTACAGCGGTAATTGCATTGTATCAAGTCACCATAACAACACATTTGAAACCGTATCGCTAGACGTCAGTAAACAACACAAATAAATGTCAGATAGACTTCAAAAATAGAAAAACATTTCGCGTTTTGGTGAGTGCTCCATAAAATCTATAGAGGAAAGTATAAATGAACAAAAAATAACATTTCCTTGAAAATTTCTTTATTCGTGAAATGAATTACATTCGTGCATAAAAATGACCAGATAATTTTGCATTCAAGCGTGATATCTTATACCAATTGCATTCGGTTATTTTCTTGCAATTTTTAGATATCACGCTTTCTTGCAAAATTATCGGTAATTTTTATGCACTCGTGCAATTATAACCAAAAACGGAACTCACAATTACTGGTAGGTTTCAATGTTCGTTATTTGAAACAGTGCTTCAAAGATAAAGTGAAAAAGTTGAAAAATCGATTTATTGAAACGTTTCAACAACAGTTGAATATGTGATCAATATGCTTCCACACAATAAGTCGAGCAATAAGCATTAGAGATTTCAATGAAATTAATTTCTCTGAAATTTTGTATTTATGGGGTTCTGCGGTTGGTGTTTCACATTAAAAACGAATCAGATATCGACAAACCTCCTAACTTGGCAACATACGAATCTTTTCATTGGGATGAATTTTTTATAGGCATTGCAAATAGACGAAGTTCATGAAGCTCCCAATAAATATCATTATTACCATCATTGGTACGAGCATTGGTAACTGTCAATTGCTTACCTAAGTACACATTAGTACATATACTTATGTACATTTTGGTTTCGTTTTAATAAATGCATATGACATTCCAATAATATTTCCGAGAATATTTCATAAATCTTCAGTTGTTTACGACGTTATTTCACAAGGATTACTGCATATAGGCAATGTTTGGATCACTCACTGAAAAATTGGTGGCTTTTTAAACGATAAAAATGGACTGACCCTGATGAGGGACAGTGCAACAAAAATGCCTTACTTAGAATGGCTGATGGAAAAGTAACGTATTATTTTTGAAATCTGAGTGAGGCATTAGTTATTGAAGAGAAATGAGGTTTTGACGGAGAAAGTAAGTATATCGTTTTGGTACCTTCGGTACTGAGATAGCGTGTAGTAGCTGTAATACGGAGTCAGAGCGAGGTCAGAGTCATCTTCTACCTCTCTTTTTGGAATGAATTCCTGCGATCCAATCTGACTGTACCAAGGTCTGTACATATGTAAGTTCTACAAGCCACAATTGGGAAGGAAAAAATTGAGTTCCATATACCGAGTCACACTCATGAAAAATCTGCTTCTTCGAATTACACAATTAGGTGAGAGAATTATAAATTCCTTCTACTGTTGATTATACGACGGTAAAATTCTTCCATAACTCTCGCATACTCAATACTTATTCGACTTATTCATGATGTATCAAAGTGTCCATGCAATCATAATAGTTCGAACCACTTTGCTAGCTCCAACGAACCGATTGATCATTTGCAACTGGCCATTTTTGCATTTCATTTGAAACAATGCACCGTCGCAAAATAAAAAGACCATCGTCGTCCATCACCAACCGCATCTACCTTTGGTCACAGTTGCCCAGATGGACATTAAAGCGAGTGCAAAAAGTTGTTCGGCTTCGGTTGCGAAGGACTTTACGAAATAACCCAGTTTTTTGAGGTGGAAAGTGAACCACTTCACTCGAGCTCCGCAGTTGACAGCAGTGAGGTAAGTAAACCGAACGCATCATAGAATTCTGGTCGTTATACGAGGGTAGTCAGTAGTAGTGAGTAGTGCATTTTTCACTGTTTTCTGTCAACTACTCGACAAATGAGCAACAATACCCAAATATTTTTAAGACCTCTTTCCGCTTATGATTACTGTGATGAGTTCTTTTGTGAATTTATTATTGCAACAACTAGCAAAAAGGACCATTTATTGTTCAAGACCTACAGGCAACAATAATTGAGCATACAATCCCATAATACATTGAATAAAATCAAATTTGAACCTCAAACTAATAACGGTCTTTTTTTTTTTTAAATTAAAGTTCAGTTCTTCAACATAAATGATAAAAAGACATTGGCACTTTCGCAAATACGAATTATGCCGGTTGATCTACGATGACTGCCGGGTTGAACAAAGTTAAAAGTGACGGCGAATTATCGGGAGTAATTACACAAATGCTCCAAAATTACCGATAATTTTCCATGAAAGCATGTTGTCTAAAAACTGCATGAGTTTATTTCCATATTTTGTCGAAAGAGCCCGACTCCGAAGGAAAATAACCGAATGCAGTTTTATTACTGACAACATGCTTGAATGGAAAATTATCAGGTTCATTTTGATGCACGAGTGTAATTCGGTAGAATATTTCCGGAGTAAAAAAAAACGACGTTTAAAATTCAGTATTTATGCCTGCCAAGATGACAAATGTACATTTTAACAATCGTTACTATAGATACACGGACCGAGCGGGTATTTTTCGATACCTACCGGGTATTTACCAGCCCGAGAATGTCCCGCCGGGAATTTATCGCTGTAATTGATCGAAAATGCCCCGCTTCATATGGGATTTTTAACATACGATGGAAATATTCATTGAGAGTAAACAAATATTCGGAATGGTTGGATCCTACCTTGCTCTTGAATGTACTTGAATGAGATTTATTCTTTCCTTACAACAACTTTTTTGGGAGAATCTTCTAGCTTGCCGCTTCGTTTTAGCGTCTCCTGCCTTTCGGCCCGACAGCCCTTGATAATTTTCCGCTACCTTGATTTCTGTACTGTGTTACCGTATGAAGCATATACTATGCGTTTATAGTATAATATAATATAGCCAGTGACATAAACGTATCAAGGGATCAAATAATCGGTAACTGAATTTGAAATGAACCCTAAATGATATAGGCGAGGTACCACATCTAGCTCCATATCATGTGAAGCGGATTATACAACTTTCATCTATCTGTGTAGTGTGTAAATGGGTAGGTACATTATTAAAAATTTAGGTGAATTTTCGGTTGAAAAAGGTTGCAAATCCATGTGGATTGACAGGAATCGAATTGAAATCGATTATTTCCTTTTTTTTGTTCAAATACATGTACGTAAGTAACCACCTCTCTAGCTGCCCGAAAACCAGTTTAAACTGGTCCAGCCCTGCACACACAGAACTCATTTGAAAACACACTAGAAAAAGAAAGGTTCCAAGAGGTAACATAGAAAGATCAAAGATAATTGAGGCGAAAACTCTCGAAACTTCAAGGGGTCCACATTTCAGAATCAGGCGAATTTTCACATGAGGAAAAATCAGTGAATTCTGGAATCCTCAAAAAAAGAATGTGACAGAAATCCAACAAAATCTAAAGGGTGCATAAACTGTTTGGGTTTTCCAACGAGAACTAAAATCAGCAGAAGTTTTTAGGTGATCTTTCTTTGGAAAAGCAATCGGAGTCATCATCGGAAAAAAAGTACCTATACCAGTTCCCAAATAGTGTCTAATCTGGCTAAAACAATTGAAGGGCAGTTTAATGCAGCGAAACAATATCTGTAACGATTCATTTTTGTTGTAGCATTCAACACCTGAAGAAGCTGAACTTACAAGTCTGTTTCAAAGAACTTCCACGGAAAATTCCAAGACATATTCATTCACCTTTCTGTGGATTTATCATTTGTTGTTATATATCTGTTTTCATTCTGTGAAACAATTCTCGTAATGAAAAATGTTGAGGAAAAAGATCCAGTTCCTGTTGCTTTCAGTTCATTTCTGGTAAAAGGCCATTGATATTAGCGAATCCACCATAAATTGAATCAATTTCAAAAACTTATCCACCAAAAATAAGTTCATTCCAGAAATGAAGGAGGGGCACGTGTTATTGATGTAAGCGAATCCACCAAAAACTCTTCGAACGGCAAATCGTCAAGAACTTCAGTGTCTTCTAATCTGATAATGAAATTGTGTCCCAATGCACTCATCCCAGGTCCACCACTTATAATTTTTGTATATCTCTCGCATCTGTATAGTTTCTTAGTCTTTGTTGTGGACTTGGAGACCTGTCGAACCTCTCTTGCTCAGGGATCTTTTTTCAATAGAACAGATGAACTTTGGGAATCCTTACCGAGAGTGATTATTTTCTGAGGCATACAAACTTCAAAAATTTGAAATGAATGTCAATTCGTATCTCTCGTCCCTTGATTCACGCGGTGTTCTTTACAGGGTTTCCCTTTAGTGTGAATGTGTATAAGTATAAAACAAATATTGACTGACTGATATCACATCTACATAGAAACAACGGAACGTCTCGAGCAATTATCGCTTGCCTACAAAAACGTCCATCATCATCATTGGAACATTTCTGTCTCAAGAAAGATCACACAAGCCCAAATAATGAATGACATTATTTATCAAACATAATCAATCGCCCACGACCCTCAGACTGTCCAGCTCTTATCACAACGTCATTATTCAGCTTTCGAGATCTTTTCAGATACAAAATGGTTTCGTGACCGAAAAAAAAGGTATAGTGTTACGCTTTCAGTATATTACCCTTGATAATAGTAATTCTGGGCTGGATTTGGATTCATTCAGATACGTTCCATCTTCAAAGCGTTGTTTTCTCCTTTATGATAGCTCAGGATAATATTCGTAAAAAGGTATCGTATAAACATTCCTTAAATGACTAAAGCTATGATAGTCAACACAGAATCGTAACGAACCTCTACTTACAATTATCGAAGCGACAACTTGTAATCTCCAGAAAAAAAAAGTCCCCAGTCGCAGCTAATCACTATGTAACACCACAAAACAAAACAAAGCCGAGAAAAAACATCACTCGATCCAAAGGCGACACCGGAACACCACTTTCATTCACAGATAATCGTCATAATTTTACTTTTATATCACGACGAGCAGCCGCGTCCGAACGTCGAGCACGGATATTTGGAATATTTCTTCACAGTTCACGGCGAAAACTGGTCCGGTGTTGTGTCGGTCGATTGTCGACTGTCTCTTCGACACGGCTCGGAACCGGCAATGAGCGAGCAAATACGCGGCGCGTCGTTCGACTGTTTTACAGGTTTAGGATTCACTGAGCGGCGTTGGAAGAGCAGGCCGTGCCGTAGACAGACGACCATCGAAGCAGATGGGGGGTGTTCGTTCGGCGATTTTTGGTGCAACCGATGAACCTGCACGACTCTCGCTAGCCTGGTCAACGGTATTTATTTATTCCGGTGATTTTAGGGGTGATAAGTATTGGGTATCGTGACCTTTTGGGTGGGATTCGTGACAGATTGCCGGACGAGTGGACCAAATATACAGGGACGTCGACAGAGGGCGTAAAAAGGGGTGACCATCACCCCCCGTAGAGAATTTGTCATCTCGGAAAGCTTGTATCTTTGTTACAGGGGCGTAGTCATAGAGGTTTCGGACTCCCGCTCCCCATCTATCTCCGAAATATGCTATTGACCAAATATAAGACTACGGCAAGCAGGGTTGGGCTGATTAAAATCAAGTGATTAATATCACGATTGAAATCATGATTTGAATCAATTTTGTTTTTTATTCAGAACCAGATAACAACATAATATAAAAGTTTTCTCGAAGATCAAAAGGAGTATCTGCTTTTAGCAAAAACAACAAAAAAGAAGTATAATACCAAATAAGTACATAATTCCAAATTCTCAAACTAAACCTAACCCCTAAATTTTATTACTGTATATTTTCAGTCTATTCATTTTCGTTATACAATTCAAACAAAAACACGAGTTTTCCTTCTTTTTATATGCCTAATCTGTTTCTAATATCCGAGTGTACGACTAGCGAAATGCGTGAAATCGTTGGGCAACGTCAATTTATAGGTTAAGAAGGAAAACAAGCCTCGACAGGAATATTCTTGCAAAAAGCACAACAAACGCTTTCGTGTTCGTGCCTCACTCGGTACTGTATAGCGAGTGTATACGACAGAAGGAAAATAAATCGCGACAAGAATTTTCTTGCAAGAAGCGCGACAAATGCGTTGTCACAAGTTTTTGAGCCGCAAATTGTATTAAAATTTTCAGACTTATACATTAAAATAATCAAAAATAATTTCAAAGAACCAAAATGTTCAAATTTTATATTCAAATTTAAAAAATCAAATAAATCGTGATTTTTTAAAAAAAATCAATGATTTTTTATTTTTTTAATAAAAATCAGATTTTTCCCCACCCTGACGGCAAGTGACATATGCTGTCAATCGTGGATAATCTAGGAGTATGAATACAAGAGAAAACGATAAAAAGTTCGATTTCCCCATTTCGCAAAAAAATATCAGATTCACATGTGGACAAAACAAGATATATCAACGACAAGAAAAAGTTAACATAAAATTATCCTTTTATAGAAATGTTCACATCATAGCATAATGATGAAGCGAAAATCGTTATTTGTTTTATTGGGCAGCAATAGAGTAGTAGATTGACTGTCGCTCCTGATAGTTTATAGCAGAGCGTAGAGAGGTTAGGAATTCAGCTAAGGCAGTCAATCTACTTTGCTGCCGAATTGAACATATATTATTTTCTCGATTTTATTTATATATATTTTATGTTTACATATTTCATTTTATAGTGAATATTTTCTTTTTTAATATATCAAATAGATATTTTTTCCGATTATTTACCTGGTATATATGTAGGATATTGTATTTGCAATTTATTACAATTCACGCAATCTTTTCATTTTTCCTGTAGTGATGAATAGAAACAGAATTTGATAGAAATCGCAAGTGTTCGAATGGTTGGTTGCTATGTAAATGTATTTGTTCATAGTAATTATAGTTTGACAACATTATGGACAGTGACGGCGACTAAGAAGTACTCACTTTTCCAGAGACATATCAATCAGAAAAGTATCAGTTTTGCTGCTTAGGCAGGCAAGTCTTTACTTTGCTACCCGGGCTGGAAGAGCTATACTTTGCTGATTAATATGTGTCTGCAAAATTAATATTTTCTGTCAATCGGGGAAAAATAAAATACCTGCTTCATCATTTGAAACTCAATCACATTGATATTACTTAGGCGAAGTCCAATTCAACATTCAGATGTATTTTAGAACTACCAGATACAAATACGGATAGCTCATGTTCATCCTTGCGTACGTTGATCCGTCTGTTGGTCTGGCCGATGTAGGACTTGTTGCAGTCTCGACATGGTACTTCGTAAACTCCCTGGGACTCCAGTGGTATCTGGTCCTTCGGATTACGGAGTATCGATCTTATTGTACGTACTGGTACGAACGAAGTAGCTATGTCGTATTTGCAGAGAATTCTGCTGATTCACGAAGTACCATGTCGAGACTGCAACAAGTCCTACATCGGCCAGACCAACAGTCGGATCAACGTACGCAAGGATGAACATGAGCTATCAGTGAAAGGAAAAGTCACCACATCTTCCATCTTCCAACACGTATTGGAGACAGGACATAACATCCATTTCGAAAACACAAAAACATTAGCGAGCGATGAAAACTTCTACTCTCGAACAATCAGAGAGGCTTTCGAAGTTGAGAAACGACCGAGTAGTATGAACAAGAGAGACGACGCCCAAAGATTACCAAGAACGTCGAAATCCATTCTTTCACTAAACAAAAACAAGCCGATCACACCAGAGGAACAATGTCGGATTTTACCACGTATTCACCCAGACATAATGACAAATGCAGTCGGACCAACGAAGAAAGTGGGAGAGGCCCAGATCAAAGATACCATCAATGAACACCCCTATATATTGAGAAGCAGAACTCGATTTATTTAGTCGAGTTCGGAGTTCGAAACTCCAGACATCACCTAGAAGATGGTAAATGAGACTTTGCCGAAACGTTGTGACAATTATCCTTCAGAGGATCAAAACCACAGTACACGGAATGAAACCCGAAAAACAACTATATTGAATGTTTTTGCACAGTTAACTAAAAACTCACAGCACCAATAAATAGATCAATAATTTTGATTTCACCACTTATTTTATATTACTCTCTGGAGAAAAGAATCGTAAGTTCATGAATATTTTTTTTTCCTTGTCAACTACTAAAGGTTGGCATTCATCATTTTCGGATCTCATTTTTGGGTTCAATATATAGGCAACGTTTTTCTTTCTGTCTATAGCTAGGATATCAATCCGGCGAAGCAGGCGCGTATACAGCTCAAGTTTATAGGGGGGGGCAATCACTGCGTTTCCACCATTTTATCAAAACACAAATCCATATTGGTCTTTTTGCAAACTTACCGTTCACAATGACTTGAATCATTAGGAAACTGTGGAAGAAAAACGTCAGATTTGTTTAAGCTTCATTTTTTTTATAAATAAAATCGGAAAGTAGAGAAAACAATAGTTTTCGATAAAAAATAAACTTCAGACTTTAGAGATAACTAACATTTGCCTTGTCAACGTAAGTAAAAATAAACTGTTATAATGATATCCGTTCTTGTATTTATCATACTACATATCAATATGAGTAGAATGAAAAGTATATACTTATTGAACACAAGATAAAACAACAGAAAAATAAATTTAAATTTCGGTTTTCATCAACAAAACGATCTATCAATGCATCAGCTTCTATGGGTGAGTCCCAGGAACGAATGTGTTATAGTGCTAGACCAGTTGACCGATCCTGAGATATTGTCAGACCAAGTCGAAGTCAATAGCATGCAGTTTTTAATGAGAGGCATAATATTAGAATCGCACACTTTGAAAGCTGTATCTATCGAAGTGGAAACGCACGAACGTTCTTCCAGAACTGTTAGTGATAATCAATTTCTCCCTAAATACTAGACTATATAATCTGGGATATTCTTCAATTTTGGTAATGATATTGAATTCAAGTACTAGATTCTGCGATCCCACAGGGTTACAGGGAGTAAAGGTGAAATAAAATTGTGATTGATTTTTCATTCATTTATTATATTTTTTGATATCTCCCTATATTTTCAATATATATTATAATATGTTATGTGACTGAGTGATCATGGTGCGGGGTAATTTCCCCCTCTACCCCCCTTGTATACGTGCCTGCGGCGAAGACTCACTTGTCGGTGTACATTTAACCTCACAATATTTTTGGACAATTCAGTGACAATTAGATGGCGAATTGTATTGTTTCTTTTGTTCGTGAAGAGATTTCCATGTGAACAAGATCCAAAGACGTAAAAGGGGGGGGTTCAATCTCAGTACGATGTCTGCGCATCGGTTTTGAATGTGCTACTGAATGAACTGTTTGAAACTGCAAAATAGTTTTTACGATGGGGATTAACTTTTTCAACCCCTGGAATATCTTCACAATAGTTCGTAAAAAAAACTGTAGGCGCATTACAAAATGCAAGGCATTTCGCATTATACTGATTATTGAAGTAATTAAGTAATTAGTAATACTAAGGAAGTTGAATGTGGAGTACCACAAGGTACCGTTTTAGGTCCACTTTTATTTATAATCTACATAAATAGCTTACCTAATATCAATACCAGCGGAAAAATTTTTAGTTTTGCTTTATACCGCCGACACATGGAATGATCTGAAACGGAAAGCTGAAAATGACTTCACTAAATTCATAGACTGGTTCAATCACAAGTTGTTGACAATCAATTTCGAAAAAAACATGGCACTTCCACTTTCAAGTTACGTGAATGGATTACCTGACTTTGATACTCTAGATATTTCATACGACAACCAATTTATTAAAATCAAACTGACAGATAAAATGAAATATTCAGGTGTCACAATAGATCGCCACTTGAGATGGAATATTCATAGTGAACAAGTCAGTAATACTTTTCGGACAATGATATATAAATTCAAATGTCTTGCTAAAATAATGAAACTACCGCAATTGAAAATGGTCTATTTCGCCCTTGTGGACTCTGGGATGAGTTATGGTATATGAGGATGGGGGGGGAATTGCTACAACAAACCTGGAAAGGATCAATATACTACAGAAATTTTTTCTGAAAATAATTTTGAAAGAGGATCGTAACTTTTCAAGTGATGCTCTCTATGAAGAAATCGGAATACTGGATCCACGCCATATTTGATTTTATAAAATAGCATTGCATTGTCAAAAAAACAAGAATAAGTTCTTCACTCTCATGAGATCAGAAATAAAACCAAAAATTTTTTTCTTTCGACTTCTAATGAAACTGTTGGTCAAAAATGTTACACCTTTCTTGCCACTAGAGTATTTAATCACCTTCCCCAGCACTTGAAAGATATAGCTCATTATAATTCATTCAAATCGAAGCTTGAGCAATTCATTCTG
This sequence comes from Zygogramma bicolorata, assembly GCA_032362365.1. Taxonomy (NCBI): domain Eukaryota; kingdom Metazoa; phylum Arthropoda; class Insecta; order Coleoptera; family Chrysomelidae; genus Zygogramma; species Zygogramma bicolorata. The sequence goes on along the minus strand of JAVJAQ010002690.1, from coordinate 705,933 downwards.
AAAGAAGATAGAAGAAAAATACATTATATAATAGAGAATAAATTTGAACGTATAGCGTGGCACTCAAAATTTCATATCTGACTTTCTGATTGAGCTCATTTATTAGACACGTCTTAATTGAAACTGAAAATTGGAACTTGATGTTGGTATTATACCCTAAGTGGAATCCGTACACGTAAATTTTTTTCAACATGTAGGCTTTGTTAATTTGTTACTGATAGATACACTTACTGTTAGTTGGTAAAGCATGTTTCACTATGACGAATTCGTTGCCAAATTTTGAACGATATTCCGCATAGTTCGCAAAACTCATGCAAACAGCCCCTTGGCTTTGCGAATTTGTGCTGAACACTCTTTATTTGTCGCAAAAATTGTATGATGTTTGTAAACACTTTATTGTAAAAACTAGCCGCAGATAGCCAATTAGGCTTTGCGGTCTCCTTTTGTTTATTTGTACTATTATTTATGTAATTATTTTTCTGTATTGTACAAATAAACATTATTATTATTATTAATTAACCCCTTTAACAGATGTCTGAGATACACATTGAAGGTGAATAGCGATGATTTTATAGAATACCCGATTTCAGTTCCATGACTCGAAGGCCAAATTATATATCCTTTGTTTAATAATTCAATCGAAGTCATCGATTATTTCCTCATTCAGATTAATCTACGTACGGATTCTATCATTTCAGGTACCGAGTCAAATCTGCATATTCGATGAAGCCGAATATCGAATGACGTAAGACGAAGGCATCCAAAAAAACTCTATTCCAAATGAAGATGCTGTATAGACCCGCACCTTTTATGAATGCTTCTGATTACTAGACTGATTGAGACAAATGATATCGACTCACCGACTTGAAATCGAAAAACCGTTGCTGCGCTTCCTTGATTAAAAAAATTAAAAATTGACAGACAGCTGACACTCATCAAAACATGAAACATCGAACGAATCTTCGGCAAGAAGGTATCACTTTTATAAGCTTCCTGTTATTCATTGGATTTCAGATGTTTCCTATGTTTATTTTATTGGTTTCGCCCAGATGTCTTTCGTTTGTAGATGACACTTGACACTTGTGGCACGATCCGAATGGATACACTTCTCCTTGGCCTTTCCTTTGCCTTTTCATCAGCTGCAGTACAAATTTTCCGACTGACCAAAGTGAAACAGTAATTTTGTTTTTTGACGTTCATTCAAAGTGATTGACTGTTATTTTCTTCAGATGTATTCATTGGACATTTGGGCATGTCAGATTCTCCTCAGTTCCTTTCCTCTCGATAAAATTGAAAATTGAATTCAATTACTTCTATTAATTGATTTCAGTCTTGCTGAACAATCTCTATGCGCTGTGTTTCCTAATCGGATGTTCTACAGTTGTCCATGATCCTCTCAGTCTTTATACCCAGTGCGACATTCCTATGACTCCCCTTCCTTGAAAACAAAGTTCTCAATATTCTTGGGAGAGATGATTACTTTCGAGTCTTAGAAATGAATATTTCATCTTTAGGTTCACATGACAGGAGGAATCTTGCAATGTTTACAGGACGTGAATCTCGAGAGAGAGAGGAGATACGAATCAGTATTTTCCTCTAAATTTTGAAGATTGCAAGCATCGGAAACTTATTTTCTTGAGAAAGTTCCACTATCTCCAAAGGAAAAGTGCATCTACAAGGCTCCAAACTCACAACAAAAAAGTAGGAAGACAGTACTCATGGAACTTCCAAAATTTGGACTGTAGATAGTTCATAGGATCCAGGAGAACATTAATAGAAAAGACAAGACGAATTGCCTACCCCTCAATGCAGACCAGTAACTTTATTGTAAGTTTTAATTGATCCCTGTGGGACACCACATATGCACCAATGATTTTTTTGCATCCCACAGATCATGTAGAATAAACCAATTTTACCACGGAAGATGGTTTCATGGCCCTGGAATCCATCCATATTCCACCGAAACCAATTGGCAGAACAATAAACTAAAAAAAAAAGTTAACAAACAGAAAACAGTGTGAGTGACAAAATTGATCCCTGTGGAACACCACTCATCTGATTCTGATTTTTCGCAATTCATTCCTTATGTAGCCTGAAGCTACCACATCCAACACAAATCTTACCTTGTCTGACTCTGGCTCAGTACTATTTTAATTCCGCATTATGTTGCTCAGCTGTTCGGCAACCCTCTGATATTTCAGAAGCGATTCCTGGCTAAGTTGTTTTTGCAAAAAACTTTCTGCCCAAATTTAAACATTCAAAATATATGCCAAACATAACTCGCCGTTGTCCAAGCGTCCAAGCCAACAGTTACTTTGACCAGTGACTTTGGTTGAACAAAATTAAAGAATCATTACAACACTAAGTAACTCTTATTAACGAAGTAATGTATGAAATCAGTTTATGATGCGAGATCATGATATTCGTGATAATAGCGCATAAAATAATTTCATGATATACTTAGGTACTTTAATTTACAAATTTTGACTAGGTTTCCGACATCTTTGACATCATATGGATCTTGATGACGGGCATGACGGAGACAAGAAGGGGAGTCCCCCAACAATTTAAGTCACACACAGTAGTTTTTCATCGAATTCCACTTATATTTTTTCCAAACGTGAGAAATACAACTTGTGATTCTTGATCCAACTTAAAAATAGGTAATCACTTTTGATGACTGGTCAGAAAAACAAATAATTTTTAGTGCCGACAGTATTGAAAGTGAACCAAGGGCATGGTTATTTGAATTTGACTGAAAAAAAGAACAATTATAAGGTTCAATCTCAGTCACATAATATATTTTGAACATTTGTTTTTACCTATGAAAAAAGGGTGTTTGTTTAAATTTTCGATTTTTTTCCTTTCATAGAAGTTTTCTATTTCTTTTTATATGACACGATGAAAAAATTGAAAGCAGAGTTCCTCAAACTTCAATCTCCACAAAAAAGTCAAGTTCGTGAACATAATTTTGTTTCTGCTGGCAGTTTTCGAAAGATTCTGATAGTTTTAGACGATGGAAGTAAAAACCACCACTACTCAACGGGAATAGTATATATTGTTTAACGAGCAAGGAAAGATAGTCATTTCCCACGAATATGAAGTTTGCAAATCATACGAGTGGGAAATTAGCATTTTATACGAGTTATACACTATACTTTTTCTACGGCTATAACAGATAATAGCGAAATTATTTAACAAATAACATAAACTTTAAATATAATGTCATTCAAAATTTCCACTCGACAAGTACAATTAAATAAGTAAATAGAGCTGCCATTGCTTGGAATTTGTCATTCCATGGAGGACCTCATAATATAACTGTAACACAATGAACTCATTGTGTTATCAGGTGAGGAAATGAAATTGAAAAACAAAAACCAAGAACAATCGAGACAGAGCAGTTTTGTGTTATAGCAGAAGAAAAAATGTTTCAGCACCCGTCTGGAACGCAAGTAGCAGTCGATATTTTGGAAACATTCATTTTACAGACGAAGTGATAAAGCAAGATTCATCTGAAGATGATTCTAAACACTGCTCGGAAGTTACTATTTTGTGGTGGAAGATTTTTCTCACCACAATCTGAAAAAATTGAGAAGAATATTGGAATCTATACAAGTGTAGAAGGGTAGATTTCTAATCTAGCGCAATAAGTTGCTGCGTCAAATGAAAATCCTCCTTTCTGAATGAAAAAGGTCCTTTTATTCACTTCTCTTCTCTCATCAGAAAAATACAACACCCAACATATTATATAAAATCACATATTTTTGTTAACGTTTCGAAAAACAAATCCGTTTCCATTTTCAAAACTTATTCGGGAGTAATTACACAAGTGCTTCAAAATCACCGATAATTTTCCATGAAAGCATGTTGTCTAAAAACTGCATGAAGTTTATTTTCATATTTTGTCGAAAGAGCCCGACTCCGAAAGAGGAGGGCTCTTTTAGCAAAATATGAAAATAAACTCATGCAGTTTTTAGACAACAAGCTTGAATGGAAAATTATCAGGTTTATTTTGATGCACGAGTGTAATTCGGTAGAATATTTCCGGAGTTAAAACAACGACGTTTGAAATTCAGTATCTATTCCTGTCAAGATGACAAATGTACATTTTAACAATCGTTACTATAGATATACGGACCGAGCGGGTATTTTTCGATACCTACCGGGTATTTACCAGCCCGAAAATGTCCCGCCAGGAATTTATCGCTGTAATTGATCGAAAATGTCCCGCTTCATATGGGTTTTTTAACATACGATGGAAATATTCACAAATATTCTTTTCTATGGTGATTTTCGAAAGTATGTTAAAGATCTGAATGAGTTAGGCTCGGCAACAAAACAGTCATTGGAACTTCTTGGTTCTATTCAGAGAACGGCAATCCGTCTTTTCGGTGATTCTTCGCTCACGGACACGCTCACTTCGTTGAGGCATCGTAGAAGGATCGGAGGCTCAATTGTCTCTCTTCTATAGATATTTTTACGGTCGGTGCTCTTCCGAATTGTCATTAATCGTTCCACCCTTGGTAGTATCTACACGGAGACAGTACAGAATTTCAATATCTTTGTTGTGAACTTGGAGACCTGTCGAACCTCTTTTGCTCAGGGATCGTTTTTCAAGGGGCCGTTCATAAAATACGTTCGCATACAAGAGAGGGGGGGTCTGGCTGAGTGTGACAAGATGTGACAAGGGGGGACGGGGGGTATACGGCAACGTGATCTTCGCCGTTTATTATATGAGCGCTAGAAGCCAGCGTGACCACTTTTGGCAGAAATGTACCTTTTTAGTAGATTTCTGACGAAAATTGAAAAATTTTGGTATGGAAGAAATCTTCAGTAGATTTTGGTAGAAATCTACATGTGCGACATTTTCTAACGAATTCCTAAACGTCAGATTTTTTAATCAAATCAATAGTGACTCCATCTTTGCGAATGAATTTTCAATTGAGAATGCGAATTAATCTTGTTACAGTACACTGTATTTCACTATACAAATGAAACAAAGTAAAGCGATTTTTTTCTGTTTCATTGTGTTATTGAGCATTGAATCTTCTGATTAAGTGAAATATGTATATTATTTGTGGCCATCCATAAATAAATATTTTTAATTTTCAGAATTTGTGTAGTATCATTTAGAATTTATCATACTCAGCAGGGGGGGGTCTGTGACGAAATATTTCTAGGGGGGTCACAAAAAGTGTGACACAGCGTGACAATGGGGGGTAAGGGGTCAAAAAAAATGTTAATTCGTATCCCCTGTCGCTTGATTCACGCGGTGTTCTTTGAACATTACAAGACGTTCCTTCCGTGTGAATCTATACATAGAAAAAAAATCGACCGCTTGGACGCAACTGAACCAAATAATTGCATTGATGAATAGATTTTTTTCACGGTAACGTCAAAAATAAGAAAATAAGCGGAACATTGTCACATCTCAATTCACTCCAATCGATCGATCCGAAGCGAAATCGATTCGATTGCGCTCGCAAGGTTATCCCAGTTAAAATAAACCTCTATATTAACAAAGCGGGATGTCGAAGAAGCTTCGAAAAAGTCAACTGTAACCGCAACCGAAGAACGTCCGATAGCAAGAACAATTACGACAGAAATATTCCTACGTTGCCGAACGTACGGGCGCCCGAGTTTTTGTCACTCTGTATAGACCACTTTTTCTAAGACGGGTTCCGCTCCGCTCGATCGTGCAATCCCGCCGCCGCCGCTGCTGCTGGACCACCATTACGACGATACCGACATGATGCGTATTAAAATCCGGCAAGACGAAATCTGCCTGTTACGCGTGATAAATCGTACCTATTGTAAGTTCGTTAAAAAACAATAGTTACGCAATGCAGATATAGAAGGGTCGAGTTGTCCTTGGAAATTAGGCAAAAAAAATGGTGTTCCGTCAACTTCTCATTTATTCATATAATTTTTTTTTTATGTAGATTCACACGAAAGTTAAGCCCTGTCATCTTCAAAGAACACCGCGTGAATCAAGGGACAGGAGATACGAATTAACATTTACTTTGCATTTCTGAAGTTTTCAAGCTTCAGGAAAAACCTTTTTTTGGCAAGGAGTTCCAAAGCTCAGCTGTTCTAATGAAAAAAGATCCCTGGGCAAGAGAGGTTAGACAGGTTTGCAAATTCCCAACAAAGGGCTGGGAATTCTGTACTCGTCGAGTCATCCGTGTAGATATTGCCAAGGGTAGAACGATTGATAACAATTCAGAAGAGCACCGACCGTGGAAATATCTATAGAAGAGAGACAAGTCTCCGACCCTTCTACGATGTTCCAATGAAGTGAGCGAGTCTGTGAGCGAAGAATCACCAACAAGACGAATTCCCTTTCTCTGAATAGAATCGACAAGCCTCAATGAATGTTTTGGTGCCGAACTCCACACACGAGAACTGTATTCCATGACAGGTCGTATCTGAGCCTTGTACATCATCAGAAGCTGACGAGAAGTGAAGTATTCCTTCACACGAAATAGAAATACAAGTTTACAAGATCTCAAAAGGTTTTCCCATGAGAGATTATCACTGATCGTAATTCCTAGCATCGCGATACTCAATTTTGTAGGAATAGTTACTCCTAACATCTGAATATTAAATGATGATAGATCGGCTTATCTCGAGAAGAGACATGCCTGGGTTTTCGTAGCATTAAATTCCACCAAATTCATGTTACCCCATTCTATTATTTTTACCAAGTCGTCGTTAATTTTATTGACCTGAATGTTTCTTTGAATTCTTGTTTCTCGAGTTGGTATGGGGACTCTGGAAGAGAAACTGGTATGAAGAGTACTGTCGCCCGCAAAACGATATATTGAACAAGAAGTTTTCCCGAGCAAATCATTGATATGAAGCAGAAACAAAGTGGGCGCCAGAACTGAACCCTGTGGAGCACCTGCATTTATTTGGAGAATATCAGATGATGCTCCATGAACAACCACATACAGAGACCTATTAGACAAGAAACTCTTCAATAAAGCACACAACTGAGGAGGCAAACCATAAGACGGCAGCTTAGAAAGGAGACCCCGATGCCAAACTCGATCAAACGCTTTTGAAATACTCATCGAGGGCAACAGCTATCGTTTCTCCGAATTTCTCGATTGGATGCTGCCAAATATGAGAAACACAAGTCAATAAGTCACTGGTTGATCTTTGATGGTGAAATCCGTATTGTCAATCATTAATTATTCCTGATTTCTCTAGATATTAGATGAGCTTCATATTTATTGCTTTTTCCATGACTTTGGAAATGATAGAAAGCAATGCCATCGGTCTATAACGAGGTCTATAATTACAAGGTGAAATTTTCTTTCCATTTTTAGGAACTGGCTGAACTCTTGCTGTCCTCCAGGTCTTAGGAAAAATCCCCAGGTTATATGGAAGGTTGAAAATTCACAAAGTACTGGTGTCAATTTTTTTATTATTATTATTCGAAATTAGTTATAGTTTTTATTCTTCTGTATTATTGACTCACTTGGTAATATAAATCTTCTCGCCGAGCTTTTCGCGCCTATTGGAGTTTTTCATGTTCGCCCAAAAACGGGACCATAACAGTGCGCAATCCCATAGTGATGTATGAGTGGACAAGTATAAACCCTGCGTTATCCGCCCTCAAACATGCTCTTATATACAGGGTGTTTCCCTGTTGAGGCATTTATTTCAACAGCTTGTAGAACTCGTCAAAAGGACGTTGATGTACCAAAAATCACCTAAGGTAAGATCGGGTAAGTGTGAACGCTTTTTTCATGAGTGAAGCATGTGAGCATTTTTTTTCATTTCCATCTGTTTCAAAATCATGGAAATGCACGCATTTTGGTATATTGAGCTTGGTGTAGGAGGGATATATGTTGAAATCATTTCCAGAAAAATGTAAATAATCCAAAATTCAAGTATGATCAGTTTAATCGGTTGAATAGGTGTAGTGCAATTAATCGCTCCTAAACTCTATAAAAAAAGTCCGCATTGAAGGAAATAATCAGTACAATACTCCAAATTACCAAAACTCCACATCTTGCAAAAATCTCAGACAAAACTAACAACAATAATACAATTCCGACGCTATAATACGAAACAAGTTTCAAAGAATGTTTTGATGTTTATAAACAACGAAATCAATGGAAAAACACAAGAACACGTTTCACCTCATACCATAATGTTGAAATGACAATTAACTTGACATCAAATTCGAAAAATGGGAACATAACGCCCCCTACCAAAAAATAGTGGGAAACTCCAAAAGCGTCGATTGTTTTTTTCGCCACAAGAATCGAAACGAAATCTAATCAGTGGAATCACCAGGGTTTTCAGGCATCTTGATCATAACCGAAGAATATATAAGTGGGAGGTTCGAATTTCTGCCGCCATGGCGCTGCCGTCTAATTTCGCGTTCTGTACAATGAGTGGGATAACGAGTATGTCAATACTCGACCGCTACTTCATAGTTTTCATTATCGGTGTGGAAATGCCGATAGTCAGCAATTTCAATCGATTAAAATAACTCCCAAATTAAATTCACACTTACGCGGACCCGAAACCGCCATATGTCGAACGCACAAAACTATTCTCATTGTTTCGCCCATCGAATTATAATTAATCACGCCGAGTTAAAATTAATCTACGGCCGCCATTATAGTATTTACGGTCCCGCTGTTACATCGTCGGAAGCTTGGCGTGATATTAATTGTTAGGTAGTTTATCATGTACTTTCGAGTATTCGTTCGAATTTACGCCCCGTCCCAATATTTGCGTTGCACAACTATTGTTTTTTTTAACGAACTAACAATAGGTGTAATTTATCAAGCATAACAGGTAGATCTTGTCTTGCGGCATTATAATATACAGTGGAACCAGGCACATTTGGAAAAATACGGCGAGTCAATTATTTGGTGAAAAACAGTAACTGATTGAAATTCATTTGAGTAATATTTTTCTAAGTCACTACCGGTGGAACATCCTGTACAATGGGTGAATTTTTAAAATATAAAAATAGTGAAATCGAACAAATTGAAGAGAAAATGTAAATGAAACAAAATTAAACAAATTAAAATGAAATATATTGAAATTGTCCAAAATATAAATGAGCAAATAAAAAACAAATGTAGGAAAATTGAATGAAATTTATTATTCTGATAATCACCTGAATTTTATTCTTTCGCAAGAAGTCCATTCAATTTTCTTGTTAACATTCAAGATAATGCTCATTATTGCTTTAAGATTAATTTTTGTTCAATCACTTTGATTTTGAAATTCATTAAATATGAAAGTATTCTAACTGTGCGTTTGGATTCTGTTCGTATTTGATTTTTTCAGTTCATATTGTTTCGATGAATTCTATTTTTTTATAGATTTTTCAATTGGTAACGATAGGGCATATTATATAAACAATAACAGTCCAAAGTTTTACATTCTGCAAAGAACATTGCCAACCGTATTCAAGGAAAGTGCTCGATTATGATAATTTGAAAATAGCCATAACTGATTTGATCTACACCCGTACTCTAATAATACACTTATATGCCCACAACCCGTTTTATAATGAAATCCATTACGATACAGATTTTCAACCAATAGAAACCCATTATTTTTCAATCAAGCATGATGTGCATGCTCTGCATTTGACGTTGTTTGTCAAGTCAAAATCGGTAGAGGTATTGAACTTATGAAAAATATTGCCAAACTTCGATAGTCATAACAAAATGTTTGATACCAGCGATATGGGAGAATCACATTCGACACCTTCACCGACAGAAATACAATTAGAATGATTGAATTTTTCATTTGACAAATGCATGATTTATTACTTATTTTCGCATCAACTTTTGTAAGCTCTCCGTAGCCGAGTCGTCTGTGGCGCTGAGATTGAATATTCTAGCTGGAAGAGACATTGGTTCGATTCCGGCCTCGAGCAATATTTTTTTTTATTTTTGATCTTCTTTTCATATCTCATCGTTTTATTTCTCGAAGTAATACTATTAATTACAATTCTGTAGAATTTTTCAAAGGAATTCGTTTAATTAGTATTATAATGAAACCCATTACGATACAAATTTTCAACCAATAGAAACCCATTATTTTTCAATCAAGCATGATGTGCAAGCTTTGCATTTTGACCTTTATCAAGTCGAACTCAGTAGGTATTGAATTTTTGAATAATTTAGTCAATTTTCGATAATCAGATGTCTTAGACAAGAAAAAACTACAATCGAAAGGATTATATTTTTCATTTGACAAATGCAACACATATGTTTTTATTTTTGATCTATATATACGAGTTCTCATGTCCGAGTGGTCAATGGCGCGGGCAGTGATAAATTACGTCCGGGTTCAATTCCTGACCTCTGCAGATTTTTTTTTTCTTTCAATTTCTCATTGTTGTATCTTCCGTGGTTATACCATTAATTATAATTTTGTAGAATTTTTCGAAGAAATACGATTGATTACCTACTATTATTGTGTTCAATATAAATACCTAATAATATAATATTTTTAGTTCTTCATTATTTATTGGGTGTAGATAAAATAGCGTATGCAACTCTCATGTAATGGTTATTGATACTCTCGCATAAACCATACGAAACTCACCTTCGGCTCGTTTCGTATCCCGGTTTATGCTCATGTATTAATAACCATCATTACACGATCGTTGCATAATATACTATTTTATAATGAGAACCACACATTTTGAATTCCATGTCATTCGGAAAGAGAATCTATAAGAATATAAAAGATTTATTTATTATATGATCACAAGCCATTGCTTATCATTATAAGCGTTTTTCTACCTTTTAGAGATGTTTGGATGTTGAATGTGAAATCATTAATCAAGCAGGATATTTCTTTATCCTGCTTGATGAAGCTATTTCATAGAGAATCACGTGTCTACAAAGGATGTTTTGGTGAATTACTTGGACTAGATGAGCTTTCGTAGAAAAAAATATACAATCCTAATTTCGTAAGAGTTGTGTGGAATAACACTCAGACTCGGCGCTTATCAGAATCTACAAATGATTCACGGTGGCAATTTTTTTCCCGTCTCTTTACCTAATAAGTCAATTTCATTGAATAGTAATTCAATTTTTGTTCATCTTGCATGATTTTGAACTAGTAATCTTCATCGGTATGTACAGCTAATCGAATATTTTTTCAGACTGTTTTTAAACCTAGTTGAGGATGATGTGAAATCGAGTTTTGGATCTCCGATGCTTCAATTACCTGCTATTACACTATACCTATTGATCGAGCTTCTTGGTAATGAGAAAATAATCAAGATAAAATTGCAATCGCTCAGTTCTCGGCCTAAGTAGATAAGTTTAACGATGATTTCAAATATCACACGGATCTTGAAAAACAGGTGCTAACTAGTTGTTTATCGAGTAACAGAGCACACATAACATCAATTCATTTCAGAAGTTCCTACAGATGAAGTAATCGTAGCAAAATTTCAATAAGTTATAATTCGATGCGTAACCGAACACAGCCTAAACCACAGTAAAGTATCGATAAACCATAAACATTTACAAACAAATGGCAGATTAAAAGGATATTAAGATTTAATTACTGTTATTCGGCATCTAATGATCGAGAAGAACGTATAAACTTATTCGAACGTTAATTGATGGACCGAAACGAAGCAAACATGAATTCCTAGGATAGAATTTCGAAAATTGACTGTCCGTCTCGACATTTATAGTTTCTGCCGCCGTTGTGAGATATGCCGGTATAGCGAGAAGTTATTTGAGCTTCCTGTGTGAAAGGGCAATGTTTATACATTCATACCATGGAATATTTGGCTACGAAAACAAAATAGTAAAGAACTATGTATAAAAACAAATTGTTTTCCGAAAAAAAAATGAGAAACATCAGGAAATGCCCGTAACCTTCGATGTCTCTAAGATGTTCAAAAACCCTGGTGCATCTACTGATTCAATATTGTTTAGAAATTCTAGGCGAAAACAATCGACGATTATGATAGCCTCCTAATTTTTTTCATAGGGGGCGTTATAAAAGCATTTTCAAAAATCTGTCAAGTGTTGGTTTCAGACTGACGTAAGTTTGATGTTATTGTTGTCAATCTTTGTTCAAATTTTTGTTGATATTACTTTGTTTAAAACTATCTGATATTGTTATTTCTTTTCAGATATTGAGATTGAAAATTCAAAGACTGGGTGCTTCTGGAGCATTATACATCGTGTCAAATCATCTAAATACTAAAAACTTCAGTGAATTGATTTAGCTCTCGATGAGATGCTATTGAATAAGATGTAAAAGGATTTCAACATTGAAAGATCATTCAGGATAATATGAGAAAAACACTTAATTTATACCCCCCTTTCATGTGGTAAATTATTGTCTTCACTGACAATGGGGCCAGACGATTCATACAATTCTTTAATTTCACACAGAAAAACCATATATATTTTCATTCGTATTTTCATCAATGATTCAATATAAAAGCCTTCAGATCACATTCATTAAAAGTGATAAAAAAATGGTTTTATTTGCATTTGTATCATGCATGCATAAATTGTTTTCAACTTGAGCGAAAGTCCAAAGTTATATTGAGGAGGAAACATATATACCTTGGATCTCATCAGTGAAAGATTGAAAACGAAGTAATCTGTATTTCGAATCATTGAACCAAGACACTGTCTCTATCACTTTCAGTATACTAGCATATTTTTTTTAAAGGAAACTTTGTCGTACATACTTAACTGAACGGATAAAGTATATTTCTTCCGGATTAAAGTCAAGTGTTAAAAACGGAAATAAAAACTTTGAAAAGTAGTTGTTGACGGTACATTTCCACGTTATATATGGATTTTCTGTAATGCAGTCGACTGGCTGTCACGGCTGTCAAAATCTCACAAGCTAAATAATAAACAGTACTGCAAAATTTACTTGCACATTCCTCTCTAGTGGAAATTAAGCTGCATATTATACATGACGGAACCTACAATAGCGATTTGAAGTTTTTATGATCTCGGACATCAAGCAATCAGTTTTCGCCAAGTTTATCCCAAAATTATACAGGAATCAGTCGATACACCAGGGTTTCTAGACATCTTAGATGTCTTTATAGTAGTTTGTTTAAAGAGACTGGATATGATTTATTTTCTCTGAAACACCACAGAATAGTCGACTGTTGATTCCTCTCCCAAAGATATTTCTATGGATCTTTCGAATAAAAAAAGACAAACCAGTTTCAGTAATACTTTTTTTCGACTTTATGACATTTATTCATTAAGAGCAACTCCTGATATACTGGTGGACAGTAGTATTCTTCACATCTTCCTTTCTTTGGTAGAACTTCCATTTTTACTACCGGAACCAGAAGAAATGTGAATGCTATAAATGGGAACCTTGCGAAAATTCTAGAATGGGGATCTAATTTGAGGGAAATTATTGCTTGCAGAATCGAAGGGTATGGATTCATTATTAGTACTAATACACCTGAACAGGAGCAATAACTATGGTGATGGAATTGATAAGTCAAAAGTATTATTGATGGTAGGTAGCAAAATCATTGAAGCTGGTCAAGACACAAAGAACAAAAATGCATCTGGTCCAGATGGAATCCCATCTTTCTCAGTGGGAGACTGTATGAACCACAGTCCAAGACGATGGAATCACTCAGTTTTGTAAAAAAAATAACAGGGGACGATATAGGCTCAAAATTCCAACGGATTCGGAATCAGGACATCAGTTTCACTACCAATACAGATATTCGCTGAGAAATTTTCAGTTCTGAAAAAACTAATCTGTCTCATTTATGATGGAAAACCCCCTGTAACTTCCGTACTTATTGAAATAAACTTCCAGTATCGGTAGATATACCTCAATTCGAAGAGTTCTAGTCCAATAAATGCGGACTATACTGAGGTGTTTGTATGAGAGTTGAGATGAATTAGTTTTTTCAGATAATAGTTTTCATGTGTGGGGCTCGACACCAAAACACATTGAAACTTATTGATTCTATTCAGAAAAAAGCCATCCGTCTTGTTGGTGATTCTTCGCTCACGAACTCGCTCACTTCGTTGGACCATCGTAGAAAGATCGGAGACTTGTTTCTCTTCTACAGATATTTCCACGGTCGGTGCTCTTCTGGATTGTCGTCAATCGTTCCACCCTTGGCAGTATCAACACGGATGACCCGACGAGTGTAGAATTCCCACCCCTTTGTGGTGGGCTTGGAGACCTGTCGAACCTCTCTTGCTCAGGGATCTTTTTGACAGAAAACAGCTGAACTTTGGAACTCCTTACCGTAAGATGTTTTTCCTGAGGCATACAAACGTCAAAAACTTGACTCACGCGGTGTTTTGGACATTACAGGGTTGCCCTTTCGTGTGAATCTATTTATAAAAAAAACTTTTTTTTTTTTAGCGAAAATCTGTATTTGGTAGCGAAATTGATGTCTGATTCCGAATCCGTTGGAATTTTGAGCCTATATTTTTCCCTAATACTATTTTTCGCAAAACTGGGAGAGGTTTAGTTGAAAAACAGCGTGCAAATCTAGGTCGGCACAGCTGAACTTAGCCCTTTCATTTCTGAATAAAGAGTATTATTATTATTGGAATATGTAGGAACTTGTGACGTAACAGTAAACCATAAATTTTTGAATTGAATACATATCATTATTCTTCTAAGATATTCAAAATGACGTGATTTTGTTTGAGAGGCATTATTTTTTTCGTCATTGTTCTTCACTTCTTCAATTCATTCAATTTGTATTCAGTATTCCTATCTCGAATTAATCGTACTAGGACATCAGAATCTTCATGTTAATCGACCATTTGAAGCGGGTTCCATTCGTTACTCATTTTTCCAATTTTTTTTTCTTTTTCTGGTGTCAAACACGGCAGTCACTTTATTAATTACTGTAATTATAAAAGATTAATACAGCGGCCGGAGGTTTTCGTACAAGTATGTATATGTATCTTGTTCTAAAAGACCGGTAACTGGTAGTAATGCCGCGACAAGATGGAAGGTTAAAAATATAATTCTTGTCCTGTTCAGATAACATTAACAAGTTTCATCCGAAAAAAATGCGTTCGTTGTATTGAATACTAATAAATCTATAATACTTTCGTCTTTTCATTTCTTCCGTGGAAAAATATGATACGTGTAAGTGATCTGGAGGAACGATTAAAACGAATTGAAACTGAGAAATGATTTGATAACTTCTATACTGAATTCAGATTCAAATGCGTTTTTTCGACATTCTATAAGGTGGACTCAGATCTATTGATAGCAGTTCATCTGTAGACTTCATGCAAGTGATCCGAGATCGGTTGTCAAGCAACAAACCACTCGAATGTGTAATGCTTAGAACCTAAACCGAGTTCACTCCAACCTGGTTTGTACTACTGGACCTCAATATGTTCGAAGGCAAATATGCTGTCAAACACTTTGGTATTCTAAATCATTGCATCACATATGTCAATGTCAGACAGCTGTTTAGACCCACCGAAGGTCTTCTCGGTTGCACTAGAGATCGCAGACAAAAATGTCTGCAATCCCTTCAATAAGAGAACCTGAATTTGGTGCAAATAGTGTTACTCGTAGAGGAGAACCTCCATCTGCTGGGTTTGATACAAAGATTCAACTTCTAACCTCTTAACAGGTGATGAAGATTGAAGATTATGTATTTCATAATAATGTTGGGTGAATTGTAAATAATTCGACCCACATGATAATGTACCAAAGTTTTGTGTATCCAGTCCATTTTTCTAATTACTTTGTCGTCAACTGGCAACAAAACTCAACAATCAAACCAGTGCATAACAGCTCAATGGTGTAGATGACATTTTCATTCTGTTTTTAGATTCATGATGGAGAAAGCAGCTTTATTTGAGATTTTATGCATACTTCAAAGTTTATTATGTGAAATTGTTCATTTGTTTGATGAATAAGTACCATTGGAAAATGACAGATTGCATTTGGAAATCAAGGATTGATTCCAGTTATGAAACCCAGTCAGTGAAACGACTCAGACCTAGACGCAAGGTCACTCAGCCTTGAAAATGACTCCGAAATGGGAGCCTAAACTTCGACAAGGAAACTGTTCCAGACGCGGATCAACCCGGATATATATATATATATATATATATATATATATATATATATATATATATATATATATATATATATATATATATTCTGATAAGAGATGACAAAAATGTCTGCAATCCCTTCAATAAGAAAACCTGAATCTAGTGCAAATAGTAGAGGAGAACCTCCATCTGCTGGGTTTGATACGAAGACTCAACTTCTAACCTCTTAACAGGTGATGAAGATTGAAGATTATGTGTTTCATAATAATGTTGAGTAAATTGAAAATAATTCGACCCACATGATAATGTACCGAAGTTTGTGTACCCAATACATTTTTATTATTACTTCGTCGTCAACTGGCAACAAAACTCCACAACCAAACCAGTGCGAAACAGCTCAAAGGTGTAGATGACACTTTCATTCTGTTTTTAGATTCATGATGGAAAGCAGCTTTATTTGATAATTCACGCATACTTCAATGTTTATTATCTGGAAAGTTCACTTGTCTGATGAATAAGTACCATCGGAAAATGACAGATTTTTTGAACCCATATTCAACAGCCTGCCTCTGAGAAAGAAAAACTCAAAGATGAAAAAAAGCGTTATCTGCAAGAAAATAAGTGCTGCTTGGTATTTCATGTAAGATCCCGAAAGAGATATTTTTTACACGAGTGCGAAATATTGTACGACGAGAGTGAAAAACACTTTCGCACAAGTAATGTACAATAATTTTCCTTGGACCATCTATTTCGTTAAACAATGAGTAAAAATCAGATCGTGTATATATATATATATGATATACGCTACAATATGAATCCACCTCAACAGCAACCTGACAGCTGACAGTCCCTAGAGGGGTACTTGCAATTGACTATTGATGAATATAGATGTAATGGTGTCG
Source organism: Zygogramma bicolorata (assembly GCA_032362365.1). Classification (NCBI taxonomy): domain Eukaryota; kingdom Metazoa; phylum Arthropoda; class Insecta; order Coleoptera; family Chrysomelidae; genus Zygogramma; species Zygogramma bicolorata. The sequence goes on along the minus strand of JAVJAQ010002690.1, from coordinate 688,967 downwards.
GCCAGGAAAGTTGCTTCAATGTAATAATTTCTGTAAATTATAATATAAATTTTGAAAAGACATTATTGTTGTGTGAACGGTGAATTTACAATTAGTATGAGTTTTTTATGTTTGAATATTGTTTCTATGAAAAGTGAACATGAATTTGCAATAACTTTTATAGTGAAATGAAGAAATAACGATAATTAACGTTTAGTCGAAAATGTGACAATTACTAGGGACTTAATCTTTCCTTTATTTTTTATGAAAAATTAGTTACCTATCAGTCCATTTTTTATATTAATATAATAGGGAGGAACAATTATTAAGTGCATCTGTGAACCTTACATTATTCACGGGTTTGACGGCTCATTGACAGCCGCGCGGAAAGTACTTTCCGCACGATTGAGAATAAAGGTCATTTTTCATGCCAGAAGAGAGAGCGATATGTGTCGCTTTCCTATATAGCCGTAGAAAAACTGCTATTTCTATTTGAGCAATGTTTCTATGTGTAACAGATGTAAAAGACAACCTGTAAATGTCGTCCATCAAAATTATTGTTAACCTTACCAAACGTTTCTGAGTTTTACAAGAAGTACCTGGCAGCGCTTTTTTTGTAGATTACGAGTTGTTTCATACGTGGAGTAATTCTTTTTCAGAAGGGAGTTTTGAAAATTGGTTCAAAAATATGTCATTACCGCCCGACCTATATTTTATAATTTTCGTCATATCGTATCCGTGAGCGAACGCGCTGGCCACATCAACCAATAACCACCCCCGCACAGCGGGATGGGTGATCATTGGCACCGAGAATCATGAGTCCTGAGCAGACCAAAGGTACCTAAGATGACGACCTTCTGCACGCAGCTGGCTATTATAACGATTATTAACAATCAGGAGATGTCATAAATAACACAACGTCCTAGATAATCCTAATTTCAACAACTGCTTTCGAAAATGTTCGTTTACTAAACGTTAACAATCCTCCCGAACAAAGACTAGCGCCACGATCACTCGCCACGGTACGGCTCCGCAGTGATTTTTACTGTGTACATACGAAAAACAATATTTACTTTTCCTCGGGGTGTATTTAGTTTCGGGAAAACCTCTTCGCGGGCCGATCTCGAACAGCCACTTCACCGAAGTTGTTATCTTACAACGTGTACAGTTCGAATTCCGAAAGAGGAATTTATTGCCCTCCATAAAGTTTAACGAGAGGGCGCCCCGGTCGTCGGTTTCCTAGACTTCTTGCCCGGCCGTACTCCGCACGGGATCGTTCTTCCTCTGAAATATCCATTTCATTAAACTTTTTGTTTCTATCGGAAGACATTGCTAATAGTACGGGAGACGGCAACATAAATCTGGCACCCATCTCTACGAAGGTAATGTTTGTTCAACGTGCTAGGAATCGCACGTTAAAAGCTACGACCTCGTTAATCCGAAATCTGAGAGTGTCGTTCTTGGTCTATTTTGAATCTTCAGGCAGTGCAAATTAGGAAAGTTCAAGTTCATCGAGCTTTTGGCAAAACGTCTGCTCTATGTGGAATCAAGCGATACGGAGAAATGCTTACTAATACGCAATACAATAGATAAGAAACATAAGTAAAAAGTTATCAAAAAATATGGTATAATATACAGGCAAATTGCGTTGAAATAACGAATAATAAATGTATAAAATTTTCCCACATACATGTCATGAATAGTGTCAATTTGATAGATGCTGGGTAGTAAACAGTTTTGTTTCAGTTTTCTCTTTTAATGATTCAGAAAAAAATTGTTGGAGAAATGCTATCGTGTGAGACGAAATGAATATATTTTACTACGTTGATCGATGTCACTCCTTCCATTCACGCACATCTCGTCATTATTGATTTCCACCATCTCCGAAAAAAGTATTCGGATAAGATTTCTTTCAGAGTCGATGATTATCGCTTCTTTATAATTTATGACATGATCTGAAAGAAATGGTAATTTCGGTCTTCCTTTGTCTATATTCTATATTATTAACTCCATTAAAACCTGTTGTTAATAACGAAAAGATAAAAATTCATATCAAGTGAGAAAATCAAATCAAAATTAAATTTCTGGTCGATAATGAAATTAAGGATTGATTGATCAAAGAAAAATAATGTTGGTCCAAAAAAAATCGAGATATCGAATATGAAATGAGTCGAAAAAATTTTAAATAAAGGAATTAATTAAATGATATTGTGACAAGAATGTAAAATACTAGTCAAAAAATGTAAATTAAGGAATAAATGAAATATTATGAATGAATGCAGGTCTTACACAGGGTTCAGTTCTGGTACCACTTTGTTTTTGCTTCATATGAAAGATTTGCTCGAGAAAACATCTTCCTCAATACATAGTTTTTCAGACGACATTACTCTTCATACGTTTCTCTTCCAGAATCCCCATACCAGCTCGAGAAACAAAAATTAAAAGAAACATTCACGTCGATAAAATTAACGATGACTTGGTAAAAATAATAGAATGGGGTAATATGAACTTGATGGAATTCAATGCTATGAATATCCAGGCATGTGTCTTCTCAAGAAAAGCCGATATATCATCATCAAATGGACGGAGTTATGCAGAAAGCTACTAACCCACAATATAACAAATATTGGGTTGGGTGCGTATTTGGGTGATAAAGTACGCGTTCTTCGTTCTGTGAAAACCTACCAAGCCCCACCTGATTATATACCCCAAAGGATGTAGAATAGAATAAAATTTAATTATTTCTCATATCGTATCTTTTGCTTTAATTACCCGCTCTACAAAATGCAAAAACCAACCAACCCATAAAAAGTCGCCATTTTCACCTCTTTTTTATATTTGGAATATTAAAACATACCTAAGATTTCAAACGACATATCTCAGACCCAAAAACGTTACAAAGTAGTAGCTAAACGACCTACAGATTTTTTGAATCAATTAAAACTTTAGAGCTGATTATCCCAGTTCGTCACTATTGAGGGTTGGTAGCTTTCTGCACAACGCCGTCCAAATATTCAGATGTCAGGAGTAACTGTTGCTACAAAATCAAGTATATCGATGCTAGGAATTACGATCAGTGATAATCTCTCATGGTAAAACCATGTGAGATCGATCGCTAAAAGTGCTTCCCAGAAACTTGGATTTTTATTTCGTGCGAAGAAATACTTCACTTCTCGTCAGCTTCAAATGATCTAGAAGGCTCAGATAAGACCTGTTATGGAATATTGTTCTCATGTGTGGAGTTCGGCACAAAAACATTCATTGAGGCTTCTCGATTCTATTCAGAGAAAGGCAATTGGTTTTGTTGGTGATTCTTCGCTCACAGACTCGCTCACTTCATTGGAACATCGTAGAAGGGTCGGAGACATGTCTCTCTTCTATAAATACTTTCACGGTCGATGCTCTTCCGAATTGTTATCAATCGTTCCCCCCTTGGCAATATCTACACGGATGACTCGATGAGTACAGAATTCCCACCTCTTTGTTGTCAATTTGGAAATCTGTCAAACCTCTCTTGCTCAGGGATCTTTCGTCAATGGAACAGCTGAGCTTTGGAACTCCTTGGAGGAGGTTTTTCCTGAGGCTTACAAACTTCAGAAATTCAAAGTAAATGTTAATTCGTATTCTATTCTATTTCTTGTCCCTTGATTCACGCGGTATTCTTTGAACATTACAGACCTTCCCTTTAAAATAGAGTTAATATAGACATGAAGTGCAAAATTTCCGTAGCATACTCCCGTTCTACAAAGGATCCATTTCATTAAACTTTCATTCCTATTCGAAGACATTACTAATTAACAACGAAGCAAAAAACACAAAGAAAATATTTCAACAATTACTTTTATGGCCCGTACCTCGAGTGGCCTTTGATTTCTTCGAGCGGGAAGAAATGGTTTTCTGCTTCGGCTTTTTGTCTGAAGGAAGTATTTCGACGAAAGACGCGGGAGATGATGTGAATAACCACGGAATACGCAAAGAAATGGAACGGTAATAGGAGCAGCGGCTTATTAAAACGAGGGGCAGGATGATTATTGTCTTGAAGGTGAATTGAAACGTCGGAAACAATACTTCGTTTTCCATTTTCAATTGTTTCTTAAAATTTCAATGTCTAGAAAAAAATTAAAGAGAAACGGGCTCAAAAATGCAATTTGAAGGTCTTTCTGCTTGCTCTGCTACATTATGATATCTCATACCGTCACAAAATTTGATTCGTTCTAAAAATGTAAAAATCCATGAAACAGATGTCGGTTGGATGTATACAGTACTAAACTTCAAAATATCAAATTTGAATGAAAAATATTAACAGTAGGTCCTGGGAGAACCAGAATTTATCAAATTTGGTATTTGATGTCCAGTCACGGAGCCAAAGTGGTTCAGATTCTACTTCATAAACTGTAGGTCTCGGGTATCGCTTTCTCTCAAATGAGCTTCTGTGGGGTTTCCTAGAAACCTGGGATATTCCAAAAAAAATTCAAAGAAAAAAAATCATTGATTGATGGCCCTTTTTAATGAACCGGGGGTCCCAAAATTTTCATAACAAGCGATATATCCGTTATTGGAAGAGATAGAACAATAAAAAAGTGGCATCGTGTCAAACATCGAATGGGCTTTCATTTAACACACATATAATACTCCGTTCTTAGTTGTACCCTTGGAAAATCACCCCAACTTTTTTTTTTCAAAAATTAATTCCCAATTATTTTCGCATTTTGGAAATCCATAGAGCTAGCTAGCTGTTATTTTTTCAAAACCTCTCTTCATCATTGCACTTTTCGACCCCAACTGAATTTTCATTTTTATCCTCGATCATTGTGAGAAAAAAATTGTGGTCCAGTTTCCTCAGAATAATAGGCATGACATGAGGCATTGGGCAAGGAATAGGAAAGTGTAATAATGAAGAAAGTTTTCAAAAAACAACTGCAAGCTAGTTATGAATATCCAAAATAATTTTGCCGCCAGATAAACAGTGAAGTAATGATTCTATTTTTGCGCAAAAAAATTTTGATAGTTACCGGGAGTTACATTTGGAAAAATAGGGGTGGGGGTAACTTTTCAAGGGTACTTCTGGACACCCTGTGTAGCTGAATACTTCTGTTGTTCAATGGAAATCGAAATATCAAAATCCAGTAATATATAGGCATGCGGCTGATTTTTGTTTCTGCATATGATCACAATTTTCAGAAAAAAACTATACAAAAAAAGAAAAAAATAAACTCTTCTTATTCCAAAGTCAGCGTTGGTGAACGATTGGAAACTTAGTAATAATTTGCCTACTGAAATAAAAAATGCAGTGAATACTGGTTAGGAAGCCCTTGTGATGATATGATAATAATAATAATAATAAATCGACTTTATTCATCTGAGACAACTTACAAAGGAAAACATAGACCTACAGAGAGGGGATCAGATGAAAAGGCGGATTATCAGCGAAAGCTGTTTTTCAAATCAACCGTTGACGTGAGATATACAGAAAATACAATAATATTAGTTACAGTACAAACATAATGACATAATAATAATATAATTCTGACGTAAAACCAATAAATAATGCAAGACAAAGGACATGGCGAAGTTGGCATTACTGAATGTTACCAGTGTTTAAGAATAGGTTTCAAACGTTTCTTGAAGTTATTGATAGTGTAGTGTCTGAATTCACTGGGTAACTTGTTGTAAAATTTAGCCGAATTATACGAGAAACTTCGGGTAAATATAGAGGAGTTGTGATGAGAAATAACCAGGACATTGGAGTTCCGAGTTCTGAAGTTGTTTATTTGGGAAAAAATCAACAATCTATTATATAGGTAATCAGGTTTTTTCTTTATCAAACATTTATGCACGTTAGTGAGAAGGTGTAACAGACGTTGTTGATCTAGCCTCAGCCACCCAGAGTGGTTGAACGTTCCACTGATGTGGTCGAATTTACGTATACCATACGAAAATCTTAAACATGAGTTTTGTATTCTTTGTAGGCGAGTTGAGTCTCTTTGTGTCAGTGCAGGGCCGTAAATACTGTTGACATAGGACAATTTAGAGATTATAAGGGCTTCACAAAGATTGATTTTGAGCTTTGTTGAAAGGATGTCTCGGTTTGGAAAAATTTGCCTAAGAATGTTGTAAGAAGATTTGCAAAGATGATTCACATGAGCAGAGAATCTCATATCAGAGTCTAACCACAGTCCCAAATTCTTACTTTCAGTTGCTCGAGGAAGAATTTGTTTGCGTTAAGTTTTAGGTTATGTGCACATGAGATGTTATAAAGTGAATTGAGATCATGGTTAATATGTTTCAGAGCTGCTTCTGAATCGCATTGAGGGAATGATAGATAAATTTGAGTGTCATCAGCGTAATGGTGGATTGTGCAATACTCAATACATTTGAAAAAGTCTGAAATATATAAACTGAATAGGAGAGGCCCAAGGATAGAACCTTGTGGTACTCCATGACTGGTGTGCAGATTCTCAGATTTAGTTCCATCGAGACTAACACACTGGGTGCGGTGGTTAAGAAAGCTTTTTAAGAGATTCAGTGCACTGAGATCAAAACCAAAATACTCGAGTTTATTACAGAGAATACTGCGGTCTAGGGTGTCAAAAGCCTTACTGTAATCCAGTAAGACTAGACAAGTGACTTGATTGTTATCAGTTGCTTTGAAAATGTCATCAGTTATGGAGAGAAGGGCGGAGGTAGTGCTATAATCCGCACGAAATCCAGACTGTACAGTAGTTATAATATTGTGGGAATATATAAATTCAACCATCTGATCTTTAAGGATCATTTCAAGTGCTTTAGATAGAGAGGGTAAGATGCTGATAGGTCTGAGATCAGAAAAATTGGTGGGACTATTACATTTGGACAAGGGAATTACAAGCGCATGTTTCCAGAGGGACGGAAAGCTTGAGGATGTTATACAGTAGTTCAAAATGAGAGTGATGTATTTTAGGAGGTACGTGTCCACCAATCGAATCATGCGAAGTGAGATACCGTCTGAGCCAATAGCATTACTCTTAAATTTGTTCAAATATTTCATTACCTGGTTATCATCAACGGTACTGAATCTGAAGAGAAGTTCATTATTATTGATTATCTGATACTTTTGAAGAAGCGAAAGCTGATGTTCTGTTTTGTCAATGACCGGAATGTTAGAAAAGAATGTATTGATTTTCTCCGGATTTTTCAGGTTAGACGGTAATTCGGGATTGGATTTTTGACGTAAAACATTCAAATTTCGTAAAGTATTCCACGTTGTTTTGGAATCTTTTTTCAGGAGTGCAAATTGAAGATAAGCTCTCTTTTCTCTGCGAATTGCTGCTGTCGTATAATTTCTCAGCTCCTTATAGCTATTCCATGCCGTGGTGCTCTTAGTGTGTTTGTATTTCTTAAATGCTCTGTCTCTCAATAAAATCATCTGGCGAATATTATATGTGAGCCAAGGTGCAGGGGGTTTCGTGACTCTGATGGTTCGGATAGGGGCATGATGATCAAAGAGAGCAGTAAGGTTACTATTAAGTGTGAGAACCATATCATCAACTGTATCTAAAGTATAAATTTGGTCCCAGTCAATATGTCTCAGTTCGGTTGAGAAAAACTCAGAATTGAAATTGGAAAAGTCACGATAAGAAAGCCACTTAGTTTTGTTGTTGTTACTTTTAGGAACTTCTACAGTACATGATATCGCCATGTGATCTGAGATTCCCTGAATATCTGAGACATTTATATTGGTTATTTTTTCGGGAAGAGAAACAATCAATAGATCAATTAAGGTTTGGCTACTGGGGGTAACTCTGGTAGGTGATGTAATCACTTGAGTGAAGTTATATGTTACTAAAAATTGAGAGACTAGTTCAGAACGATTGTCGAGTGAAAGAAGGTTGATGTTCAGATCGCCTGCTATTAGAAAAAAATCGCTCTCTGGTAAGAGATTGGACACAGTATCCTCCAATTCGCCTATACAAAGTAAGATATTAGATTTTGGTGGACGATAAAGAATACCAAAAAATAAGTGTTCTCCAGAATAATCAACGGAAATCCAGAGTTGCTCAAGTAGGTTACTGATTTTGGAAAACACTACCTTATAATTTATGATGTTTTTTATATAGATTGCTACTCCTATTCCTCTTTTATCTCTATCTGCTCTGACGATATTATATGAATCAATGGCTACCGTTTCAGAATCGATATCTGAGTGAAGCCAAGTCTCGGTTAAACCACATATATGAGTATTTTCCTTCTTTAAAAACTCCTTAAGAGAATTGAACCCAGTGAATACAGATCTTACATTCAGGTGAACAAAGTTGATGAAACCGCCCATCTATATATTCAGTACAGAAAAATTGTATATATAAATGTAAATGAGTGTATAGATATAGTATAGTGTATAGGTATCCTATTATAATCTGGGAGAGTTTTACATTGGAGCTCTGCTGTTACATACCTTTACGCTTTCAATTCATTCCTGTGTTCATTACATATTTTTCGATTTTTTTTATTTTTCTCGTCGGAAATTATTTACGCAAGAAAATCGAAAGGCAATATGTTAATTTAAGGAATCAATGACCCAACTTTATCAAACAATAAATTTTTTATAAATATAAAGCAATTTAGTAGTAGTAGTAGAATATATTTTAGGTATTTTTTATGGATCCGTCAACCCACAAACGTGGCAAAGTCATTCCCCAATACAACAGAGAGAAATTCTCAAATGAAAAGCATTATTTCATTTAGAAATCGAACTCACGACCATGAACGATCATGAATCTGTAAGAATTCTTGCCAATTTCTAGGAAATACCAAAGACATTCGCCACAAAAATTTGCATTCAAATAAAAATGTATCTATTCATTATTGAGGAATATATTGTTACGAAATCTCCTGGCGCCGGCCCTGTCGCTCGTGAACGCAAAATAATATGAGGGGTCGAAGAGAGAACGTTATTTTTCCAGGAACTCTCGATTCGCGTGGAGAATTCGATCACCAAGATTTTACTGGAAGATTCTCCCTAGGCGTAAGCAAGTATATACACGGAAGCGATGCATCGCTACGGCAGATAGCTATCAGAGTTTATAGCTTAGTGGAGAGGTGGAGAGTTTTATAGAGTTTCAATCGGAGAGCGCTTTGGGATTGCTAAGTGAAGAAGTCGAAGTAGAGAATTTCTAGTACAGAGTTTAATTACAAAGCGTTGGATAGTTAGCGGAGCAGTTTGACTTATTGTATTCTATTGTATTGTGATAAAGAGTTGTAATAAAAGAAGTGACGTGATGTTTGGAGTTTTGAACGAAATATGTAGTATACATAATATATGTAAATATCAGATAGCGTATATTGAGTTGCCTGACTGATCTTACGTTTCATTTGTGACAGTCTATGTTTGAATATTGTTTCTATAAAAATTGCGAATGATTTTACAATTGATAAACAGTTTTGAGCTGAATTTTGTTTCAATGAAATAAAAATACAATAATTATCGTAAATAGAATGATATTCATCGACGTACGACATCTAAGAACATATCACTGAATATTTCCATCGTATGTTAAAAATCCCATATGAAGCGGGACATTTTCGGGCTGGTAAATACCCGTTAGGTATCGAAAAATACCCGCTCGGTCCGTATATCTATAGTAACGATTGTTAAAATGTACATTTGTCATCTTGACAGGCATAAATACTGTTACGTCCTAGCGCCGGCCCTGCCGAGATCGTAAACGCAGATGCGGGATCGCGTCGTAACGAACGTCATTTTCCAAGAACCCGTAATGCCGCCTGGAGAATTCAAGACGCGTCATCGGGGCTTCTCTGGACGATTCTCGATTGACACGCAGATAATATATATACGGTACAGGCTTCGCCGCAGGGAGAGAATTTGTATTACAGGGAGTTAGTGATTCGGCAGTTTTATTCAGAGCTAAGTGACGAGAGTTTAGTAGAACTGAGTTGAGAGAGTTTTGTTATTGCTAAGTGCGAGGGTGTAGAATTTTTAGTACAGAGAGTTTAGTGCCGAGCATTGGAAAGTTATCAGAGCGATTTGAGTGATTGTGTTGTATTGTATTGTGATAGCGAGTTATAATAAAAGAAGTTTAGTGTTGTTTGGTGTTTTAATCGACGAACCCAAGGAATATCGTAACAGTGGTGTCAGAATTGAGATTTTCCAAGGGAGAAATCGTAACAATACTGAATTTTAAACGTCGTTGTTTTAACTCCGGAAATATTCTACCGAATTACACTCGTGCATCAAAATAAACTTGATAATTTTCCATTCAAACATGTTGTCAGTAAAAAAACTGCATTCGGTTATTTTCATATTTTGCTAAAATCCTCCTTCGGAGTCGGGCTGTTTCGACAAAATATGAAAATAAACTCATGCAGTTTTTAGACAACATGCTTTCATAGAAAATTATCAGTAATTTTGAAGCACTTGTGTAATTACTCCCGATAAAGTTATTCAAATCTGAATTATCTCAGTTAATTAGAGCATCCGGTAAGGCTGCAGGTTCGATTTTCGGCGTTAGCACTCTTTTTTCTTTTCTTCATCTTTTATAAATGCTAAGTTTTTAGTTCAGGTTTAATGTAAATATAATCAGTAGGGAAGAGCAATTAATAATCACATCTGTAAATCTTACAAGATTCACGGGTTTGGTTTGATGGATCATTGACAGTCTTGTGGAAAGTAACTTTCCGCACGAGTGAGAATAAAGGTCACTTTCCATGGGACTAAAGAGTGCGATATGTGTCACTTTCCTGTGCGGTCGTAGAAAAAACTGATTATCACTGCTTCAGATAATTATGTTGTCAATGAGATGTTACGATTTCTACTGTGATGATCGACCCATTTCTGATGAACCAGAACACCTTCATAATATTTCAATATCAAGTAGTCATCATGAACTGATTCTTCCGTTACCAATTAATAACTAACTGTTTCTGTTGCATTCGGTGTCCAAAAAAAAAAACAGTCCGAACTCTGTGCGGATCCACGCAGCGGAAAGACATTCTCACAGTCTCATCCACTAAAACAGATTGTCCCGATAGACGCGATATACTGTACACGTCGGCCTCGGGGAGATTCATTAAAAGCACGAGAAAGATGTAATTTCCAACAATGACTGTGTTCTTTTACGATCAACGAAAATTGTTTTATTAACGGAGAAGTTCGTATGAGCACCTGCCATCGGCTGTCCTATTGTTTTGTTGCCTACTTTTCAAGAGCACTCTTTCGAAAATAAACGAGGCATTGCGAGTCGCAGTGGCGTAGAAACGTGGGAACTGTTCAAAAGGTATTTCAGAAGCGTTAGTCTCGCTGAAGAAGCAAAGATAAATGAAATGTATCGACTATTCACCAATTCATGAAACAATGAAAAAATTAGATATGTAGTGAATTTGCACCTATTTGAAAAAAAAGGAATTCAAATAAAACTTTATCTTCTTCAGATGTTTTCCAAATAACTCTATAGAAAAATGGAGATATCTAAGGAAAATTCATGATACTCCACTGGTAGTGGTCTCGGTAGTAAGCTGGAGGCCGGGGTTCAAATCCTCGCCGGGCCACCGTGCTGGGTAATCGCACGTTAAAAGGTAAGGCCTCGTTGATCCATTGCTCGCACAAGTTTCGACTTCTGAGGGTTGACGTTCGTCAGCTGGTCAACGGAAATGAACAATTTTGGAGCAATTTTTTTTTAGTTATGGAAAAAATTGCACAAATTGATGCTGGGGAAAGCCCAGCAGATCTGTCTTCATCTAGTAATCAGATGTCAGGGGTAACCATTCCTACGAAGTCCAGTATGTCGAAATTAGGAATTATGGGATAGGAATAACATGTGAGATCCTGTAAGCTTCTAATAATTTACTAGGCCCAGAAACGATCTGTCTTGGAATATAGTTCTCATAGATGGGGCTCGGCACCAAAACATGCATTGAAGCTTTCTTGTTCTATTTGGAGAAAGGCAATCCATCGTGTTGGTGATTCTTTGCTCACAGACTCGCTCACTTCGTTGGAGCATAGTGGAAGGGTCGGAGACTTGTCTCTTTTTTACAGATATTTTCACGGCCGGTGCTCTTCTGAATTGTTGTCAATCTTCCATCCTCGACAGTATCTATTCGGATGACCCGACGAGTACAGAATTTCCACCCCTCTGTTGTGAGCTTGGAGACCTGTCGAACCTTTCTTGCTCAGAGATAATTCATCAATAGAGCAACTGAGAGAAGTATTTCCTGAGGCTTACAAACTTCAAAATGAAGTGAATGTTAATTCGTATCTCCGGATCCTCGATTCACGCGGTGTCACAGAGCTTCCCTCTCGTATGAATGAATCTGTGTACAAGAATGAATACAATTATTTTTTTTTTTGAAATTTGGTTTGGTAGTAATATCTAACTCACGGACTCATTGACTCCTTTGTGATTGAGAGAAGTCGACGATTCATCCCTTTTCTATGAAAAATTCTATCACCACAGCTCTCCTGAAATATCATCAATCGTCCTTTTCTTGGCATTTCCACCACAGTGGGTTGATCCGACTAGTACCGTTTTCTCCCCGCTTTTTGGTTATTTTGGAAACCTCCCGAATCACTGTTTCTCTTTCCGAGATGGTTAAAATACGCATCTCCTTCCTCATTGAGAAGATACTGCGATTTAGGGAATGGCTGGTGAATTGTGAATCTGAATTGTTGCTTCAATTCATTTTAATGAATTGAATTCACAAAAAACAATTCAAAAGCCACAATTCAGGAAAAAAAGAGTGTAATTCAGAATCCCCTTTTTCTAAATGTATCCAATTCCAGATGAATTGAATTTACAATTCTGTTCAATGCTGAAATGGGTACATGTTTTTCAGCTTGGATATACCCTTTCTCGAGAATACAAGACCTCGGAATTGGATCGATAAGTTTTCATATTGTAAAATATATTTTCCTATGTACGAATGTAGCAGATCAACGCAGATAGCCTTGCGATATTAGGTTTGTTCTAGCAACACATTTCACCGTTTGGAAATTGGTATGAAGCAGTCAGAGGCATGCGCAAGATGAATATTGGAGAGCGAAATTCATTTTGCGCATGCCTCTGACTGCTTCAGACCAGTTTCCAAACGGTCAGAACAAACCTATTAGTGGGATTGTGTTCTAGACCGCTTTACCTATTCATTTGTTGAATAAGGAACACATTTTATATCACTAAACATAAAGCTGACACAGCTATAAGCGTCCACCCCTGTAACCTGTACCCACCACTTCTATAAGTTTTGTAATCTGGGCAAATTAATAATGGCCTATCAACAGAATTATTGACGCGGTTTAAAAACAGTTTTTTCTACAAACGTCAGTTTAAGTATAATTTTTGTCTAAAATGCTATTTTTATGACACTGGTGTTGGAAGTTAATCATTTTCAGCACTAGTGCTGAAAGGGATTTATTTGTAAAGAAAATATAAAAACATAATTGAAAATGAAGTGTTTATTCAATTGAAGTTACGATCAGTGAAACTACAATTATGATAAGAAACTCCATGGCCGCTTCAAAAAAATCACAAGCTTGTAATATCTGCTTATGTCCTGATCATTTATGTTCATCATTGACTTCAACATAGAGTAATTCGACCAAAGCGTTGACGATTTCCATATTTTGGACTTTTCTTCAAAGTATGCAAGGAGCACTTTTTCACTGACCTTCTTGCCACTGACATTTTTCTGATCACACCATTTCAAGAAACAACATTCGACAACATGCAGCTGAACGAGAAGTCGCTGACTATTAGGATGTGTGTTATTCAGAAGTAACTACTTTCAATTAACGTAGCAACTTTTCGGGGTACATTGGAAATCTGCCCTTCTACACTTCTGAACATTCCAATATTAATTCCTATTTTTTAAAATTGTGGCAGGCTAAAAATCCAAAAAATCTACGAAGAAAAAATATTTACCTACATTATAGTCCATCCAGGCGATAAATTGAATAACTTTCAAAATCTCTTCAAATATTTCGACGCCAAAAAATATCAAAAAATCAACATAAGTAAGTTGACATGATTGGGCATTCCTTCCCATGTAACGACGGTATATCCGTGGCATGAATGATACGTACCGAGGAATTTATTGTGTAGTTAGGGTCTTCAAGAATATTCCTCATTCATTTGCTTTACCAAGAAACATCGTTTTTATCGTATATATATATTCTTGCTCTTATGGTAATCATGCTATCACTATGTAGTTATTCCTAGCTCGACAACCCCTGTTTTTTAGAATCATTGAAACGTGAATAAATCTCATATAGAATAGCAATTAATCAGGTATTCCGATCTACCTGTCATCCGTGTTCACCCGATCCTCCCCATACCAAGTTCCGTTTGTAACCTTATCCATCTAAAACCATAATGGCAAGTCATTGATTTCTCATAGGCCCTCTCTGCACATGGTTTCGAGGGACTTAAATGAAATCAGTGAACATCGACTGTCAATATAAATTAGCACCAGGTCGAGCTTCACTTTGTTACCGGGGTTAACGGATGAATTAGTCGATGTTTTACAACAGCTCCTAAGTGAATGCTTTTGTCGATGATTATTGCAGAATCGACGGTAGAGTTGGTATATTATAAAGGCAACTCCAATAGAACCTTAGTTGAACTCCCATCGTACAAATCCAATGTAAGCCTGTTAGTTAGGTGGGGTGATGAAAATAATTCGTGTCTCAAACAATGTGATTCTTTTAAGTTTCTTGGTTTATATGTAGATAATAATCTTACTTGGGAAACACACGCTAACAAATTAATCAAATTATTGTCTTCAAGGAATTATGCAATTTTTCAGCTCAGGAAAGTATCTAATCGGGATGCTGTATTATCCTATTACTATAGCTGTGTACACTCTTCATTATTGTACGGCGTATTGTGCTGGGGAAATAGCGCAGCGTCTCAACAAGTTTTTATTAATCAAAAACGTATAGTGAGAAGTATATTTGGCCTGCGACCAACAGACTCTTGTCGACCGTATTTCAAAACATACCATATTCCAACTCTATACAATATATATGTTACCGGCAAAGTGTAAAATCAGGCATTGTATAGAATACCTAGGCATTCTATACATTGCCAAAAGTAAGCAGGCAAAGTGTGAAATTTTAAACATTTCATACTTTGCCTAGGCATTTTATAGAATGCCTGCTGGAGTTCAGGCAGAGTTAAAAATCTGTCTGTTCCATTGTGAAATAAACTCATTTCTCAACAATTGTACAAACTATGCCTAGGCATTGTGTATAATGCCTAGGCATTATATAGAATGTCGAAAGTTTTGCAGGCAAAGTATAAAATGAACAACATTGTTAAAAATTGTTTATTGCAAATAACAAACATGAAATGTATTAAACATAGTATCTGAAAATCCTCATATTTTACTAGAGTAAAATTTAAAAGTAAAACATTAATTTAAGAAATTACTTGTTACAGCAGGAAAGAGAACTATGGTTAAGTTAGGTTAGGTAAGGTTAGGTTAGGTTAACCTTAACTTGAAAACAATGGAACAGACAGATTTTTAACCTAACCTAACCTAACCTAACCATAGTTCTCTTTCCTGCTGTAACAAGTAATTTCTTAAATTAATGTTTCACTTTTAAATTTTACTCTAGTAAAATATGAGGATTTTCAGATCCTATGTTTAATACATTTCATGTTTGTTATTTGCAATAAACAATTTTTAACAATGTTGTTCACTTTATGCTTTGCCTGCAAAACTTTCGACATTCTATATAATGCCTAGGCATTATACACAATGCCTAGGCAAAGTTTGTACAATTGTTAAGAAATGAGTTTATTTCATACTTTGCCTGGATTCACTCGGCAATGTATAGAATGCCTAGGTATTCTATACAATGCCTGAATTATACACATTGCCGGTAACATATATATCTTGTCTGCAGCTTGCTTTGTTCACGATAACATTGAGAGATTCGAAACTTGGGATGATATAAATAATTATAATACAAGAAACGCTAAAAAGCTTTATATACCTTCCGCTTCACTTGCGATGATCAGAAAAGGCCCAATTTTAACTTCTCTCGAAATATATAACCACTTACCTGTCCAACTCAAAGAATTGGGAAAACAAGTATTTCGGAAACAATTTAAGAAATTTTTTCGTGGTCTCGGTAGTGTAGTGGTTAGCATATCTGCCTGTCAAGCGGAAGGCCGGGGTTCGAATCCTCGCCGGGCCACCGTGCTGGGTAATCGCACGTTAAAAGGTAAGGCCTCGTTGATCCATTGCTCGCACAAGTTTCGACTTCTGAGGGTTGACGTTCGTCAGCTGGTTAACGGAAACGAACAATTTTAGAACAAGAGCTATTACTTCCTCGCTGAATACTTTGCTGACTTATTTTAATTGACTTGCCCTCTTTTTTTTATCTACAATTTTGAAACTTTTTCAACTATATACTAAGTTTTGTGATCATGTCATATCGGTGTTTGTTTCTTATTGTCCTTGAGCAAGCCATGTAAGTTTAGACCTGTATTTTATGAAATTTGACCATGGTCATGTACTCTGACAATTTCGATACTTGTTATCACAAGTCTGATGAAATAAATATATTTGTATTACATACGTTTTCACGGGTTGACTAATGAATACCAAACAGCAAAGAAAGGAATAATGATCATAAATTGCAATTTGGATTCACCCCAGTCGGGTGTTATGCAGAAATCCTCGTGTTCACCACGTGCAAACTGTTCTTGATATCAAATATTGAGGATTATTCACATATCCTGGAGCTGCTGTAGATTTTTGTCTTGCTAGCAAAATGATTCATTGTTTCCGTTGATATCACTCTGCGATGGTGAGAAAGGTATACGTGATAACATTTTAATTTTGTGGTGGATAAACATTTGTTCCGTAGTTTGCTGCGTCAATTGAAGAACATTTCCTCTTGGATAGAATAAGTCCAATTAGTCAGCAACTTCTTGTATAACTCAAATTTGTCTATCAAAAAAATTACAAGAACAAATATACCTATATACATTACAGAACTAATATATTATAAGACAAAATATTTGACAAATGTCAATTACGAAGATTGTCAACAAGAAATATTTGCATTTGAACAAAAATTTGCGTATGAGATTTGAAAACGGAAGCGGATTCAGTTTCCCAAACGTTATGTACAGATTCCAATATCAATTCTGATTTTTTCAGATTTCCTCCTTGTTCTCGCAGTAAAATGATCAATATTAAATTTGACTCAGTAGTTTTGTCGATATTCAATTTATGATATCTCAATTCAACAATTATATTTCTCTCAACTTTTACCTGACTGTCTGAATGACCATGCTTTCAAAGTTATTGGGTTAGCTACAACAAGTTCACTCCATTTTATGAAATGGGGTTTGAAATTGATTTTGGAGAATCAAAGCACCAAAGCGTTAGAAAGCTGATCATGAACCTCGTCAAGAACATTTGCTAAAGAATTATTCCAAATGCTCGATGTGTATTCGCTAAAGCATCATCTGTTTCGTTTTCATAGTTCATCGTATATATTGTCGTTTCCTTCGAAATTGACTGTAGCTGTTAAGAATTTGAAAAATTCTCCAACAGGCCAATCTATGTTGCAATACAAAAAAATGTAGTTGTTGAACTATGGTTTACCACTACAAAAAACAGAATTTTCAGGTCATCCGTCTTCGAGAACAAATAATAGTTATAACTCAATTATTATCATGATCATATATCATCATATAGGCAACCTAGTTTTTTCAGTTTTTCAACTTCGAAAACAGTAGGAGATTACAAATAAATTCAAAACCTACTTTTCATAATCCGAAAACGAACTACATTCATAAAATTATCAGCATGTACTAGTCATCATTTGCCGCATCGAAAAAAATACCGTCCATTTATAGAGTAATTTGGCTCTTTGAAAGCCGCTCTATTATTTTATCTATCTTCGAATTGCATCAATTGACATAAAGCGAAATAATGGTAATGAATTACCCGTGTATTGTTTCAAAGGCAACTGAATTCCCGTTTAATATACCTTGACCAACAGAAATGTTCAAAAACCAAATTGTCATTTGCACTGGTTTTCATTGATACATGATTACTTTTGACTATTTCATTCTGGCTTGTGATATATGCCATATCCATTTGCAAATATTTTCCAACAAAGTGGGGTCGATTGAAATACTTAGCATACATAGCATGAATGCATTATAATGTCCGCAATGAACCAATTTATGCAAATAATGAAAACTATAAGTAGTAGATAAAATTATGAGAAATGGTTCATGGCAACCAGCACTGAGACAAATACAGGTGGAAAATGTGTTGATTGATACAAAGAATTGATTATTTTTGCATTCCCAAATCATATATTGTACGAAATATCTCATTGCAATTATCTGAATGAAATAATGGCAATCCATTCCCTAAATTGCAATATTGACAGATACCTTTGCTTCTATGTGTTTATTTATACACGGGTCTGGCTTATTTTTTTCATAACTGTCCTTCATCATAACAAGAGCGAAAAAATCATAGATTACCGAATTATATTCAAGATTAAAATTCCACATAGATAGCAACTAGTTAAATAACATTATTCAAAACTGAAATCACTGATTTTCAGAAGGTTAAGTCCATTAAAATATTGATCCCCCCATCAAACAGTAATTATCCCTCCAAACTGATGAAATAAGTTTTGCATGAAACAAATAACGATAAAATAGTGAACAATTCAAACAAAAAGTACTCCGAAATACGAAACAAATAGAACAGATTTCAAACCCTTCATAAAAAAACACCTCTAAAGAGGATTATGGCCTGAAACACTCTTTTTATATCTGAGTGTTTCATTTCTCAAAGGGGTTTTATTTCGAGAATTTTTTAGAAATTTTTAGAAAACAGAAGAACTTGCAGGAAAGACTAACACTTGAGTTGATAGAAAAGAATAAGAATGACAGAATACAGAATATAATTCAATATTTGAATATCTCAGATAATGACTTCATCTTCTATCAAAACCTCAAAAACTGTTTGGAACCGCCCAGAAGGTATCGTGACTTTCTAAGTTAGTGAGAAGAACAATTTTATTATGCAATGTTTCTCTCTACGATAGTTTTAATGTGTAGGTATCTTTATTCTCGTAAGTTTGACCACAACGATAAAACAGGATGTTAATGATAGTTTCATATGGAAAATTCTGAAAGGAAAGAACTCATTTCGATTTTCAGTGAGCATTGAACAAGATAGAAAAACCTATCCAAACGTCGGCAGCTAATTCAAATTTGTTATTGGTTGTTTCCCACCAATTCCACACAAGAGAAAAATGGAAGATCGCTACACTCACCGGAAACATCCTGCATTCAATATAATAAAAAAAATGAAGGATTCTCACTCAAAAATACTTTGCCTAATATCATTACTCAGTCCTAGAACCGTTTGCAAAACCGACATCGATTTTGCTAGAATTCTAGTAAGTCCAAATCACGACATCAATAATGAAAAAAATAAATCCTAAATGACAAACACTTATCCCTCTTCATACGTGTTCGGATCCTTTCGAAGAACCTGTGGGCGCTTCCGACTTATCAACTGATAGATTTTCTTCAACGTCGTCAGCAATCAGTTTCTACGATCCCGTCCTTCATAACCGAGCTCTTTCTCGTTGTCTTTGAAATAAAAAAACGTCGCATAAGCGAAAGCACATAAAAATTATCTGAACGGTAAAATTCATAAATTTCATTGTCGTCTTTGTTTATTTCTTTAAGGATAACCTTTTGGTGGCCATGTGAATAAATTCATAATATTCCTTTCACATAAATAAAAGATAACAAGGTGTATGAGACACCACTAAATTTTTTATTTGTTTCATGCTTTATAGGGTAGCGTTCTTCACAGTTGCTGTCCGTTTACAGAATAGATAATGTATTCACTTTGATGGTTTTATCGAAAAATTTAATTGGTCTCGCTTCGAATAGGTGATCAGTAAATTGAAATCAATTGGGACACCTACAGCAGAAGTGGAAATTCAGAATTTACGCATTTAGGTTTTATCCAGCGACAAAGATACTCCATATTCTCACTCACCTGAAGTTATTTTTTGAAACAACTTCACTTAATATTTCAGGAAATCAATTGATATAGAAATATCGAAAAAATCTATTAAAATCCGTTCCTTCAATCTTTACAGAGTCTTTAACATTATGTAGTTGCAATGTTTAAGGAATTCGTATTCCTTCCTGAAAATGCCTGATTGAAACTTTTATTGCTTATGATGCAGATTTCGTTATTGAAAAAATGTATATCATTCCTAGTGCAACGTTTGAGATGAAACAATAAGCTTATGACATTATATTGTCTCCATGATAGAAAACAGGTTGTTGAATCCTAGGACAAAGAATTCTCACGGAATAATAATAAATTCCGCAGATGACACCGTGATTTTATACACATCCATAAACGGGAAAACTTCACAAATATGGCAAAGATTGTGACCCATCATACAACGAATATGAAATATTAGATTCTTCTAATCATAACAGTGTGATAATACAAAAAATATATGGTAAAACATATCACATCGATTGAGAAAAGAATTTAAGAAAACTATTGAGTCGCGCTCGTAAAATGGAACATCTATCGTTTGCATAACAATGGAGCCAGCCCACTTCGAGCAGAGAATTCCTGAATTGACGCTTTCCGAAGCTCCGAACGTTCCGAACTTCTGAATCCAGAATATACAAGTCCCAGCAAGATCTCCTTGGTTCAAATGATGTATATAAAGGTCGCATTTCATCCCTTTGTTCGAATGATGTATATAAGGTCGCATTTTATCGAAAGAGCAGAGTTTGGTAGTTTAATGGAGAGCCTTTTGAAAGCTTCAGTTGAGCATTCTAAGTGAAGTATTAGTAGTACAGGAGCTGTATTTTCATGGTGAAGTTAATGAAAACAGTTCAGTGTTATCGGAGTTATTATTTACAGAACGAACCCTGCAATATCGTAACAGTACTGTCTAAAATAGGATATTGGCGATAAATGAAACTATTGATGGTGAATACGAGGAGTACATCGTAGGATACGATGGAAGACCTTGTGAAATTTATTCAAAATCAAATTGCTTGGCGACGACAGGAACATAAACAACAACGGGAAGAAGCACTTCAGAGAATTATCGAAGAATAGATAAAAAAGGGGAAGATGAAAAGAAATAATGTGTTATGAGAACAAAGTACCGGAAGAAGCACTTAAAAAAATTCTCGAAGGACAGAAAAAAGAGAGAACAAAACAATGAATCAGAACAAATGGATAAACAATGGAAAGGAGACTTCAGAAGGTTCTGGAACGTCAAGACAATTTCTTTGAACATGTGTTAGTGAAAAATGAAGTACAAATGAGGACGTCTAAAGAGAAGTAGATACAGTGCGAAGAAAAAAGTGGAAAATCAGATCTTCTCAAGAACCAAGATCGCAGAGGAAGAGTTGTCACTTCAGGAATTTTCATGAAACCACCAACTTTTGATAGACAGTCGTCTTGGTCCATGTATCGCCGACAATTTGAGGCTGCGGCAGGGATGGAGCGAAAAAAAAAGCTAGGTAACTCATAGCAGTACTGAGGGAGACAGCTTTGGGTGTGTAGCAGACTATACCCATTGAACAGCAAAACAAATATGAGGATCTGTACGAACGGACTGAGAGACCGCGAAATCCGGAAAATTTCGAAAGCAGCAACGATGCATTGGTACGAGTATTCCGTTGAAAAATTAAGGTAAATAAATAAAAACACCGATGGAACTCCATAACAACTTTTATAATTTTCAAAACACTATAACAGTTTGTTTCAAGCCGCACAAATATAAGATAATATATATTTGCAATAATAAAAAAAACAAAATGAAAATAAAACATATATAGGTTTTCGAGATATATATAGGTTGTTACTATAGACGCTGCTACAAATATTAGATTTTTTTTCATCACGACATGAAAAACAAACAGTAGTGGAATTATGATCAGTAAAATTGGTTAATTCTCATATTACAGAAAAACAATTGTATTCGAGTCAACTTTAAATTGTACAAGTGAATTGAAAATGATATTGTCGAAAAATGAATCGCCCACTAAATTACTAATGCCATATTCAAATTAAATTGAAAAATGCATGTCCCATTATTTCACGCCGAATTTGGCAAAATCCAATATGAGTCCGACGAGAAAAACACGAAATGATTGAAATTCATAATTTAAATTTGTCAGCTTCTATGTCAAGTAAATACCTACCCAATCAATCATACGTGATCAGGTAGCTGTTCAACCGTAAAACAAAACAATAAAACCGACCGAATTGCGTTCAAATATTCAGCTGAACGCCATTGGAAATTTTCATATTTCCCATCGTCATGGACGATTAATTGACCATATTTAAATTCCGCTCGCAACTATAATATTACTTATACATACACAATGTTTACTCTAAAATAGGATTCTGCGGATGGAATACACAATTAACGTCGTACAATAACGGAATTTTGATAGAAATTATTAAGGTAACGTTCATTGTCCTCATACAAAGAAATTGTTGTTCGTGATCTTTTTCGTCTGGATGCATTCAACTGTATTTTTTCTCCTGAGATAATTCACTAATTCTAAGGTAATACTCTTAGTGATACAGTAATGAAGTCACAAAGATACGTACAAAACTTTGATTTGTACTTCAAAAGACTACAGGAGAGTTAAAACAGCAAATGAAATAAGATAAGAATAAAATAAGAAACTAACTAATAAAAAATACATTAAGAATAAGGGCAAAAAACATGTGTTTACACAGATCAGAGCTGTCAAAGATACTTTGGAAAAGTATCTAGTTACTAGATAAGTTTCTCTTCGAAAAAATGTCAAAAGATACTTTGGGTATCTAGTTACTCTTTGAAAAAAGGAACTTAAATACTCATCTTAAGTTACTATTTAAGATACTTAATAAGATACTTTTTCAGTTACTTTGTAATTTGTACAAGGTGTCTCAAAAGAAATTTTATATTCCAAAAATCGATAACAAATAAAGTAAGCCGTTTATCGATTTTTTTATTAATTATTAAAATACACTCTTTGGGAATTTATTTGTTAAAAAAAATGTCGTCCAAACGAAATTATTTTTAGCGATATTCATTCAATCAAAGACTAAAATTTCTGATGACCGATTGACAGGTAGGCTTCGTGATGGTTCCGTTTCGTGGCGAATAATTTGTTTTAATTGCGCCGGATCTAAGATACTCTTCAGTATCTAAGATACTCTTCAGTATCTAAGATACTTTTGAGTATCTAAGATACTTTTTAAAGTTACAAGATATAGTTCCTTTTAAAAAGTAATCAAGATACTAATTACTTTTTACCCAAACAAAAAAGTAACTAAGATACTGTATCTTAGATACTTTAAAGTAACTAAGTTACCCTAAAGTAACTAAGATACTTTTTCTGACAGCTCTGACACAGATGACTGATATAAAATAACAAATAAGAATGAACCAATCAAGTTGCAGCTGTTTTGACAATGACTTCTGTGTTCTGTGAATATCACGTTTTCGATTTGACCGTGGCAGCACTAACTAACCTCCTAATTGTTGATATTTTGAATTTTTAGTACATCACATATAACAAAGATTATCAGTAAATGATAGTTTTAGGATGTTATTGTAAGGTTAGAAGTTACAATAATTTGAAACATGGAATGTTAAAAACAGAAAATATTCCGATCATGCACATTATCAGTTTAAAAACAAAATAAAAAAAAGGGAAAGATGGCATCTTTTGTTGTTATTCTTATATCTTATTTTATATTATTCCTTGTATGAACGCTTTCATAAAGATCTATATGTTTAACTTTCTTGTTTTGTTTTATTTTGTTTGCTGTTTGAACTCTCCTTACTTCTACGGCTAGCTTAAAACCACGACCATAGAATAATATACTGTTTAACCAGCATAATCTTCAAAATTGATGCCATTCAAATTAGGTAGATAGAATGAAATTAGCAGATGGAGCTGTTATTGCTTGAAATCTGACATTCCATGGGGGACCTGGTTCATTAACCGTATAATAACAGCTACAACTGTACAAAACGAAGTCATCATATTATCAAGCAAGGAAATGAAATTGAAGAAATACAATGTTTCACATTGTTCTATCAAGATCAGATAGATAGTATTTAAAACAATTTGTAGAGATGAAACGATTTCATCCCAATACCAAGACTAGAATCAATATCTAATATTAGTGCAAGCGCTGCGAAACATTCCGTATGCAAAAACCGATGACCTCATTCTGATTGATGATTTGAGTTAAGAAAGACTTAATCAATGATATTGTGGAGGTTGCCGGACGGAATTATGGTCCAGTTTTTTTTTCGGTCCTATAATAGTTTTCGCTTCCATCGCTGTAGCTGCGAAAAAAAAATTGTCATTGACTATTAACTCCTGGTTTAGGTAAGGTATGGAGAAAAACGGCATGATCTAATTCAATACAAATTTAATAGAAAAAGTGGTTTACCTATTAATGAGTAGTGAAAAATTAATTCAGGTAAGTTTTGACAATTATTGCCGATGCATTTGCAAAGGAAAATACAATTGATTTCGCTTTTTCTACAAGTGCAAAACATTGTCAGGCATTCAGCATTATATTTGCAAAGCCTGATCAAAGATTTTGTCGAAGGTGGTTTTGCCATTTGCACCGGGTACAACTTTCCATCTCGTCTTTCATAACCAAATTACAGTAAGTTCGGTCGCCCATGTATTGCAGCCCTCAAGCAATGTGAATACAAAACATCAAAAGTTTTAATAATTTCAGATACATTTGAATTGAATCCCAGCTTGAAAGAGTTTTATTGGCCGATCCTTCAAACCAAATCCCTCAAAAACAACTATTCGATAGCTTATGCCAAAAGTGGATGTTGAGTACGAAAACATCGGAATCTGCACAATTTATATAAACTTGTTCAATTCCTCCACGAACAGCAACAGAAATATGGCTGAAAATCCTTCAATCTGCTTGAAGATTTTTTGGAGTCTTCATATCCACCGGTAATGGCCAGCTGGGATTTTGGTTGAAGGACTTGATATAAATATTTGTAGTCAGTTTCAGTTAGTTTCGGTTTAGCAGTGTCTGAGGTGTTCTTTCTTTTAAATGATTTATTTATTCAACGTCGGCCTGTTTCCCCTGCCAAGGCCAATCATCGACTTCGGTGAGCACACTTCCCCCAACCGGAAATTTTGCCGAACACTCTGGTATTCCAACCAGAGGTAGGGATCCTTTACGAGTCCAACAACCATGGACTCAGGACCGCCGGCTTTACGTCTCCTCCGAAGGACAACAATTCCTCAATATATTTTGTGCTTATTGCTATATTGCCTGCGAGCTATGATATAATACTTTGTTGCAGTTTTATGAGCTTTCGACGAGGTCTCTTCCTGCTGCTTAGCTTCAGATATCGAATGACTAGTCAACATGGAGAGCTAGGCCATGCCCGTGAGGTATTCTTTTCATCATTCTTTTGTTGATTAACTATCATGATTGAAACGGTCATATAATCTTCGCCACTTAATGTCCCCTTGAAAGTCATTGTCACAGTGTTTGAGATTTTTCAACAGTGTAGGATATGTTTCGATTTAGTTAGGTATGTGGTGAATGAATTCGGCTAGAGCTGTATGTTGCGGTGTCTTTCTGTTCGTTACACTGATATATATATATATATATATATATATATATATATATATATATATATATATATATATATATATATATATATATATATATCACTAAACACCGCTAATGCTTCATGGAGTATATTGCCTGACAATTTTAGATTTTGACTGCTAAATGAGGCTTGTATGAAAGTCTTCCATTTCGGCGTGAATGTACATTTCTTCGCGGCATCTTCTATAAGAATTTCATCACACAACTTGTCCTTTGGTATAAGTTCAGTAGTGAATAGTTCCTTCCGTAATTTCTTAGCACACATGACGATTTTGCTACAGTCTAGCCGACGTACACGTTCAGCTATTTCCTTAATGAACTTCCTGCCATGAAAACCAAAGAAGATTGCTTCCTCTCAGTAAGATATGAGAATAAAACCTTGTCACCAAATTTATCGATCAGCATCACTTTGAGATCACGATTAGAACTACATCCTCTACTTCAGCGAGTACAGTCATGCGTTGAGCCAAGTATTTCAATTCAAAAGCGGTCGTCGCAACACCGTCTTTTATATCCGCCATTAATTGGTCAAAAGCAGCTAGTAACTGTTTTTGTGATATTTGTTGTTGGTCGACCTCTTTCGTTACTAGAAGATATTGGTAATGAAACGTAATTTCTTTAACACGACGTATGATATTGGAAGTTTCTGCAAACCAATCTTCCGGTGTTTCGTATAACAAATTTTTGTGAAAATTTCATAGTATTATCGACGCATTGAAAAACAGCAGAGCTGCTGAAATTTCAGTTGAAAGATGACTTTTTTTTATTTTGGTTTCGGACGAATCGCTGTTGCTTCTTTTTGATTTGCAGGTCAGTTGATGATCCAGCTGCGCCCTGTGTTGTTGATGAAGCTCTTTCTTCCAGCGCTCTATGTAGTGACGACGACGAATTTTTTCTTCGCTGATATAGCTGGCCATGCAACTTTTATACCACGAGAAGTGTTCTTCATCAGCATTCGGATCAAACAACTTCTCAAATTTGTCTGAAATTTCGTCTTTGCGTCGACCTACTGGAGTTTCTCTTGGCTCATTCACCAGTTCAGCATGATTTTTCGTTCGCCTTTTTTTTAAATTCTTTAATTATAAAAATTCGAAGCACTGCTATTTTATGATCATGGAAAATGTATCTGTTATAATAATGGATGAAGTTCAGCTATAACTGAAGTCACAAAAACTGTTGAGAAAAGCGCGGCCCGCTCCAAAACTCAAGAGAAGGTATGTGACGCTGGGAAGGAGATTTATAATAAAACTGACAACGGTCTATTCTGGCAACTTTCAGTTCCAGGTTTGAAAGGATCTTGCAATAACATTCCAGTCGAGAAATAGCGGTCAATGGTTTTTGTATTCTATACAACATTTTTTTTCAAAAACTACAGCGATGGAATCGAAAACTCCTATTATAGGGCCGAAAAAAAAAACTGGACCATAATTCCATCCGGCAACCTCCGAATTATTATTCATCAAGTCTTCCTCAACTCAAATCATCAATCAGAATGAGGTCATCGGTTTTTTCAAACGGAATGTTTCGCAGCGCCCGCTCTATATCCAAGTAAACAGACCGGTTAAAATACAGTTGCGTATTTTGAAGGTAGATCAAACGGTGTAATGAAATCGAAACAAAAATTGAGTTTTCAAAATATTTCAAAAATATCAAACTGTCGATTTCGTTTTTCTTTGCAGTTATTTAGGTTTTCAACCTAGCACAATCTGAAAAAACGAGTATTGAATTCTATACAAGTGTGAAAGGGTGGACTTTAATCTCTTCCGAAAAGTTGGTGCGTTAATCAAAAATAGTTCCTTTTCCTAGAGATCAATTACCCTAACACCAAACTGATATTTTTGCACTCGACGCGCGTTTCGCTAACAAGGTTAGCATTTTCAGAAGAAAATTGATACTGAATCTAAAGCTATAGTTAGTTGTTTATATACCTAAAGTTTTTTGGTCCGATATGGACTTTGTTTCTTACTTCTGATTAATTTCTCAACAATAAACTAGTGCAGCCAGAGAAATTAATTAGAATAAGTAGCAGTAACCAACAAAGTCCAAATCGAACCGAAAAACCTAAGGTATATAAACAGCTAAGTTTAGATTTAGTGACGATTTTCTTCTCCTGAAGATGCTAACCTCCATCAGTTTGGTGTTAGGGTAATTGATCTCTAGGAAAAGTTTCAACTTTCACACCAAAGGTTCCAAACTCAGCGTTTACTTTAAAAATAGTTCCCTCTGAAAGGAAACACGTCCTAAGTATTAGTCAGCAAATGCTTTCCGAATGAATTTAACTCTAAAAAAAATACAAGAACTGATATTCATCTCAGATCTCAGACATATTGAAAAGAGCGAGCAGGGAAGAAATATTTTTGTAAGATAGTTTTGAGAACGAAAGCAGATTTCGTTTCCGAAACGTTAACGATAAGTATTTGTATGAATGCAGGATGGGAATGGATACAAAATATCACTGAAAAAATGCAGATCCGTGTTCGAAAAAAGAGAACCCTTTCAAAAATAAATCCAAATGGAAATGTAGGTATATAAAACACATACAATTTTTTCCATCTTTTGTATTATGGAGAATAAAAGCACTGAGTGAAAAAATTAGACTTTTTTTTATATTTTGCCAATATGTCAAAAGCCAAATGGAAGTGAGCACACATACAAAAACTGATCGGAAAAGTTTCAGAATCCTGGATTGCGTCCAATTTCCACAAAAATTTTGGAGAACGTTTAAAAAGGCTCAGGATGAATAAAAAATAGAAAATTTGGCGCGGAAGCCATGAAAAAGTCATTTTTTCGAAAAGAAAATGTTTATAAGCACTCAATCCAGATTCCGAAATTCTACTCTGTACTGTTATTTTGTCAGTGTACATACCCGATTTTCCGATAGAACATTCTTTGCATTTATTAAGAAAATGTGCCCATATATCCTCCAAGTGAAGATTTTTATTTTATTTTAAGGTGATGAAAAACAGACAAGGCAATATAGTTTATAGTTTGTACCGTCATTTTGACAGCTCTAGACTGTTCCGAAGAAAAATCAAGTACTTATATCTAATGTAGCAAAAACTACTAAACTCGCGTAAAACTTAATACTTTTATTAAATCTAGCCCAACCAAACCTAACTAACTTAGCGAAAAACAAATGTTTTTATTAAATCGATCTCAACCAAACCTAACCAACCTGACTTTACCTAACACATTCATTGTGGACCTATCACCAAGAAGGATAGATTTTGCAAAAGTTGAATCATTCGGGTATGTTCGGAGAGTGTGGGTAGAACGAAATGAGGGTGCAACAACACGCTCCCAAACAAACCTTACTAACCTGACCCAACCTAACACATTCATCGTGGACCTATGAC
This sequence comes from Zygogramma bicolorata, assembly GCA_032362365.1. Taxonomy (NCBI): domain Eukaryota; kingdom Metazoa; phylum Arthropoda; class Insecta; order Coleoptera; family Chrysomelidae; genus Zygogramma; species Zygogramma bicolorata. Next base: position 659,931 of record JAVJAQ010002690.1, on the reverse strand, counting down.
AAGAAGGATGGATTTTGCAAAAGTTGAATCATTCGGGCATGTTCGGAGAGTGTGGGTAGAACGAAATGTGGGTGCAACGACATGCTTGTACACGGCTACAAAACTTTCTCGGAAAAACGTTTGAAATAAAAAAAATTCATGAAATCTATACTAACCATAAAGAGGTAGATTCCATTGATTGGAATTTAGAACCAACACCACGAATGATCAATAAATAAACTGTACGAATCATTCAAATATGAAATTGTTGAATATAACTTACAATCTGACAACGTCGCTCCAATTCAATCGAAGCCGAAATTAATACAGCTAGTTGTCATTTCTAATGAAATTTTAATTGGAAATCTGCAAAGAATGAACTTTATAAATGAACATTCCTGATATTTCTTGCAGAAGAATATAGTTAGATATGTTTTCTTAGAGAAAATGGTAAGTAAAGTGACAAATCAAAGGTGATTTTTTCGTTACATAACCTAAAATTTCACCATTTTTTCCTTTTGAAAAGAAACTTGCTCTGGTTTCCGCGCCGAATTTTTGTACTTTTCATTCATTTTTAGATATTCTGAAGCTCCCCTAACAATTTTATCGAAATCCGAGGAAATCCAGCATTCTGAAACTTTACCACCTGATCTTACAATTTTTGTATTTGGGAGAATGGAAGCATTGAATCAAGAAATGGATTCTTTCAATATTTTGAAAACAACTCATGCTTTATACCATGTCAGTACACAGTTTCATTGACCTACAGAATGGGAATTTTTTATAATTGAATCACCCAACTTTGAGAGATCTTGTTATACTAATAGTCCCGCTTAAAATATCATTCATTATAATTTGTAAATATCAAAATTATTTTAAGAGAATAATTTGAAAGAACCGTTCAAATTTGGTCTCACATTATCAAGAGACTACATAATTGTATCGATGAAGTAGTGTATTTTTATCACAGATTTTAAATGAAAATAAGACTATGCCGCTGTAACATGCAGTAGAACCTGCTTAGGTTTCACCTAGTTCAATATATTGGAGGCATTAGTAATGTAAATTGATCTTATCGGTTATAATTGCACGAGTGAGAATAAAAATCAAGTATCTAGTAACAGTATGTATTTGTCATGTTCCGATATTGCTGGTATTACTAGTAGCCTAAGAGCCAGCTTAAATCTGACAACACATTCTTTACGGTATCTGAAATTTCGTCCAGTGAGACTTCTATACCCAGTAAACAAGCAATGGGTACTAGCTGAGCCCGGCCGCGGTAGGTTTGGGGTCCCTCAGGTGAGTCAGGTATGAAAATTAAGTAAATTTTTAAAGTATTTCACGGCGTCTGCCGTTCCAATATGTTATAACGTACCTCTAGAAAATTTGAAAAATAACTATGGCTGCTGATTTTGAAGGTTGCAACAGCCACTTTTCAAAATTCGAAAAAAAAAAAAATTAAAGTATTTTACGGCGTCTGCTATTTTGATATATTATTTATTAAACTTTTTAAGCTAATATTGAAAATGGCTGACATTTTTTCCGGTTGTAACTATACAGTGAAACATTACCTGCAGGCTATGCTTAGAAAACACATGGTACAGTAAGAGTAGTAGTTGATGCTCTCTCCCTCTATTTCTTTAGTCGAATATTTCCTTCATATGTTATAGATGAATGGTGGGATTTCAGTTCCTTTTACGAACACAAAGGCACACCTGGCCCAATCGTTTACAGACAAATATATTTCAGCAGTGTTGCCAGTAAGGCGCAAAAAGCGCGAAATCTGCGCATTTTGAAAATCTTCGCGGATTTTTTGCGCTTCGAAGTTTTCTCGGATTTTCTGCGGATTTTAGATATTGCCACTTCTTCAGCAGAAAAGAGTGGCTTTCTGACCATTACACATAAAACAACCAATAAGTGATACACCTTTAAAGTGGCGGATTCCGAGATTTCATGTTCCTTTTATCAAAACAAACTGTTTTATGGCCGAAGCTAGCGTGCTGCCCCAAAACTTCTATTTCCAGCTGATGGCAAATCTAGAATCGAAAGATCAGAGAAACACTGTCAGCCAAAGGTTTGATAAGCATCCATAACTCATGAATCATCTGAGGAAATGATTGGAAGTCGAGGGTTCATTCATTCAAAAATATCCAAACTTTTTTTCACAAAGAAAATATTTTCAGATTCATAGATTATATCAGACTCGAACACAATTTTCATTTCATAGCAATTCAAGTTTTCTAACAGATGTAGATTAATATATTTTTTTGAGGTTTAAAAATTACTCGGCGCTTTTTTATCATATTTTGCGGATTTTCCATATCAGCTTCGCGTAAAACGACTTCATTGGATTGGCAACACTGTATTTTAGTTGCATGTTGAAAGTATAGAGACATAATACTGTAATTATATACATAACTTGGTCCACTTCTTGCTAAAAGCTTAAGGGGCTTCCACGCTTTTACTGGTTGTGACTTCAATTCAGCGTTATATAATCGGGGCAAAAAAAAACTTTGACGTTACTAAAAAATAACGTTGAATTTCAAAAAATATTCGCTGCTTTCGGTGACAATGGCCTGACTGAGGATACCTTACATGAACTGTTTAATGTTATCCAAAAGTACACTTGCAGTATGTACAATGCTAAAAAATCCATCGATGTTGATGACGGGAGATTTCAGCTGTTCGTTGATTCTTACAAGGCTGTAGATGAACAAAGATTTCAATAAAAAAGTCCGGAGCTTTGATGCAAGCTTGATCCCTCCTTGTGAATTTGAACTGTAACTAAGTTTTAAGGACGCATTATATTTCCAGCATTTGGAAAAATGCTCATCGAAAGAGCCCACATCACAATTGTGGGCTAAAAATAGTTCAATAAATAATATACCAAAATAGTAGACGCCGTAAAATACTTCAAATTTTTTTTTTCGAATTTCGAAAAGTGGCTGTTGCAACCTTTAAAATCAGCAGCCATAGTTATTTTTCAATTTTCCTAGAGGTAAGTTATAACATATTAAAACGGCAGACGCCGTAAAATAATTTAAAAATTTACTTAATTTCCATACCTAACTCACCTGAGGGACCCCAAACCTACCGCGGCCGCGCTTAGCTAGTACCCATTGCTTGTTTACTGGGTATAGAAGTCTCACTGGACGAAATTTCAGATACCGTAAAGAATGTGTTGTCAGATTTAAGCTGGCTCTTACACTATAGCCGCAGTAAGCATTTTTGGAACGCTTTTTGCAGTGATAGTAATCTACTGCTGATGAAATCGGAACGGATCGCCATCGGACATCCGTCAAAGGAACTGTCAGCGGTGACAGGTGTGACGTACCCTATCTTATTTCAAAATGAATTTAATATTGGAAGAAATATTGAGCACTAGCGATACGGAAATAGAAAATTCAGAGAGCTCAAGCTCTTATAATGAGTCTTTGGAGAATATAATGACTGAAATTATAATCCTCGACAAAATTAGAGGTCGCATAGAAAAAAATACCAAGAATAGAAGGGTACATTCAAAATGTAGTAGGTTTTTACACCCCCAAGATTTTTAAACATTTCAGGTAAGTGCGAGTAAGGCTTGTAATCTCGAAAAATGGGATTCCCGCAGATTTTATTGATCTGCTGGATTCATTTCAATTCAGCATCGACTTGTACGCATATATCTTCCAGTACAACTCGAACCTTTTTGATAATTTTGCAATTGCAATAATCTGAAAATAAATTTAATCTGTTATCCGTTGACGTTTATTCGAATAAACCTAACCTATCTCAATTTGAGGAATACTGAGACTACAGGACCACTTCAGCAGCAGTAGCACCAGTAACTTTTTAGTCTCTAACAGGGTACCTCAAAAATTGGCGCGAAATAATTGCCAGTGATTGTCAGTCAAATCGGAACGACTGAATCAGCTGGACGGTACTGTTCAGGAATATCGGAACATGACAATTGTATCACGAAAAATGTTGTAGTTCATATGATTGAATACTGTCAGCAGATCTGAGAAGTCAAAGCTGATAAGTCCACTTTGAAATTATATGATTGACAACGTTCACCTAAAGAAGTTTCGATACAATAGAGGTTTATTCAAAACTACGTCGGTCGCTATGAATAACTTCTAATATATTAATTGGAGGGAATTCTTCGTGACAAGGTCACTCTCCATTCTGCAAGTTATTATCTCTTCGTAGACATTATGTATTGAACCAAATTCGTTGGTTGAGTATGCTAAAATTGCCTTATTGTTGAATATATTTTCCAGGGCATGTAGGTTGATTTCTAAGTTATGCTTTGGATATATCATTTTTGGCATCAGCCAAAAATTTTGTCACACAATTGCTAAGTACCAAATATTCACAAAATTCAGATCAAATTAGAAGCTGCTCATTCAATACTGAAACGAAAATAAAATATTGAAATGAGCCGACTTGTGGAAAAACTATTGGTTTCTGTTCCAGAAGTATGCTATTTTCGAATTAGCCACAGACGACTACAGCACTTAGGACTATAACCAGACAACAAAAATCCTGCACAAGTTAGCTAACCATGGAATATGGTAAAATTTGACAAGATGTGTTAGTGAAATAGGTAGGCTGGTATATATTCAAAAGGTTCCAATCTTATCGTTTATAGCTCATATGAAGCATGCCTAAAAGTTCCTAAAACTTAAAATTTACAATATCTGTTTCGCATTTACGGTAAGTGTGATTCAATAAAGGATCAGAAGTTCGATAACATTAATAAAAAAACTGTAGTAGCCTAGAGATCGGCCACCCGATAACTTGTAATAGTATACGAAATATGAACCAAGAAATATCACTTGGCGAGTCTTTTTGTTTGAATTTTCGGAAGCCATTATTTCTAATGACGTTTTTCTTGATTTCCAATTACAGAATTTTTTACGTACCTTCGACAAAAAAATCAGTAAACAAAATTTAGAAAATAAAAAAATGATAATGATTACACAACTTATTTGTGTAATCCTCCTCCCATATCTCCATCAGAATTAGCAAAAATCAAAACTGATTATGATTCGACTGGCCAATTCGAGCAAGTAAATGAAGATTTATTAGTATTTTCGATATTCCCTACTTCCTGGGCGATGAGTGTGTTTGTTAGAATATAATAACACACTTACGACATACCCACATGGAGGCGAAATTGGCGTATTTATCCTATTATTTCCTTCAACTACCATGCCACCCGAAGAACCGAATCAGCCAATACCTACACGTGTATCATATATCTCAATCACGATGACATTTACAAATGGATAATTTATCACCCGAGGATCAGTTGTTTACTCTAGGAAAATCATTCAGAGAGAACTAGAAAAAGGTATTGGGGAATGTCTGACAGGATGAAACCAATATTACTCTATTCCGATATTAGGAGCAAGTTTCATTCTGAATATTTCATTCAAAAATCTACAGGACACTGGCTTCCAATGATCAAGTTCATCGGCTACCGCTAAGAAAACTCAAAAATTTTATATCAATCAATTAATTTTGGCATTTGAAATTGAACACACAGGATATTTATATATTTTTAGAGTCAGCAATCCATTTCACAAATTAATATTCCATTTCGATGAAAAATACTACGGTGTTAAATCTGGTGATCTTGCAGGCCATATCATTTGCATCAAGATATTGTACAGGTTAATTTGGCTGTTGATGGTACCTGTCAAAATGTTAGTGAAACTGGAATCTTTCGGAATACTACAGAGAGCCATGATGATGCTTTCAGAATATTGTCGATGAGTTGTTAACTGAAAAAGCAGAGATCCCAATTTGGTGTTCATCAAATAGATCATGGAGACAAAGGAGGTATTGTTCAGTGATCACAACCTACAGCATTTTGATATTTTGAAAAAATAATTTGCAATATTTCCTCACCAGAATAGGATATTTATATGTGAAATGAGAGGTTAACTACAAAAATGTAAGAATATACTGGGAGTTCCATTTGAAATTCTACTTGGGGATAGTTTTCTGTAAAACTGGAAACGCTACAAACAAAAAAAAAAGATTAGAAATAAGCATATATCAAAATAATCGTGAATAGAGGATATTTTAAGCTCATATTGAACCATTATGAAGCAAATCCCATTGAGGATCATTAGAGAACTTCCTGATGATGTTTAATTCGATTCATCAAAATGATGAATATATACAAAATAGTAGACACATATTTTTTGGTGATATCGATTTGACTTTTCGAGATGAAAATAGATATAAAATATCAATACAGTTTCCTGAAAGATCTTCGCTTGAAACTAAATTGAAAATTATTGTTTCTCAAGATTCACTGAATCTATTCAAATGAATATATAGAAAATAGAGTATTCTTATGCACAAAATGAAGTATGAGGAACTATTTTTTTGGTTCTCTGAATCAAACAAAAGGGAAATCAAAACTTCTGTGAAAGACGTAAAATAAAAGAGCTTCAGAAACACTTGTTGTTAAGTAAGTTTATATCATTCACAGACGTTAAAATCATTCATTTAGACAGGGAAGTAGCTATTTTAGACCCCCTTTAACTTTTTGTGAAGGAACAAACGACTGTGAATGATACACAAGTACCTATAACAAAGAGTATTTGTACACTTTTCTACTGTGTTCATATTACTCTTAAAAATTTAACAGTAAGCTGTATTGGTATTTTTCGATGCGAATATTTATAAACTGTCATCATATTCATACATTTTATGATTTTTGAAAAAAGTAAAAAATAAGTCGAGGCGCAAGCCGAGAGACTTAGCAACACAGAGTACAGGAATGAGGCGTTTCCTACGAGGTAAACACATTATTTTTCTGCAAATCGTTCAAAATTCGACAGATAATAATTAATTTTGAAAAAATTGCGAATAATTTTATCCAGAAATAAATTCTTTGAAATTCGTTTTAAAATCACTTGGTTTACTATGGAAACTGTTTTCAACCATTTATGTAGAACACGAAAATATAAGGAAATAAGGACAACCTTGGAATTTCGTCTGGAATGAATGAAAAACGTTTTTTCTTTCTCTCTTGTTTTCGAAAAAAGAAAAGGGATAACAAATTGTACAAGGAGGTAAACAAAAAATTGTTTCTATAATTATCACAATTGATAGATTTCAAGTTACCAGAAGTTTGGAAATGAATATGAAATATACAATTTTGAATGAACATCAGAATAACCGAGACATAGTTGAATAAAAAAAAAGTGGAAGTAAAAAGCAAAATAATAATATACATTTCAATCCAACACTCGTCTTTAGTAAAGTTGGAAGTATGATATTGTCCATTGAAAAGAATTAAATTCCTCAATATTATTTTCGCATACCCTGCACGTACTTTTCCCCTTACCGAATCGCGAACCTTTCGGAAAACAAAAAATAAAAATACGTAACGCGCTCTCGCGGTCCTAAAAACGCACTCCTAATCGCTTTATTACCTTCGCACAATGGTTACGCGTATATGGCCAATATGCGTACACAATATGGCCCTAATTAGCGCGCAGCGACCCGGAAGTGCTCAATTTATAATAATGAGTGTGCCCTGAACAGGTATGCGCTCTGCATACAGGGCGAGCCCTTTGTTGCCAGCACCGGAACTCGACGTCTGAAGTTTGGCGAAGAGGAAACTGATATAATATCGTACCGACACTGTGGAGGCTTGGCGAAAAAAATCGAGAGATTACGATGATGCGGCATCAAGAAATCTTCTAAAAGCAAAATAGGTCTTCGGGCAAAATGTGTGCATTGAAACTCATTTTTGTATTTATGAAAAATCTTCCAGAATGTCACAAACGATGTCTTTCACAATAGTGATTACCTAAAAAGTACGGAAGGTGATTGCGAAAAAAACAAAAGTTAACATAAAGGAACATTTATTATTACATTCATATTAACAAATCAATTATTACTGATAATAATATTGAACTTGAAATTTGCAATTTGTTGCATTCTGCAAATCGATTGCAAAGGCTGAAATTTTTTTCAATGGAGTCAGATTTCGTTTTCCACTGTTTTATCAGCAACTTGGCTGAAAGAGGCCATAAATTTGGTTTCGACATGGTAGTGTTTTTGGATGACGGATTAATTTTTTCTTTGTTGCAATGGTAATGCAAAATGACAAATGAAAAATGTCTGATGTTCATTATTATTTGACATTCATTTGATGAGGCTCATACCAGGGCCATGAAAAAATTATTGAAACATAATTTTCTTGTTATCAAAAATTATAGCAGAAATTCTTATGAATTTCTAAATTTTTCAGTCATTCTATGAACTACAACCATACAAATATATATTTTAAATATTCAAATGTCACTATACTCCCCAAAAACTCAACAGAATCATTTTTCTGCACTAGTGCTGAGAATAGCTATTTATGATATGAGTGTTAAAAGTCAGGTTTTATTTTGTGAGTGAACGAACACACAATTCACAATTAAAGTTCTTGCTGTTGTATAATGTCTTGCATAATGAAGAAGAATAGTGAGGACTTGTGTGTTCCTGACGATATTGAAGAGGCTGCAAAAAGAACTTCAATTGAATTGTTATCGAAAAAATCGGCTCAGCAGTACGACATCGCGGATTCTGATTTTCTTGGCTGGTTCAGACTCAAAAACGTCTAAAAAAATTTCATTGAAGCCGTCTTTTCAGCCTATCTAGAAGAGAAATCAAAAATATGGAAATTGTCAACTTTGTGGACCAAGTTTTCAATGATAAAGTTGAGTGCGCTCGTTAAATACGGTCATCATATTTCAATAATCTTGACAACCATTAAAAAATGTCACTTTTACTGACAGTTGTACAAAAAAGTTTTTTTTACAGTCACCCGTCAACTGAATCGTTGATTTCATATCAACACAAGGTAGAATATGAATTCCACCAATCACAGAGAACCTTGTAGAATACTGATCTGTTTATCTACTAATCATAAAAACGGATGGTTACAATAGAATTGTACAGTCCAAGTGGCATAGTTGGTTAAGGCGTACGCTCTCTGAGACGATCGTTGGTTCAAATATAACCAAAACCATTTTTTTACACTTATAATGATATTGCGATATTTATTAGTACTATCTCTGAATGCTCTATTCTTATATATTCTTTTTCCCATGTATGTAGCGTATGGGTAACAACCCTCTTTTCTTGTGGCTTACAGTGGAGGAACAAAAACTGAAAATGTCATAACAAATATGTAGATGACTGATATAGTACCATTCAATTGAGAGATTTCAGGGGGAGTCAAGCAAATCGTCTATTTTATTCGTTCCAATGAGTGAATATCGAAATCATCAAATATGAATATATTTTTTATAAATTTCTTACATAGCACCAAACCTGCATTGCCTGGAAATCGCACAGTGTATGCTCGTCTTTGTGGACTTTGTCATATTCCTAGATGAAACCATAAGCTCTTTAGTAGTTTTTTTTTGTTCAGGTACAATTCTGATTTCTATTGTTCATGCCATTAGATATGTCAAAAAAAAATCATAACTCTCAGGGCTAAACGATACTTAGAGATATCTACAATGTTTTGAATATTTTAGTCTAATAGCATGAATAACTTCGATTTATATGTAGTCCAAATTTCAAATTATTCACCCAGGATATGAGAACAATATGACAAAAGGCAGTGGATTTGCAATGCATTCCTCTGAATGCCTGACGTTGGTAAAAAATTATATCAATGATTTTGCACATTATGTTCCTTTTTTTATACTTACTGTTGAATAATAAGTTCAATTGTTAACGGTTGATATAACTTGTTTCCTTCTATCGTACCTATTCTGTAGTTGCTTCCTAATATACCCAATCCATAACATACGGACATATCCGACCGATGAAAGGAGCCGGTTCTCTCTGAATGAAACTTTTTTTAGGTGATGTAGTATGCCATTATATCACGGAGGGCATTAGCTGTCTCCGTAAGTTTATGGTAAATGCGCTACTAATCCTGTCTAATGTATACACCTCTGATATTCAATGATGTACGAAGAAAAAATGTCATTAAGTATAAACGAGCAGTTGTTCTAACATCTGGAATGAAATTATCCACCATTCCGAAAGAGATTCGACTTTTGTCGGGATTATCCGTGTCATTAAATTTGAATATTTCTCTTCTGGTAAACATCACAAGTACTTGAACTGAAAAATTGAAAGCTGAGCAGTGTTTGCGATGTATTAGAAGACCAGGTGAAGATCAAATTCTCACACATGAAGAAAAACTGTTCTATGTTTATGTGTCATCTCATAGTAAAACTAATATCCTTAGAAATGGAACAGAAGTTATATAAATATCAGACCTACATGCAGGAAAATTACTTTCGAATATTATTCAAATAAATTGATGAAACGGTTGGACAAACTGCGTTTAATTCGTCACACAAAAGCACAAAATACATTTCAGTTGGATATACATAGTAAATTGACCGAAATCGTGTTTTAGTTTATTAATAAACACTCCGTTTCATACAGCTCCTCATCATTATTGCAATTGCATTTCGCCTTCTGCGATATCATTATCTACTTCACTACTCCCTAGTCATTTTGAACGAAATTTTGGTCATGATATTCCACAAAAATTAGATGTAACGTTAGTCAATCGTACATGGTGAATGGGTAAATTGTTGATATTTTGTCCATTGTATATGGGAATAAAACACATAGAATGTCCGAGGCGTTTTTTTATTTCAACTATTTCACATGAGTCGAAATGCCTTTATAGCCAATTTGCAGGTTATTGCATCTCCGGTAATTAAATAATCCAGAAATAGACAAAATGTATTTAGTCTAATCATCAGTTTCCTTGGGATATTTATATTTTAAAGAATTCTGCAAAAATTAATTGTATCAGTATGTCTTTTATATCATCCTCATGCCATTCTTCCGACTGTAGTGTAAAAATTTCCGAGCTCAAAAAAATACGGTTAAAATGTAGCATGTAGCAAGTCTTGACAAAACTAGCCTAATATGGTCAATCTCTCCACTTTTTTATTTTGCTTTTGAGGCGACTTTTCGCGACCTCTTTATATGCGGTTGTTAGCAGATTATAACTTTCCTTTCATGAACATATCGTTTACTCGTTCTGATACAGTTACAGGTACTAGTTCAGATTTAATGAAATGTAAATCCACCACGAACAATTCATGTTTATCAAATTGAAGCGAATAGGATCATCTCCAAGATGGCTTCCATCGATCAAGAGGAGTTTGTGAGTAAAAATTGAAATTCCAGCTAGATACGAAATTATCAAAAATTGGTAATATCCTTGTGAACTTTTTACCACCCCTCAATTGATTGATAGCCTTATGGCGTCTCAAGGAGGTTTTGGTCAGTGGATATCAAGTGGTAAACTGCTTGTTTGGAAAACCATGATAACGTAATTAACCGCTACATGTGTTTCACTACACAATAGCTTGTTATGGTACCATAACACGCATGAAGCAATCGTATACTGTAGCGGTTTTGTAAACCATCTAGTAAAAATCACAACAATAGAGGGTATTTTTAAGTACATTGATATGTCATCGAAGCAAGAAAAATAGACATATAGAAGAGATACATTACTGACATATGCCAAGAGAAATTGATCAAAAATGGAAAGAATTGACTGTTTATCTTTTTTCCGATATATGTTCTTGACATCGTTAGTGCAGAACCCCGTATATTGCATATGCCGACTCTGTATTGCGTAAATCGATATACCTGGCGGACTATCAGGTCTTGGCTTGGATGTTGGCCAGATGTGGTGTAAGATAAAATTCTCTACAGGTAAAACTTTGTTGCATCTGTAGTTTGATCTCGTTTAAATTGAAAAAAAATTATACAGTTTTTAGGACATTTTCTGGAATCCAACTTTTGGGTTTTTTCCCCACAGGAAATGAAATAAAAAAAGCTTTGAGTTCTCATAATTTATCTGTTTTCAGGGAAAAGTGGTAAATTTGCCCCAACACGTTATTGCGATATTAAAAAGATGCAATTTTGAGTGACTATTTTGTCAGTCACAAATTCACTAAAAAGTGCGTATACTTTCCTTTGGTGAGGTTTCATAAGCTAGTCTGCCTTTTTTTCCAAGCTTGTTTTGAAAAACTTCCAATGGAATTCCAATTTTTGACAAGTAGTGTCAACATGTACCGAGTACGTGCTGTAGCTACATTTCCACCCAAAAGGATACGTTAGTTACATGTTCACAATTCATTGACATCTTTCGAAAAAATCTACATTATTCGATTCTATGAATGAATTAATATCATTATTACTAACTACTTCTGCTATACCTGGTGAGTACAGTAACTTCCCGTTTAGGGGACTGAACTCTGGCTGTTTTCCAATGTTCCTTCTTCTTGTTGATCTCAGCAGTTTATGTTGCTGGTTTGTTTTGATCCTACGCATTTACTGATTTTGTAGTTTGTTCGTTATATGTTCTTATTGTATTCACTTATTCTGGATTCAATGGCATTTGCTTCTCCGATTCAAGATTTTCCGTACTCACTTGACATCTGGTAATGTACACTATTTCTCCTACGACCAAAAAAGGCAGTATTTATCGCTGTCGCTGTTTTCATTTTGTGGTCGAGTTTATGTATCGATGAATTTCTAGATAGAAAGAAGACATTGACGTTGTAAATCTTTCCAACATCTTTGGTCCTCTCTGCTAGTTGTTTCACATAGGGTGTACAGTTCCTTCCTTTCCTAATTGAGAAATGATGGCTTAGACCTATGGTATTATTTGTCAACGAAAACTCCTTCGAGGCATAGACTAGAATCCACTTTTTAGCATCCAAAAACAAAAAACCTGCAAGCCACATAAAATTGCACCCATTACACCGTATCTTCTATAAATACCCGGCGTAAGATAGAAAACCAATTAAATATCGTCGATTCTTAGCCAATTAAACTTTTTTGCCGCTTGACTACATCTTTATGATTGTTTTGCATGATGTACCCGATATATTTATTAACATTTAATTAGGAATTTCACAGAGTCGCACATTTGCATTTCACGGTGTGCTCGCGAATGATTAGATCTAACGGTATTACTGTTCTTCGGTCTTCAAACGGAATTCTTCATTTCGATTCGACTTGAGCGATAAATCTTTCGCGAATTGTGAGCCTCGTAAATTCAGAGTTTTCCTTGCAATTCCGATTTAATGCAATGTAACGTTATATCGCGAACACCCGTGAGATAATTAGATCGATGTTAATTAATGAACGAGTTCGGTGAAAGATTCATAAGCATCTTTGCGTAATTACGAAACGAAAGTTCGAATACTGAATTGAATTCTCATCGAATACCTAGGCACTTGTTTTTGCACTTCTGCCGGTATTCGGGTTTTCCAGTTCTTTGGATCGGAAGTCTGTTGTTGTAATTATAATACTTTTCGAATTGAGACGGTGGAGAGGACTTGTTATTTCCTTGTTTTATCTCAGAGTTAGGGAATTGTTTTATTCCTAGTACCATCTGAATGCAAATACTTCGTTCAGATGTCTTCATCGTTATTTTGATTTCAAATTTTTCATCAAGCACTCTCATTTGTGTACTATATGATTTTTCGGTGGTGCATTTGATATTATAATTGTGAGCAAACTTGTTAAGGAAGTATCTCCAGCTTTATATATTTCCCTAAAAGAAGCTTTTCTCGCACGGATAAGCATTGTCTGTAACGTCTGATGAGAGATTTATTAGTTCATCACATTTTATGGTGGAGGGATCTTGTTCTATGTTGATTATCATATTGCACGGTAAATCGTACATTTTTCCTCCCCCTTTTCTAACTCCTCAGTAGCTTGCTTCTGAGAAAATAGCCAAACCATGTCAATTTTTGAATCCGATGATGGGTATTTTTCTAAAAATGGTACATCACAAATTCCATCCCTTACAAAGCAACTATTTCAAAGAATTTGAATAGTACGGAGTGTGGATTGCGAGCTCATATCAAAAGAGGTTTTATTTGGACATAACTGATACTTGACTTTGCAGTTGTTTTTTCTACAGAAAATGAGCCTCAATTTAGTTACCATTGTGGACCTGCCAAACAAAAATTTTCAAGTTTTCGAAAAATCAGCTGTTTATGAAAAATGTTCAAAATTGCCTCCTGAAGAAGTTGCTTCTTTATAATTGAAAATTTCGAAATATTGGAAAAATTGACAGTGAAGAAATGAAATTCGCTTTGGAAAAAAATTATCATTCATTTATGTAAATATCATATTAGACAGATCGAGAAAGCACGTAAATATTAAAGTGGGGCTTATTTTTGTAAGAGCATTTCAGAAGCTTGGATATTCTTACTCAAACTACTAATTCTGAAATTGAATGATTCAATAGTAATGAGTAAAAAGTAATAGGTCCAGAAGATCTGGGTGTTGGAATAGTCATTTCTTTTCCAGAGGGAATGAAATATAAATGATACTGTTACGTCCTAGCGCCGGTCCTGACCATATCGTAAACGCAAGGCGAGGGATCGCGTCGTAACGAACGTCATTTTCCTGGAACCCGGCGTAAGCCGCCTGGAGAATTCGAGACGCGACATCGGGGCTTCTCTCGACGATTCTCGATTGGCACGCAGATATATATACGCGACAGGTTTCGCTGCGGGAAGAATTGGTATTACAGAGAAGTTTTTATTCGGAGCTAAGTAAAGCGAGATTAGTAGAGCTAAGTGGCGAGAGTTATTGAGATCTAAGTGGAAAGAGCTTTTATTTGTTATTGCTAAGTGCTATTGCGAGCGAGCATTGGAAAGTTATCGGAGCGATTTAAGTGATTGTGTTGTATTGTATTGTGATAGAGAGTTATAATAAAAGTAGTTTAGTGTTGTTTGGTGTTTTGATCGACGAACCCAGAGGAATATCGTAACAGTGTTGTCAGAAGTTGGATTTTGCAAAGAAAATTGTAACAATACTACCATCTTCGAAAATATATTGAGAGTTTTTATTTGTGAGAAAAATATGGATGGTGTGAAATTGTAAGTTGGAAAATTTGATATTTGTACAAACTTCTCGCTGATGAATATATAAATATGAAAAAAAAAACATTTTGGACCAATACAATGCCAGAAGGAAATGTATGTATCTTAATTTTTACCGCAAACTTTTTTTGCTGGTGAAATACTTCAAAATTCATGAACTGAATTCATTTCTGTTAGTGAATGGTGATTTGTAAATTCAGTTTAAAAAAGCATCCAATTTGTCAGTGAAAATCTTTGCAAACTTTGATTTTCTATGAGGGTAAAAAATGTATGAAGTTAACCAACATTTAAGTTAAAATTGACGTTCTTCTCCCACCAGACTTATCATCATCACCATGGTCAACTGCCAACGGTGGTAAAAGTGCCCATCTCTACAATATTCGATTTGATAGTACAAGATTTTCTACGTTTGAAGAAAAAATAGCACGTTGTAATTTTGTAATATATTTTTTGCCCATAATATATACTTTCTTGACAAACTATTTTCAATATGTATACCACTTTTCAATGTGTAGGTGAAAAATATCATCAATTAAATACAGTATGTCCTGTCATTGCTGTATTATATTCTTACGGATATTTTGATAAAAATCACATGAACGTTTCAAACTAGAAGTTAAAATATACCAATAAAATCCATTTTATTGGTATACGGCTACTTTCATGATGACCTTTCGACAATGTCCTTTAACCAAAATATTGAAATCTGAAACAGCTGACAAAATGGTTAAGGCTTTCGCGGCCGAGGTTATTAGTATAACTACTTCTCTTCGGGCTTGAAGGCCGTCGTTCTTCGGAATTTCTTCCTGACGTTTCGCTAGCGCGAGTGGCCAGCTTCTTCAGAGGCTTATTCATCTCCGATGACTAAACAGTTCGATTTCTCAAGGCGTATTTATATTGATGCAGGTAGTCTGGAATGTTAATTACTTCTGTCGGGTTCGGGGAATAATCATCATTACTAGTTGCCGCACTACCTGCTGTGATTTCATTATTTATTCTTGTTTTCTTCAGAATCGGATTCCAAATTCTGTTTAGAGTCAACGCTTCTTCCTTTCTGTTAAAATTGTCCGCATGTTTTTGGATCTCTATTGCCTCCCGCACCAGTCGGCTATGGTAACCCTGGTTGGGGGCAATCAGTGTGGCATTTTCGAACAGAATCTTGTGGTCGCCCTCACTCAATGCGTGTTCCGCCACCGCCGATTTGTCGGTTTGCCCCAGCCTGCAGTTCCTTTGATGCTCTTTGAGCCTTGTACCCATGGATCTTTTCGTGGTACCGATGTAAACCTTCCCACAGGTGCACGGAATGCGATAAACCCCTGCCGCTGCACCTGTGGGAAGGTTTACATCGGTACCACGAAAAGATCCATGGGTACAAGGCTCAAAGAGCATCAAAGGAACTGCAGGCTGGGGCAAACCGACAAATCGGCGGTGGCGGAACACGCATTGAGTGAGGGCGACCACAAGATTCTGTTCGAAAATGCCACACTGATTGCCCCCAACCAGGGTTACCATAGCCGACTGGTGCGGGAGGCAATAGAGATCCAAAAACATGCGGACAATTTTAACAGAAAGGAAGAAGCGTTGACTCTAAACAGAATTTGGAATCCGATTCTGAAGAAAACAAGAATAAATAATGAAATCACAGCAGGTAGTGCGGCAACTAGTAATGATGATTATTCCCCGAACCCGACAGAAGTAATTAACATTCCAGACTACCTGCATCAATATAAATACGCCTTGAGAAATCGAACTGTTTAGTCATCGGAGATGAATAAGCCTCTGAAGAAGCTGGCCACTCGCGCTAGCGAAACGTCAGGAAGAAATTCCGAAGAACGACGGCCTTCAAGCCCGAAGAGAAGTAGTTATTCTGAAACAGCTACCACAGGACATAGGATTACATAGAAATCACATTTTTTTGCTTAATTTGTATACATACAAAGTAAAATAGAGCTTTTTGTAAAAAATATCTCACTCACCAGGATAATATTCCTTTCCAGCCCAGACAATATCTCGTTTCGCTCAGAGAAAATTATCTCTTGGGACCTTCAGTGGGAAAATGGTTAAATTACGGAACACTTTCACTAGAAACTCCAAACATTTTGGTGACATTCATTCTATCAACAGAGAGTGTTTGTATTTTTTTTATGATTTTACTTCTTTCATAGAAGTTGTGATTTCTATTTTCTTATTCGGAGAAGTAAAACGCCAAAAATAACCCCCTAATAATTAGTTAGATTATCAAGTTTGATTCTTCAATAGGAGTTCAGTGGTAAAATTGAGACGATAATAAAAATAAAGAAATATTGTCAAACGTAGCGTCACCCTGTACATGAACCCTTTCGCACATGAAATATGGTAATCTTAGCCTTAGCCACACTCAAAATCGATGGGTGTCAGCAAAACCTCGTACGCTTTCTCAATAGGGCCGAAAAATCGATAAGGACACTCCGCTTTCAATGGTGAAAATACCCCCAGACGTAAAAAAATACTCTGCGAAGGAAATTACACACCGTGCACTCTCGCTTTCTTCGTTGATCATACGCCCTTATTACCCTACTGAAAGGGTGGCCGCTGATGCCAAGTGCCTCGCGTGATTCCACCAATGGAAATTAGCCGGGGGACACTGAACAACACGAGTACTCCGGTGTTGTACTCACTCGATGCCAAACGTACATACAGTGTTAGTCATTTGATGTGTTGATCGCGATTCGTTGGTTCGAAATAATGCAGCAGAACTGCCATTTGTCGAACTGTGACGAGACAGCAAGGGCCAATTTATACATCCTAAATCTTAACCGAAGTATTGTCGTTATTCAGTGTGTAACATAAGTAAGTTAAAATATTCAAGTAAAGCATTCCCGAGACAATTTCAAGAAAAAAAGTCTATGTAAACTTGTGTCCGGAAATGCTTCGTTTCGAAGTTACAGGGTGTTGAAATTATTTTTTTTGTTCGTTTTTTAAAAATAACTTTTGCAAAAAATAAATTGACAAAATGGTTAAGGCTTTCGCGGCCGAGGTTATTAGTATAACTACTTTTCTTCGGGCTTGAAGCCCGTCGTTCTTTGGAATTTATGCCTAACGTTTCGCTAGCGCGAGTGGCCAGCTTCTTTAGAGGCTTACTAATTTCCGATGACTAAACATTTCGATTTCTTAAGGCGTATTTATATTGATGCAGGTGGTCAATATAAATACGCCTTAAGAAATCGAAACGTTTAGTCATCAGAAATGAGTAAGCCTCTAAAGAAGCTAGCCACTCGCGTTAGCGAAACGTTAGGAAGAAATTCCAAAGAACGACGGGCTTCGAGCCCGAAGAAAAGTAGTTATACTAAAAAATAAGTTATTCGTACGAAATTTAGGACCCGGGGTTTTTTGACGTGGAAAATCATAATTTCGTATCAATTTTCATGTTATATTGAGATAGCGCTGCGTACGCAATCATTATTCATTTCAAATTTCCCCAACTTTTTTGACAGTAACCTTTTGGTACTTTTCATGAGAAAACCTTACTCCCACACCTCTTCCAAGTGAGAAAGGTACACTTTCTCAACAACGCTGGAGGTGGTGGTTTTCGAGATATTTACATTTTCTATATCGATGCATATTTCTTAGCTCCTAGTGACGTTGCTGAGAACATTAAAAAAAACTGGGTATGCGGTGTATCTCGTTGAACTTAACAACTCTTTCCTATATAATGTTCATCGAAAAATGATTCGTTGGCTTTTGTCAACTTTGAGTAGTTATTTTCATTAAACTTCAAACGCAGTAAGTATACCCGGACAGATTTCTTCTAAACTGAGCATTATCAAACTGCCTAATCAGTTATAGCCAAATTTGATTTTAACGTACTTATGTTACACTCTGTATTCAAGTCCCAGTCTTTAGGTTAACAAATTATATATCCCTTATTTATACAACTTGAAGAATTGAAACAATTGAGATATGAAAATTATGAAAAATATAACTTTTGCTTATTGGTTTTGAAGATTCCATTGGTTTGGTGCATATTATTATTCCTGATGTTAAACAAACTTGAAATGAGCTTATTTGGTGAACTTTTTTGTAAAAACAAGATTTGACAGGATATTTTAAGATTCCAAAAGTCATCTGTGTCACATGGGAATAGTGATCATGAGCACTCACGACGTTAGGAACTCTCAAAGTCACATTTTTCAGGCTTGTAACAAAAAAATAAAAACTAAAACGGTTGTTTGAAAAGTCTTATCGGAAGATACACAATCAACTTACTATTGAGAATAGAACTGAGACACATACTAGAACTGGAACAAAGACAGATGTATACTTTGTGAAACTGGCAACTGGCTCTAAGTGATGTGTTCCTCGAAACTTTTTGTAGAGATCAATTACTCTAACACCAGACTAATATTATTTGAAGAGAAAATGCGAAATAATATTTCAATCTATGCAAGTGTATAAGGCAGATTTTCAATCAGTTTCAATTAGTCATCAAATATTCGTGTATCTTAAAGCTTATCAAAAAAATACAAGGACTAATATTCATCAAGGGTGTGTTCTGCTAATCTATAACCACCAAACTGTCTGATCTTGACATACATCTTGTGTCTTTCGCTCTTCCGGAGGTCTGAACATTTCACCGATATATGTTTGACCGCATGAAAATTCGATGAATACAATTCTTTGTGTTTTCTGTTATGTTAGTTGGTTTAGTATGTGAGTATTGAATGTAGAGTGTTTTTTCTTTTTAATGTTGTTCTAACATTATAACTGGTGCCGATCAGTTTCATCTTATGAATTTGAATTATCGCAGCAACTTATCGAAGTGGATTGAAAATTTGCCCTTTTACACTTGTATAGAAAAAAACCCAGAAAAACTAGAGGAAAGAATCCATTCAGCACAAAATAATTACATCAAAACAGTATTCGAAGAAGTTTCGAAAACGGAAGCAGATTTGATTCACAAACGTTAACAATGGTAAATATTTTGATGATCATTAATTCTTGTATTTTTTCATAGTCATAATTGAATTATACAAGAAGTTGCTGACCAATTGAACGTGTTTCATTCAGAAGAAACTGGTTTGTGGTAAGTCAAGAACCCAAAAAAACTATCATACAAGAAGACTAGTATCAATTTTCTTCTCCTGACAAGTTCTTGTAATTTTTGCATTCAACTCGATTCCTGAAATGAATCTTCTCTAAAAAATTCACTTCAGGAATCTATGAATACCATAAAAATCACCAGTATTTATCTTCGAATTGATTACAATAATCTCTCATCGAGAACCGAAGTAGTATTTGATGCCACAGTACCCTTAAAAATGAATAGAAAACGGAGTTACCTTCCATGGTTCTCGACAAGTGTTATAAAAAAGATACGACGAACAGAAAAGGCGTATTCAAATTACAAAAAGTACAAGACCAGTTTTTATCGCCAACAATTTGTCACTCTTCGAGCAGAGCTAAAAACTCAAATTGACTGCGACTACAAAATATTTGTTCA
Source organism: Zygogramma bicolorata (assembly GCA_032362365.1). Lineage (NCBI taxonomy): Eukaryota > Metazoa > Arthropoda > Insecta > Coleoptera > Chrysomelidae > Zygogramma > Zygogramma bicolorata. Next base: position 639,507 of record JAVJAQ010002690.1, on the reverse strand, counting down.
ACAGGCAGAAAACGATATATCATCTGATCCCTCACAATTTTGGGACTTCATCAAAAATAGGAAAGGGGATTCAAAAATTCCAGGCGTGATGAGGTATGGTGGGAGTGTTCTCGTCAATTCGCAAGGCATTGTTAGTACATTCGCTGAATATTTCAGTAGTGTTTTCAATTCACCTGATTGCTCCCTCTTGAGTGATTTGGATGGATCCCCAGTAAATTTGAACTGCATTTCAATAAATGAAATTAGTAAAAAATACTTTTTGGGATGCATCGAAAAAGCTTAAAAATAAACTTATCATTGATCCAGATCAAATACCTAGTTTTTTGGTCAAGGATTGTATTCCATATGTCCAGTTCTGAAAAAAGGAGACTCAACCTTAGTTGAAAACTATCGACCTATTTCAATCCTATCTAACTTTTCTAAGCTTCTGGAAATCATTTTATACACTATCATATATAGCTCTCTGAAAGAAGTAATCTCGAAAGACCAGTTCATTTCTGATGCACTCGATAACCGGTTGCAAGTTGATGTTGTGTATTGTGATTTACAGAAGGCTTTCGATCAAATAGACTCGCAGATACTCACTTTCAACCTTAATCGTTATGGATTCTCTTCTAACTTGATATACCTCTTCCAGTCATACCTGTTCGACAGGCATCAATACGTTAAAATTGAGGGTTACCGGTCTAGTCGATATTTAACCTCTTCTGGTGTACCCCAAGGTTCAAACCTCGGACCACTATTATTTTTATTATTCATTGATGATCTATCAAAAATCATTAGTTCATCAAAATTGTTTTATGCTGATGATCTTAAAATTTACAGAATAATTGAAGATATCTCCGACTGTTTGAGCTTACAAAGGGATATTAATAAAATCCATGCATGGTGTTCTGGAAATCATCTCAATTTAAACATTTCGAAGTGCTCTGTAATGTCTTATTGTAGAAAACAAAACATTATTGAGTTCAACTATGAAATTCACGATAAAACCGTAGAGAGATGCAAACAAATCAGGGAACTTGGTATTGTTTTTGATCAGGAATTAACCTTTTCATCTCATATGGATAGTGTTGTTTCCTCTGCAAATAGTATGAATGGTTTTTTGGTACGACAGGGCAGAGACTTTCAAAATATTGCAACAATGATATCCATCTACTACTGCTACATTAGGAGTAAATTAGAATATGGGACAGTAATATGGTACCCACTGTATCATATTCATATTCACAACTTGGAACGTGTTCAGAGGAGATTTTTGAAATGCCTTTCTTTCAGAACAACTGGATTATATCCTGAAAGGGGTACAGATTACTCTCTTCAAAGTTATATGTGAGGTTGCATGGAAGAGCGCTATTTCTTCTTTCTTGTATTGAAGAAAAGCGAATGCTGCCTTTTGCCACCCAGTGTCGACACATGTTTTCTGAGCTATATGTATATACTTATTCATGTTCTCTACCTGTCTATGTCGTCTGTTCTGGCAATAAAATCATTTATTATTATTATTATCATTATTTATTATCTCGAATCAATTTTTCAGTGCCTCAGTTCAATTCCAGTTACCACAAAACTTTCTATCATGAAAACTATAGAACGAATGTCTTGCGAAAATCACCAATTGTCGTAATGTGTCAAAATTTCAACAAAATATATCAGAACTGTGACATATTTTTCTCTTCAAGGGAGCACATATATAGATGTATTGTGAATCTTCATATACAGCTAATACCAATTAAAATTAACATTTATTATTTGCATAGATGAGTGAATCACAACTCTTGAATGTATAATCTTTTTTTTTACTTTGTTCAATTCTATAATTGAAATATATTACATTAAATTTAACATTTCTTTAATTGGGTGTTGTATCCGTTGGAAATAAATGGCTATCTATCTAATGATGCTTCTACTGAATAGGTCAACCTTATGTCGACTACAAATATTTTCAGATTGGTGCTCTAGTAAAGAGCAGATCTATAGAGATCTATGGTTTTTGAGTAACCTATTTTGAAGAACCCAATCAGAATTCTATTGAACACAAATTGCAACTACTATATCAAACTAGTCAATACTCAAATATCTATTACTCACCAACCAAGACCCCATACGGTAGATGTGGAATAGTTTCGTTCGGTGACATCTCTTACCTGAAATAAAAAACTAAAATGAATGCGTTGAAGGAAATATGCGGTGTTAGAGGACCTCCAAAGATTAAATCTGGTAAGTTGTCGGTGTTTGACACATCATTTTTCAAACGACCATTAGCTTGTGAAATTAATTTATGGTTCATAAAAGTCGAATCAGAAATCAATTTTATACTTTCATGGCGATATAAGTCAGATCGGACAAATTAAAATACAATTTTATTTGTCGTATCAGCTTTCAACGACAAAAAAAACATTCGGCGTGGATTATGCCTCCGAATTTGCCATAATGAATTTATGAATTGATTAAGGAACATTCCTGAAGTACACGATGCATGTCTGATTTGTTGATTTTTTTTTCCGAATTGGGACATATTTTATACACAGGGTGATTCCTCGGTAATGACCACAAAGTGGTTTGTGGTGATGACCTTAATCAGTAGATAATCGAGGGGATAAAGAGGACAACAAATCCCTGAATATCAAAATATTTCGTGTTCTTTTCTTTTTCTGGACAAATACTGAATAAAATTTGATATAAAATTTCTTTGTTTTTTAATAACTCCGCCCTCTTATTGATCATAGTTTTAGAATGAGTTTCCTGGTCATAAAAAAAGTACATATCAACGTATTCAAACTTGTTTTGTTTTTCAAGATGTAGGGTATCAATGTTTTACCCAGATTTATGATGGCTTTGTGGATAGCTTGAGACGATTAACAAAGGTGACTTTTTCGAAATCGATACATTTGAAATGATTCTTTCAATAGCGTCGAAAAAGTCTACTCATTTTATAAGAGTAGTTGATGTAAATGGGCAGTTATGCAGCAATTTACCATATTATGCATCTAAAATTGGTTGCGCATGTATTTGGGGTTTAGTACTATCATCACTGAAATTTATATGACACATTCATCAACTGAGACTGAAGGATAAAACATCATCAACAAAACACAAAAATATCATGGAGTTGAAGCTTTTCATAGACTGAAGTTTTACTAGGTTGGAAAATCTCGGAATAAAAAGTTTGTAAAGAAGGCACAATCGAGTAAACCGGAAGACTCAAGAAATCAACATTTTCTATTCAAGTTAAGGCTTTGTCTACTTTAAAAATGTTTTCAAATCAACTCAATTTTCGAATGAAGTATATCAAAGGTAATTTCGATGCATGTACTTGAATTTTTCAAGATGCTACCAAACTGGAATAGAAACACCACCTGATGCAGTTTGTTTCATTCATACTTTCAACTATAAATCTGTCTACACTACGGAAGGGTATTAATTTTGATGGACATATGAGAATTGTGTCTCCATATATGCAAGGAAAATGAATAATCAAGCGATGTATATCGAAAGCAAGTTGAATAATATGATTGTGAATTGGAACCAGATGACTACATGTGATGGCTGACAGAAGGTAGATAAACCCAGCCTATTTTTATACAGTTACGCTCATATCCAGGTACGATTTCCAATTTTCTTATTTGAAGGAGAGTTTGAAGAGATGCATATTCCTACATCACCATATATAATGTCTACTGAATTCAGGTTTATGTAAGAGAAGTTTAGTCTCTCGATAGTTTTCATTTATCTCTGTTCCGATCAAATATAAACTACATATGCCCTTGCATATTTAGTCGCAGTGTCCTTCAATGAAATTAACCTATTTATGAAAAATATGATTATTCATTTCCATTTCTCATTATTATTGCAGTGCAATAGATATGACAATTCGAAAAATATCTGCCGCATCTAAGTTACAACCACTTCCACGCAATTAGTTCATCATTATAGTGAAAATCACTATACTTCTAGTTACTTCCAAGATTGATATCAACATTATGCGCAGTTTTCGAAAAAACAAATAAAATGTGATTTCTTGCTCGTCACTGCGAAAATATAAATTCGAAAATGTATCAAATCTTCTGAGATTCATCCGAAACAATAATTTCTTCAAAACTGAATGTGAAGCTGAAATAACTGCTTTTGAGTCAATTATAGAAAACTATTTTCCATTGGAAACTTTCAAACCATATTTCTTGACAAAAAGAAGCAAGATAGAACATTCGTTTGTATGCCTTGTTTTTTTTATGCATTACATCCGATAAAAATGAAGTCATTACTTATGATACATCCTGTAGAGGCAGAGAATTACGCGCGTAAGAGACGGCTAAAGTCAGAGATTGCCATAGCCCTTTAATTGTTGATATTTGACAGTGCTATTCCAACTGTGAAGCCTCCGAAAAACCTGCATACTCCCTAATGAGGTATATCTAACCGAATAACGGTCTCAGAACTGAACCTTGCGGCACCACTTGTGAAATCTAACGTTTCTCAGCTGACCTCTTCTATCAAACTGTAAAGAAGTGATTCTCCAAATTAGATCTGATGAGAGTCTGGATAACACCTACTCCATAAAAATCAGTTCCACTTATCTTGTTTTAAATGACACATTATATTAGTTGTGAAAGCAATCATAGATTCCGTTCATTTCCTTATGTAGAGCTTCGTAAAAGACGCACGGGCGCTAAAATGGGCGACTAAACTCTTTCAAGTCTCTCTCCAAGAATCATTTCGATAATTATAGCCATTTCCCAGATGATCAATCAGAGATAAACCTAATTGGCCATTTGAAAGAAATATTACATGTGACTCCTACGTCCCGGTGATCTGTCAAGTGAATTCCGGCCAAGGTCAGCCTTGCTGGGCGATATAGGCTCTTTCTTATCTGTGCAACAGTAAACGTTCATCCTACAAAACGACCGTAGCACATGGCGAAACGGTAGCTTTGTGATAACAGGAAGGTAGTCCATAGTCAGGAATGTATGAATATGCATCTTCATAATGTTCTTCAAGTGATGACAGCAATCAAGAAGTAGAAGATTGTACAAAAAGAGTGGATATGGTCAACATCCATTCGACTTGTACAGTTGTTTTTTTCTTTGACCGGGTAAATATTTCAGAACTCTCTTTCAATTATCATATTGATAATCAATTTTAGATATAGTAGTAGGAGAGCCCACGATGCTAAATCGGGATTTACTCGAGCGTCATAGCTTAGATGATAAAAACAATGTTATATAATGTATACCTTTTCATCGATGGGGGGAGCGGCTATAGACTTTCAAAAATATAAAAAAAAAACTGTTGCATGGACATACTCGAGCGCGTCAGATATTGATATCATCTATGTCCTACGTATGTTTAAAAATGTACGTATGTCAATCTGATTGTTTCCATGATGGGGGGTCGTACGTAAGGGTTGAAAATGAAAAAAAAATTTCCTCGAGCGCCTCAGATTTTCTGAGGGGATGTTAAGTGAACCTGAAAAAAAGCTCTTATCTAATAATCTGACGGTTTGGATGTGACGCAGACGCGCGGCCGTTATCAGAATGTGAAAAAAAAATCGTCATTTTGAAATACACAAGCGCGTCAGATTAAGATATATATGGTTCATCTTCATGCCCTAGACGTTGCAGTCTATAATCTGATGATTATCTGGAGGGATTCGCCCATTCTGTCAATTTGATTTTTGATTGAACTCAATTGAGTGGAAAGCTCAGGAAAAAGCATGCAGATAAAAAAGTGTGTTTTTTTTGTAGAATACTTTTGTATTTATAAGAAAATAATTATAAGCAATTAAATTTTAAAACGTTGGATATTCGTTGTAAACAATATCATGCCACGAACGTAAGGTGGCTATATACTGGTGTTTTCACTCCATATAAAAGATTGTCAGCAAATCAGACGACCGATATGGCCAACTTGATGAAAAATTTGATGATGTAGGCGTAGTAGTACTGCAAAAAATCCGCCAGGTACCGGCACTCTTGCAGTGGAGATGACAGTCCTGTGTTGCCAAGTGGCCATGTCGTTGCGAATTCTGGTCCAGATCAGTAGAAACACAATGCAAATTTATTCCAACTGAGAAATTATTTTCAAACTATATGGAATAAATAACGCATGAAGTTAAACACAAAATTGCCGCGTTTTGGTGTTTTCAATAGCCTCACATATCCAGTCCCGATAAATTCTCTATCCTTTAACAAAAACATCAGAATTGGCAACAGCGTGTTCCATGGATCGAATGATCACGAAAATTAATAGAAATTTTCGATTACCAGCGCCCCTCATGGCCACTGATGAACTACCACGCCTTGTCAACAGGTTTGTCTGAAACAATATCGTAACATTAGAAACACCAGTATATAGACATCTTACACGAACGAGTCTGTGTGATCAACGTGGTCATGGCATCATGGCAACAGGAACCAGAGTGGGGACGGAGTGAGAGAGCAATAGATAGAGAAAGAGTGAGAGAGAAATAGAAACGCGTAGAGGGGAATATAGGCATCACGAAGCTGCACGCATTAAACTTCATCGATGGATTTTTATTATTTCGGCTTGTGGAAATCGTCCGATTATATATTTTTGTAATTCTTGAATTATTCCTTTCAAAACAAAAATTATCGACGCACGAGAATGTCGAAATGACGTTTTTTTTTAAACTTTGTACCCCTTCTCCTTTAGGTCACTCTCGAATTGTCAGATTAGTGAAGTATACACGTTTCAGGATGTAACTAACTCACCCTACCCTAATCTGACGCGCTCGAGAATTTCAGGTGATCAATTTTTCTTTACTAATCTGAACCTTTATCCTTGAGGGGCGGCCATATACATATAGGGCTCATAAACATATGGTGAAAGTACCTACTCAACCGGGTACAAAGTATCCCCCTGTATATCAATCTGCCACGCTTGAGTAAATCCTGAAATCCCCTCTTGGGCTCCCCTTTTATAGAGTGTTCATTCAATATTCATGAAAAAAGGAGAGAAACTTGAAAAAAATCAATATTGAACGAAACAAAGTAAATTAGTAATGTCAAATTGAAAAAAGGACAAAAAAAGTCGGCTTTGATGAGACTCGAACCCACGACTGTAAAGTGGATCGTCTCAGATGACTAACGCTCTAACCAACTGAGCCACTTCGACTGAATAGTTTCCGTTAATTATTGGTGTGAAGGGTAGATGTTAGTCCTTCAAATCCACAAAAAAAAATCAATTGTGACATTTCGACTTTGACTCAATAAACTAGAAAATATTCCAGATATAAGTACGTTTATTTATGCTTAAATGAAACAACTTGCTTTTCGTGTTTGTTGTGAGTTGTGAGGTTTCTACAAGGTTATCCGTGGTAACCAGGTATTTTGTTCTCTGTGATTGGTGGAATTCATATCTTACCTTGTGTGGATATGAAATAATAACCACTCAGAAGGCTGGAATCACCTACTTAATGAACTAGAGAAATCAGCATATTATTTACGGGTGGAAGTAGAAAAACATTATGAATATACTAAACATGAAATCTTATTTCAATGTTTTATTTCATTAAAAAATAATTTAAAAAATGGATTCCGTGTTTATTTCAATAAATAAAAATCTTCTTTGATGACTAATTTCTCAAAAATCTTCAGGTCATATTTTTATTTCTGAATTCCGACGGATTGTAAAAAAAAACATTTTACACTATTTTCTTATTTCAAGTAACGTAGATGCTACTTTCATTATTTTTTTAAATAATATCGGAGTTGAAGTATTTATTACAATTTTTGTTCACCTCTAGTCAGATCTAATAAATATTCTGTTTACTTAAGTACCCGCCGATATAAATATCACCGAACACCCTTCGATACCTCAATTTAATCTGAGGAGTAGGCAGAATGAGGCCCTAGCGTCAAGTCACAATTCTTTTCTCTGTAACAGCACCTTAGGATCAGGCAGATTGAAACTTTAGCGTGAAGGGACATCAACCTTCCTGAAAACGGCTCCAGAATCGAAGCCAAAACGTCGAAAACAAAACTTACCTAGAGTTTAGGTTGGCTGATTTTTTTTTACAAACTTCAAAAATTTAAAGTGAATGTTTATTCGTATATGCTGTCTCTTGATTCACGCGGGGTTCTCTGAACATTTCAACGCTTCCCGTTCGTGTGAATCTGCATATTAAAAAAACTGTTTCTTTTACCATACTCTATCATCCCTGATGATGATAATAGAGTCGGTTAATTATCTTGGGTGCCAAAGCACTCAGGGGCGTCTTACTAATTTTTACGGTAGCGCATTTTCAACAGTAGGGAAACTCAGAAAAATGCACAGTGCTACTGGGTCGTTTTCTGTATTCGATCAAGATACCCCACCTTCCAAGATTGGTGTCTAGGCAACCAATAAACGCCTATTGCACCGAGCCAGTCAGAAAAATTCTGCCCCTACCGCGGATTGAAACAGCAGTAAAAAAGCCTCATCGAATATACGACAGCGCCGTAGACCGCTAGACCACCGACTGGCCAAATTTGAATGGTAACTCATATAATCCCAGTTTTCCTCCATGATGTAGCGATAACAGGCTTCAATATGAAGAATTGTCAACGAAATTTAAACCAATTGAAGGAATTGTGTGAATTGATTTCACCATGGTAGTCACAATTTTGAGTTTTTGGGAAAGAATTAAGTTTTTATTTATTTAGCTTTTCAGCATCCCGATTTCCCATTTTTCAGCAGGGATCGTGTATATATTATCATTGCAATGTTGCTATATGTATGCATATGCAATTATATTGTATAGTTCTCAGAAATAAGTTTCATCAGGTTCATCACAAGGCTATGCCATCTGGCCACACTCGAAAGAGTGTTTGATACCCCCTAAGGCGATTAGAGTAAGATCCCAGAGCAATCAGACATAACTTATTTTCACACGGATGAAACCTGAAGTTTTCAGTAGCGTCTCGTGTGCCTTGAATACCTACGCGCTTTGTGGAACATGCCGAGTGACACCTGGGCAGGTACCAGGTGAGAAAGGTAACTAAAAATAAGAATTATTTTACTTAAATTCACATGGCTGATTTTTATATATGTCATGTAGAATATTATTTTAAAGTAATATCATAAGTGTCAGACACTTTTGATGGACCAGAGCTTTTATCAGACGTTTTTAAGCTACCCAAAAAATAAATGAACTTTACTTATTTTTACATGTCTAATTTTTTAATATGTTATTGAAGTATTTATTTAAAAGTTATATTCAATCAGTAAGACAAATTAGAGTGACCAAACATCCCCTAAGACAAAAATTATTCAGCCAGAAGTATGAGGGCGAGAGTACTATGCATGCGCTTCAGAGTGAATGAGACGTCCATAATAACTCGGTTTCCCTTCTCAAACTCACCATCTGTTTCAATCTACTGTGTATGTGCTGTTTGTGTGTAATATAACTTATAGTATACAGTATAGTCAGTGTTGTATTTTAAGGCACAATTTTGCCAAAAGGGGCACTATGGTAAGCACTTTGAGAAATTGGTCGAAAACGGGCACAATTTTAAGATTCCGTATTTTCGTGGTTCCGTGGTCATTTTCACTTGTCTAAATTCTCACTTTTCATTTCATTTTCCTCAACAATCCTGTTTCCTGTTAGTATGAAATTTAAAAATTATGATTTCTATGCAATATATACATGATTTCTCAACGTTCAGATTGGTAAACATTAGAAAATGGAGCTTCATGTAGTATTTGATATGCAATTGATGGAATTCCGCAGGTTTCTGGGGCCAAAATTGCCTCCTTTGGGGCTTTGGACAAACCGTCTACTTTTTGCGAGGACAAACGCTAACTCGAATGTGACTCAAGTGGCAATTTTTCATATTTATAATATATTATTGAATATATTTATATTTTCACGAAAAACTCAAAGTCGTCTCCACAATTTAATATTTGAAAGGTGTTCAGTACGGTGATTCAGTACATGTTTCGAACCTACATAGGTTCATCATCAGCTGAATTTACATTGAATTCTACAATAAGGGAAGAGTAATATAATATTAGTTGATAAATGAAGTATAAAATTTACTTACATGGAGATGAAAAAAATAGCAAATTCACATGGTGAAGTTCAAAAGGACATAAAAAATTTGGTAGTGACAATTATGATTAATTTGATATTACGGAAATTTCGGACATCCCTAACACCATAAATACATTAAAGTTTGGGGGGCTTGGAGCCCTTATGCCCAATATGAAATATTAGAAAAATAACCTAACCCAACCAAATTTTTTATGTCCTTTTGAACTTCACCGTGTGAATTTGCTTTTTTTTTCATCTCCATGTAAGTAAATTTTATACTTCATTTATCAACTAATATTATATTACTCTTCCCTTATTGTAGAATTCAATGTAAATTCAGCTGATGATGAACCTATGTAGGTTCGAAACATGTACTGAATCACCGTACTGAACACCTTTCAAATATTAAATTGTGGAGACGACTTTGAGTTTTTCGTAAAAATATAAATATATTCAATAATATATTATAAATATGAAAAATTGACACTTGAGTCACATTCGAGCTAGCGTTTGTCCTCGCAAAAATTAGACGGTTTGTCCAAAGCCCCAAAGGAGGCAATTTTGGCCCCAGAAACCTGCGGAATTCCATCAATTGCATATCAAATACTACATGAAGCTCCATTTTTTAATGTTTACCAATCTGAACGTTGAGAAATCATGTATATATTGCATAGAAATCATAATTTTTAAATTTCATACTAACAGGAAACAGGATTGTTGAGGAAAATGAAATGAAAAGTGAGAATTTAGACAAGTGAAAATGACCACGGAACCATGAAAATACGGAATCTTAAAATTGTGCCCGTTTTCGACCAATTTCTCAAAGTGCTTACTATAGTGCCCCTTTTGGCACAATTGTGCCTTAAAAAACAACACTGACTATACTGTATACTATAAGTTATATTACACACAAACAGCACATACACAGTAGATTGAAACAGATGGTGAGTTTGAGAAGGGAAACCGAGTTATTATGGACGTCTCATTCACTCTGAAGCGCATGCATAGTACTCTCGCCCTCATACTTCTGACTGAATAATTTTTGTCTTAGGGGATGTTTGGTCACTCTAATTTGTCTTAATGATTGAATATAACTTTTAAATAAATACTTCAATAACATATTAAAAAATCAGACATGTAAAAATAAGTAAAGTTCATTTATTTTTTGGGTAGCTTAAAAGCGTCTGATAAAAGCTCTGGTCCATCAAAAGTGTCTGACACTTATGATATTACTTTAAAATAATATTCTACATGACATATATAAAAATCAGCCATGTGAATTTAAGTAAAATAATTCTTATTTTTAGTTACCTTTCTCACCTGGTACCTGCCCAGGTGTCACTCGGCAAGTTCCACAAAGCGCGTAGGTATTCAAGGCACACAAGACGCTACTGGAAACTTCAGGTTTCATCCGTGTGAAAATAAGTTATGTCTGATTGCTCTGGGATCTTGGACTAGATGATTTATATTTATGTTTAGGCGAAATTTGAAGTAGATTGGACCAAGAAATCACGTTATCCCAATTCTCAGCCAAATCGGTTCAGCCGATATATATATACACTTATGATGATATACTTATTGGGGATGCAGTTAGGATTAAATGGCCACAATCAAAAGTGTTCTCTTTGATTTTTTGGTAGGTCTTAGCTTTCAGAATACTTTATTCCATCATCAAAGACATCTAAAAAGTTTTCATAGTGAAACATTAAAATATTCAGTAGAAAATTATTTCCATATATAACTAACATCGTGAGACAGAAAAGTGAAATTTGCATCAACAAAAAAAAACAAGAAAATCTTGAGATGAATAAAAAATAACCCAAAAGGAAATTGACAGCAAAAAATCAGTTCGACATCAACTAATCACGTTGTGATTACTAGAGGGTGATAACTTTCTTCAACTAATATCACTGCGTCGGTAACATGTCGTCTTCGATGACGTGCAACACAATTTTTTAATCAACCAAATGTTATCAAACTATGCTGAAGTTCATCAGAGCTCACCAGAAGTTTCCAAACCCAATTTCCTCGTCACCTGCATCACATCTATTCGACATGCAGGTACAGTGTTAAACCCCCGTAGATGGTAGAAAGAATTGTTATTCCAATTTTTCTAGCTGCCATCCACACGAGTGAGGGATTAGCATCAAGTATGATTTGGATTATAGCGGTATGAGGTATTTATAATTGAAATGAGCTCGTCGCGCTATTAAAATATTCAAATTCTGATTGGAAGTTCATGGAAATTGAAATGTAATCTGAATCAAATTATTATACACGACGACCGGTTCGGAAAATGTTTTGCATTTGATTTGTGATGCTCTCTTTTTCACTGTCTAGAGTTGATGGATTCGAATGGCGGCGACTGGGTACGTTCCTAGAAAAAAATACGCGTGATAGGATAGGATGTAAATGACAATAATTATCACAATTATTTCTTGTAGAACCTCAGGGGCATAGGGGGCAAGGAAATGCTCACAGGAGGACTCATCTCCCAAGTGTTTAAGATACCTTGTATAGGACGAAGTGCTAAGACTGCTGATCCAAAATGGACACATCTGTTATTTTTGCATTCACCAAGATAATAAAACAAGATGGATTTGGGTCTCTTAAGACAATTAGGTGAAGACATACAACTATTGGATTGGAATTCAATTATGTCTTCGACAGAACAAAACAAAGAGAGAAGACAATCATTATCTTAACCTATACCTAATATATTTATTTGCTACTGTACAAACATCGCTATGCATAAATAGCGATCTAGTCTAGTTCTGGTGTGAATATAGTGTATATAGGTTGGTTCCACGGTCAGTTGTTTTCTGTCGTTGGCAACACTGGTTACCAGTCAGTTCGTTGGTAGCACTGTCTTACTTCTTTCAAATATACAGTCCAGTAGCTCATTGACAACATGTGTTAAGAGTGCAGCAAATGAACCAAGTATTTTTTGAACTCATTAGCAGCGTCTCTTTCTTGTAATTTTACAAGCAAGTTACGGACGATGTGAGAAAGGAAAATCGTATTCTCTTTCAGTGCGAGGTTATCTCGCAGACGATTAATTTCCTTGGCAGACTCTATGGCCGACACATTTTGCCCTTCGATTTTCAACACCTCTCAGATCAAAGATACCATCAATGAACACTCCTATATATTGAGAAGCAGAACTCGAATTAATTAGTCGAGTTCGGAGGTCGAAACTCTAGACATCACCTAGAAGATGGCAAATGAGACTTTGCCGAAACGTTGTGAAAATTATCCTTCAGAGGATCAAAACCACAGAACACGGAATGAAACCCGAATATATATATATATATATAAAGAAGAGAGGAGAGGAAGTTTTTGCTGACAAGTTAAGAACAAAACTCGGGAATTATATTTGGGACAGCAGCAAAAGCGAAAGTGTACTCTTATAACAATATATTTCCAATATTTCGACAATCGATTGTTGTGTTAATGAATGAAAATATGACATAGAACTTTTATCCTTACTTACATTGTTAGTGAGGATGGTCGCATGAGATGGTTAAAGAAGTCAGATGACACATAGTAAAATTGTTTTGAAACATTGATAAGTATCAGTACAACACATAAACACATTAAAAACTATAATCTTCTTTTTTTAATGAAAAAGGTGCAGTGACAAACACCATGTGGAAATGATGAAAAGGAATGAAAATTTTGTGGTTATAAAGGCGCTAAAAGTAATTTGTCAAAAATGTCAAATGTCACTGAAAGATTATTGCTGAGACACAATTTGGCCTTAGCCGCTGAGACCTCATTACCATTACAGGTGCTGCAAAAGAGGAGGTGGGAAAATGTAATGTAGTATTAAAATAATTGAAAATTTTGAAGTTAGTTATGTGAAAAAGTATAAATTTAATATTTTGATTAAGTAACGTCACTTGAATTGCCTTCGAGAACTCTCGAATTGCCATCAATCAATAATAAATATGAATAAATTTCACTCAAATGATTGAGATCGGTTCTTTTATTTAAACAATTTGAAGATTGAGAAATGAATGCCATTTCTAAGAACATTCTCCTCGAAACATTCCTTTCAATTGATAAAATTTTTGTGGAACTGAAATTCATTAAATGTCCTTCCTTGGAAGTGTGTTCACTCAGAGCACATCTTTCAGGATGGAGTCTGCAATCGCTTCTATGTGAAGAAATGCGATCTTTCAACAGTCTTCCAATCTGTCCGATATACTCAGAGTCACAGTCATTGCAAGGAATACAGTAAACAACAATTGACTGGGATAATTTTGGAACTTTGTCTTTTACATTAGAAAAGAGGGAATTAATTGTAAGAACCGTTTTATTGGCTATTTTAATATTTTCTTTGTTACTTAAAATTCTGGCAAGTCCAGGTGTGATCTCAGAAATGAATGGTAGACTAATGTATGAAAAATTACTATGGGTTTGATTAGGATTTTGATTAGTAGATGTAAGTTCTAAATTTGAATTATTATTCTGATTTTGAGAAAAAGTTAATGGTGACGTGCCAAATAAGATCTTATTCAAAAGTGAAGAAGGATAAGAATTATTAAGGAATAATTGTTTCAAAATATGGAGATTCTTCTGGTGAAAACCCTGGTCCGAAATGCGAAGAATTCGATCTTTCATCTGCTTGACCACGTTTACCTTCATCGACTCTTCATGGTATGACCAATAGTTTAAATACCTACCAGAACTGATAGGTTTTCGGTACCAGTCAACCAGTATAACATTGGTGGAAGTACGCATCAATCTAGTATCCAGAAATGGAACACTACAATCTGCATCCTCCTTTTCAATGGTGAATTGGATAAACTGATCATAACTGTTAAAAATATCTACTATCTCGTCAACTCCAGACCTAGGCAATGCCAAGATGATATCATCAACATATTTTTTAATGAAAGATATATGAAAAGGAACAACATTTAAGACCGTATCAAGCAAGTCATCCATCACATAATTTGCTAAAATGGGGCTAATTTTAGCACCCATAGGTGTACCAAAAGTTTGTTTATAAATATTATTATTGAAAGAGAAATACGTATCGTTGAAAAGAAAGGTTGGTAAATTTATGAAGTCATTTTCATGAATGTTGCAATATGTACTAAAATTATGCCAATTTTTTTCAATTACTCTTATGCAATACTCTAAATAAACATTGCTAAAGAGGGAGACAACATCTAGACTTGCAAGAACATAGTCTTCGGGAAGTTGAAATCTGTTAAATTTACTTGAAACTTCAAAAGAATCTTTAATATAATATGGATTATCAGAATCATATGCCCTTGTCAGAATGTCAGTCAAAAAAGATGCCAAAAGTTCAGTGGGATTGTTTATGGAAGCAATAATAGGACGAACTGATAATGTAGGTTTGTGAATTTTAGGTAAAGCATAAAATTTTGAAATGACTCCAGTGTAATTGGTTAACTTCTTTTTTGTGACTTCATCAATTTGGTTTGTGGTGAAAAGATTTTTTTATAAGTAAATTTCATTTGTTTTGAACTTGAAGAGTAGGATCTTTATTAACCGGTGTATAGGAATTACAATTATTGATTAGTTCATAGGATAATTGAAAATACTGATCTTTATTCATGACCACTGTAACATTTCCTTTGTCAGACCTTGTGACAACCAAGCTAGGATTCTGTTTAAGAAATTTTTTTGTTTTATTATATAAATTATGGTAAAATGATGAGGAATGTTTGGAAGAATGTACATAGTTAGTAACTATGTTAGTAGAACGGGCTATTGTGGAATTTCTTTCTTGATCATTAGTGATCTTTGAAGTTACGCAATCAATGTCTGCTAAAATATTTTCAATAGAAAGATCTTGTTTTAAGATCGGTTGAACACTAAATTTTGGGCCTAAGGCTAATAATATATATATATATATATATATATATATATATATATATATATATATATATATATATATATATATATATGATGCGTTGTTTTTTCGGGTTTCATTCCGTGTTCTGTGGTTTTGATCCTCTGAAGGATAATTCTCACAACGTTTCGGCAAAGTCTCATTTGCCATCTTCTAGGTGATGTCTTGAGTTTCGATCTCCGAACTCGAGTTCGGAGATCGAAACTCAAGACATCACCTAGAAGATGGCAAATGAGACTTTGCCGAAACGTTGTGAGAATTATCCTTCAGAGGATCAAAACCACAGAACACGGAATGAAACCCGAAAAAACAACGCATCATACTTCGTCCGTGAGAATCTTCATGCTAACATATATATATATATATATAATTCAAGTGCAAAATTAGTATGATTTATTGTGACATAAAGACGTTTTTTCAAAAAAAAAAAAAAGATAATCACTGACCAATCACTGGCTTGGACCAATGGCGATCGCTGGCAGTAAAGTTTTTTCTCTGATTTCTCGCGAATATAACTGGAGCCACCAAAGTTGGCTGGAACAGTGATCGATACAGACTACTCGGAGGTCATTCATCCATTATAAACTTTATGTAACACCATCAGAAACATGTGTTCTTCCACTAAAACGTTAGTTCCATAAATCGTTTCCGATCCTAATTCAATTTTTATTGTTATGCCCTTTTTATAATCGTACTGAATGTTCTCCAAACACTGTGAGACGCCTTTATGCAGACGAGTTAATTAACACGTAATTTTGTGTGTACGATTCATCGTCTCGTTCATCATCCAGAACAGCCCTTCGTAAAATATATATATACGGTATGCGTCGCCATTAATATTTTATGGCCAAACAAATTTGTCGCTGTGCAAGAAAATTTTATTCGAAACACGTTTTACTTTTTTACTTATTTTCGTTTTTCGGGTTGGGGTTATTAATAAAGAACCTAATGAGCCCGCGTCTCGATTCAACGTTTTATGGGAGCGTTAACGTTGATAGCGGTGGTGTAGGACAGGATATGAATATGGGCCGGCGGTGGACCGGTCAGAATTAAGGTAATTCCAGTTGTTTACGACCGTCAATCCCAACTGAGGCCGCGTTCCGTTTCCAAATATTGTTACCATTAGCCGTTTTGTTGTACCCGGTTACCATAGTGACCACCATCTCGACTTACCAGTCTGGTTAACCAGGCAGGGAAACGGAACACGGCCCAGGTCAATTCTGGTCACACTGTCACCAACCCGAATTTCCGAAAAAAAATGTCTTTTGGTGAAAAATCCACACTTTTTTCCACCCTCCAAAAAATTCCTCATTTCTTCATCATCTTTATTCAAATGTCGACGGCCCATATATAAAATCATTGTTTATAGTTAACTAGGATAGTGACAATGGTCCAGTTTTCCAATCACCAGCCAAGCGTTAGCAAAATCACAGAGTGACATTTAGACTGGTATGGGAATGCCACGAGGAACTGAAACATCTGGCAGACCATAATAGACTGACTCTACAAT
Organism: Zygogramma bicolorata; assembly: GCA_032362365.1. Lineage (NCBI taxonomy): Eukaryota > Metazoa > Arthropoda > Insecta > Coleoptera > Chrysomelidae > Zygogramma > Zygogramma bicolorata. Next base: position 622,074 of record JAVJAQ010002690.1, on the reverse strand, counting down.
GGGTCCAAGATCACTCAGATATCGCAGGCAATGAAAGAGCCAATGAGTTTGCAAGGCAAGGATCATCAACACCATACACTGGACCCAAGCCAGTGAGGGTACCCAAAACAACGGTACGGAATCACATAAGAAATTGGGTAAGAAGAAAACAGAGATTGTCGGGGAAATCTACCCAGTAGCGCTCACGGGAAAACTTTCATAAAAGGACCGTCGAGGAAACAGACTGAAGACCTGCTTCAGTGTAACAGGATTCAGATAAGGGTTATAACAGGGCTGTTGCTTGGACACTGTCCACTCGAAGGACACCTGAATAAGATAGGGCTGTACATCGGCAACCTCAGCTGCAGACAATGTGACAAAGGGACAGAGACAACTCGACACATACTCTGCGAATGTGAGGCTCTGGATCATACTAGGCAACAAATATATGGGAAACCAATTTTGGATCCATAAGAATATGACAAACCTCCGGCAACAATCTCCACAAACTTGTGCAGGAGACAAGGTTGTTGGAATGGGTGTCATAAAGTATAGGGAAGCAAAGCGCAATAAGTCCTAGCTGAAGTGCTTTCCGGAGACCTGGCAGTGAAGGACAGGTCAGATGGCTTCCACAAGGAAAAAAAATCAGTTGATTGAAAAACCGACCCAATATCTGTCAAATTTCAATCAGATAATTGTCAGAAATTGTAAATTATATAATCGATGAAGAAAAAATTGATTACTTCATCTAAAACACTATTCGTGAAAATAGTGTACATCACATCCTGTAGACCAACATATATGAATTTCATTCAAAATTCAATGCATTCAAGGTGTGCAAATTTGACGATAGTCTTCCAATAATTCTCAAATTGTCTACCAATAAAGTTCGGATATTGAACATCGAAATTTGCGAAGACTAATTTCTGGTTCATAGACCACACCTTCACTCAAGAAAGTGCTCACAATCCTAATCAATGCAGGCATTCATACACTTCCATTGGTTAGCTTTGTGACAACTTCCTCAAAGTAAAAGTGAAAGATAAATTGAAAGTGAAAAATTGAGGCCTAATGAAAATTGTACATAACGGGGGACCAAATACTGAACCCTGTAGTACAGCAAGTTCAAAGAAGAATTCATTCAATACAAGAGACATCGGCACAAGCAATTAATTATATGTCTTCCCAATGTTAGGGGTCTAGTAGGAGGAGGTCAAGGAAATTTGTGAGAAATACAAGTTCACTTTCAATCGGGAAACGCCATTTTCAGTCACCTTACAAAAACCAAAACGCCAAACAGATCCAACTACTCACTGATTCTGGCCAATTGCCATTTACTGGGGCCATTTTTCCTCAGAATCACACGTATCAATAGCGTATCAATAGCAAGTTTGTTTCCTTGACAGATTCATCTGTCCAGTATGCAAGTTTCAACTTATCTCTACCACAGGAAAAATAAAGCAACCAATGCAGAATGTATCATTATACTTTGCTTTGAATTTCAGAGCCTGATGCTAGACATCAGTCACATGAGTTGTATGATCCAATAACAAGTCAGTCCTGTCACTTTTCATACGTTGTGCAGCTGAGCTTCACCTCAATAAACTTGATTGAAAAACTAAAGAATTATAAAATTTAATACCTTGCACCGTGAAATGAAATGTGCATCTCAGTGACAATTTGTAATTGCATTAACTGTATCAAATTAATTTTATAAACGAAATAAATATACAGGTAAGGCCAACAGAATTTCTTTGCATGAAGTCATTGTAGAGAACTGTCTGACGAATATCTGTCCCTGCCGTCCTGGCCATTTACTCATCTTACGAAATAACCAAGCAAGACAAGGCAAAGACTTCAATTGTGTTTGCCAAAGATACTGGTATTTATAATAACTCTCCTCAACCATAGAATCTATTACGAAAGAACTGGTCCGATACTATTTATGATTATATTACTCACCGCTCTCCAAGGATGTGTCCTGCCCGTTCAACTTTTATGCAGAAATTGATGTTTTCACGGATCTTTCTCTCATGCAAGATGGTTTTTACGGGGTTTTCATCCGTGAAAAAACGTTTTTTTTTTATAAAATTATTTAAAAAAGTAATGACAATCAACTTCAACTACTCCACCACCATCTTTGTCATTCCTACAGAAATAATCAGTGAGGATATAAGAATAGAGACTTACTGAGTTAATTTCAGGATCACTGCACCAGATCTCTGTTAAACATACTACGTCAGGATAATCGAGTGATTGCAATACACCGCGGGCATATCTGACAGACGACAGTAAATGACAGTTGTCAATCCAGCCTGCTGGACATACAAACCTGATTTACCTATGCTGAGTGTGTGTTTATGTCATATTTTAAAATCTTTTTTCTCAATAAAGGCTCAATTTTGTGCGATTGTGAAATGTGGAAGTAATAGCGTCAGACATAATATTTCATTCCATCGATTCCCTTCTATTTTCGATAATAGAAAAAAAGATTAATCCTCTTGCTGAAAAGAGATGTGAATTGTGGATTCAGGCAACTAGAAGAGCAGATTTAACTTCTTATAAGTTGAAATGGGCAACGGTGTGTTCAAAACATTTTGTAGAAGATATTTTCAAAGAATCTAGGAAACATAGGCAACATAATTTTATTTATTTTTTTTTCATTTCAGACAAGCCAAGGGCACTCAAAGATGTTGACAATATAGACTGGGTACCGAATCAATTACTTGGCTACAAAACAAATATCAATGCAGTTCAAAGCATTCAGAGATTGTATCGTAGGGAGCAGCGTGATAAAAATGGCATCGCAAATATTCCAGTTGATATGGATAAAATTGATGATGATTCTTTGTGTGAATGATCCAGCTCTTCAAAACTTGAATATTATTGATGAGCAAAATCAAACTCTGAATGATATCAATTAACCAGTTGAAGAAGTGGAACATGCACAAAACTCTGGAGAACACCTATGTCCCGATATTGATTTCGAGTTGCAGAATTGTTATCGTGAAATCCATCATCTCCGGGAAACTTTGCAGACTTAATCATTCCCATTGGGAAGTTTAAAGCATAACTCATCTAAATGCCTTTTTTATACAGGATTACCATATGAAAAGATGGTTGTGGTTTATAAGTTTGTAGAGCCTTATACAACATATCCTTAATCTGTTCTTTCAAAATTATTATTTATTAAAGTACATTTTCAGTATGTTTTTCACCAGCTTCACTCCAATCCTTCTAATCCATTTAGATATAAACATATTGCATGAATCCAAACTTTCATAGTCTTGAAGTCTTCTGTGCATGCACTCTCATATACAAAAAAGTTTATAATCTCATACAACATGTCATGAAACTTTGGGAAAGTATTTCACAGCATTACTACAATCCCCAAATTTCAATAAATAAGGATCACATCCATTACTTTCCTTCAGTTTCTCTAAATATCTCTTCTGGATATCCATAGACAAGGTGTTGAAATAATCACTTTCATCAGCCATTTCACATACAATTTTCTCGCAAGCAGGAAGAATAATGAATATAGATTGCAAAATTTATACATTTATATACGTCAGGTACACTAAGGGTATACCCAAAATTAGGGTAAACCCGTAATTTCTTTATAATTACGATAATAATCTCATTAAATTACCATTGTTGCTTATGGAAGTAGGGTTTGTTTGTCCAGCAGGCTGCTTGACAGTTGTCTTGTGACGTCACATGCCCGCGGTGTATAGGAAGTCGAGTTTGTCAATTTTATGTCTGATACTACGAATGTTGAGATGAAATATCACTAGATTTGATGGGTAAGAACAGTGGTCATGCAGGACATTATGATATATAGCGCATTCAGAGTGTTCACGGAAAAAACAGAAATTCCTTAATACTTTCACATACGTGCTATTTGTACTCATATATTTTCATACTAATCATCCATCACATTTATAGCAACCATTCTCACTACCCTAGTTCCCCAAAGATGAAAAATTGGAAGGTGTATCCAATATTACTGAGTTTCATCAACCAAAACTTCGCTCACACTTAATCTTGATACTCTGACCGTTCGTTACCAAACTCTCCAAATCGATTCGAAGCGTCCCCTCCACTCGAACTCCCTTTCATCGCCCTTATACAACTTTCTGAATTCAATCAACCAACTATCTCAAAGAAATTTCCTCTGGTATGTACGGCCTTACGGGGTCCGTATTTTACATCGCCTCATAATAAATATTAACAAAAGTCAACTTTATAAGTTTCCGGTATTTTGAAATTTATTACCAGCATTAATGAAAATTACCGTGGGGGAGATACGGGAGAAGATATAAACACAGAACGTACTTGGCGTACTGTTTGTTGAACGATTAAAACAGTTTGAAAGATAAATATTAGGATACATAAAGAACTAACGTTAAACAGACTGAGATTGGACTCTAAATTTAATTTTAATTCAACTCCCGGGTGCGAGTTGACAACAAAAAAGAGGATGTGGTGAAAATGTTATGCTGGTATTTACTCACTATTAACAATTCAACGATTTATATTTCCAGGATGTATTCCTAATATTATTCGAAGGAAATTACCAATACTGTCGATATTGATTGATGAAACAAAAATGCGCCGGCGCCGTTACTATTTTTATACAATCGTGAAATAATTTTTCACCAGTTCTTTGATTAAATTAGAGTAATACACAAGCTGATTGATGGAGATAAAGTGTCCATTGATTTTTTCAAATTTTGAGCCTTATATTGAGTAAGTACTCTGATCTATGTTCCCTGTTGAAATTTTCATAGGGTTAGATCAATTTGTAGTATTTTAAACCTTTTAGACAAGTTCTCTTTCGAAACCAACCTTCTACATAAAATGTAGAACTTCGCTGTAAAAACCCATTGAAATATCACTGAATGTTATGGGTGGCACAAAAATAATACCAAGAATATATTCAAGAATGCATATCGACATCTTTTAATGGAATATTCCTTGACATGTGGTATCGCTTCAAACTTCAATTATCAATAAAATTTATACAATTGAAACCCACCAAAAAATATAATACCTCAAAAAACATTTTCTTCCTTTTGGTGAATGATTATACATATCCACAGGAGTTTGCTTATTTTTTAAGTTACTCCTTCAATAGAAGTTTCGATTTCCTCATATTTCTTCATATTATTTCTTGTTCGATTTTTCCCTCCAAAACTCGAGTCCAAGCTGAGAGACACCTTTGTCGAAATAGATTATTTTCACTGCTTAGAACCCAGGAACGGTTCGTTAAATTCTCAGAAGTGAACCAGTAATGAATAGAAGACATCGAAAACCCCCTTCCCAGACGAATTAAGTCCTCCAACAATTTCGGGCTCAGCTCAAGCATTCACATGAAGCTCTTCTCCAGAGGAAGTTCTTTCAAAACGCCACAAGTCCTTCTCAAACTTTCAGAAAAACGCATTCAACAGAGAAAGATAAATATAATAAATTCTTTCAGAGGATGACAAACGGTTTACAAGAACGCGACACGTGTTTCGCTCTACAACAGTTCCACCAAGCAGGATAAGTGAGTAAGGAAAAGGAAACAGTGATATTTTTGTTGATATGGATTTTTTCATCAAGTACTGACCAGTTAAGTCAAAGAATAAAGTTCTAGTCTGAACTTCATACAAGATATTTACATTACATATAACGTACTTATGCCCTAAATGTTTTGGCAAAAAATATTTATTGCAAAGTGTATCCGCCTCATCATCTAGGTAAACGTAAGAGAGTCATAGATGCGCTTGAAAGTATTTTATACCATTCCACCCAACGATATCGTACTTTTTCTTAGAGGATCTGTATTGACGAGCCAGTCCCTTCGTTGACACCTGGTATATATAAATATGCTTTATGAAGTCGTAACACCCAGTCATCGGAGTCAAACTCAAGATGAATGAGCCTCTGAAGAAGCTAGCCACTCGCGCCTGCGAAACGTCAGGAAGAAATTCCAAGAAAAGACTGCCTTTAAACCCGAACAAAAGTAGTGATACTGAAAACCTCGGCCGCGAAAGCCTCAACCATTTTGTCATACGATTCGAGTTTCCTCAGAAGGAAATTGTGTCTGCCAAGCTTGGAACAGATATTCTCGATGTGTGGTTCCCAGCAAGAACTGTCATCAATAGTTAATCGTATGAGTTTGGCATGGTCGCCCATAGTTACTTTTTTGTTTGTTGAAAAAAATCATATGTTTTGTCTTCCCATTATTGAGTTTCAATACATTTCTGTTAAACCATTGTTATAGATCATATTCATCCACATGTCGAGTTCAAATAGAAATTTCTCATAAGTTAAATCTCAATATGATTCCTTTCCTTTTCAGCAACTTTAACTTACAGCTTGAATAAGATCGGTGAGATTGACTACAACATAAAATGGCAATAATGCAATTTCTCGTGCATTGGCTTTCAGCATTCAAAGATAAAGATTACAATTACAACAGAGATAGTGGATAAGTTATATAAAAAAATTAATTTCAGGAGAAATCCTTCGGAAATCTTCCAATTTTCGGGATGAAAATCCCATATGAACCTCATCACCCTAGAGGACTTCAACATATTTCGGAAAACATAAACAGGAAATTGGCATATAAAACGTGTTATAACTTCTAGGTAATCTAAAAGTTGAATTAGAAAACAGAAAAGTGAGGGATATAGGAAATTAGGGGTCTAGATTGCAACAAGAATTAGTTAAAATAATCTGACATTTATCAAGGTATGCTCGAAACAAGGCTTCTCGATGCTTTCGAGAGTCTAGAAATTACAAATGGCCTATCCCATTTAAGCCGTTATAGAGTTCAACGTTGAGAAATTAATTAGAATAATTAAAAGATGGATTCGTTGTCGGACCGAGAAATATCCCAGGTCTTTAGATTCAGTATGATTTTTCTTTTGAAGATGCTAACCATGTTAGAGAAACGCGCCTCGAGTGTGAGTAATATCAGTTTGGTGTCAGGGTAATTTATCTCTAGAGAAGACTTATGGTCGGTTCATACACCACACTTTTACTTTTACTTTTACCTCAATAATGGAATTGGACCGTTCATACACCAGTGTTAAAGTAAATATGACGCATGCGCAGTGATCAAAAACAAACGAAGAAGAAGAAGAAGTAATCGTGGGTTACGTCATTGTTTTGATTTGCAATTTGCTATTTTGTTTATATCTGAATTCACAGACCACCCATTTTATATAATTTCTGTAAAATATTCAGAAGAAGAACAGGGTTACGTTTCGTTATAATGTTGGTGGCACTGCTTGCTGTGATGACTTCACATGCACGCATGCGCAGTTCCTAAAATTATCTCATTCTGAAGTAAAAGTTCTCATCCTTAAAGTAAAAGTAAAAGTGCCGTGTATGACCGCCTCGATTGATTTACATTGTGACAACTTTCTTAAAGTAAAAGTGAAAGATAAAGTAAAAGTAAAAGTGTGATGTATGAACCGACCATTATAGCTTGGATTGAAAAGTTCAAACTAGTAGCTCGGACTGAATGTTATGATTATGCACTGGATTTCTATTTACACCTCACAATTGAGACATAATTTCTCAATTGAAACATTCTTGTCTACCACCGTTATCTACCTTTCTTTCCGAAGCTCCGTTTCAGGAAAAAGCGAAAAAATTGAGCTAGACAAAACGGATGAACTGTTCATCGAAAACCATCAATTATGTGTAATAAGCCCATAAAGTGTATATTACTGAGATAAAACGATAGTTACACTTATGATATAACAGCATAACTCAGTTTAATGGCACCTTTAATAGACAATTTTTCGTATTCCGTAACATTTTGTGCTTTTATCGTACACTATGAGCGATTTTTCGAGGGAGTTATTGAAGCTCAATGCCATTTTATGACGGAATTCAATTAGTCTATTAGTACATAAGGACAATATATGGATTCGTTATATCCGTTGATAGATGACATAATATGCTTACCAAGTAAATAAAACAGGGACAAACATTTCTGTTCTTCAATAGTTATAATCAACAGATTTCGATTCCATTTGGTATCAAAGAAAATAGTCGGAAAATTCAACTAATTATTGATTATCTATTGTTGTATTTCCACAAATTTTTCATTCATTATATATATATATATTCCGTAGACTGAAATATAATTGTTTTGTGATGTTATGAAGAAAATCTAAACGGCTTTTTTGATGATTGTTTCCAGAAAAAAGTAGTGGAATTGTTGGTCTTTCATTTACAGTATGTTTGTGAAAATCTGAGAACCTGTTTTTTTCGTTCCTGTTCTTTAAGAATATACAATAGTTCAAATGCGTGAAACTCAAGCCAATACAAACAAAACAGATATTCATTTTGCTTCCTTCGGACTATGACTTAAGCTGGATTTATAAACTTGCAGTTCGTCGTTGGCTTTGGCGTTCGCGTTGGCGTTCCCAATTAAAAGCACAGAAACCCGTAAGATCATTTATATCTACCGTCGGCGTTGCCGTTCGCTGTTGGGCTGTCGTTCGACTTGGATAAACTTTAACTTTTGCCGTCGGTGGCTCGTAGCACAGTTCGTAGCAAGTCTGAAGAGCCAATCAAAACGACTTTCAGCTGTCAAGTGGTTCACGTCATATGTAAAATTTTCTAGAAAGCTCAAAAACAAAAGGTGCTGCTCGTCTTTTCGGGATTACAGACCACCTTCACTAGAAATAAAAAATCCATAAAGAGGTGTAAACAAACAAAACGCGCAGTGACAACTCACTGTCAATTCACATGACACATTATATTGAGGTTATGATAATTTTCGTAACGGCCAACGACAAGTTTATAAATGGTGAATTCCGTTGCCAGGAATTGCTGACGACGGACGCCAGCGCGAACGCCAAAGCCCACGACGAACTGCATGTTTATAAATCCAGCTTTATGATGACACCCTGCGTTTTCGAAGGTTATCAAGACACCACAAATGTGGAAAAACTAAATTTTTCGGGGCAGGGTCGACAGTGTGGAATGAATGAATAAAAAATGTTATCTACTAAGGAGAGAAAAAACGACAAGTATCGTGAATTGGCAGGTAAATATCAATAAATGAATTTTACCTAGTCAGAAATCAGGACTTTCAATATTTTTCAGTTGCCGAGTTCCATATACGAGAAGTCTTCCCGATAATCAAAAAGAGCTGAAAAACTGAATTTTTTCAAGAGCAGATTTGGCAGAACACATTGTGTTGACATTTTTAAAAACGAGTGGAGTATTCAGTGATACTAATTCATTGAAATGTCAAAAATAATTTTAGTAGAAATATGAAAAATCCGTTTTTATGAAATCTCTCAAAAGTAAACGTTGATATGAGTCGGCCAGCTATAAGCACGGCATAATTTTGCTTCGGGTCATTTCACTTCACTTTCAATATATTTCCTTTAAATGCACATTTTTATCATTATCTTCTCCGATTATGGGTTTTTCCTCCACAAATCGATATAAAAAGAAAACAAATTTTCTAGAAAGTAGAAACACTGAAAGTATTAGAAACGCCTTCTGACACAATGTACAAAATATCATCTAAGTACAAAAAGAAAAAGTCGTTTTAAATTAACTAATTCACATAAAAGTCGTTTCCAAACTCAATATTTCCCCAATGATTCAATGATATGCAGTGAAAAGGAACAAAAATCAATTAAATAATTCGAATGATATTTGTAGCAAATAATACCATTGTGGACGTAAATGAAACCCTCCATTCACCTCGTTCATTGCAGAGTATCTCACAAAATATAGCGATATGCCCCATAACTACGAAAACCAATTAATTCGACAGCACTAGATTGTTTTGTATCCCTGAAAGCTGGCAATAGGAACCCACTTGATTATACCCTTCGAAATTGTCACATATAGTATCAAATGATGAGAGGATCTGGCAATTGGTCAGTAATTTATGGGGGTTCGTTAATTGCCCTCTATATTACTGAACTAAGCGTTTCTCTGTATAATGGAAGGGTTTATTTAGTTTACGAAACGGGTAGTTTTACTTTGTGTTTGAAACGGTCACATATCAACTGAAAACAATATATCGTATTATCTGGAGAAGTGGATAACCCGTAGACAAATTCATTAGCCATGTGAGTCTCACGAAACACTTTTGAGAACATACAAACAGAACAAACAATTCAAGTTGTATTAGCTATTTCATTACACACTCTGTACATGTAACTGTATTTAATGCGAATAAACATTATTATAACTAACTATATTATATACCGAGGCGCAAATTAAATTATTCCTCTCAATAGAAAAATATATTCTATAGTATTATTCACAACTAATCTTTGAACAAATACAACAAATAATACTCCAAAAGAATACCGACTTAGGTCTAATCTCGACGCTATGAGAAAACTAACAAAGCTCTGCGAACTCAAATAACTTAAAACATATATTTTAAAAGAGATCAACGTCGATTTTGAAACATCTGACACACAAAGTTGTAAAATTTTATCGACGCTAATCGGTGGTGCAGGCTGGAATTGCCTTGGAAGCCGAATAAGACGATAAGAAAGACTGAGACACCAGCATCAGCATGTTTTGGCAGGGACGGACTGGCTTCATCAGCCAGGTAGAAAGTTTTATAGAATCTCCCGTTTTAGTGAATAGCTATCTACCCCTTCACGAACAAACTCTCTTTCCCCGATCATGGTAGAAATTTAAAATCAAGACCGCATCAAGATACGTTAGAAAAATGCATTTGCCGATTCTTGAAGAAGAAAGATAAAACCCATCATACGTAGAAAAAATTAATGAAAGTGAAAATCATAGACAACATGACAGGAACTAAGATAACCTGCTTGAAATGAACACTGTACAAAGTATACGTTGAAGGTACCAAATAGTCACATAAAACTTAATAATTCACGAAACAAAGATATCAGGAATTCCTTTCAGTTCATTCTTTATTCTAGAAAGGAATTCGAACATGAAAGGGAATACGTAACAGGACGACAGAAAAGGAACGCTGTTAGCAACTTCAAGCGAATCATAGCGATATAGGTCATATTATCCCGATCAGAAATAAATGTTTTATTTTCCTCAGGTGTCAGTGGATTTAAACCTTTGGTAGGATCAGAAAGACTAAGTCAGGAGTGAAGAAGCATGTGGAGCCCAAGAAGTGCAAGAAGACGACAAGCAGAAAAAGACACCGATCCTATTCCAATACAGGAATACCAACCCTACTAACTGCGCAGAAGGAAAGCTTCTCGACGTTCCAGAGTATTCAATGTATTGAAGAAGAGCAAGAAAGGAGCAAAGGTGAAGAGAAAACTTCGAAACACTAGCCACTTACCATAAGGGATTCAAAAGGTCCACAGTCGTGTCCTAGACATGACTTATACAAATCTTATCTCTTACTTTGTTAGTTGTACGACAAGGTTAAAAAGAGAAAAATCTTCATCATCTTCACTCATTTTGATAATGTTTCATATAAGTGCTCCTAAAATAGGCTTCACATTTAATGAATATCCTCTGTGGAAGAATGAAACAGGAAAATAATTATGAAATTATAGCATGAAAATGGACGAACAGTAATTGATCCATTTTATCGAATGAAATTTTTCCATTGATATTGGATTTTTTATGTTCTGCTTATACAGAACATTTGATCGATACAATACTAAAATGTTCGTGACCCGAAAAGAAGCCCGATCCATGGATAGAGAAGTATTTCTGCTTAATAGTTCACGTGAGTAAAACAGGTTCACTTAGGACAATGTTTTAAACGATTCTCTAGTCCTCCACCATTTCTTTTTAGTATGAATGGGAGTTATACCATCTCAAGTGGCCAATGAAATTGTGATTATTCCTAAAGCATTATGTTTTATTGGGTAATTAAGTAGAAACTCACTATAGTCTTCTTAGAAAATCCAGCAATGAATAATGAATACAAATTATTTTACGACATCTACAGACAGTAATACAATATGAATGATAGTCTTTTCATTTTGAAATAGTGAAACCTTTGTCGATTACAGCCGCACTTTGTGTGGGTGAAAATTTCAAACTTGATTGTGTTCATTTATCATTCATGAATCTGAACTTTCAATTCGCAGCAAAACCATCCATTCAGCAATGTTAGGAACCGACAAATTTTAGAAAAGTTTTCCCGATTGGTTGATTCCATGCAGTCGCTCTGAAACTTGGTGACATTTGAATATCGACATAGCCAATCCAATTCAATTCTGGATAACGCATGCGAAGTTCAAAAAAACGTGATTCGTAACTCGTAAGAGTTGAAAGTTGGCCAATTTTCATTACGAATTTTGACGTACGATACGTGAACATTGAAAATCAATGATTCAACATCTTCCCACTAATTTTTTACAAGTTCCGATTTCCGTCTTTCGATCTACGATTGCCGCATGAATCCACCTAGACAAATTATCTTTCGTATCCCATTTTCAGTTAATTTGGAACTTTTCGTTCATGATTATTCTCTGAAAACAATAATCTTTTGAAGAATCTCAGCTATCTTATCGAATGAACAGCTCATAATATGGCCAAATTGAATCCAGAATTCATGACTAGCCTCGTATATTCCAACAATGGGATTTCATCGTTAAAATCTGAATTTTTGGTATTCAAGATGCATATTGAATTAGGGGATTGTTGTTATATCTCTTGCGAATTGCGATTTGCGAATCAGAATCCTCGCCGGGCCACCGTGCTGGGTAATTGCACGTTAAAAGGTAAGGCCTCGTTGATCCATTGCTCGCACAAGTTTCGACTTCTGAGGGTTGACGTTCGTCAGCTGGTTAACGGAACGAACAATAATTTTTCCAGTAAAGTTAGGCAATTGGTTTTTCATTTCTGTCTCTTGTGACTGTGTATTGTATAGATGAGTTTCATTTGATTCACATCCATAATCATGTAAGTTCTCTCATAAGTCAGGATTTTTATGCATCCTTGTTATTATAACTGCTATAATCATAATATCTTATTGTGCATTTCTGTACAAGCATTTATTGATTATTGAAAATGACATGAATATGCATAACTAGGCCCTATTAGTAACGTATGATTCGAATAATAACACGTAGATGTGTAATGGTAATGGAATTCCATTGTCTATATTATTAACTAACTATAGAAACCTGTTGCTAAGAACGCAAGGATAGAATAGAGTTAATAATAATATGGAAAATGGATGTCCGAACCATTACCATTCAGCAAGGAACAATGTCAACCATATTCAACAAACCTAGATGTTGATATCATGGCAGAGAGCTTTCAGTTATGAAAATTATCACTGTTAAGAGGAAGAGAATTATCGGGAGTAATTACACAAGTGCTTGAAAATTATCGATAATTTTCCATGAAAGCATGTTGTCTAAAAACTTCATGAGTTTATATTTTATCGAAAATATGAAAATAACCGAATGCAGTTTTTTTACTGACAACATGCTTGAATGGAAAATTATCAGGTTTATTTTGATGCACGAGTGTAATTCGGTAGAATATTTCCGGAGTTAAAACAACGACGTTTAAAATTCAGTATTTATGCCTGTCAAGATGACAAATTTACATTTTAACAATAGTTACTATAGATACATGGACCGAGCGGGTATTTTTCGATACCTACCGGGTATTTACCAGCCCGAAAATGTCCCGCCGGAATTTATCACTGTAATTGATCGAAAATGTTCCGCTTCATATGGGATTTTTAACATACGATGGAAATATTCACTATAACTTTCTCCAAGGAAATTTGTTTCGATTATTCATTCACCCATCACGACTATCTGAAATCACAAAGTATGAAAAATGCCAAATATTCGAACTACTACCACTGAACAGAAACTACTATGTCGTTCAAATTTAACAAAAAAACAGATAGTCGTGTTTCGCCACATTCTTATTTTTCATGATAGGAACCTGGAAATACATGCAATATGTTTCAAGCGTTTTTTATTTCTTGTGTTATATAAATGATTGTTGAAAATTTTTATTTTCATTTTTGGAAATATGAATTGAAATTCAATATATGAAAAATCGTACCATATATATATATATATATATATATATATATATATATATTTGATCGGCTAGGCTTCCGCGGTCAGAAATGTGCTGGCTGGAACTTCCGGTTGATCCGCGTCTGGAAAGATTTACTTGTCTACGTTTCGACTCCCATTTCGGAGCCATTTTCAAGACTTAGTGACCTTGCGTCTAGGTCTGAGTTGTCTCACTAGCTGGCTATCATCACTGGAGATCGAGGATATATATATATATATATATATATATATATACTAGCTGACCCGGCCACGCGTTGCTGTGGCTAAAGTTTTTGTTATATTACATTATAGTAAACAATCTAAGAGGAACAATAAGAGAACATCAGTCATCAGTCACGGAGTCCACTATGCTTTTTCACACATATGGTATTTGTAGAAAAATATGGTGATCTCCTTATTTGACTTTCTACTACTATAACCCTTTAGTACAATGAAATTATTTACGAACAAAGACGAAAATGTTGATGTTGGTATACAAATTCACTGGATTGAGATTTGAAGGGGAAGTACGTTGAACACAATTAATTAAAATGTTCTTACACTTGATATTAAGCAGAAATCAATAGGTACAAAATAAAAATTTATCAGATTTATTATTTCCATTTAATTTTATAACAAATATAAGTATACTACAGTATGATACAGTAAATAACATGTGACGCTTAAACTCATAAATACTATCAATTTCAATTTAATTTAACACCAATCGGTGCACAATGTTTTTGGTTAACCTGTCTTTAGCTAACACAAATAGATTCGACGGTTTTCCAACACGTGAACACGCAACATATAGTTGCCCATGAGAAAAACATGGATTTTCCAAATCTAAACCATTTGCGGTTGTGCATGACCTTCTGCTGTCCTGATTCTTTGAGCTGGATTTCTTGATTCAATTTGTTCTGCCAACTGATGGGCTCAGCAGCGCCATCTATTGATTACTTACTCAACCCAGTCGAAAGGTATCGACATCTTGATTCAATAGTCTATATACGAAGGTTCTGCCAACTGATGGGCTCAGCAGCGCCATCTATTGATTACTTACTCAACCCAGTCGAAAGGTATCGACATCAGTTAGAATCATTTGGAGTTAACAGATAATTGTGACTGTCAAATAATAACAGACAAATAATTAGCAATAAATTAAAATTGCGACTATAATTTGAGATTCAAACTATCCTATCTCTCAAGTTGGATCGAACTGCACATGGTGTGCGAATTTTATTATAATCGGTTAAGTGGTTTAGGAGTCCATTGAGGTCAAACATTGTGACACGAGATTTATATATATTAAGATATATTCGCTGTAATTCTGTGTTTTGAGTGCTTAGTCTTCAACTTTTTCATCAGTTTTCCAAATGGAAATAATCATGATAATTATCAATTATTATTGAACGCAAGATATATTTAGTGTATGTATAATAAACTTTAGAGTAAAATGTATTTTTCTTGAATTATCAATGTTGTTCGAATGTTTGTTGAGGAGGTAAACATGTTCTGGAATACATTTTTTGGGTGTTTTCCTACCTAGAAATGAAAAGGAAAGAGTGTTAAAGTTCTTATAATATCGTTTTTATGAGTTAAATGCCATTTTTCTCGGCATTTTTCAATGAATTCGTTAATTAAATCGCCAAATTCATAAAAATACGATACGTAACTGCCAAATAGTTACTCAAATTTGCATCTTTTTAATTTTGCAGTTAGGTATCGGGGCAATTATACTTATTCACCCAGAGAACTGATATTATTAGAACTTAAAAATTTTTTTTTCATTTCTAGGGAAGAGAAAACGCAGAAAATGGATTTTTGAATCCTAATTTGCTTGAATGCCACTGATATTTCATTAGTCATTATCGCAGTTTTCACAGCTTCGATTTGCCTTCAAAATTCTGAATCTGCTCACGAACCGCCCGATACGATTCTGTGCACGCCAGTGTGGAACATCTCAAGAAGAAACTCCCTTTTAATGTGAAATGGGAGCCGACTCGCGCTATAGGTAGAGAGCTACAGCCTTCGAAACCGGTCGAAAAATACATAGATTCTGTTTACCTGCATTGTACCGGGGGGCGTTATTTATTTCAGGACGAAAATTACCGGAAACTATTACGAGATTATTTACTACTAACTGCTATTGCTGGTTGCAGAAGGCTAATAAACAATGAATTGCTGCGAACGTTCAATGTACACACAGCCGAAGGGTTCAAAGATATGGCACGTAATGCCTGTATCTATTATTGGGCATTTCGCATCGGTTTGCATCGTGTGCAATACCATATGCACCAAGAATCCACGAGGAATATCGATCGAATATGATATCGATTGTTATTCTAACGTTTTGTAAAGAGTTACCAGATTCAAATGAATCTGAGATAACACCTATCTCGCCGATATTTTCTTTATAGGGTTAAAAATTTGATATTTGGAATAAGCTTATCGAAGCTGATATTTTCAAAAATGAAAACGAAAGTGGATTATGCATAAAATTTGTATTTGTCTTGAATATTTTTCCTCGAATCTTTATTATCGTCATATTATAAGTAATATCAATGGATTTCTATTTCGTGCGAAGAAATACTTCCGTCAGCTTCTACAATCTACAAGGCTCAGATACGACCTGTCTTGGAATATAGTTCTCATGTATGGAGTTCAGCACCAAAACATTTATTAAGGCTTCTCGATTTAATTCAGAGAAAGGCAATCCGTCCTGTTGGTGATTCCTCGCTCACAGACTCGCTCACTTCATTGGAACATCGTTGAAGGGTCGGAGACTTCAACTCTTTTCTATAGATAATTTCACGGTCTGTGCTCTTCTGAGTTATTTTCAATTGTTCCACCCTTGGCAATATCTACACGGGTGACTCGACGAGTACAGAATTCCCACCCCTTTGTTGTGTATGTGGAGACCTCTCGAACCTCTCTTGCTCCAGGGATATTTTTTCAATAGAACAGTTGAGCTTTGGAACTCCTTGCCGGGAGAGGTTTTTCCTGAGGCTTTCAAACTTCAAAAATTCAAAGTGAATGTTAATTCGTATCTCCTGACCCTTGATTCACGCGGCGTTCTTCTTTGAAAAATACAGGGCTTTCCTTACGTGTGAATCTGCATATATATAAAAAAGGTATTTTTTCAATTAGGTGATTATAAAAATCAATCAAATATCAAAAAAAAATCAAAGAATTGGGGAAAGAAATTATAACTCAAGACAAAATTACGGAAAATTAAATTTGTCACCAGTTCACTTTACGTTTGCTCATGTTGCTAGGGTAACTTCAAAACACGCGCAATTTTAATAGTTGGATTCAAAAACGCTGAGGCATACTTTGAGTAAATGAACAAAATAGGGTACCTATAAAAAAAGGTGTTTCTAGTTTTTGTTGAGATTGACAATCAGTGGTAGTAATATAATAATTTTTATAAACCACAATAAAAGGTTTCAAAGTACAGTGCAGAATAAATACAATGCATTTTGGAATATTGATATAATTCTGTTGTAAAACTTTACCTTTTGAAATCTTATTGTTGTGCATTTTTGTCTTCCCCAAACAGAAAGTATTCAGGTACAAATATATTCAAAACTCGAAATACATTTGTGAATCTCTGTATCAACTTTACGTTAAAGCATGGAGTCAAAAATACATTCTATTTGATACACGATATTTCGCAATTACAAAAAACAAAAAAATTTTGGGAGTAATGTTTAATGCAATGCTGCTATATGAAACAATAACTTCTAGCAATGGCGATAGGATTTAGCGGTACGGTAAAACTGAATTCTCCAACCAAAAATGGGAATTACGGCCAAATATTCTTATATGGCTCCCTTCGAAATCATAGATCCCGAAAAATGAATCACGAAGAATATTTTTCGTGCAGAAATAATGGACCAATAATATTTTTTCGAAATCAAAGAATTGTCATAGCATCTAGTACCATTATTTTCGTGAGGAACTGGGTTTTTCGCGAATAATTTCATGGATCTATCATATTGAAGCAAGCCGTATGAGAAAATGACCGTGACATCCTAGTTCTGGGTGGAGAATCATGTTATCCCCTGTTTATAGTTCATTATACCACTGAAAACTAACAGCATGAAGCTAGAAGTTATTTATTCATATAGAAACATCCTTCTGAACATGATTCATGTTTAATCATGTGACCCCCCAAAAAAGTCTAGAAGTTTCCTAGTAGGAGAGTAAAATGTTTATATTTTTGCATTGTCGATTATTCAGAAAAAAACGTTCAGATTATATGTAGGTACGTTGAAAATCACAACAACAAAGATCACCCGTAACTTCGAAAAATTACTTTCAGAAATGGTATCAAAGGGAAAATTCATTTTGATCCAATGTTCATATGGGAAAAAAAATTTTGTTCTAGAAAACACTTCACGAAAGTTAATATGGGCATCCGAATGTTACACACTGTACACACCCTAACATACCATCTGTTAAGATTTTGATATATATAACTCAAGAACGGCTGGGAGGTAAATTAGAACCAGGAGACTGATACTTTTCATCTTGTTTTTTACTGTGTTTTCGGAAATTCCACCCCTAAGGGAGTGAAAAACGGGCCAATCTACTTCATATTTTGCATGGAATTTCTTCTAAAGAATTGATAGAAGACGTGCTTCGTATTTTATTGAAGTATATCGCCTAAGGGGGTTGAAAAGGGGTAGGAAGTCATTTTAGGAATTAATCAACGCACAGCCTAAACCACTGATCGTAGAGATCTGAAACTAGGAGGGGGTGTTCTTTGTATGACGTAGGCATCCGATAAGAAAGGATTCTCCGAAAGTCCACCCCTAAGAAGGTGCAAAACGGGGTCGAAGTTATTTTGGGAAAACGTATCTCTATCTACTTCAAATTTTGCAGAAATTTCTTCAACAGAACTGATGAGAGACGTGTTTTGTATTTTATTAAAATTTATCGCCTAACGGGGTAAAAGAAGGGGTTTATAATATTTTCGGCTTCTATCAAACACTCTTCCTAGAAGGTAGAGCTGGAATGAACCTTATAAAACTCAGTACTGAGAACTTAACAATATAACTGCATCTAGTTTCCTTATGTTTGAAAATTATTGGAGGGGAAGAACTTTTCACGATCGCACAATGATATGAAACAAGTTTGAAAAATTTCGGTAACAGTCAATGTTCAAAAGTACTAGACAAAATATTGGAAATATCAGAAATAGTCGAACACTTTCCACATAAACCTGTGAACATCTGTTTTCTATGGAGTTTTCACTATCCAAATCACCCCATAATGCTTAGATGGCACAATGTCAAATGCTCATATCATATGCGCCGGCTCTTCGTCCCGGATACCTATTTGGCAACAGAATAGAAACTAAATCATGTAGAGATATGATCACATATCAACGGGGATGTTCCCAATTACAGGGGTTGTTGGAGCACACCCCTCTGTCCTCAATGCCAATGATACATACCCAATAACGGAGTAATAATTGTAATTCACGGATACCCTTTGAAGATAAAGATACAAAGCGCACAATAATTGTTTGTCGTGGCTGTGCCTTTCTATTCGACCTATAAAATGGCTAGAAATATGCGATTACTTCGATTCGAAGAAAGGTCTGTACCTACTCGGAGATTGGGAAATTGGCTGATTTTCAGAATGAGAAATATGAGAAAATTAAATTATTCATTGATGAAACCGCAAAAAATTTCACTCTTCAACTCCCGTCCATCAAGGATTCCTTCGATTCATGTCACAATATCCCACAATTATTTCATTTTTTTTATATTTTCCTTTCACAGACACACTCACGAGTGTTCGGTACGGAGGCAGAGCCTTGTGCAGACAAGGGTCGGTCATATGTCAATTCTCAGATTGAAGAGGTGGCTCGAACAACGTTGTAACTTACATTGCTTCAACTTTTCAGGAGGGGCAAAAATCTATATACGTTTTATTTGAACTTCAAAATGGAAAAACGTTGTATAATCATGACAGTAACAACGGTGTTTCATGCTGTTAGGCATAACTATACACAATATATCCATAGTTTGGGCTATAGAGTCTTTTATACATGAAAAATTTGGAATAACGTTGTAACTGCTTTGTAACTTACAACGTTTTTCCATAACTTGTACATTTTTCAATATATTATAAAGTCTGGGATACAAAATAAAAAACGTGGCGAACTAATATATTTTTATTTTTCAGTCTGCCTTACGCAAAAACCAACAAAACTCACTGTTATGTAAAAGCCTCCCTAAAAATCAACAAAACTGACTGGAAGAATAAGAACTTAGTCTATACTGTATCCTACTTGAATATTTTTTTCAATGTAGAACAAATGAAAAAAGGAACAGTTGTCAGGGATGCAATAAAAAATACATTAATAATCCTAATACGAAAAGTAGAACAAGAACTAAGTATAAACTGTATCCTACTCGAATATTTCACAGTATAGAAAAAATAAAAGTAGGACCTGTTTTTACGAATGCAATAAAAATACATTAACAATCCTAATACTAAAAGTATTAGCAATAAATAAAGCAATCACAACGTTTTTCGACTTACCTCTTCTGGCTGGGAATATTGCCGGCATATCTTCTTTCTTTTACTTAGATATTCTTCTCCTTCGTCTCTATAGCTAACTTTGACTTATCGTTTGGCCACTGAGCAATATTAGATTTGCGTTTTTTACCACGATTTAATGTATTTTGTCACGAAGCCGATAAATACGCCCAAATAATCTCGTGTACTACTAGTTACAACGTTGTTCCGCGGCAGTCGGCAAAATGACAAAATAAAATATTTTGTTTAGGCGAGATATTTAGGAAGAGAGGGATGTCAGTCTATCAGACAGTTGCTTTAGGTGCCATACAACGTTTTTCATGATTAACTCGATTTCATACAACTTGCGAGTTACAACGTTGTTCGAGCCGACTCTTCAATTTTTGACATTGACGAAAACGAACCTAGAAGAGATTATTTGTGGAAGAGTTTGGAAAACGGAAGTGGATATTTTGATAAATATTAGTTATGCGAGAAGTTGTTGAACCATTCCGAGGGGACTGTTTTTTAATTAACGCAGCAACTTTTCGGGAAAGATTAGAAATCTTTCCTTCAACAATTATTTATTTTAAAATTAATCTTTTTTTTCATATTGTGGTAGGTTGAGAAACCCATAACACTACCAAAAAAAAAAAATCCACCACAAAATAATGACATCAAACAGTGGGTGGGGCTCATTACGTATTCGACAACTGTTAAGTAATGGCTAATTCAGAATACACGTGTATTCTAAATCGATGGCGGCCACTTCCGGATTTTTCTTGTAAAAATGATGGAATATGTAACGTTTGACCTGAAGAGTTTGATCTCATGACTAAATTCAATTGCCTTAAAACCAAATTCAGCGAATTTTTCCTCCAAATTATTTGTGAAACTGAATTAAAAATCATAAGTTTAGGAATTTTTTTGTTCAACAATTTTTGGATTGGTACTGAATCTAGCATCCATGAATCAGCAAGCAATTGTTTTACCTACTTTCCAGGGTTGCCAGATTGGGCGATCTATCGCCGATTGGGCTACTCAGCGGGCTCTCTTGGCGACATGGGAATCCAGTAGGAAGCCTAGAGCCAAAATGGGCTACCTGAAATTCTGTCGTCACCATTTTGGACTCTTTTGTAATGTCCTATGGTAATGTACAAGGTACAATCACCGACCGAAATTTTCTTTTCAGCATCTCTTCCATTCGAGTCATTAAGGAAAGGATGACCATGTTTGCAGATTATCCCAAATATACAAAAAGGGGATTAGCACTTCAACAATATAATTATATAAATAATCCCATTAAAATATGGAGTATAAAATTCAGAACATCAAAAAAAAAAAAAAATATATATATATATATATATATATACAAATGAAGAAAAAATCTCCCACTGACATTTGCCATATTGACGGATGAATAGTTGGAAGAATAATTATTATTATCAGATGTCAGTCAACATATAAAATGAAAAAAAAAACATTTCTCAAACATAAATATTATAGTTTATAAAATGTCGAGTTATGAAATGTGCCGCCCATAAGACAGACATAATACGATATATAGGTCTATCATATATAAATCTAGGCATTGAGAAACGCCGACTATGATTCAATGAAATTACTTCTGTCGTAAAAAAAACAAAATCAATCAGTATTATTGTAATATTCAATTATCTTGGGAATTATTAGCAATTTGATTATAAAAATAATCTTTTCGTTCATTTTACTCGCATGATAACGCCTTATGGGGCGACTTTGAGCACCGCGAGAGGCGAGAGGGCTACTTTGGGTTACTTGGGATTATGAATGAGGCTACATAGCTCTCGGCGAATCTGGCAACCCAGCTTCTTTTTGACATTCAGTGTTTTCTTTACCATCGAAAATGAGTGATAACGAAGAAATTTGTGCTACACTACCCAAAATTACCGCACGAGCATGTTGGGGATAGTAGAAAAAGTACAGTACCTACGTAACTCGAGGATAAGGCCGATTACGTTCACTGGCTAACGCCTCGTGCTCACAGTTTTTCGCTCGTGCGTAATAGTTAACTTATCCTCCTCGTTACGTAATATACCATACCATTTTCGGATTCAACAATTCTTTTCACGTAGGATATTGTGGGCTAACTCATTTTCACTTGACACTTAACGCAATTAATATGGATATTCGTATTATCGAAATATTGGTAAAAAAGAAATCTTTTTAAATGATGAGCCACGATAATTACTGAAAGGAATTCGTTTTCATAGGATGATAATATCTGACAAATATTTGTTGATAATCAGTTGAATAACTCATGACCTCCTAGTCAAAATATTTTTGTAATTGTTAACACTATTTTTCCACTGAAACACAAAATTTATATGTAAAATGAACTGCTTGATCCGAAAATAAACGGATCTACTGGATGTTCGTTCCATGGAACTCAAAAGTACAAGTAATTCCTGAAAAACTGCAAATGTCACGAAACATTATTTCGAGCCAATCGAACCCTATCAAGATGCCTCACGAACCCCCAAAATTTCAGAATGATACAAGGAGGAACTGAAAAAGTTTTATGGGCGAGTATGAAATCGGTTCACACCCAGTATATTCAATTCGATGTGATAACCTCCAATACTATGATACATTGACTTGCATTGAAAAAAAAATGTGATATTCATTAACATCCGATAACATAGGTTGGTGCATCATTATTTTATTTCGACTAGAATTTGATTGATCACACTTGTTCCATGCTACTTCGCTTAGCGCTTATCTAAATATTAGATTGGGATGCATCTCTAACAAATTGCTACACACATTCTCCAAGGCGAGACCTCATACTTCATAAGGACATTAATTTATATCTGAGAAAATATCGTATCTCCTCCTCTGTTTTCGAAATAACAGATAGAGCTGGATCATTTCATTGATTGTTTTTATAGAATACAACAAATGATGTCACAAAATGATCCCGCAAAACGAACTATCAAATGGCAGGATTCGATATATGCTTATGTCGAAACATAACGAATATTGCTCCTCCATCCAACAGAAAAAAAAACGGTGTTTCTAAATACACACAATGAAAAATACGACAATTGGGATTGCTATTAACGATAGTTTATTTAAAACTGTTAGGTTCATTATTCAAATGCATGAATATATCTTGACATGAACACAATATATACACATATGTACATATACATACATACACTCATATATACCGAATATATACACATATTTATTCGAGTATTTATTAATGTTTTCTGACTATGAGGAATGTACGAGAGTTACATGCCACTAGAATTCAATCAAGTATTTCTTTATGTGATTTATCACAAATGCAGTGCTGTCACTTCTACGGAATTTTCCGTACTTTTAACTCAAAACAAAACCTTCAACTTTTTCCAATACCATCAAAAACTAAGAGAAACTGTATCAAAACGAAATTCCAATGAGATTTGGCAGAACATTTTTGAAAGAATCACTGGTATGTGCAAGGGAATCATTTCATTGTAAATTCGGTAAAAAGGACTTCATTCGGGGAATATGGAATATGTATAAAATTAAAAATTGTCTCAAATATTTTTTCTCGAATCTTCATCACATGTCACATTATATTCAAAAGGTATTTTCTATTTAGTTATTATTTGAATATTATATCGAAAGTAAAGAATTAGGGAGGGAAATTCGAACTTACAAAACCATTGGTTGAAACGAAATGTGACATCAAATGATGAACACATTTATCGGCATTGATATTCATACTGTGTCAGTGGTGCTTGTGAGAAAAATATTCCAATCCTGTATTCCTGTGGTGATTCGTAGTGAATCTAGGACGATGGCTGAAACTGATTTCATCTAAGCACAATTTGACAATTCACCGAAATAGATACATTTCTGATAACAGCATATTGTGCATCAAATCTCGATTGTACGTACGCAGAGATCAAAGGATATTTCAATTTGTTTGTAAACTAGGCTAAGTTAGTTTAAAACCGAATTTTCCACTGCTCAATAGCTAATGCAAAACTCTATTTTAACTGAATCTCACTTAGCAGTATAAGCAAACTAACGTTGAAATCAGACGTGTATACAAGGGGGAGGCAAGAAAATTCAGTGTTCTAATCTAACTATCAATTCAAAGACATTTGACCTCAACAAAAATAATCGCCTGCGGCGCCTTTCTATTCTCTGTCACACTCGCGACATGAATTCACCCTCCCCCCCCCATGAAACAAAGCTGTATAAGCGCCTGGTTGAAATGATCTTCACAATAATATAAACACGACTCTGGAGATACATCATTCCTTCTCATCATCTGTCACCATTGTTCTTGTACTTAAGCATGGCTTGGAATACGAATAAACACTTTATAGCGAGTATTTCTAATAGTGCTTTTGCACTTCGGTAACATAGAATACTTGAGTAAGAAGGTTTTTTAGTTTCTCCCACGACCTGTATAGCAATTGAAATTGAGTAAATAAACACGGATCCCGTCAGTCAACAGGCCATCGTGCTGGGTAATCGCACGTTAAAAAGTAAGGCCTCGATAATCCATTGCTCGCATAAGTTTCGACTTCTTAGGGGTGACGTTCGTCAGCTGGTAAACGAACCGAACAATTTCAAAAAAAAAAAATTAAACATCATCCAAAACGCGCTGAATGGTGTTCGACTGGCTCAAATGTATCGAATTTCCCTTTGAACAATCATTTGAAAATTTTCAAGCCTATTTATATTTTTGTCTAATTGACGACATAACGAAAGAGCATGCATAATAGATGGATACAAGGATATGAACAATGGTGAAAAATTCGTCAACCTGTGGATCTAGCAAATTCTACAGAATTTTTTGAGTACTACAAATTTCATTTCAAGATCTAGTGGCAACACTGCACAAATGATATGTTGCCATTTGGAAATGTTGAGGAGGGAGCTGGACAATTTCGGGTCTCATATATTTCCATTCGTTCCAAAAATATACAGAGTGTGAAGTTTTCGTCGGAAAGCCCTATAAACGACGGGACTCGATTTATTCGAGCAATTGTTCTTGAGTAATTCCTAACGTAATATCAGGCAT
This sequence comes from Zygogramma bicolorata, assembly GCA_032362365.1. NCBI lineage: Eukaryota > Metazoa > Arthropoda > Insecta > Coleoptera > Chrysomelidae > Zygogramma > Zygogramma bicolorata. Next base: position 596,466 of record JAVJAQ010002690.1, on the reverse strand, counting down.
GCAACTAGACTCGTGTGCTCCGCAGGATATCGATATGAACCAATCTCGTTGTACGTCACATATTCCTCGTTAGCCGTCGAGCCGACGACGATCCTTTACGTTCAACGTCGCTGTAACTTCGCTACTTTATGGTCTCCACACATCCTTACAGAAGACAAATCAAGTTGTCAGTCATGTCGGTATTATGAGACTACGTTTATCTGTGATCTGTCCATCGCGCAAGTTTATTCAGGGGACGATTCTTCTTCCACTTATTCACAAAAGTATCAGGTTTTGTTTCTTCGAATGCGTTCCGGTGGCGACTTACAAAATTTGAAATTGTACAAGGTGTGTGCAGGTAGACCGAAAAACTCAAATAAAAAATGTCAACTCGTCAAAAGATATTCCATCGAAATAACATCTAAGGGTGGATACAACATCTTTGTTGAGTACCCATCCGATGCCTAAGTGAAAAGCTTTAGGGATCCTTTCACCACACTTTCCATTTATATCTGTCTCAATTTCAGTTCTGGCCTCATCTTAAGACCTATCTGGCAAAACTATCGTCATATATCACCACTTGCATTCTATATGGCTTTGCTGGGATCTCAATTACGATAAGATGAAACAGAATAATCAATCCACAGTAATCGTTTTCGATTGTCTTTCTCTTTTATATGAGTCCAATATGACTTCGTTATTTAAGGATAATAAGGTCTCTTTGTACGACAGTACTTCCGTCGGGTTCCTTTCCGAATCCCGAGTAGAAGGCTGCAGGGACCCTTTCACCAAACTTTCCATTTATGTCTGTATCTGTTTCAGTTCTGGCTTCATCTTGAGACCTATCTGCCAAAACTATCGTCATATATCACCACTTGCATTCGATATGGCTTTGCTGGGATCTCAATTACGATAAGAGTAAAGATGAAACAGAATAATCAATCTACAGTTGTCGCTTTCGATTGTCTCTTTTATATGAGTCTGATATGACTTCGATGATTGAAGGATAATAAGGTCTCTTTGTACCACTGTACCTCTGTCGGGTTCCATTCCGAATCCCGACTAGAAGGCTTCAGGAATCCTTTCACCAATTTTTTCATTTATTTCTGTGTCTGTTTCAGTTCAGGCTTCATCTTAAGACCTATCTGCCAAAACTATCGTCATATATCACCACTTGCATTCGATATGGCTTTGCTGGGATCTCAATTACGATAAGAGTAAAGCTGACACAGAATAATCAATCTACAGTTGTCCTTTTCGATTGTCTGTCTCTTTTATATGAGTCTGATATGACTTTGATGCATCGAGTCTCCAAGACAGAAGTATGTGAGCTTTGTAGATCATTAGAAACTGACGAAAAAAATTTCTTCGCACGAAATATAAAATTCCAAGTTTTGGACTTGTTGCAATAGTTCTTCAAGCAGCTGCAGGTTGAGGAGGTCATCGCGTTTTGTGAACCCGTTATAAATGAAAATCGTACAGTAATTTTTTCGTTAAATATATATTTCAGACTGATTGATGTTAGAGACACTTATGCGGCACAGGTATTTCAACAAATAATTCCAATCTCTGAGCAAATTCTCAAATATTTATTCAAACATGTACTTCAAGACAATATTATACTAAGATCTTATTATTTGCCTACCCACTTATCATTGTTATGAAAAATAAACAGGAACTAAAGAGTGGCAAACAATTCAAACGCCTACTCGCGCAGTATCATGATACTGACATTTACATCTGTTTGGGACTTTTGGCGAGATTTGAAACTGTAAGATTGATCGGCCCTTATATCTAGGTACACAAGAGAAAAGTGTATATTGTTCAACGAGCAAGAAATGATAGTCATTTCCCAAGAGTGTGAAATAAGCATGCCATGCGAGTTGGCTATAACAGATAATGGCGGAATAATTTAACAAATAACATGAACTTCAAATTCAATGTTACTCGAAATTTCCATTCAGGTACAATTGAAAGAAAAATAGAGCTGTCATTATTTGAAATTTCCTTATAGTTTCATCAAGAACAGTTAAGATAGAGCAGGTTTGTTTTATAGTTTTATGTAGAAAATAGTATATTTTGCAACGATGATGTAAAGATGGTTGTTAATACACGAGTATTGAACGGGATACGAACGAGGTGGTTTATGCTAGTGTATTGATAACCATTACATGAAAGTTGCATACGCTATTTTATCTCCACCCGATGAATAATGAAGAACCATAAATATTATATTTGTATTGAACACAATAACAGTATTCAATCGTATTTCTTCGAAAAATCATTCTAAATTGTAATTGAAGAATTCATCAATGAGAAATGAAGAAAAGGAAAAATTAAAAAAGCGGATGCCCGAGAGTAGTTTCGAACATATTACGGTATAGATCGAATCAAGCTCACTGAGTTTTATCGAAAATGAAGAGATGCCGTTGATATAGTTTTTCGTACACTTTCTTAGATGTTTGGGATAAAATTTTCTGTACCTACTGCATTTTCTGCTTTCTTTGATATGTGTGGAGGAGTCGATTCGATGGTTATTCTTCTATATCGCTGATATCAGAATGTTCATAATATAATTATTGAAGTTTAGCTAGGTATATTCTATGGAAATTTTATGCCTATTGATTTTGACAAACGTCAAATGCACCACAGCATGACTGATTGAAAGATAGTGGGTTTCTATTGGTTGAAAATCTGTATCTAATGGATCTCATTATGAAACGGATAATGGCATATAAGTGTATTATTGTAGCACGGGTGTGGATAAAAGCAGTAGCTGTACTCAAAATGGTACCATCTTTGAATAGTATCAAGTTTGAAACTGTTGAAAAAATAGCTCCGTTGTCAAAGAGTATTATGACTTTCAAAGTGTGGCGGAAAATAATCACTAGAGGGGAAATATATGTGGCAGGGATCAAATTCAACAACGAAATGGTGGGAAGAACGTACCCATCTCATCGATATCGACGAAATTGACAGAAGCGAAGCAATTGATACGAATGTTAATCCAGTAGATCAAATAATTACTGAGACGCGTCTTCCTCTCGATGACACTGACAAAATCGATTCGAAATGTTTTCTTCTGACAATATATTGTTGAAATGAAAAAAAAAACTACAATTATCATTTTATTTCAAACTTGCGTATGCGTTCATGTTCATTTGCTGTTCGAGAAACACCACGCTAACAAAACGGATTAATCTTCAATGACACTGACTGCAGAGAGCAAGATATGTAGTTACGAAAGAAAAAACAATAAAACGATCCACCGATGCCGACAGGAAACCCATCAATTAAAGACTAATTTTTAGAGCATTTATAATTTTTTAAACATGAAAATATGCAAATGAACGCTCGGTACAAGTTTAATAATATCTGTAATACATACAATAATTTCCATGGTCTGGAGAAAATTAATTTATACTCGGTTATTATTCATTCCACATTCGTTATACAATAGAATGCATGCTCATTTAAATGCGGAGGATGTAGTACATATGGAGGTAAGTAGTAGTTTGTTGAAGAAAAAAAGAATAAACTTAAGAGAATGACAACCGGCTTGAAATTAACTTTCGAATAATTCTTCAAGAATTAATATTCGCAGTTACTTCGTAAATCATATCATTGATACTGAATGATCATGATAGATGCTGTTGATGCTTCGACCTTGGAATATTCGATGCTACATTTTTTTTAAAAAAGGCCCAAGGCTGGACGGTAATTGTTGTACGGAGTATCAGAATATCATTATCTGTCTGACGACATTAAAAAAAACATAATCTTAGTTTGACCACCAATTTTTTATTTTTCTTAGAAAATAATGAAAAACTTCTATGGAAGAAGTAAAATCGCAACTTTTTATGAATACTCTCCATTGATGTAGGTTCATATCATTCATAGACATTTGACACATTCCCAAAAAAGAAAGAAATAGTACTTTCCTGCCAATATAGCGCGACGGGCTCTGAATCACATAAAAGTCACGTTTCATTGCTCAATTTTATACCAAGCATACTGAACTTGACTCGAATAGATATAATAGCATTTATAGGAAATTTCTGCACTATGAAGCAGGAAAATGAGAGTTGTTTGTAGAAAAATATTACTCAGTAGGTGTCTATTCAAGTCCATACAAGATCTTGTTTCACTCAGAGAAAAATATCTCTTGAGCTCTTCAGTGGGCAAATGGAAAAATCATGGAACACTCTCAATAGATACACCAAACATTCCCGAAAAGATCAATTTATGGCTAGTTTGCCATCAATTAATTGAATACAAAACTCGGCTATAGATTTACTGATATTTAGAAAATTAAGTAGTTGTATTTTTGAGAGAATGAAGTTTTAAAAACTAGTTTTTATCTTCTCTTTCGCGGAAAAAATTTAGATCCAACCATTTAAAGCTGAAAAAAAAACGGCGTCTTTGAAAAAATTCAAATGCAGCCTTGCCTAGTATAAAAACGAGAGAGACTGTATTGAAAAAAATATCTAAGGAAGGTTCCGAAATATACCTTCAGGATTTTCAATTGAGATCAATAACTTGTACAGTATAATAACGAGAGAGACTGTATTGAAAAAAATAACTAAGGAAGGTTCCGACATATACCTTCAGGATTTTCAATTGAGATCAATAACTTTTGTTTCGATCCGAAACAGAGAATTATGTTTGTAATTGATCACAGGGGCAATTATATCAAAACACTGTATTTATAATATACATGGTGGCCAGCCTAATTTTTTTCTAATTATTATTATTATTAGTATTAAACATATGCTATCATTTATTGGTTGCACATGTATTCAGGATTTAATGATTGGCATCACTGAAATTGTGATCACAAGACATATAATAAACGAGATGACGGATAGATGTCACCACCTGAAATTTATAGAAATTTGGCATATTTGAATGTTTAGCCGTAAGTAACTTTATTTCACTTCAGCTACTCATTTTCTAATGCCCTCTCCCAATCTTATTTATACCTATTTTATCAAAAATGGTGTTCATCTGGGAATCTACCAACACTGCGAAAGGGTCAAGTGGTATGTATTAATGTTAATTCTGATTGATTCTTAAGAATTGTTTTTTCTTTATATCAAAAGATAAGTGATTGGGCGATATACGTCAGCAAATCGAATGATTAGAGATTACTGACAGAGAGTACATCCTAGTACCATGCAAGTTAAACAGCCTGTTTTTGTATAGTTACCTCTCGAACGTTCCCATCCAAGTATGATTTCCAAAATATCAAAACTTCATTATTGGTAAAGGGAGTTTGCGGAGGTGCATGTCACTCTATTACTCATGATCTCGAGCAAATTAGGTTTATTATTAACGAAAGTTTCGGCACTCGATATTCCCTGCACATTTAGTTGAAGTGCCTTCCAATGAGATTAACCTTCGTTTCGGAGTAATTTTCGAAATATGATTCTTTATTTCCAGTTTTGCTCGATTTTTTGTTATTTTTACAGTGCAATACAAAGACAATTCAATCTGATACTGATGCGTTTATCGTTTTTATGTTCCACTGTAGTATTCATTGTTCAATATTTCATGATATAGAAAACATGAAACGTTTTTTAAATCATAAATACGTATGCAACCAAAAATATATGCATGTGGTCAATCGTATGAAGAAAGAACAACACAGAATACAAACTGACCATTCATCCAAAGAGTAGTATTGACGTGATGGCGTAGGATAGGTAACGATTCTTATAATCCTGAACAGGTTCCTGTAGCATTCGCTTAAAAAAACATCGCGCGGTAACCCCCCCTTTCAAAAATGATCCATAAAGATCACGCTCCCGATAGATGATCAGATAAGGCTCAGTAGCCACTGGCACTGGACCAGTCCCACCCCTCAATTTAAAGAGAATATATGGCTGCTTAGCATACCCACCTATAATGCCCATAGGAGGGAATGTGTTTCTAATTTTACACGCACATTATTTGAAGGTAGGTAGGTTAATAACAGGTGATGGAAATCACTTATACTAGCATTTTTCTTTAATGAGAGTTGTCTGCTTCTTTGGCGTACTCGCAATAGGGGTATCGACCTTCCGCTAGATAATTAATAGCGTTTTTGAATACGATCACAACGTGAAAACCAAGGAATCGTTCTACAAACTCAAGGCAGCCGCTATATCGACTGGAATTGCTCGAAAATAAAGAAAATTTGACATAGTAACAAAAAAATTCATGAAAGTGAAGGTACAACCTCTGGAAAAATAACTACTCAATTGAAGTTATAATTTTTGCGAAATATGATGATGATACAGAGTATGCTTCAGCGTGTTGAAATCCAACGAGAAATTCAACTTAAATGAACGCACGATTTAAAGTTACCATGGCAACATCAATCACAGAAGATAATAATTAGTATTTGTGTTTTTCATTTCTTTGGCATTCAAAGGTATAAGTACTGATGTTATACTGGACTGCGGAATGAGCACGATAGAATTTTTTTTATTATAACCTAAACTAAGCGCAATCCTTCCATGGAGCAGAGAAAGAGAAGTTATGAAGGATAGAGTAATATAAAATTGTTATTACGCTCAGAGATACCAGGCGCTTCTTTTAGAAACATTTGGTATACCCTCTTTGGTCCAAAGAAGAATTGCTCAGAGCATTACATTTTTATACAAGGCAGTACATGGTTTATTGGATGTTTCTGAAATTTTAAGCAAACTGAATTTTAATGTACCGCAAGCAATAACACGAAGACATGTTACTTTTTATTTACCTTACCGGAGAACCAACCTAGCTGATAACTCACCTATAATGGTGATGTGTACTAACTTCAATAAGTATTGCGCTGATTCGGACATTCACAGTGACAAATTGTCTAATATCCTGTCGAATATTCATTATAAAAATGTTTAGATACATAACTTTTTTTTTTGTTTTTTTCTTCTTTATTTTCATCTCTCATTTAATGTATACAACTGTAGCTCATTTTTATGTTTGTATTGTCCTATAAATGGAGTTATCTGTTGGGCAATTGAAATATATTTTTATTTATGTATTCATTACGTTCTTCCCAATATCTGTTCATTGTGAACTTGATGGTGGGCCTCACGTTGTTCAGGTGTTCTAGAAAGGCGTCCAATTCTAGAACACCTGAATAACGTGAGGCCCACCCGAGGGCCCACCATCAAGTTCACAATGGAAAAAGAATCTCAGAGCAGACTGCCGTTTCTCGACGTGGAGGTGAAGAGGACCAGAAATTTATGGGAAACATCAGTCTACAGGAAACCAACTCATACTGGACAATACCTGAATCAGCAATCCAATCACCATCAATCTACGAAGCGAGGAATCGTTTAGTCTCTGATTGATCGGGCAATCAATCTCTGTAACACCAAAGAAAGTCTAGACAAGGAGCTGAGCAACATAAGAAAGGATCTTCGAAAGAATGGATACTCAAAGAAGCTGGTGGATCGAACATTGGATCAAACATTGGCCCGGATGAATCAAAGGAACACTAAGGAGATACTGGAACAGCAAATCCTTACCATCCCCTACGTGAGAGGACTTTCAGAGAGGATCAAGAGGATAGGAGGGAAATACAACGTCAGAGTCTGTTTTCGATCAGGGAACACAATACGCAGCCAGCTCACAAAAATTCGACCACCGATTAAAAACAGCGACACCAACAACTGCGTTTACCGCATACCATGCGAGTGCGGCAAATCCTACATCGGAGAAACGAAAAGACCATTGAAAGTAAGAATAAGCGAACACAAGAAAAACACTCAACGAGGAGAAACAACGAAATCAGGAATAGCGGAGCATGTTTGGACAAACCATCACAGCATCAAATGGTCTGAAGCCGAGGTCACACACAAGGAGGAGCACTGGTTCAAGAGGAAATTCAAGGAAGTTGCCTTCATCCTCAACAACGACGCATTCAGTCATGCCAGCGTGGAGATCCGGAATGTGTGGAGGCCGCTTATCCAAGGCATGGACCGGCTGCGGCTCGATGAGAGAGAATCTCGTGCCAATACATCCATTTCCCGCTGAAGATCGATCAACACACTTCTAGTAATAGCACCCGCTCGCCTCCTTGGTAGTAGCACCCTTTTCCCCACCATAGGGAAATCGGAGGGCTTCATAACCGACCACACCTCGAAATATTGTCAGTAATCACCCGAAGACGATACCAGCAATCGAAACGTCGTGAGTAAACTCAACTTGATACTTGGTTTCAACATTTTTTCAAAATATTCCATTCAATTTCTTTATTTACATTTTTTGATTAGTATTTCATATTCGATACCTCAATTTTCTTGTCATAATATTATTTCATTCATTTCGTTATTTAAATAATTTTTTGACTTATATTTCATATTCGAAATCTCGATTTTTTGTAACAACAGTATTTTCTTTGATCAATCAATCCCTAATTTCATCATTGACCAAAAATTTGATTTGATTTTTTCTCACTTTATTTGCATTTTAATCTTTCCGTTCCTAGCAACAGGTTTCAAAAGAGTTAAAAATATAGACAATGGAAGTCCGAACCGCTACCATTCAGCAAGGAACATTGTCAACCACTTTCAAGCAAACATTTTACATTTTCTTATTTCCATTTTCGAGGTAATAATATATAATGATTTCAAATCATAGGTACCAATGAAAAAATGACGCAAGGTATTCGTGGATAACTGGTCTTTAAAACACTTGCTCTGGTTCGAGCATTCCGGTCTCAATATATGCACTTATACTTTCATATCATACTATTTTTATCTTTGAAAACAACATACCAATACCATCATTTCCGAACCGAAGAGTAACTGAAAATGAAAGAAAGTAAAATGTTATCTCATAGGATATCTATTCCAGCTACTTTTTCACTTTCAGTGTCAAGAATCCTGTCGAAATGAGCCAAATTTCTGAGGCAGAACTCAAAAAAAGTCCTACACGGACTACATTGAAGAGAAGCAGAGAATTGGTCGATCACGGCCGATATAGTAGCGAGGTATTTATTCCTATATTTCTTTATATGGGTTCCAAAATGTATTTTAAAGAAGTGTTTTCTGTCCCCTCAGTTGGTAGCCCTCAAAAGTCGAAACTTAGGCTAGCTAAAGAGCAACTAGTACAAGCTCTTCACTGTCTTATTCCCGGGGATATTCCTAACAAGAGCAATACTCCATGGACTCAACTACCAAACATAAAGATGGTTAGCTGTAGCGTTAGCTATGCAACCCAAATCACACATTTGTTTTCAACCCGTGTATGTTACATCGTTGCACACATAAAGTTCGCACTATGAGTATGGAAGTTTTCTTTGTTCAGAATCTCTTGGGAAATGAATAACTAATCAGTTTTCAGACTTCTTGAAGAGCACTGTATAAAGAAAGGTACTTTCTCTTATATATTCAGTGTTGGTATGATTCTCGGTATCATGCCATTCATTTACTCTTTCGGGGTCTAGTGGAGGTTAGAATTTGTTAGTGGAATACTGGTTCAACTGTACTATATTTTGTACTACATAGCGAGTTGGCTGAGGATTTGCAAATCAGATGTATACTTATGACTTGTCTGAACAACATGCAGTCATTTTTTTCCTGAATAAAACCCTTACCGAAACCCCAAACCATGGAGGTGTTTTTTTTTTACTCATCAAACACTTTCTTGAATGCTTCTAGAAAGCAGAACCATTGTGCAAGGGCACCTGATGTTATTGATTATCGTGGCCCTTCCCTGTGATTTTTTCAAGGATTTGGAACTCCAGCTGTAGAGAAAACAGGAAAATACTACCTACCAAATCAGTTTGTGTACCTATTCGATAAATAATATCCCGTCTCTTGTTCGAATACTTATTTCATGGATGATCGGATGATTCCGTTCTCTCTAGGACTTGGATAATGTTCTTTTCGTATTTCCTACAGACCTCCAGTATCTCCTTCATAGAAAGAGATGTTTTTCTCGGTTGATTCTTCAAAGAGGAATTTCATTGTGGTGATCAATAAGATAATTTCTATCGTATCCCGGACACTTTGTGACTGAGTGAAAAGCATTTGCCTGATACGTGTTTTTGGGATACAGTTACAAAGACAGCAAATAAATAATTGATCTATTATAAGGAGATAGCTTACTTTCTGGTTATTGCATGTTGGCCAACAACGTGGAACAATACATATAAGCTTTTGGAAATAGATCGTTCCTATATTCGATCATTTCTATCATCTTTACCTCGTGAACACAGGAATATCCACTGGACGTCCTATGGATATCCAAAACCTACGTCGAGGATATCCGTTCTCTGATGGACGATGGATATCTATTGGGTATCTCATCGATATCCATTGGTAACTGACTTTGGGCAGTTGAAGGACATAAACTGGATGTAGGATTCAACCACAGACAATTTTTTTTCACCTCTGCTCCACGATAACTCTTACTATGTAGTAAAAAACTATGGTAGAGGTTTGGCACAGACGATTTCTAGAAATACATGAATACATGCAAAAAAAAACATGAAGCTATGAAAAAAACATTCAGAAATGTGCCAAAACCAACGAAAAAACAAAAAAAGTGGCAAGATGCCCAGTTGATATTCATCTTGATCCATCTTACAGTCGATGGAGGACTTCCGACTCAATTCCTTTTTCATAGGTAATGGACATCCACTGGACGTCCGTATCATTTCCATATGCTTTAACTTGTTCGGTGAGCGACATCCAAAGGATATCTATTTCATGTCCATTCCCAATAGGACTAGTAAAGAACCTTAATCTCGTGCTCAATATATATTATTTGAATGTCCTTTCCATGTCCTCGTCCATGAGGACCAATACAAGACCTTTCATGGATATCCATTGGATGTCCTGTGTCTATTCGTAATAGGTACACATGCCTTGCTACATTTATTGCATCGAAACAATTCAATAAACTTTAGAATTGTTGGTTGTCATCAGTTTTCAACGACCTTCCAGCCTAGGCCGATAAGTTTGCCGCCAATCGAGCCACTAATGTCAATTGAAACCAAAATAAAAAACATATCAAGAACGATTTTCACAGGTGTTTCTAAACATTTCGCGTTACGCCCATCAGAAATTGAATTGCTAAAATCGTTCAGCTATTTCAGGCAATCAATTCGCATGTGAAATATATTACACTGGAGATGTAATGAGCCACATTTTATTCCGACGCTTTATATAAAAGGCACACTGGTATTTCGTTTCAGCACACCTTGGCTTTTTTATATGTAAGGTATAAAATACCACTGCTGTCAGCCATTTTGAACTTCAGGTCAAAATAATTCAACAGGATTCGTTTTAAATTGAACTTGACAAGATCACGAGCCATTTTAGGTAGCTTACGTGAATCAATGAGCAGTTCTAATAAACAACAGGGACATGTCACTGAATACATTCCAAATAATCAATGGGTAAATGTTGGATTACCTGTTACAGACGTAAAAAATATCACATTTTATAATGTTTTTGGCAGGATCCATGAAAAATAATCCAGGAACTAGTTCAAGACACCTCAATTTACAATTTGACTATTAGATACCAACTTTGTTCATACAGTTCGGCAGAAAAAATAACAATACGACACTTGTCACTTTTCGGGGCCGCACTTTTTGAAAAATTGTGTTATCTATTTCGTGGGTTATGAGTCAAAATCGAAATTTCATTGCTTCACACTCATTCAGTGTTCGATTTCTGCAGGGTTTTATAGAAATTCTCATTAATTAGTGCGTGTTTTCATTCAAAATGTAAGGTTTCAGCGAACAACGACACTACAACGATCCGACAAGGACTACTTTGATACAGCATCTCCAACTCCAAGACCACTGAACTCACAATAATCTTTAGATAGCCGGTTTTACGCTGTAAAAATATATCACTTTCGAGTTGTCTTAATTCTCTCACAAATCGAAACGGATTTGACGAATCTCTTCCATTGCGAGGCTCAGCTTGATGCCAGGAAAACCACACACTAAAATATTATTGTCCTGAAGGGGTTTTTGTCACAATTCCTATAAAAGCGTTTTAATGATGTGAAAGCTCGACTGCAGTGTAAAACAGACTTCGCGAGCGCCAGTGTGGCCAACTTGCGACTGCGTACAGCAATGGACATGCTCGAAAGTCCCCAGTTCGTGTAAAGCTTGCACTTCTCTGCATTCCGGTATTTCTTCAGGCTCCAGGCTTTTATTCATAATTTATTTTATCTTATAGGTGTGGGCCTTTCGAGACCTGTGCTCCTGTTGTTCTGTACCGATACCGTGATAAATATTGTAGAGGAGTCTCTGCTAGACGCGTATAGGACTGAAGCTGTTTCATTTTATTAAACCTTTATGAATTGAATTTAGGTGTATGAGAGATGATGACTTGAGCGAGGATTTGAATGTGTAAAATTCCAAAGCTTTGTTTCTGGGTTGTCAGTAGACATCGCTTGCGATATATCAAATAGAAGAGAACTTATTTTGCAACTGATGATAATTGAAAACAATTTCAATTCTTGATATCTATGATAAAAATAGAGGACAAAATTCATCTCGGTGGCAAGAAATGCTCTTTCGTTAATCTGCCACTCAACCTTGATAATGATTTAAATTTGATAGAAGTCACTTTTAATATTCAATGTCAGTTACAGAATATATTTTTAAGGTATGAAGAAAAAATATAATAGGGACAATATGATATACAGTGCGTTACTTTAATGTCCCCCCTTTTATTTTTTGAACTGGTCAACTCAAAAAATTGAAATTTGGGATGATGAAATTGTTACATAAATACTATATAATACACATGCAAAGTTCGAGATGACGACTGGACGCCATCTGGGAAAAAACGGGGTCTTGTGATACATCATTTTGAAGCTCCTGACGAATATTTTACAACCCAAGAATACTCAATATTTTGAGCTGAGTTCAGCTCAGAAGATACTCCAAATGGTTGCCTTGAACGTCTTGAGATGAGAACAGCCTATCCGATATTTCACGTCTAACATTTCTAACATGTCTAACACAGCATCGTCGATATTCCTACAAATATTATTTTCTATCGTACATTCAATATTGAAGCATGTTCCGTTTCGTACACCTTCTGCTTCAAATTGCCTCATTAAAATGTTTATAGGTGTCAAATCAGGCATGCGGGCCGGCGGGATGGCCAATCCAACAACCATGTGAAGTATTTTCCAAATAGTTTCTTAATTGTCTGGAGTAATATGGTGGTGCTCCATCTTGTTGAAATAATAATATCCATATCGAATTCATCACTTCAACGATTTCGGTAATTAGAATATCAATAGTAGTTTCATACATAGTCAAATACAAATCCTCTGTTGGGTTTTGTTCAATTGACTAGTTGGGAATGATTTATATAGATATATAAGTAGAGGTGACTATTTACTTGTTTCTTTAAACATCAAAAATGTACGGCCTTTTGTGACTGATATTGAACAAGAAAGTTTCCTTTTTTCCTCCTATTAGATTTGATTCTCCTTCACTATGGTTATTTTTCACTTTTAATGCTGCCAGTATTTCCAAAGTTAGATAAAATATTCTTATTTCTACGTTTGAAGAGGATATGACATGAATAACTTCCCTTTTGAAGCCGCAAACTACTGAAAGCACGTATTCAGTATTACATGTATTTGCATTTTCCAAGTCTGAGTGAAAATTTCATTGGTAATTCGGAAAAGAGGTACTTCTTTCTACAAACGTCCGAAAGTATGACGTTTTGTTATTGATATCAAACATTCTTGTCAAATTAAAATCTTCATTACAATGGTTACGTTATATGTTTAATACTGCCGGCACTAAAGTGATTACTTTTCTGCCTAAGCAGTTAAAGTAACAGTTTCCAAGATTGATAAATTATTACAAATGTTTGCATTTTCAATTGCAATAGTCTTGCAATTTCTAGACTCGCACAACTATTTCTCCTTATAACAGAATACAGTGTGCTCCATTGAGAGGGCAGAAACTTATTTTTTAATAATTTGAATACGGCCTAAAGTCAGTTAGATAACCATATTGAAAGCATTTAGAGTGGCTTTGAGTTAAAAAGTATGTATGATACTTTTTGTGATTATCAAGGATTAACCATAGTGGGAAATAGAAATGGGAATTGTAGATTCCTTGAGCCTTACTAGGAGCCGTTCATTAAATAGGTATCAAAAGACATGTCTACGTAAAATGTTATTTATTATTTTATTTATTATTCGCATGTAGTTTCGAATCTAGTTTTGTAACACCCTGTATAATAACATGCTCCTTAGTTTTCAGCAGGAATGTTATGGAGCTCCGTAACCGTAATCGAAGCTATCGGATATTCGAAATAAAAATATATCCGTAACCGTTACAAGAGTTTCATATATTTTCGGATAAGGGCCTTTGGTTTTACACCAAATGCCCTTATCCGAAAATATAACGAAAGAACGAACGAAAGAAGTCAATATCGGACCGGAAAATTTTAGGTATATAAACAACTAACCCTAGTCTTTAGATTTAGTATCAATTTTCATCACCTGAAGATGCTAACCTTGTTGGCAAAACGCGCGTCGAATGCAAAAATATGAGTTTCGTGTAAGGGTAATTGATCTCTAGGAAAAGTTTCAACGTTGACAGGATTTTGTCAACTTAACTATTCAACTTTATGATTGATTTTAATACCAAATGAATACCTAGACTAGATAGAACCTACAAATATAACCAAATTAATGCACACCATTTTTATTTTACTTCGATCTAATATCCGCAACCGAAACTAACAGATAATTTGAAATGATTACATATCCATAACTGTATTCGAAACCGATATTAGTATATTGTACGATGGCGTATTAGGGTCACTGTAAAAATAAAAAATATCTTCATTGACAGATTTTAATCTGTCAATGCCAGATTAAAATCTGTCAATGCCAGATTAAAATCTGTCAATGACAGATTATAATCTGTCAATGACAGAATATAATCTGGCATTGACAGATTATAATCTGTCAATATGCCATTGACAGATTTCAATCTGTCAGTGACAGATTTTAATCTGTCAATACCCCATTGACAGATTTTAATCTGTCAATATGCCATTGACAGATTGTAATCTGTCATTGACAGATTTTATTCTGTCATTGACAGATTTTAATCTGTCATTGACAGATTTTAATCTGGCATTGACAGATTAAAATCTGTCAATGGAGATATTTTTTATTTTTACAATGACCCTTATACGCCGTCGTAATATTGCACACCGAGGTGGGAAGTGATAGATTCCTGTCGTGAGATCAGTTAGTTAACCGAGACGCAAACCGTCGAGGTTTGTATACTATTTTATTTACAACCATCATATTTCGATTAAAATTAATAAATCTCTGGTTCGTTCTGAACATATCTAAAATATTACATTCAACAACAAATTACCAAGAATGCGGTTTTCTCAGAATAGTCAAGTAGATATATTGTTACCGTGACTACGGGGTATACAATTGTCATCAATATAAATAAATGTCAGATAGAGTCAATAAATTACACATAAAGTCTAGAATAGATAAAATGAGGGCGGGAAGTAGAGGTGTCCCATACAGCACCCGATATCCTATGGACGTCCAGTTCATGTCGGAATAGCCTTAGACCAATTCTGGATATCCATAGGATATCCAAATTTTGGATATATAAAGTATTACCAGTAAAAAATATCCATACGATGTACAAAATGGATATCCTTTCGGATATCCACGATGGATATCCATGAAGGATATCTTATGGACATCCATTTCGTACATTTATTGTATAAATAATTGATGTTTCTTCCGCAGTGGCACCCTACGAATTGGCAACGTGATTGGGCCATTTACATGGACATTCCAGCAAAAAAGTTGATATATTTAACTTTTTATCCTTTATTCAAATAATATTTGAATATAGCGTCACCTCAGAAGACGTGACGCGCGACGCGAAATGCAAAAGCGCTGCATTGTGAACTCACCTTGACTCGGTTTCCTGACGTGCAACCGTTTATGGCGTCTGTTAAATGTCGTAATTTTGAGAGTCGTTGAGTGTTGGGTCGGTTTGAAAAAATTATGTTGAACTGAGTTGAAGCGTTGTGGTGTGCATTGTGCAATAATTGTGTTAATAGAGAAACGAAAAATAGTGGTGTGTTAATTGATAATTATTGTAAACTGTGATCATTAGCATTTACCGTGAACGTGAACTTTTGGAAGGAAGCAAGCGAACTTTCGTATACTATATTCATATGTTATTCAAATTGAGAACTATTTAAATTCATCAATAACTTTTCTGTTGAGAACTCTTGGCAAACTATTTTTCAAATTTAAACTATATCAAGTATTTTATTTGAAAAGTAATTAAAAGAAAATTAAAAATTCTTATCAACGAGATAAGTTTTTTAATCGTTCGTCTACCACTCTACAGTTTATCTTAGCTTGTCTAAATCTTTTAAATACAGTGAAACCAATCTAGCAGAACATTTTAAATTGCACATACGGCCACGTTGAGTGCCTTATCACAGGATATATTACTGACTATAATCCGTTGTCCAAGAAGTGTGCAGCACTTTTTCACGTCTCAAGCTAGGTTGGTTTCTCTGTAAAGAATTGCACAAATAATTGTGTAGAATTATGAACGATATCTTATGGACGTTCTTAATGGATATCTCATGGATGTCCATGAAGTATATCTTGTAGATATACATTATGGATGTCCATAATGGATATCTCGTGGATGTCCACGAAGGATATTTATGGACGTACAGATTGGTGGCCTAAGAATGTCCATTGGACGTCCATTGAATATTCTTTGGATAAAAACTGTACGTCCATCGGATGTCCAAAATATCCTTAATAGATATCCATCAGATATCCACTGGATGTCTATGTGTTGTGAGAGGTGTAATTTGACACTTCCCAACCTTCAATGACGTTAGTAATGACAGCATTCTATATACTATATATGGTTGTAAATAAAATTATATTTCTCCATCCATAACCAGATCCGAAATTTCATATCCATTGGTTTTCAGTAATGTTCATATCCATAACATCTCTGTTTTTCAGTAATGTTCAACGATCGGATTCTCTCGTGCCAAAATCGTCGAGTATTGCGTAGTGTATGTCCTCCTTTAATGGCTCGACATATTGAGGTAGACGTAGACAATGGGAAATTTCCCATCTCATTCGGCCAGAGTGCTTATCAGATGAATCATCGACGGCTATACAGTGATAGCCAACCCCACGGAATGGCGACGAAAGTGGGAATTCATCCGCTGACATATTGCCAATCGAATTTTCCTTTCTATTAAACGTCATTACGTAGAAATGCCTTTTGTGTTGAAGGCGACACGTTTTTCTTTATTAGATATTAAGTTTTGCTGGGCTGGTAGATTGGATAAACCCCTTTGTTGCAAAAGTATAACTTCGACGATAATGGATTTCCATTATTTTCTTAGCACCACCGGTGTTGCGAAGTTGAATGAAAAGCGATTGCGAAGCCATACACAGACTGAAATAATATGCACGGGCTTGCAGAATAAAATGTCCCAACTGGAAATAATGAAACTTCGATATGAACAGTGGAAGTGATTAAAGAGGATATACTGAATAAATATTAAATTTCCAGAAAAGGTGAATGAGCTTTTATTTATACTGCCAAAACGTATTACCCTCTCCGTAGTTTTTGTAATATTTAATATACCACAACTTGGCAAATCGAAAATTCATATGGAAATAAGCTTCCGCAGGGTTTATCCCAAAAAGGTGATACGCTTATGGAAAATGTTCTTTCTGAATAAAGGAAAGATAAGTCGACACGTTCAATCAGTGCTCCACTTGGAAAGTTTCAATCTACAAGTAAATCGCTAAGAATAATAATAAGAATAGAATGTAGAGTGGTACTGAGGTGTTGAAATCTGTGAATCTTGTCATGTTTTTTTCTTATCCAACACTCTTACGAGAAGGCCATGAAAACAGAGCCTTGTGCGAGCAAGGGTTGGCTTATTTCCTATTTATCATGGATGCTGATACGCCCTGGGGCGTCTTACTGATGTTTCTGAAGCTCATTTGTTATTTTGACCCTAAGGAAACCCAGATAAACCCACGGTGCCACCAGGTCATCTGGTGTATTCGACCAAGGGATTCTACCTACCAGGATTGGTATATACAGAACTAATAATTGTCTATCGCATCGAATCTGCCAGAAAAATTTCTGCTGTGATTGTCATTCCAAAAAAGAAACAAAAAGATCTTCAGAAATGCAGAGCTACCTACTCTTTCATAACTCTGCCAATCTGCAATTTTTTCTTCTTTGGAATGACAGTGGCTTCAGATTTATATTTATGTCATTCTGGTTCATTATTGTATTTTCATTGCTTGTTTACTGACTACATAACATGGTTCTTTGGACACGTGCAGGATTGAATTCACTTTAGCGTTTTGGGTTTGGCAGCAACGATAATATAAAATGAAAATCATATTGAATATTTGGTCTGAAGTGAATGAGATAGAATTGATCCACCATTTTGATGTTTTGATAGCAGGAGTGATAATTCCTGCGAAATCATTCATATGCTTGCTAGGAATTACGATAAACGAAAATCTTTCATGGGAAAATCATGCGAGATCGGTATCTGAATCTGAAAGTGCTTGGTTTTCTTTTCCGAGACAAAAAATTATTTACATCCCCTCAGCTGATGATTAGTAACATACGTTGAAATTCGTGTAACTATTTTTTAGTTTCATACTCCGAATAAAAATAATACACAAAAGTCCTATGAACGAAGTAAGTTTAAAAATATACAAACACTCTCTGGATATTGTATGGCGGTTTGTAAACTCTCTGGTGTCAAACACTAAAGAGTGTAATTGATTACATATCATAAATCGTAAAATAGAGTGTTTTTAATTATGTTATTATGGATCGCCCGATCGCATCAGTTATATGCAATTCATCTTGTTATAATAATAGGTTAATTAACCAATAGTCTCCTATTCGTTTATTAAAACTTCAAATAACACCAAACTACTTTTATTATAACTCTTTATCACAATACAGTACAATCACAAATTGCTCCGCTAACTTTCCAAAGCTCGCTACTAAAACTCTCTGTAATAGAAATTCTCTACTTCGACTTCTGCACTTAGCAATACCTGAGCTCTCTCCGATAAAAATCTCCACCTCTCCATTAAGCTAGAAACAGATGAATAACTATTATAACGAATATCCAATTACTGATAAGAACAGAAAATAGGACATAAGAATAAGAAAGATGTAAAATCTGAAAATTTTCTGTGCTAAACAAGATCTTGTCTGGGATGGAATGAAATATTATCCTGGTGAGTGATATTTTTCCTACAAATAGCTCTCTATTTTGCTTGGTGTAGATATTCCCTATGTAATGTATGTTATCTCTTCGAATCAATTTTCACATACTTGGTATACAAATTGAGCAAGAAAAATGATTTCTATGTAACCCAGTGCACGTCGTGCCATATAGGCAGGTAAGTTGCTGTTTTACCTGGACTCTTTCTCCCTTTTTGCAATCGAATCAAACGTCTTTGAATGATATACACATATTATCAGAGAGTTGTAATATCTTATTTATTTCTCTTCTAGTTTTATGTCAGTTTTGAACATAAAATATTTGTTGTTTTGAATGTTGTTCCAACATTCAAACGTCTTTGAATGATATACTCATATTATCAGAGAGTTGTGATATCTTACTTATTTCTCTTCTAGTTTTATGTCAGTTTTGAACATAAAATATTTGTTGTTTTGAATGTTGTTCCAACATTCAAAGTTGCTGTTTTACATGGACTTTTTCTTCCTTTGTGCAAAAGAATCAAACGTCTTTGAATGATATACACATATTATCAGAGAGTTGTAATATCTTATTTATTTCTCTTTTAGTTTTATGTCAATATTGAACATGAAATATATGTTGTTTTGAATGTTGTTCCAACATTATACCTGTTACCGATCCGTTTTATCTTTTCGGACAAACGAGGATTATAATAAGGTATAATATTTGTTATAGGATGTACAGTTTGTGTGGGTTGTATGTCTTCACTATGGGGTGTGTTACTATTTTCAATTTCAGTCATTGTATAGTCTATGAAATTCTCTGGATAGCTATTTTCCTTCAATGTAGAGATTCCAATAATAATTCTTATTTTTTCAGATTGTGGTAAGTTAAGAAACCAATTAAACTAGAAAGGATCTATTCACTACAAAATAATGAGATTCAAACTGTATATATTTTTCGATTCGGAGATGAAAGCCAAAAATCCTTAGGAAAAAATTTCTTCTACCAACGTCAGTAAAAGTATAATTTTGACGCATGCTGTCAGTGTCTAAAATGCCATTTTATGACACTGGTGTTCTGTATCTGTAGAGTAGGGAGGGTGAGTGTAGACCCACAGCACTTAGACCACATTATGACCCATTGTACATCCTCCCAAGGAGTCGCCCTCCTAGGACATTGTCCATCCTGCCTTATTCAGGAAGGAGGACAGGTCACCAAGGGACATTTCCTGACACTGGTGTTAAAAGTAAATCATTCTTTGCACTAGTACTGAAAGTGAATTATTTGTAGAGAAAATATGGAAACAATTGAAAATGAAGTGTTTATTCAATAAAACGTACAATTAGTGAAACTACAATTATGATAAGAAACTCCATGGCCGCTTCAAAAAAGCCACTAGCTTGTAATATCTGCTCATGTCATGATTATTTATGTTCATCGACTTCAACATAGAGTAAATCGACCAAAGCGTTGACGATTTCCATATTTTGGACTTTTCTTCAAAGTATGCAGGAAGCACGGGTAATATTCCGTTAATCGGGCTCCGCCTCAAAAATAAATTTTTTTTCGGTGGAACTTATGTACTTTGGCCTCCTGAACAAAAAATTCAAATGGAATTTTTGGGGCTCCCAACTAGTTTTGGAGATACGGCCCCCCAAAGACAGGAAATCGGGGTTTTACGCCTGTTTGTTTCTCAGCCAATTCCGCTCGAAATTCCTCCTTTCTATCAGCACAATATACACATTCTATATATCCTTCTTCAACACTTTCCAACAAAATTATAAGCATTTTTCCATTTTCACTAAAAAACTCTAAAATGTAAATCGTCAAAAGAATTCGAGGTTAGCAAAACGTAAGTTCCACCAAAAATATTTTATTTTTGAGGCGGAGCCCGATTAACGGAATTTTACCGAAGCAGTTTTTCACTGACCTCCTTGCCACTGACATTTTTCTGATCACACCATTTCAAGAATCGATCGTATGAAAACGCGTACTGTCGCTTTGACTTACGAGGCAATAATTCAAAAGCAGCTTTATTGACAGCTTCTTCAATTTCCGGCGGTAGAAATTCATTTTCTGGATCACTTTCCACAGAGGAACGAAGAAACGAGAAAGAATAATTCGTGATTTATTGACGTTGGTTGTCACCAAAGACAAATCAACAAATTCTGTTTTTGATAACTTCGGCAACTTATTTCACGGATAGATTAGATGAAATTGGATTCAAAACTGATAATCTCGAGGCTATTATTTCATTATTTTAGTACTTATATCATAATAGTTATTTATGTATCAAGGGAATTAGGAGGGCCTTAATTACCGATGGCAAAGTTTGCGTCCCGAGGGCCTCTGGCCCAAGGGACAGCAATTGCCTGAGGTTATTAAGGCTCATTAATTCCCGTGGTACATAGATAATTTTATTTCTGACCGATTTCAATAAAATTTTGTTCATTTTTGAAGCGGAAAAATGTATCAATTCATTACCTTCCCGGTATATTTGAATCAGGTACCGTTGATTATAGTAGAGTTTTCTTGTTGCTAGGTTGTTGCTATGTTACTTGTTTATAAACAGAACTTTGTTATCAAGCTGTGTTTGCGGTAGAAACGTGTTTTCTACCCCAAATGTAATGGAGGATATTTTGAAAAAAGCTGAACAAGCAAGAGAATCATTAATTCCATCGAAAAGTGCCGTATACCAAAAAGAATACAAGATATATCTGGACTGGCTGACACGGAAAAATGTTACTACTCACTATATATATATAATTTTATTTTTACTTGTGAAAGGTAGAGGGAATTATAAAATCTATAAGGTCCCAAGGGAGTTATGACCCTCTTCATTGATAGCGTAACTATGACGATATAAGCGTATAATATCCCGGTCAGAAATAAATAACTATTACACAAACCTAGGCAAAAGATATACTTTTCCCAAGCGACGACTTGGGAAATTTAGAGAAAATGGTTGAACATCGGAGGAATTTCCATTGCATCTCTGCGACACTACCCAACAATGTCGAAATTACTTCAAAGCTACAAGATGGAAGTTATTCGGAATACTCGCCGAAAATGAGTTTACGAAGGGTCCGGCCGGCGATCGTAATGAAAGCGAGTCCGAGGATTAGGCCGATGCGAGGTCCTTAATCTGATCTCACACCACTGATTTCCACTATGACGACGGGAGCGCGTGCCGAGGAGCTGATTGAGATAATTCCTTCCAGGAATCATAATTGTATCGAGTTGATGGTACATACGCAGCGGGATTTGGTATAATGAATTTAGTGGGTTGGCGTGCCGGGCAATCGAATGATATCGTTATCAAGTTAATTTCTCGCGAAACAATCTTTGCGTCCGATTATTTCTATTTTAATATCCTCGAAACATTATTGGTGACAGGCGCGTATACAAGGGGGGGTAAAGGGGGTAATCCCCCCCCATGATCAGTCAGTCACATAACATATTACAATATATATTAAAAATATAGGGAGATATCAAAAATATAATAAATGAATGGATTTTATTTCACCTTCACTCCCTGCAACCCTGTAAGATCGCAGAATCCAGTAATTAAATTCAAAATTATTATCAAAATTATAGAATATCTCGAAAGATTATATAGTCTCGGGTATTTCGGGAGAAATTGATATACCCAAATTCAAATTTATAATTTAATTTTTCTGTTGCATTATCTTGTGTTCAATAAGTATATACTTTTCATTCTATTCATTTTGATATGTAGTATAATAAATACATGAACGAATATCATTATAACAGTTTATTTTTACTTCCTTTGACGGGGCAAATGTTAGTTATCTCTAAAGTCTGAAGTTTATTTTCATGGAAAATTATTGTTTTCGCTAATTTCCAATTTTATTTATGAAAAAAATGAAGATTAAATAATTTAAGTCATTGTGAAAGGTAAGTTTGTAAAAAGGCCAATATGCATTTGTTTTTCGATAAAATTGTGGAAACGCATAATTTTCTCAGTGATTACCCCTCCTACAAACTTGAGCTGTATACGCGCCTGATTGGTGAGTAAAATATTGTCAGGTTCCTAATATTGCCAACGCCATATCTAACCTGATTTCTGATCACCACCACTTACACCAATGCCAAACCTCTCGTACTCGACTCACGTTTTGATAAGCCAGTTAGCATCTTCAGGAGAAGAAATTGGTACTGAACCTACAAACTAGGGTTAGAGGGGGGAATTTATAAAAACTTTTAACATTTAACATTTGAAATTTATCAACTCAAGCAGGATGGTAGACTCACTCATTATATTGTTACGAACTCTCCTAGCGCCGGCCCTGTCGCTCATAAACGCAGAATAATATGAGGGGTCGAAGAGGGAACTTCATTTTCTAGGAAATCGCGGTTCGCGTGGAGAATTCGATACACATCATCGAGACCTCTCTCAAAGATTCTCCATATGCGTACGCAAATATGAAAGGGAAGACACTTCATCGCGACGGCAGAGTTTATTCAGCGAAGTTATTCAGAATATTTTCCCCATATATAAAATGTTCCATAAGAGCAATGCAATTATCGAAAACTTACAGCGGTAATTGCATTGTATCAAGTCACCATAACAACACATTTGGAACCGTATCGCTAGACGTCAGTAAACAACACAAATAAATGACACATTTCGCGTTTAGGTGAGTACTTCATACAATCTATAGAGGTATAAATGAACAAAAAATAACATTTCCCTGAGAATTTCTTCATTCGGTAAATATTCCAATGAATTACATTCGTGCATAAAAATGACCAGATAATTTTGCATTCAAACGTGATATCTTATACAAATTGCAAGAGTTCATTTTCATATTTTGGCTAAAGTGCCCGAGTCCGAAGGAATAAACTCTTGCAACTTTTAGATATCACGCTTTCTTGCAAAATTATCGGTAATTTTTATGCACTCGTGCAATTATAACCGATTATTTCCCCTCAATGCGAATAAACGATGAAACAGTTGAAGGCTAGACTGCTTTTACAGAGTTTTACAGCGATTAAATGCACTAGACCTTTTAACCGATTAAACCGGGCGTTTGGATCACTTTTCAGGTACTATCTCTGGTACTATATTGTTCCTGTGTTCGATTTTGATGTTTCCTGAGTTTACATGTTTTCTGGAAATAATCTAAACATGTATCCCTCCTTCACCAAGTTCAATCGACCAAAATGCGTGCATTTCCATGATTTTCAAAATTTTGCTTTCAAGCAAATGCTTTCGTGTATAATGATTTAAAATAAAATCCCTCGACCTGCGGTCTCGGGATTTTATCAAATTATCATACACCCAAGTCATTTGCTAAGCAAAATTTCGAGAATCATGGAAGTGCAGTACACATTTTAACCGATTAAACTTGGTGCACTCGGGATATAACCCCCGATAATTATTCGGAGATAGATAGCAGAGTTTCGAGCTTAGTGGAGAGGCGCAGAGTTTTACAGAGTTTTTATCGAAGAGAGCTTTGTATTGCTAAGTGCAGCGTTGGAAAGTTAGCGGAGCAATTTAAGTGACTGTATTGTATTGTGATGTGATAAAGAGTTGTGATAAAAGTAGCTCCGGAAGTAAAAATTCAACTACACGGCCCTCAAGCCCGAAAAACCAGAGATGTAGTAGTTTAGTGTTGTTTAAATTTTTAATCAACGAACCCAAGATCGTAACAATATTTAGGAGATAAGTTGTCTGTCAATACAGACATCTGAACATTGATATAGAAAAGGGTTTATTTTGAATCTTCAATATCGTCATTTCTTCATGATAGAATAGATACCAAACGCAGATATCATGAATATACTTGAATAGGTAATGATTTCCATAGCTTGAAGATATGTTATTGCATGACATAACTTTTCAATACTCATCAACGTTTGAAAACATAATACAGGCGTACATTCCCTGCGCACATCCTATTTCATTTATCAAACAATTCTTAAGTTGGAAGTTGAGCACCTTCTTGAATCTGACCTGTGAAATGTTGAGCCACAAGCGTTTTCATAACATTTTCTGTATAAGAAGTGATAAGTCTTGATGATAAGTCATAAATCTTATGTCTCAAAGTTTTCTATAAATCCATCCTAATATTTTTTATAACTTGAAGGTTTTATGTCCCTATTATATTGTTACGAATCTCCTAGCGCCGTCCCTGACGCTCATAAACGCAGAATGATATGAGAGGTCGAGAAGCGAATGTCATTTTTCCAGGAACTCTTGATTTACGTGTAGAATTCGATACACATCATAGAGGCCTCTCTCGAAAATTCTCCATAAGCGTACGCAGGTATATAAGGAGACATTCCATCGCGAAGGGGACAGTGATTCAGAGAGAGAGTTTAGCAGAGTTTACTCGCAGAGAGAGTTCATCATAGTTATTCAGAGCTAAGTGGAGAGAGTTCAGCAGATATTAAATCAGAGTTTCTGGCTTAGTAGCGAGAGCTTTGATTTTGCTATGTGCAGAAGTCGAAGTAGAGAATTTCTGTTACAGAGAGTTTTAGTACCGAGCGTTGGGAAGTTAGCGGAGCAATTTCAGTGATTGTGTTGTATTGTATTGTGATAAAGAGTTGTAATGAAAGTGGTTTAGGGTTGTTTTTGGAGTTTTAATAAGCGAACCAAAGGAAATATCGTAACAGTGGTGTCGGAAGTGGAATTTTGCTGAGAAATAAAAACAATTTATTCTGAATACGAGTAGTACATCTTACGATACGATGGGGGATATGTTGAAATTTATCCAAAACCAATTTGCGGATTATGGAAGGCGACGGCAGGAGAAAACCAGGTAGAGGAAACGCAACGACAAGAGAAAAAACAAGAATGAGAAGAAGCACTCCAGAAAATTCTCGAAAATGAAAAGAAAGAACAAGAATTAGAACGAGAAAATGTAAAGAAAGAACGGGAAGATGGAATCCATAAACTTCTCGAAAATGAAAAGAAAGAACGAGAAAAACTGCTTCCGAAAATTCTCGAAAATGAAAAGAAAGAACGAGAGGAGGCTCTCCAGGAAATTCTAGAAGAACAGAAGAAGGTGAGAGAAGAATAAAAAAATGAATTAGTTCTAATAGAAAAACATTGGGAAGCAGACTCCCAGAACTTTCTAGAACATCAAGGCAAGTTTTTCGAGCATGTGTTACATGAAACCGAAGTACGAATGGAAGGACTGAAAGGAGAACTAGGAGTAGATCTGAAAGAGGAACTTAAGAAGACCTGAAGAAAGAACTAAAGGGAGACGTCAAGAAAATCGATGTGGTCAATGATAAAGTGATACAGTGCGAGCGGAGGTGAAAGGACTAGAAAGGCAGATAGCTTTTCTCAAAAACCAGGATCGCCGAGACAGGGTTGCCACATCAACAATTTCCATAAAACCGGCGAATTTTGATGGACAGTCGTTGTGGTTCATGTATCGCCGACAATTTGAGGCTACGGCAGAGACTAATGGACGGGGCGGAGAAGGAAAAGCTACAGCACTACAGCACTAATAGTAGCTTTGAGAGGGCCAGCTTTGGTTGTATTGCAGACGATACCCATCGAACAGCAAAGAAATATGAGGACCTGATTTCTGCATTAGAGTTGAGGCATGTCGGTCATCACCGAGAACAGCAGTACCGGGCTCAAATGAAGACTCGGACTCGCACACAAAACTCAGCTAAGAGTCTCCAAGAATTCGAAGCAGATGTGAGGCGACTCATTCAGCTGGCTTATCCAGAAGCAACTGGTGATTTCAAGGAGCAGCTAGCGGGCAGATGCCAGATATTTATAGATGGACTGAAAGACCAGGAGATGCAACGAATTTTACGTCTGACAAGTTTTGGGAGAAGTAGCGATGCTATTGTACGTTCGCTAGAAGTGGAGGCGGCCTTCAACACCTCGAGACCGAAGTGCGAGCGGTATCAATAGAAGATCCTGAGCAAAGCTCTGGCACAGCAAATGGTACACTCAAGAAGGTTCTAAGGGAAATCAAATCATCGATAACTGGAATGAGCACCCAGAAAAGGAGAATATGTTATGAATGTGAAAAACTGGGACATCTTATAAAAGACAGTTGGGTGAAAATGCCGCAGAGGATTTGCTATAGATGTAGAAAACCGGGGTATTTAATAAACGACTGTAGGGAGAGAATGCCACAGAGGAAATGTTATAGAGGTAGAATGAGGACATTTTATAAAAGATTGTCAGAATGCCACCAAGGTCCAACTCACCTGCCAGGACGCCGCCAAGTTCGCAATCACCTGCGAGGTGATGGTAAAACGTCTTTCATGAAAATTATTATATTATTTGAAAATTAACTGTATTTCTCTTTGTTTTGAATAGTTACATGTAAAACCACTAATTTAATTCTTTCTCTCCTGAAAAATTATGGTGATATGTGCTATGTAGCATATATGCAACGAATAATAATTCAAAAAAAGTATAATTACCGAGATTCTAGATTTTACTAAATATTCACGCTATATATTATTGATCAAAAAAATGAACATTGAAGAAATGTTAGTTCGATCTCCCGGTGCTCTTTGAACATTACAGGGCTTTCCTTCCGTGTGAATCTGTGAAACGAGGGAGATAAAACCCAACCCAAATAGCACACGACGTCCTGAAGACGAACCATTTATGTCCCAGTTACGTCGATACGTCCCGGGACGGATAGGAGACATTCGAAGAACGTACATTACCGGATGTACCATGTATGTACTGGTTAGACGTCCCATGTAGGTACATACTTGGTCCCGTTCCAATCGGAATGTAATAAAAACGTACATGCTTGGAAGTACTATGTACGTACTTTATTGAGTGTCCCTGATACGTTTACATTAACTCCTCTTCAGGTACGTACTTTTCGGAATGAATTAGGGACATACCAATGACGTGTTTTTTTGTGAATCCCATGTACGTACTGCTCAGACGTATCATTTACGTACATGTTTGGAAGAACTATGTTCGTACTATTTGGACCTTCCAGGTGCGTACATATTGAGTCCCTTTCAGATACGTATCTTTCGAAACGTTTGCGGGACATAGTAATGACGTACATTTTTGGAAATCGTATGTACATACTATCTGGACGTCTCGTTGACGTACTTTTTTGTACATACTGTTCGGACCTCCCAAGTCCGTACGGATTGGGTTCCTTTCATTTTCTACATTTCTGTTAGTATGTACATACTGTTTGGACCTCCCGAGTACGTACGTATTGGGTCCCTTTCGGTTCCAGGGGTATTGGGATTTTGAGAGTGATCACTTAGTGTATTCAAACATATATCAATATTGGTAATGCAATATTCATAATGAATTATTTCTAAAAAAAATTGGAAAAATTGAAACATCGACATGTGGTGAATTTAAATACCAGAAAATCACATACAGAATTTTTTGCACAGCAAGTTTGATATTCCAAAACCGCCATCACATGAGACAGTGATCCTTTAGTCTTTTTTCGAATATATTTTCATTGTTACTGAACTTTCTAAAATTTTAATATTATCTCGAACAAAACTAACTTGAAGTCATCACATCTATAGCACCCAACTCCTTCTTAAAAACAAGTATCTCCGTGCCGTAGAGCGTAAGAGTGGTCGACAATAATATCTCCATAGAAAAGGTCGAGAGTTCAAGCCCCGCAGCAGCCAGGTCTTTTTCCAAGTAAGTATTCGGTTAGATGGTTAGTACACTTGAATGAGTAAAATTTCCAACTTGACTATTTGGTAAAAAAGAAATGAATAATCCCGAATATGAAAACTTAGATTCATTAAGTGATATAGAATGATATATCATTACGTTGTTTTCGATTATTGATCTAATATCGCCGAATGTTCACATTTTTTTTGTGGCCACTATTGATATCATCTACAATATAAGGTTAATATTCCCGTAATATTGAACCAATATTGGTCAAATATGTTTGTTCTACTTGGGATAGCGCATACAGAATGGAAAATGTACGTTTTCGGAATGTCCCAAACAGTTCCCCTTTCTGTACATTTCAGGTCCTGTGTGGACTAGAAAAGTACGTACCTGGGATTACCGACTATGCGGAAACGGTAAGTCGCAGGGAGGTCTTATGTACGTCTGTCGGAGACAAAAGTACGTCCTAAATACGTACAATACATCCTCACCGTACATATGCAGTACGTCCACTGGACGTACTTGTGCTATTTGGGAAACAATGAACTACATGATATTATGATCAGTGACCACACCAAATATTTTCGAAAATGTCAATTCAGAAATGATCTATATTGTCATACGATATGATCTTATTTGGACTGAAACGGCTAACTGTATTTCAATTATCAGACAACGCCCAAACCCTCGCGCATCATCCTAATAAAAATTACTTCTTTGTTACAGAATAGTAACAATAATTTGAATAACTGTATTCGAAGATTCATCATCTCATTTTTACGTGACGTATTTACATTATGCTCAAAAACGGGACACGTTCTATTGCCCAGTACGTGCGTATATTAAAGATGGTTCTTATATCATAGGCCATGGACGCGCAATGCTTTTTCCATGTTGTGTTGTCCGTTGTGACCGGAATTTCGAATGTAATGAACTGCTAATCTACTTGTATACAGGCTGTTACAAAACTTCCTGTAAATATTTTTTCAGGGTGGTTCTCGGTAGTGTGCTGAGGAATTATCAATAGTGTAAACGTTACCGTATGGAAAGTTGTCAACAATTGTGCTACTTTTACTTCAGTTTAACGGGGGTCCCGGAACCAGTTTACCCCCTGTATCTATATCGTTATTTTTTATTTCATATTCGGTACATCGATTCAAAGCCATAATGATACTTCCAATTCATAATAGACTGGTATAATTGCCATTTAAAAAAATACTTTCTGTATTTCCCTTTCAACGAAAAATTTTCATAAAAGTATTCTATGTGGTTCGTTTATTAAAACTCCAAACAACACTTCACATTTTTTTTATACTTCACTACTTTTATTTGAACTCTTTATCACAACACAATACAATACAATCACTCAAATTGCTCAGCTTAACTATCCAACTCTCTGTATTATAACTCTCTCTACACTTCGACTTCTACACTCAGCAATGCCCAAGCTCTCTCTACTAGAAACTCTGAAAAACTCTTCGCCTCTCCACTTAGCTAGAAACTCTGATAACTATCTGAATAACACTATCTACCGTAGCATAGGAGTTCGCGTGCAATTTAGTAATTATGGCATGGTGCGATAGACACTTTTCAGTTGCTTATGGACAAAAATTCTGAAATGTGAGAACCCTTGAGCGAGTGCACCAAGCGACCTGGTAGTACTGTGGGTTTTTCTGGTTTTACCTATAGTCGAAATAGCAAATGCACTTCCGTAAAATCAGTAAGACGCCCCAAAGCGTTCCGACGACACTTGACGCACAATGTTCGGCCTGTTGGGTGAACTCGTAAAAGAGCTGGTGAGGAGATATATATAAAAAAATCTTGATATAGAAACTAGAACACACACCTTTTCGCCCACAATATCGTTTTGAGGTTTGTGAAACTACGAAACAAAAAAAAATCCATTACAGAACCACCAGAATGTCTGTACAAATGACTCGTCATAAAGTACATTCTGTAGGATATATCAAAAGTGTAACTATTTTAACCATTATTTTATGGAAGAAAGTATGCATAAACTTCGAGAACGAAACCAAAGAGTCCTTAGCACATTGAAAAATTGTTGTTTATAACCTAATAAAGAGGAAATTTTGATCTGTCATATTTTCAAATGACATTACCGCCGTTTTATAATTGTCGGCTCCTCTTGAGCTATGGCGTAGGCAGTAAGTAACAAGGGCTGAAGAACTTCGATCGAAATCGATGGCGTTTGGAATCAAAAATACCAAAACTAGCATTTACTTCTACCACCAAAAGATGCATGACTCACCTGCCTATCAGAAAAACTTCATGTTTCACAATATTCAAATGTTTTGTCACCGTGACTTCGGACGAATAAGAAAAACTATTATCAAGACCTACCTAAAAATTGTGAAATTTCATTTGTCCATATCATGATTACAAGACCACCGGTAAACTAAAGCTGCCTCCCTCCGGGCCGTGGAGATTTAGCCTCTTCTTCCCCCTCCCCCTCCCCCCGCTGGGCCTGATTATTATGTAAATCACTATGCTATTTTTCTAACAGCCCTAGACAATAATTTGCGTCAAAATGAAACAGAAATGAATTCAACAAACGAACTTGATAAGCAAAAAAAAGACAGGACCATATGACCCTTAGGGTGGACTTAGGGTCTATGGCCGGTTTCATCATCCTATCAATTGTTTTCTTCAGTGACTACTGGTTGAGATGGAGTGAACACTCTTATCCTCGCCTGTCAAGCATTAGTCATATAACAAATATACACATGCTAGTAACTCGGTAAAATTTAAAATATTTTGCTCATCATCCCCTATATGAAGTGGAAACTGGGAATTATAGAAAACACCGTTGAACAAATGAAATAAGTAGCTGAAAAAATCTCGTCGACGTCGATCGATTCATCCGCAGTTTTCATTCAAGACATTTCCAGAAGAATCAAAGAGAAATATTTATCGGGGTTATATCCCGAGTGCACCAAGCTCAATTGGTTAAAATGTATGCATATCCATGATTTTCGAAATTTTGCTTAGCAAATGACTTGTGTTATATATCTTCATTTATTTATTCTTAATAATAATAATAATAATAAATGCTTTTATTGAGAGGTTACAAACTCAGTACAGAGAACCTAACAAAAGGCAGGATTAAATATCTGCTCATGAAAAATTCATGGCAGAGCTTGCTCTTCCATCCAACCGTTCATTAACTTGTACAAAAATGTGACACCTCACATGTATGTCAACTTGACAATGTCATTTATTCAAATGTTATTGAGATAAAGAGTGTTCTCATAATATGTGTATGATAATTTTGATAAAATCCTGACGCCACAGGTCCAAGGATTTGATTTCAAATTATTATACAAGAATACGTTGGCTTGAAAGCAAAATTTCGAAAATTATGGTAATGAACGCATTTTGTTCGATTGAACTTGGTTCAGGCATTATAGGAAAAATATATGTTAAAATAATTTCCAGAAAAAATGTAAACTCAGAAAACTCCAATATCGAATGCAGGAACAATATAGTACCTGAAAGGTAAGCCAAATTCCGGGTTTATTTTGATCAGTTCAATCGGTTGAAAAGGTCTAGTGTAATCGCTGTAAAACTCTGTAAAAGCAGTATAGCCTTCAATTTTTTCATCGGTTATCTGGGACGAGGGAAATAATCAGGTAAAAACTAATCTGTACGAGTAAAATATTCCAATAAATACAGACCTGTTCATTTCTCATGTCAGGGATCGATAAAGAACTTTGATTGCACCTGTCCAATATTTAAAAAATTTTTCCACTGAAAATAGTTAAATAATTTTTTTTTCAGTAACGAAGAAAAAATTAAAAAAGGTACTCTAACACCGAATTCATGCAGCAGTTTTGAGTAATAAGAAATAAGCTCCAAGTAATAAGCTATAAGAAGTTCAACCTTCACGTTTCAATGGGAACGTTTATGCACTTGTCATATGGAAGTAGGATAATTTCCATCTGTGTGCGTGTGTCGTATTAATGTTGAAAGGTTTGATGTATGACTTATCCAATACAACTCGACACGGTAATTCCACATCCGGTTGCGCACTAAACTCCCAATAGATTTCGATTTCCTTGTCCCGCACTGCGCAATACGTCATCATTTCCGTGCTGAGAAGAAATGGACAAGTGAACCTAACACATTTCTTCTCCGTTTCGCACGAAAGCACAAAAAATTGAGATCCTGACTGGAAAAGAGATAACTTTGACACAGCTGTGGTTGAGTGGTTGACTGAGGGAGATATATTATTCGAAAAGCCCACTGGGTATCTGTATCTGTAGAGTAAGGAGGGTGAGTGTAGACCCACAGCACTTAGGCCACAATATGGCCCATTGTACATCCTCCCAAGGAGTCGCCGTCCTAGGACATTGTCCATCCTGCCTTATTCAGGAAGGAGGACAGGTCACCAGGGCAGGTGTAGGCCAAGACTCATTGAACACACACTCTCTTGTCGACGATAGCTCCAGACATTCACATAAGACATGCCTGACAGTTTCATCTTCCTGTTCACACATCCTGCATAGAGGTGTGTCCACTAGCCCCATAATATGGAGGTGTTTCCTCAGTTGACAGTGTCCAGTCAGAAATCCCACTGTTAAACGTAGATTCTTCCTGGACATCGCCAAATACTTACTCGGATCCAGCTTTCCAGGGTCGCCCAGGGTGATCCTGGCAATACTGCATCCTTTGGTTTCATCCCATCTCTTAAGGGATTGAGTATGGCTGTAACGTTTGGCTAGTTCCGCAATTGTCGAAGTCGTCAAGCCATGGGTGTCACCTGATCCCAAAATTTTCAGCCAGACGCCATCCTGGCCAAAGAGTCAGCAATGCGGTTACCTTTGCTCCTGTCGTGCCCTTTCACCCACCTTCGTACGATATTATTATCTACCGATGCGTTAGCTAAATCTTGGTGGCACTCTAGTGCTTACCCTGAGATAATACGTTGTCTATTCAAAGTTAGTAGAAGCCCACTGGGTAACATCAGTACTGTAAAACTGTAGGTACAGATCAGATTCAGAAACAGACAATTGCTCATTGGATATATATTTTTTATTATCAGTTTGGGAATCATAATGTTTCAGTTTCCATTCAAATGTTTCAACTTTCTTTTTTTTTGTTCGGGTGTCTAGTAATTTGTTAAAATGTATGATGCGAATAGATTGATATCTTAACTTTCTTTATTATTCAGTTGATGCTGGTAATGAATTTGGTGTACAAAATGGAAAGTGGCGTAATGGATGTAACAAAAAGCCACGTCGACCATTTGTCTGACGCTGGAATCACCTGTCATCGTTTCTAAACGTTCTCAAGTTTCTTACCGATTGATTCACTATAAAGAATTCGATTATGAAACTGACTATATGAACCACAGCTCTCGGCCATTTCAGTTCCCCTCAGATTCCAAATGCCATAGCATTCACCATGCTAATAATCATGAACAAACACTCTAATAATCATGTAACAATTAATCAACACACTTTGCGATTTCAAAAGTTCCTTATAGTTCAGGCAATGAAGCATTTTGGCTCGCAATTTTTTTGTCCACCATGGATTTACCTGAAATTTTCACAGAAGGTAGGGAATAGCTTGAGGATCATTTTCTATATCATGACGCTGTATGCTAGAGCCTTGGGGGTGGTTGCCACCCCATCACTGGGTGGAAATTTTTTATTACATTTTAACTGTAGGGATCGACGGAAAATGTAATTATGAAAAAAATGTTCCATACGTTTTTTTCGTAAAAGTAATATTTTTTGAGTTATTCGAAGCTGAAAGTAACAGTTTTTTGACGAAAAAATCAACTTTTTTAAATGGTTTTTTGCAAATAACTCTAAAACACTAAAACTATGCATTTTATCAAAAAAAAGTGTAGGAAGGCAAATTGTAGCTTCTGAAAAAACAAAAACAATGCTTTTTCTATAATTTTCTTACGACATATACGAACTGAGATACAGCAAATTAATGATTAGCTTTTTTCGAAATAACGAGAAAAATTTGCATTTTTCGAAGAAAGCTCATAGAATATTTTTTGAAGTATTCAATTAGAGCTTTCAAACAAATGAAAGAAATGTCTTCCTAGCATGAAAATTGACCGACTTATGATCAAAATAAGATCGGTACCCGCTTTTTTTACGAAAAAAATCTGTGAAAACAACCTCTAAAGTACCCCCTAACTGAAATTGATCACCACCCTTCTGTGATTCTCTTTATATATGTAATATTAATACACCCACGAAGTTTAACCAATTTAAAATGCCTAATTTTAGAGAAATTGGAGTTTGAAGAGAAAACGATTTTTTTCAATTTCGTGTTTTTAACACTTTTCTTATAAATATCTCTCAAAATACTCAAGATACGAAAAAAACGATACAGTACTTAATTATAGCTTTTTTAATAACAGAAATTTCCCTGTATGTAGATTTTTTGTAAAGTGAATATGCGGCGAGATATAGCCGTTTAACACCTACATTTACGATCGAACATCACCTTAGTCAAGCGCTTTAAACTCTCCCCATTTGAAACCTCATTAATTTTATTCACATAGTCTTATAGCTCTTGAAAAGCTCTACAAAATCGTTCCCGAAAAAAATTTTCTATCACCTAAAATGAAGGATCTATGCTCAAAAAACCAATCAATTTTTTTTGAAAAGCTTGAATTACCCGCTTCAGAGCATAGTAATCTACATAACCGGTATATTCAACCGTTATAAGTTATATGTTCCACTTTTTCCATTCATATTGGAAGGCAGAAAAGAAGAAAAATCTGCTCGCGTGTGTGAGTGTATATTTCGTTGATTTCTCACCAGTGTATTCTAAAGTTCGAAGACATATTATAAAAATTTCAATGCTTTCAAGGGTAGTTCATAACAAGGGTAGTTTGAAAGATCATGAAATTGTATCCTTAAGCATGAAACAATCATTATTCAACTAATTTTACCCATATTTAGGTTTTTAGTGTTATTTTATAATTTTTTACAATGAGGGGTAGTTTTCACCCCTAAAAAACAAAAAGCGTACAACGGAACAATATAGAAAATCAACTAGAGGCTGTAATAAGCCTACTCCCAAATTTTTGTACAAATTGGTGCTGGACGAAAAAATTGCGAGGTTTTACCATTTTTTTAGCTTCATTTTCTGAACTATCAACACAGTTTGCGATTTCAAAAGTTCCTTACACCAACTTGAATCTGTAAATGTCGATGCCGGTAGGATTTAGCTTGCGTTGCGAAACATCCTTCAATCAACTAATGGAGTGTCAATCAAACCCATCTAAACATATCGATTGCTATTTTTTATTTTCGTAATTCAATATGAAACGTATGCGGTCGAGCAGAGTCAATTCTATTTTATATTAGATTAGCATTAAATTGGTCGAAGGGTAACTGAATTATCCACTTGATTTAACAATGTCGAGATTAATGAGCTTGGAAATGCCAAAAGATTTAGATTGATTACGAAACAGAATAGTGAGTTATCACCGATATAATATTTTGTGACATTTCGACAAATTGAAATACGAGGATGCTGATTTCAGCGACGGCGGATGGAGTGGTCGAACTTGCAGTTTACAGAATTCAATTGCATGAACGTTGATGAGTCGATAAAAGTTTGAGAACGATCTTGTTCAATTTAGATGCAAAATATGTTGTTAAGGGGCAGGAAAATATGCCATGAAACTGAATATGAACTCTTCAAAAATAGTAATATATTTGTTAGGAATCACAAGTTGAAAAATAAGGCCTCGTTGAACCCTCCCACGTACAAGCTTGTTACCATCCTTAGAGGAACAGCATACACAACAAAAAATCCATTCAAATCCGTTTACATCCATAATACATTCATTTACTTCGAATAGGAACATCTTAATATACAAATAATGGTGAATTAAAATATACGCAAAAATGTAAATACTGTTACGAAATCTCCTAGAGCCGGCCCTGTCGCTCGTAAACGCAAAGTGATATGAGGGGTCGAAGAAAGTACGTAATCTTCTAGGAAATCCCGTCGCATATAGAAAATCCGATACACATCATCAATACCTCTCCGGAAGATTCTCCATAGGCGTACGCAAGTATAAATAGGGAGTTACGACGGCAAAGAGTAAATCAGAGTTTCTAGTGGAGAGAGCTTTGGTATTGCTAAGTGCAGAAATCGAAGTGGAGAGAGTTTTTATTGGATACTTTAGTTGAGCAGTTTGAGAGATTGGATTGTATTGTGATAGAGTTGTAATAAAAGTAGTTCAGTGTGATTTGTAGTTTTAATAAACGAATCCAAGGAAATGTCGTAACAATACTCAGATTGAAACAAACAATTTACACATCACACAATGCTCTACTCCAATAAAAATAAACGGTAAAAAGATTGGGAGTAGAAAAAAACTGTATAGACTACCCACTATACTCTCGTGAGCTTTTTTTATCTGAGCTAAAAATTAAGTAATGGCATTTCTGTGTCAATTTTGTAAAGCTGTTATTATAAACATATAGTAAGATACTAGATTTTTTCAAACCGAAGAAGGTTTGTAAGGATTCTAAGAGTCTTGTTTTTTCTTGAGGGAAGTGTTTCAATGTACTGTTGACAATGTAGGTGTTTGTTCACTAGTTACAGACAAATGGGCTCTTAGCTCCTCATCATACAGATATTTCATTATCGGAATATTAACGTGTTGATGAGTATGCAGTTTACTTCATCCAGAGCATACAGTGAAAAAACAAAAATTGTTGATCAAATAGAAGTGGTCCTTGGAGAAGTTATTATATAGCGAAACACGCGTTTTGTTAGTATCAAAAAAAATTAACCCCATATCTCTGAGATGTAGAATTCATTATGAAAGTGTATGGCAAGCTTTATCGGGACAATAGGCAAGCAATTCTTCGATCTCCTATTCAATATAGTGTGCTAATTTCTATGCACCCCTTTTATTTCATTTTAATCTTTGCTAATCTCTGTTTGAAGAAGGGGACATATAGTGAGGATAAGATATAGGACGAGAACCGAAGCAGTGACAGGCGTGAAAAATTGTGTCTTCCAAATTAATTTACGAAATGAACTAGAAAATATTTCGTGATTATATTCCACTGCGGGGGCTGACGGTTGTTATTGAAAAATTGTTGTTTAATTGGAAAACTGGCGGTACCTACTAAAAATTTTCAATTGGAAGCGATAATTGTCAATTGCCAGGTGTCTATTGCTAACCAAGTATCATTGTAGCATACTTGTTAATAGTGAAGGACAATTATCATTCATTTCATACCATTCAGAATGAGAAGTAATAGTTGAAATTAATTGTAAGAGATGGCTCTCAATCAAGATTGTATTACTGCATGGAAGTTAATGGAGGTCATTTCCAGCAATACATTCTTTAATTTCAATTTTTTTGGGCTTTTACTAATTTTTAAAGTTTGAAACGTTATGACGCGATTTCCTGGTAAGTAATAGATCGATTTGAAAAAAAGAAAGAAGGTTGTGTGAGTCATGGAAAACACCTTCCAAATTCCGAATCATTTGACCCCTAGTCCCAT
Organism: Zygogramma bicolorata; assembly: GCA_032362365.1. NCBI lineage: Eukaryota > Metazoa > Arthropoda > Insecta > Coleoptera > Chrysomelidae > Zygogramma > Zygogramma bicolorata. The sequence continues at coordinate 558,058 of JAVJAQ010002690.1, read as the reverse complement.
TTAATAATTTGTACGGGGTTGTTACCCCCAGCACAGGATAAAAGTTTCACGAATCATTTTTGCATAAAAATGTGTACCTCTAGACATTGAGATGGACCTGTTTTTGTATTTTCGTCAAAACATTTATTTTGTCGAGTGTTAGGGAAGTACAAATTTTCGTTGGAACACGCTCTATATTTATATCCTGATATTATCCCAAAATTCTGAATTTGGTCACATGATCTGGCTCAAATTCATTATTGACTATTTGGACTTGACGTTCATAGGGCGACGTCAGTTTAAGGAACAACCCATTTTGGATTGGCAGTTTATCAGTTATATTTTCATGTCGCTTGCGGAACTTCTTTCCAGAAATACAAAAAGTTGTGAATAAAATTAAAAAAATTAACCCTCATTTTCTTACTATTTTTTGCGAAATATATTTCATCGAAATGGAACTGTGAAAGTGGAAAACGTAAGTTCTGATCTCAAGAGCTTTTTTCTGCGATGTTTATAGCTTTTCCTGATTATTTTCCACTCTTTATATTGTTATATTTTTCTGTGTAAGTTTGGCCATTAATAATTTTTCGCAAGTTTGGGCACTTTCAGAGTGTGATACAATTCATTAGATTGAAGATGTTACATATTCTTGCAGAGTCACCTTGCTTTCCATTAAATTCAAGTGACCCATTTCATCGACTGAAAATTTTCTGATGAATGCCAACTTTCCACTCATAAAGATTGACTTATATATATTCAATGTAGAAAAGGAAATATATCCAAATTTTCTTATAATGTTACATAATCAGGAGACTTTCCATAAAAGAGTTCGACACCATTTACATACATGAGTAATTTGCAATTATTCAACTGTCTAGTGATATCGTCAAACAAGTGGGTGCATAACACAACGATAAAGCATTCATCAAAGATAGTAAACTTTTACGGCCGGTGAATAATGAATTATTAACTTTTTCCGGGTTTCTAAGTCGTGATTTGCAGGTTTTTGGACCTGACGTTTCGTCTGCATTCTGCATCTACGGCAGACATTTTCAAAGGCGATGCGGCAATGGTCGAAGTATGCTTCTCTACTACTAGGCTTCGCTTACATTGGGTAAATCTAATTATTTCTGTCATAATTCGTAATATTTATGAATTGATAGAGTAAAAAAAGTTGTGGAACTATCTCCAAAGAGTCTGAAAATGAACCAGTTCTTATGTTTATCCCGGTTGACACAGGAAACTGTATTCTACACAATTCACAATATAGAACAGAAAGTAGGTATAGAGTAAATTATGTATTTTTGATGGTGCTAAAGTGTTCAATTGAAATATGCTCTCAACCGTGAGTTTATCAATAATGCTTCATTAGTTTTCGATTAGGTTTATTCTGATTCAGGAATTAATATTTTATCTGACTACGGCCTTGATAGTCTTTTTTGACAAAACTCAAGAATTTTTTCTCCCTTTTTTTTCAAGACGAAATAAATGCTATGGAAAGTTCAATCCTTATCGTACGCCCCATGTATTCAGTTGGTGGTCTCTGAGAATGTTTTTATACCATCGAATGGACCAGTGGACACGTTTTTGTGTTTATTATACCTTCGGTACTCCCACATTGTAAAGTAGTGGTCGTTCCGGAAGAACAGCTTGCTCAAAAGCTGTGAATATTCGTCGAAATAATCCGGAAGCACTCAAACCACAACCCAGACTGAATCGAATTAAATGAAAAAGTTCAACACCTGAGGGAGGCGGCATTACTGTGCAATGTATGGGAAATTCGATAAAAAGTGTTTTATAGCTTGTTTTTTCAGGACATATTCGAACAATGAAACAAAATATATATTGATGATGCATTGGTGTATTTATGTCATACACAGTGCATTTCTTCAAGGTCTCCCCTTTTATTTTTTGAACGGATCAACTCAAAAAAATCGAAACTTGGTATAATGAAATTGATCCATGGATACTACATTTTGGAGAGATATTGACACAATATTATCAAGCTTGCGACTGGGCGCCATCTGGAAAAAAAATTAAATGGAAAGGAGAGGTCTTGTGATACATCATTTTGAAGCTCCTGGCGAATACTTCACAACCCTAGAACACCTACTACAAAATGGCGGAACATTCAATAATTGCCTGCACACATCAACGTTTGACTTCATGATTCCAGGAAATAAGCTGAGTTCAGTTCAGAAGATGCTCGAAATGGTTGCCTTAAACGTCTTGAGGTAAGAACAGCCTATCCGATATTTCACGTTGAACATTTTCGAACACAGCAACGTCCATACAAATATTTATTATTCTCTGCCGTACATTCAATATTAAAGCAGGTTTCGTACACCTTCTGCCCCAAATAGCTCAAAAAAAAGTCTAAAAGTGTCAAATCTGGCAAGCGGGCTGGCCATTCCGTAGTACCTCGATGGCCAATCCAACGACCATGGAAAATATCACCCAAATATTTTCTTACTTGTCTAGAGTTATGTGGTGGTGCTCCATTTCGTTGGAATAATAATATCCATATCGAATTCACTAGGATTCTCTTCGACGATTTTGGTTACAGTAGTTGCCAGCATATTCAAATACAATTCCCCTGTTGAATTTTATCCAATTCACCATTTTGGAGATGGCTTACGTGATACCTATCTACTTATAAAATCGGAAACCAAATGATAATATTTGATCTGAACAATGATGTTCGTTGTACCTACTGACATTTTTGTCTTTTTTATGAACAAAAAAATAACCTATCAAACCTTATCGGGTTGTTGGGATTGCCATATGACAGAGAAATTTCTAGAAATATCGATATTAATGTGTTTGTTTTCAGTTAATTATTGAATGTTCCACCATTTTGTAGTAGGTGAAGATATTGACTCCATATTATAGGGTTGTAAAGTGTCCGACAGGAGGATGATGTATCACAAGACCCCCCTTTCCTTTTATATTTTTTTTTCAGATGGCGCCCAGTCGCCAACTGGATGCATCAATTTATTTTTCTCAGGTTTCAATTTTTTTAATCGACCCGTTCAAACAATAAAAGAGGGGGGACATTAAAGAAATGCACTGTATAATAATATATTCCAAGTACTATTCGAAAGTCTTTTTCCTTTCTTTTTAGTTTTTTTGGATCTTGTAATCTACCACAATCTGAAGAAATAAGAAATGATATTGAAATCTATACAAGTGTAGAAGGGAAGGAAGATTTTTATTCTGCACCGAAAAGTTGCTGCCCTTCTAAACTGTGAATATTCCAATATTATTTCTTATTTTTTCAGATTGTGGTAGCATAAGAACCCGAAAAAACTAAAAAGGAGAAAATATATTCTCTTAAATATATGATGAATTAGATCGTGTGTTCTCAATTGTTATTTAGCTAAGGTAATTACGCTATCGGTAACATTGAAAAATCCAAATAGATCACGTGATAACTGCAATCGGGGTATAAGGACCATGCAGAATCCTAATGAGAAATATGACTTTCGGCTAATTCTGTTTAAAATGTGTTATAGATGTATTTTGGAGCTCTCCATGTGCTTCTGGTATTTGTGCTTTGTGTGTGTGTGTGTTTTGAGCGGTATTGGTAATAATTATAATTGTTTTGTTGTATAAATTATTACTGTCATTGATGTAATAAAGTAACACACACACCATCTGAAGCACCCAAATAACCAGAGGCAGCAATTAGGGGGCCACTGCCCTCCACTTTCTGGGAAATATTAACAGAATTATTTAAAGAGAATTATTCAGTTTTACGTCTAATTTTACTCATATCCGCTCCACTTCTAACGTCCAGTCACCGCTACTGCAGATAATATCAATTCTATTCATATACCGTATATATGCGTCGAGGTATATCCTTTTTAGGATATTTCCAGCACATGAAGAATATCCTTGCTAGAAGTTTCACCACAGAAAAGGTGCTCAACATAAAAAATAATGAAAAAAATGCTTGAGATATATCTCAAGCAATATAGTACATACACAAAGTAAATGCCCGCCATATATTTTCCAGTATATTGTTTTACTGTACTTCACATAAAAAAATGTTCCATATACAACAACTCAAACTAGACAGTTCGATAGTGCTTCTGCCTAATTCCTAACGACCATACATGAATCAACAATGGACGCCGTTACAAAAAAGTGTTAGGAGGGGGGCGCATACGCAAAATGTTAGCGAGGGGCACATTTTTTCAAATTATAGTATCGCATTTAATTGAAATGAAAATTCTTCTGGACAATACTTACGAGTGTGGTTTAGAAAAAATTACAAAATCAAGTCGATATCGTGTCTTACGCGGTGTATAGATTGAGAAATCTAAAATCCGCCCCCCCCTTGACCTCAAGAAACGGCGACCTCGACTGTAGGTACCTTATCCCCCTGAAAAATATACATAAAAATATATATCTGAGTAGCTCAGCGGGTTCAAACCCTACTTGGCATATTATAATGTGTAAGTACTCCAACACATGTCAAGTATATACAGAGCAGGGTTTCCCAATCTATGGAGCGAATTTTTAGTGGGCCCTTCATACCGAAATAAATTGGACATATCAATAATGTATTAGCTTCAGTAAAGAACTGTTGTACTCCATTGAATACTTTCAAGGAAGAATCCTAGTTATTCTTAATGCAATTAATTCTTAATGAAATTTTTGACATGAGTGCTGTTTGTGAAAATAAATAAATTGTATGTTTTTTACTTACATTACGAAAAATTTAAGATTTAGATATAAGACTTTCCTGACTATTTCCAATGGAATTTATTGTGGAATTGTCTAAATAAGGAAAATAAAGATATCTATCTATCTATCTATTAAGTATCAAAAATTGTATTTGAATTTTGTTTTTTATTTGAAAAATATCTTCATGCATATTTGTAACGGGTAAATTTTCTAGGGGTGGGTCTCGAGTTTGGTATATAGTTCAAGATGGGTCGTAGTCCACATAACTTTGGGAACTACTGATATAGAGAATATAAAAATTGTTATATGAACATTTGTACATATATGCTTATAAGCATCATGACGTGGACGCAATCATGTACAAATAAAATCTAATTTTGAAGGACTGTATTACGAAAACTACACGTTAAGAAATATAGGGCTATGGTCCTTTCGTTATATATCTTCAAGCCTTCGAGGTCATATGGAACATTTTGGGTCAATAACTTTCAAAGGTTTGAAGATGGCCATGAACTTTGACGAAACTGAGATGTGCGACGAAACTGACATGAAAATATTAATTAGAGTTTTGTTATCGAATAAAGGAGAATGACGTACTTCGTCAATTGATATAAATATAAACGATAAATTCACGAATTAGTTCTCGTTGATAGATCTGGTATGCGACGTTTTATTTAAGATATTATTATGATAAATATTGCAACGTCTGCGTTGTTGTTTTTTTGTGAAGTTACCGATATAACTTCCCCGTATCTTCCGATCAATTTCGTAATATTAATAATTAAATTAATATCTCATTAGGATCATAATTGAATTTAAAACGAATTTCGACGTGAAATTGATATTTAATTGCCAAGACATCTCTATATTTGGCAGATATTAATTGCCTGTTCATATTTCTTCGAACAATACGCGAAATAAACTAATCACGGGGAGAGAAAACGGTTCCGTTACAGTTAGTGGAGTTGCCGTAAGGCGTAAAAATTGTAAAATTTCGGAATCCAAGGCATTTCAATGAATCTTCATATAAACTGTTGGACTGCATTGTTGAAAGGTCAAATAAAAAGGTAAAAAACAAAAAATGTGCCAACTAGATTACAACAAATTTCAAAACAATTTACTAAAAAAATGAGATGGACAACTAAAAAATGTCACAGACAAGGAAAAAATGTTCAAAGCAGAGAATTATATCTTATAGATAATATTTGCATAGTAAGTTTAATATTGAATCATTCATATTTCTCAAAAAAAAACGAAAAACAGCAAAAAAATTGCTTGCTAATGACTATACACAGTGACTTTCTTTAGTGTCCTCCCCACTTTTATTTTTTGAACGGGTCAACTCAAAAAATTTAAAGTTGGATAATGAAATCGATGCATGAATACTATATTTATGATGAGTGAAATTGTCAGATGAAAAATTCGAGATGGCGACTGTGTGTCATCTGGAAAAAAAATTAAATGAAAGGGGAGTCTTGTGACACATCCTTTTGGAGCTGCTGACAAATACTGTACAACCCTAGAATATTGAGTCAACATCTTCCAATTACTATAAACATTCAATAATTTCCTGGATACATCGTTTACTTCATAATTTGAGGAAATAAGCAGAGTTCAGTTCAGAAGATCCTCGAAATGGTTGCCATGAACTTCTTGACATAAAAACAACCTATTTTCGAACACAGGAACATCGATATTTCTTCTACTATTTCATGAAGTTGAAGGGCCAATAATATTCAGGCAATTATTAAATGTTCCGCCATTTTGTAGTAGGTGAAGATATTGACTCAATATTCTAAGGTTGTACAAAGGTGTTTTCTGGCGTTCAATCGTATTCGATCATGTATTCAAAATCAATTCGTAGTGACGTCATTAATAATAAGAATCGCCAGAATGGAATGATTCAATTTGTGTCATATGTCAAATTCAATAATAAAAACAAACTTTTCAATTTTCTCTAACCACGATTAGAATCGGATTTGGCATATAATTTTTTAAGTATTTATCACATATGTGGCTGCATTTTTTGAAACCATTGTACCAAAATTTTTTTCTATTCAAAACATGGACCAACAAGTAGCTATTTTCCATAACCAAAATTTATGAAGAAACCAATCAAATTATCATTGTTGTATGGTGTAATAAATGATAATAATATTCATATATTGCATTTCAGAATGCCACATCATGCTGAAAGTGTTCATGAATTTGTTTAAATAATCATTGCGACAATTTCAGGATCTGAAAACGTTATGATGGTAAAATCTCTTGAAAGGAGGGACACTTTTCATTGCACACCTTTCCAAATTCTGGAAGGTGCTAAAATCGGCATTAACGTGATAATGATAATTCCCCTGCTTTATATTCCACATCCTTACAATGTATTTGATAGAAAGTTTTCAGCACTTTATTGAATATATAAAGCATAAACTATCAACTGACATAACGTTACGTCAAATTCCGTTTCAAAACCAACCCCACGCTAGTTTTGAATCATCATGAATACGTTTCAAATCATAGTTGATGTGACGTCATCGTTTCAAAGCCAGAATGCTTGCATTTGAATCACAGACGAATACGTTTTGAATATATGAGCGCCAGAAAACGCCTCAATATTCGTCAGCATCTTTATAAGGATGTGTCACAAGACTCGCCCCCTTTCCGTTTATTTTTTTCCAGATGACGGACAGTTGCCATCTTTGAAATTTGCAGAACATTCTGAGAATGTTTATAAAAGCATCACAATTTTCTCATAAAGCTTCTCAATTTATTCATCCGTGTGTGAATTGTCGTTATTTCAAAGCTCAAATTTCCACTTGTACTCAAGTACATTGCCAAAACCCTTGTTTAATCTTCAAAAAACACCACATATATTTTGGAGTTGTATTAGCTTCCTGTCAACATCACAACAGTAATGCTAATAGTAACTTTGTCAATAATGACAAAGAACCGATTTTATTCAATCCACCAGATTTTAATTATATTTTTACTACCACATTTCAAACGAGAAGATATTTCAATTCGTGAGAATGACAATCATTGACAGAAAGAGGGCAGAAAATTTCTATTGAGAGATCCTAATAGTTTCAAGTTTATCAATTGCGCATTAAACTTCATGTAGGTTTCAAATGGCTGCTTGTCCGCACTGGGCAATACATCATTATTTCCGTGCCAAGATGAAACGAATAAGGTGCTAGATTTTTTTAATTCAACGATACTTTGATGTCGTGGTTTTGTGAGATATTATTGGAGTGAAACAGTCTAGCACGAAATTGTATTATTGTTTCAAGGGCCCTATCTCAACTTTATACATCGATGGAAACTAGATTGGACAAATACATTCATAGGCACAATAAGTATACTATGTCATAGGCTTCTTTGTGGAGGAATACGTTTCTTAATTATATTCCAAAAGTCGCTGCTATAGCAATGGCTGGACATATATATCAGAATGTGCAAATACAAACAAAGGCTTCTGATGATATTCAAGATAAAAAACCCCAGAGATGGAACTGTGTAAGTACAAAACGAAAGCGAAGTGTTAGTGATTCGCTCAAAATGTAATCAACTTACTGTTATTCAGGGTTATTCGAATTCAATTCTATGCATGGGGATCTCGGAAACGGTAAAAGATAGAGAGATTAAAAAAACTGTTGATACTGTACCTGGGAACTTTTTTTATTGCATTCCCAGAATATGTTCATGGATGTAATTTTTTTAGTCGAAAACATTCATATTATATCGGCAAATGTGATGAACTTTTTGATATTTCTGAAAAGATAATCAGGGCTATTCACTAAGCAGAGTTGTTATGGATAGCGACTAAAAATTGTCGTTATGTTCAAGGTCAGTTGCTGAGCGCGAAATTGGTATTCACTTTTCAAGTTAAGTTGCTACTATAATGACCAGTTGCTGTGAGTTGTGGTTCACAGGCAACTGCTTTAGATATCTTGTTAAGGAAAAACAGCTTACCACCGTCATTATAGCAAGTTATTATCAGAGTTGCTACGACGGTTAGCAACTGCGATAACCACTTTACTTAGTGAATAGCCCTGAATGTCTGATCATCGTCCAGTAAACTATTGTATTTTAAATTACGGCCCTGATATTCGAGCAAATGAAGTTAATACCAAATATTACGTTACTGCACTCTTTGGTAATATTAACGTAACAATCATATTCTCAATAAATTATCGACTATGGAACTTCCATTTTCAATCGAATAATATGGTGTGGTTTATTCATTCAAAAAAAAGGGTATTGTATTGTTTCAAATATGCTTATTGAAAAAAAAAACAATACGTGATGATGATAAAATATTGCCGAAACTGAGAATTACATTTCTTGAAATAAAATGAATGTTGCCCATTGGAAAATGGTAATTAAAAACACAGGTCCGTATTGAAAAATTCAAATTTGTGGATGGTCCAAGTCGGAAATCACCCAATTTGAATTTTTTATAAATATATTCTACCTATATAATTATATATGGTTATGATAAAGTACGAACATATTTTGGGGTCTCCGCTACCAGAGAATATATATATATATATATATATATATATATATATATATATATATATATATATATATATATATATATATATCATTGGCAACTGGCAACACTGCTTGTCGCTTGTCTACTTGTCACTTGTAGTTTTGCTTTTGCAGTATGTAATTTTTGAAGTTTGGACGGTGATTTAGATTATTGGAAATTATTTTAATTTTCTTTTTACGATTGAATTATGTACAAAGTCATCGCTCTCAACATATATAAATAAATTATTCAATAATACCTCCTGCATTTCAATTCTCTTCAATCATTTTTGTCGCGTGACATAACCTCGAAAATCAAAATGGGTGATAGTTCCAAGGATGTAGCTGAAAAGGATCAAGTTGACGAGGAATTATCCAATCTACTAGACAGTACTGTAAATATCCTACATATTTGTTCTTCACTTATAGTTCTGTTCATCTAGGTGCTTTGGAAGACTTTTCCAAGACAGACTCCTCCAAAGGAGATAATGAACAAGGGACAGTGGCCAAAGAAGTTAGCACCTCAAACGGCACTTTACCTGACCACCAGGAATGGTCCAACGATTTTATTCAGCAAGCTGCTAAGCAGTTTGAGGAAAATTTTGCCGGGTTACTAGCTGGGTCAGATCCAAATGTTACCCCGCAACTCATTGAACAGAAATTGCAACAAATGGCAGGTAAAGAGCACTGAAAACATATGACGTCTTAGCAGGTCTACAAATTCTTGATGTTTTTCTATCCGAATAAACCAATGAGAGTAATTCTTTGAAAATTACTCTGTCTAAACTATTTTTAGTTTCTTCATATCCATTTTTTTTTGATGATTAACAATCTTTTCAAAGTTTTAATATTGGATTTGTCATCAAACTCCAGAAAATTATGAGGTCTGGAAGATGAACTTAGTTCAAATTGCTCATTTATTAAGAGTGTATATTGACTAGTCAATAGCTCCATATTTCATCATTAGTTGATGGTTGCCATTGTTCAATTCCTTCCTTTTAACTTTCCTTTTCAGATGCAGCTCAACAAGTACTTGAAAACCCTTCAGATATAAGCGATGCATCTACTGACTTTGCTGCTTCAATATCTCGAGCTGTTCAAGGTCTCAACGCTGGTGCTGAGGGTTTACAAGCACCCATGAATGAAGAAGACTTCATGAAAATGTTCACAGGAGGTGGATCTGGACAAGAAAATGACATTCTACCTTTTATGCAAGGTGATAATTTTTTCTGTTACAAATATCCAACATCAAAGAAATAAACTTGAGAATTTCACCAATAAGCTATATAAACGAAAAATTCAAACAATACTGCATCCATTGACAATGTATGCTTTAGTAGTAGTTGTTGAATGAAAAGTCAGTGAGAAACTATCAAACTCCATGTTTGAACTTTCTATTCGTAATTAAATGGCAGATTTCAGAGAAAGTAGTTTGAATTAGTTATTGTAATGTTCCAGGTATGATGCAGGGATTGTTGTCTAAAGAAGTACTAGGACCAAGTTTAGAAGATTTTGTGCAGAAATTGCCAGAGTACATAGAAAAAAACAAAGAAACATTAGACAAAAAAGATATTGAACGTTATGAAAACCAAAAGAAATTAATGGAAGAAGTACTTGTTGAATTGAATAAAGAAAATGATACTGACAGTAACGATGTAAAAAAGGAGAGATTCAGCAAAGTTTTGGGGCTGATGCAGAAGGTGAATGAATATTTTTTTTATGAAGAAATATATAACAGTCAACATTTTCAGCTTCAAGACTATGGACAACCTCCGTCAGAGCTAGTAGGCGACTTAGAAACACCATTCAATTTTGATCCCCAAGGAAATCCTCTGAATCTTGGAGATAATCCTGGAGCTAATTCTGAATGTAGTATAATGTAAGAAAAGCAACCTTTATATATCCCAAAAGGTATTAGGTACCCACCATTCATTTTTCAAGTAAATAAGATGAGCCAATGTTTGGTAAAACCATATCGTTCACAGATCTGGTGTATTGTTTTTGTAGTGACCTGTAGATTTTCATTTAAAAATGTACATTGATGACATTTGTTTTGTTGAAAATATTTATTATATATTTGTGTTGACTTTTTTCTCAAAATGAATAAAGTTTGTTAGAAATTTTATTTTTTTTTAAGTTTTTCTCCATTTTGATTTATTGTTTGGCATTTGAAAATAGCGTTGAAATGAAGTCCAGTTCTGAGGCTAATTGATAACTTCTATTACTTTCAATTGAATTTCATATATGAATAGTAGACAGTATTTTTTCAAGCGCCATTCTATACAGTAATGAGTTGAAGATCCAGATTCTGAGATAAATAACTGTCAGTACATTGACATATAAATTTTTAATGTAATTATTAGAACATTGTTTGTAGAATAGTAAAAAATTATTGAAAATATTGTCTGATCTGTAAAAATATATCTATTCTTGATGATTATAACGAGTCGCAGCATAATATACTCGAAAGTAACTTGATAAGACCTCCCCTACCCACGATAACGATGGTAAAAGATTCATTGATGAACAATGGAAGAGAAATATTACAATAAAGTTCCCATGAGCCTGAAGATTCCTTGTTTATTTTGAAGAAAAAAATTGAGCGAGTTCTTACTTGATGAGGCGTAAGTCCTATTATGATTTGGAGTAATTTTATAACGATCACTCATTTTATGAATTGTTGACACTCTTTTATATATCATTATATATTTTTATCTAATGGCGACTACTTCTTTTCTATCAATCAATTATATTTCATTCAGAGACCCTATTATGAGAATAGAACATGCCAATCACAGTCAGGTTGAAGGAGTTGTAATCCTTAAAAAACATATAGCTTCACAATTAAAATGCACAATCACAGTATAAACTCACTTATAGAGATGATAAACCAAAGCTTTGAAGCAGTCATACACAGTCTTTTTTGCGATTTAAGTAAAGCTTTTGATTGTGTCTGCCCCAATATTCTGCTCTCAAAACTCCGACATTATAAATTTTCCAAAAACAGTCTTAAACTTATGAATTCTTATCTTGAAGACAGGTAACAGAGTGTATTCTTGAATGAAAAGCATTCAGTTCCACTCCCAATGGAGTTTGGAGTTCCCCAAGGGTCAGTACTGGGGCCAACCCTTTTTTTGATTTATATTAATGACAAGACTTAACGACCCTAGTGCTAACTTTGTATCATTTGCAGATGACACAACCATATCCAGCTGTCGTAATGATCTTGATATTTTGCATACTAAATTTGAGAACATACAGGTGGAAATAAGTGAATGGTTTGCCACACATAAACTTAAGCTCAATGAAAGCGAAAGCAAAATGGTTACATTTTCCCTGCGTGAAATGCCCCACATAAATAATCCAGAATACATAAAGTTCCTGGGTGTTCATATTGACCCCAAATTGAACTGGAACGTACAATCAAACAAACTTTTTTCACAACTTTCTGAAAATACAAAGCTATTGAGAAACTTGCAAAAATCCGTCTCTAAACAAGTATTAAAAACCGAGTTTCATGGAATAATTCAATCACAAATATCCCACTCAATATTGGAATGGGGACATGCACCCAGTGCTTCAAATATATTTAGCATCCAAAGGAGGGCAGTGAGAATTGTCGATAATCTTTCCTATAGACAGGGCTGCAGAAGCAGCTTCATATATAATAGAATACTTACTCTACCATCATTATACATATTACAATGCTTGCTGCATGTGAAAAACCATATTGCAGAATACACTACCCACGAAAAAATTCATAGTCATAGTACTCTCAATTTGAAAGTGAATATTCAAAAATCAAATATTATCAAGTTCAGTTACCGAAAAGAATCAAACTTGAAGATAAGCCATGGAGGAGAGACTATTAAAACAAGACAAAATTCCAAATTTCTCGGTATCGAAGTAGATGCACAACTTAACTGGAAGGAACATATCAACTTTCTTGCCAAAAAACTCCGCTCATCCATTTTTGCAATAAGAACAATAAAATTACACGTAAACCATAATGCAGCCTTGAACGCATACTATGCTTATATATATTCCAGACTAAAATATGAAATAATATTCTGGGGAAATTCTGTTGAAGTGAACAGAATTTTCAAAATGCAAAAAACCTGTATTAGAAATATTTTTAAACTCAAAAAGAAAGACACAGTTGCAGGGAGGTATTCAAACAACAAAAAATCCTCACACTGCCCTGTATTTATATTTATGAATGTGCATATTTTGCGATAACAAATTACAAAGAATTCATGAAACAGTACGAAACGGATCATTTCCACTGCACCAGATCTTTGAAACTGAAATTACCCCAAACGAAATTTGCCCAAATACAGAAAAATGTTGTGTCTCAAATTTTGAACAATGTTCCTCAAGAATTTAGAAGACTCTCCAAATACAAGTTCAAGAAGAAATTCAAAGAGTATTTGATAGAGAAAACATTTTATGGCGTTTCCGATTTTTATGATTAATTTTTCCTTTTTATTCTTCAATTTATACCCTGTTCCACACTGTAAAGTATCATGGAATAAAGCTGTTATTATTATTAATAAAACAAATCTATATCTCGATGGCCACAGAGTCAATAGAACTAGAAATGGCGTAAATTACTATGCTCCAAAATATAAGGGATGTACCACTGAATATATTTAGGAATGAAATTAAGGAGTATCTTATAAAAAAATCATTTTATTGTATAGAAGAATATTTTAACAATTTTCAAGACTTGTAGCATCACCAAGCCTGTATAGTGTTAACAAACGGCTTCTATGACCCAAACGGTGATTTGAGCAAATTATTTTATGTAGAAATTTACTTATATGTGACTGTATGTTTGATGTTTAGTTTTAGCTAAATGAGTTGTCCCATTCGACGTGTACTAGACTTGTGTAAACTTTTGTATAAGCACTAAATATTTACTACTACTACTATATTGGGACATACAGTAGTTCACCATTGTTTCATATGAAAATACTAGCTAAGGTCGAGGAAAAAATAATTTTTGGAAATTTTTTCATGGTGCTTCATAATCTGGATAGTATGGTCTAATTTCTAATGTTTCCTGGCAACCTATTGCAAGCTTTTCTACTTACTAATCTACGTCCCTTTGACACTAGATCAAGATAGTCAAGTCTGGCTAAGTATTGTTGCCAGCTCTAGTTTGATATGGGTGTACATGTGTACATCATTATATCTCAGGAGCATATTTTTTCTGGTTCTATGAATATAACATACCACCTCCGATAGACTAATGGCAGGATATTCTATTCAGCAAATAGAGATCTACAGGAGATTCTGATTTAAGTTTTCAATATTGCTCGTTTTTGTGATAAAGAGCTTGTGCTGCCAGAATTGTTTCCAATGGCCAGGGTTGGGCTGATTAAAATCATGATTTAAATCAATTTTTGTTTTTTTTTATTCAGAACCAGATAAAAACATAATATAAAAGTTTTCTCGAAGATCAAAAGGAGCATCTGCTTTTAGCAAAAACAACAAAAAAAAAGTACATAATTCTAAATTCTTGAAATAAACGTAAAACCTAAATTTTATTACTCTATATTTCCAGTCTATTTATTTTCGTTATACAATTTGAACAAAAACACGAGTTTTCCTCCTTTTTCTATGCCTAATCTGTTTCTAATATCCGAGTGTACAACTAGCGAAAAGCGTGAAATTGTTGGGCAACGTCAATTTATACATTGAGGAGAACAAGCCTCGACAGGAATGCTCTTGCAAAAGGCACAAAAAACGCGTTCGTGCCTCACTCGGCACTGTATAGCGAGTGTATAGGACAGAAGGAAAATAAATCGCGACAAGAATTTTCTTGCAAGAAGCGCGACAAACACGTTGTCACAAGTTTTTGAGCCGCAAATTCTATTAAAAAATTTTCAGACTTATATATTAAAATAATCAACAACAATTTCAAAGAATCAAAATGTTCAAATTTTATATTCAAATTTAAAAAATCAAAAAAGTCGTGACTTTTTTAAAAAAATCAATGATTCTTGATCTTTTTAATAGAAATCAGATTTTGCCCCACCCTGCCAATGGCATTATGCCATACATCAAGTATACCTGAATATCTGCAATATTGCTCCCAGACAGTTCCTATCGACAATATTTGGAATAAAACCAAATAGATATATTTCAGGATTTATATTCTTTTTCATTTAATATAATGCATATTATGTTCATGCCAGAGTGTTTCTTCCAGAATCAATCCCAGAAATGTTTTGGTGGATGTGTACATTTTTATTTATTTATTCAATATACAGCTTCCAGACAGAACAGGGTTCCGGTATGAGGAAGTCAAAAAAAAATTATGAACTATAAATAATAAATTGGAATATAATATTCATTTGATAATTTGGTGAACATCATTATGCAAGCAAATTTTTTTTTGTTCCTTTGAAAAAATATGACTGGATTTGAATGATTTTATTTTTTTCTGGTAGTTCATTGAAAGTTATTGATGCTGATGAAATGGGGTTATTTTTTCCTTTATTGGAATGAATCATATTTAAATGAAAGTTATTTGATATTCTGGTATCGTGGCCATGTAAATCATAATTTTTTGACAGTTTTATATAACATTTCTGAAGATTTTTTGTTAATTTATATATATACTTAGATTTTTCATAATCAATTAGATGATCTTAAGTCATATTATCTGTTACTTTATATAAATCTGCAGGAATATCCCACGGTTTTCTGAATATAACCTTTATTGCTTTGTTCATTAAACGATATATTATATTTTTTTGTTTAAAGCATGAAGACCAAACTGTAATGAGGTATCTGATATGAGAAACAATGAAGGCATTATATATTAGAATAAATAAGCTGAATCATCTATTGAGAGCAGAATGACAGAAATTTAAATTATCTTTTGTTATATGTTCATCCGATTCATGATGAAACCAGACTTCTACTACATTTATACAAACACTTTATTCGTATTTCTTCTCTTTATTCAGAATTTCAATCGAATTATAAAGGGTATTAAGAAAATCAGAATGTAAAATTCCAAAAATTTTCATCATCAATGCATACAGCAAATAAGCTGTAAAAATGTGTAAAATCATATGAACTTTGCCCCTAGGCATTCAAATCACAATCATAAAACTAAAAAATGCTACTAACATTAAATAACAAGAGAAACAGTTCCTTAAAATCGACTAATAAATTCATTTATAATACAACAGTCCATAAAAATGTTCCTTCCAAACAAAATATAAGAACTGATAATATTTTACAATATTATTTTTCCAAATATCAAATATTCAGTTGTTTTTTATAAAAAGGGTTAATGGGAGTTGAGCTGGCACTAGTTTTCAACAGAGGTTTCAGAGGTTTTTTGTGGGCATCGTATGGAATAGCAGGAGAACTCAAAATTTGCGCGTGATGCTCATGTACTTCCTGCGACCTATTTAGCCTTGTATTGATTTTCACCCTTTTTGTATTAGTAGGTGTGGAAAATGGATTCTTAACCAGGCTCGGATCCAAACTTAACCGAGATTTTCCTTTGATTTTTTGCATTGAAGAATTAATGATATCGTGAAGGCTCTGATTTTGTTTTTTTCCTTGTTTTTTCATTTTGGCTACATATTTTTTGGAAGGTATGCAAATTTCATATTCTCCTTCTAACAGCGGCTCGTCCCACCCTGACTTGGGGAAAACTTCCTTTTCTTTCGGAGGCGATTCAAACAGCTTAACTGGCGCCAATCCTGCGAGAAAAAGACAAGTAGACGTGAGTTTCCTAAACTGGTGTCTGCCCTTTCAATATCTTACAGGATAAAGGATTACAGTTTTCTACGAAATTGATGAGAATTCAACAATTATTGTACAAAGTAAATTTTTCTCTTATTGGGTCATGCGATTAATGTTTGAGTAAATGCTTGGACTGAAATTTTAGAGAAACTTTTTCGTTAGAGCTTTATGCTGAATTACATTGTCAAGGCCCATTATGCATCTATGAAGAGTTTCTGAATATGTTGAAAAAAACATCTTAAACCTCTTTTTTATTTAAATATGTTCTTTATAAACATCATTAATACTTGTTCAACATTTCAACAAAGCAATGCCCGTGAGATACAACTGAAATTTTTCAATTTAGGTGTCAAGTACTTTCCAATTAATATTTTCACTTCACTGTTTTTCTGCAAGGTCTCCTGATTTCAATAAAACTTTATAAGACTCATACTCGTGGGTGTTGAAGCAGTATGAATTCACTCAAGAAAATGAGATAAACATTAAAATAAATATGTTGATTGTAAATAAGACACATTATTTAAATAAACGGGCTTTATTCAATTATAAGTTTCAAACATAACAAAAACTGTCCTGCTTAGAAAATGTAAACAGGTATTTTCTAATAAGAAAAATAATGAGAACTAACCCGATTTAGAAGATTCATCCTCTACGACAGGTATATTGTCATGTGGATTTGAGCTTGGTTTCCTTGTCTTCGGAGATGTTTCTGATTTTGATTTATTAGGAGAAATGGTGAATGCATTAGTTCCTCCAGAAGTTTTACTAGGTTCTTCTACAGCCTCGGTTGAGTTGCTAAGTATGTCTAGAAAATGAAAATATTGATAGACAATAAATCATTCAAATAAATTATTAGAATTTGTCACAAATTGCTATAGTAGAAATTACATTATGCTCGATACATTTTTTCTGCAATCTCATGTACAAATTGTGGATTTGGAGAAAAGAACTTTGAAGAATAAAATTAATTTATATCACCGAAAACTGTAATATGATTTACATGTTTCATCATCATGTATTTTTCACAACTCATCAAAATTCACAAATTGTACGAGTTCATGTCTTAGAATGGAAACATTTGATGATAAGTGTAGAATAATGAAGTTGCTCAACCAAGATTGGTCTCAGCTTGCATATTAACGGATCATTTCTTGAATAAAAATGGCAACTTAAGCAGTGCACTTTTTAATTGACTATTTCTTTAATGAAAACTGGAGAACTGCATAATGTACCAAATAAGATTCATATGACTGACAGCTTTTTCAATAGTCGAAAAAAAAGGATGTGTACCATACCTGAGTGAAGTAATGTTGATTTCCCCTTATTTGTATTCTCGTCAACATGAACAACCCATACGCCCGAGTTACGTTCAAAAACACATTCTACAGAATTTTGTTTGGTAGATTTTTTTCGGAGAGCTTTGTTTTTCTTCAGCCTGCCGGCAGATTTTTTAATACTGTTTTTTTCTCTATCATCAGAAGTGTTCAGCTTGGTTTTAGTTTTCTTTGATACATTTATTAGTTCATCAGTCAATCCATCGATATGGTTTTGTTTTTTATCTGCAGCTGGTAATACTTTTTTCTTTGACTTTTTTTGCTTGGTGTTTTCGGCAATATTCACAACTTCTTTCGGGGAAATATTCTTTTTCTTCCTTGGCGGCTCTTCTGCATCATTTTCTTTTCCAATTTTTCGTTTTCTGTCCTTCCCCAAGAGTTTCTGGTCAAATTTTATTAGTTTGTTTGCAGCTTTACGAATATTTATTTCGTAATCTTTGTTTTCTGTTTCAACTTTTTTAACTCCCAAAGGATAAATCCCATTCGCCAATTTCGTAAACCTATAAATTATAAAACGCGGA
The DNA here is from genome assembly GCA_032362365.1 of Zygogramma bicolorata. Lineage (NCBI taxonomy): Eukaryota > Metazoa > Arthropoda > Insecta > Coleoptera > Chrysomelidae > Zygogramma > Zygogramma bicolorata. The sequence continues at coordinate 539,223 of JAVJAQ010002690.1, read as the reverse complement.
AACCATTGATCAAGAAGTTATATTTTGTTATACCAATTCTGCTTATAGCTATCCTCAACTATATTATACAAACCAAAGTAACAGAAAGCTATCGTACTATTAGATAATACAATATTCATACTCAGCAAAAATAACCAGAAAAAATTCTTCCCTCTCTTATTTTCAAATATTTTAATTTCAATGATACATAATGGTGTACATATAAGAAAAAAATATAAGAAAGAAATAACTCGGAGGAGGCTTGGTATTTCAACAGTGTAGAGTATATTTTTCTTAATGCCATAAGCTTATGTTTTCAATGAATTTTTTATGGTTACCGCTCAAAAAAATTGTAATAGTGGAAAATGTAATCTATGGTATTTCTTTCTGAAAGACTTTGGTCGATGGGCTTCTGAGTTGTGTTTCTCCTACAAGAAACTTGCCTTTATAGGAATATCACCCCAGATATAAGAAAAAACTTCTAACTTACTGACTAGCTAGAGATGTGATCAATTTCCTCGATTTTGGCGTACTATTTTTGTGAAACCTGTACTCCAGCAGAGCAGCAGCAACACCTTTAGGATTGAATTTAATTTGAGGAATTTCAACGTCTACTCTCCCAGCTCTGGGGTCCATTGGTTTCTCTTTCGAATCTTTGGCAACTTCATCTTCATCAGAAGACATTATTTCATCTTTATCCAGTTTCACTTTTTTCATTGAATCAATACTTCCTGGAAATCCTTGCTGAAAATAATGGTTAAGTAATGAAACAATTGTAACCTAAAATTGTAGGAAGATATCCCACCTGTCTCCATGCATTATATTTGGCTTGATATTCCAGACCTAAATTTGACTGCCGAATAAGATAAGTGAAAATGAATTTTCTTATATGCGCCTCCTTCCTACCATCCTTGGAAAACACAAAATTCTTGATGAAAGGCTGTAACATCTCAACAGTATAATCTGGTTGTATTTTTCCTTCTGACACCTAAAATTCATACAAACCTAGATATACAACATAATCAAGGTATAATTAAAAATTTACCTTTGCAAGTTCTTCCATGAAAATTTCAACAAAGTGCATGTATAATCCTAAAGGAGGTAAGGATTCTGGGCACAGAATTGTATCAGATAATACATCACAGAATTTTTTTATGTTTGTTTCATTAAATTTGTGATTTTTCAACACAAATAATGTTTCTCTCAGTAGTCGTCGCACAAGCTAAAAGAAAAAAGCAAGGTACTTAGGGATGTTCAAAAAAAATATACAGCTATGAGAAATATAGCCCATACGAAATCTGTAAGACACCAATGATAACTTTATTCAGATTGGACAAAGTGTAGCTGCTACCCTTCCAGTTCAAATATTATTTGGTGGGATACAAAACTCAACTTATTTGTTCCTAGAAACTAGTCACTTCCGAAGACATTGAAGAAGTAATGCAGTGTTAAAACAACAAAAAAAAAACAGGAATGGATAAAATTAATATGAAAAAAATTTGTGGGATTCAAGTTTATGGGTCACCTAATCAAATTAACAAACTCAGTTTTTAAAACATAAATTGTATGTTAAAAAATGAAAAACGTCAAAGTAAATCCAGCATTCGAGAGTGGCAAAAAAACAGGAAACAAAAATTTATCAGCTGATAACTGTTTGGTTTTGCCAATTCTAATGAAATTTGCGCACTTTTGTAGCATAATTCGTGAAAGGCTTCTGATACTGAATAATGCTATTAGCAGAAAAGTAGATATTTGGTATGAAAATCACTTCTATGAAAGTAAACGATTTGTTAACATGTGGGGAACCACAAGGATCAATTCTGGGACCAATTGTCTTTCCCATACACGTGCATTCAATCTAATACCTCAATATAACATGAAAAGTTCACTTATTTGCAGATGGCGACACTTCACTTATGTATAGGAAAATAAGTATGGTGAAATTAAGATGCCTAAAGACCCTGGTGCGATATTGTTAGGAATTTTGAGGCGAAACTTCCACAGATATCATCAATGTCATCGCTAGATGACCCCAATTGTCAGACATTACGAACGTTATATGAATTGATGTTAAATTTTATTATCTGAAAGATATTGGTCCCACTTTCAACTGAATTTTAGTTCTCCTATTGTTCATCTTGGTTTTGAGTAAGTACAAAAAGAGATAACATGGGATCTAAATAAATGAATGTATCCATATTATCATTAACTCAATTTTTTTGAAGCATAATGGAAATATACTTGAACTCGATTTTGAAATTCGTTCAAAGGGTTGACTATTTACATTTTGTCGATTTAGAAAATAGATAAAATTCTATTAACCCTACTGCACGCGTTAGATTTTTTTATACTTCGGTCTCCTGAACAAAATATTCACATGAAATTTTAAGGGGTCTCAACTAGGTAGTTTCGGAGATATGGCCCCCCAAAGACAGAAAAGTGCTTATAATTCGGTTGAAAAGTAATTGAGAAGGTGGTATAGAATGTGCATATTGTGCCGATAGAAAGAAGGAATTTCGAGAAGAATTGACTGAGAAAAAAGCATATGCGTCAACCCTGTTTTTCCTGTCTTTGGGGGGCCATACCTCCAAAACTGGTTGAGACCGCCCAAAATTTCATTTGAATATTTTGTTCAGGAGACCGAAATGCGTAAGTATAAATTTTTTTTTCTAATGCGTGGCGACGGGTTGAGAATTTTACTGGAAAATATTTTTACAAGAACTTGTACTCCGATGTTTACTATACAAATGAGAAAGCAAAGCCTGGTGCTTTCCCTCGGTTAACAAGTTATCGCCTCTCATATTTGGGAAATATTTCATCTTTTTGCACTATAAAACCAGTGAGCCCACGTTAATCGTCGCATTTACACCTTCCACCTTTGCTTTGATCTATTTTTTCCACGAATATTTCCATTTCACATGAAAATAACTCCATTCTGAAGTTTCCTGACGTTCTAGTTAGGAAATTGGAAGTGCATAGTCAACCAACTAATCAGCAAACTATACTTTCTGATTTCCGGTATTGTAAACAAATAATATAGGCTGCCAATCGGTCAGAGTCCAAGAGTAAAAGCCTAGCCAGCTGACCGGTCGACTGACTACACATTTCCTAGGAAATTTGGACAAATTGTGTAACTCTATTCATTGCAAGTGCAATCTGAACAGATTGAATGAAAAATAACGTGAAGACTATTATCATAATACGTATGTGTCGTCAATTTTACCGATATTTTCATAGGTATAAGTTCCAACACCAGGGTTTTAAGGGATCTCAGGTAAAATAACTGTGAACCGTGATTTCTTGCTTTGAATGCATATCCAGAAAAATTTAACGGATTCCCACAAAATTATTTTGAAATTTCAAAACACTTTCATTGCATATTCAACAGTGGTGATGAGGTTTTTGAAAAAGCTCAAGCTCTAGTGATTGCTCATATTTTCTGCTCACACTCCAGGAGCTGGAATAATAGTTAGCACACAGTTTAGTTGCTGATTCAAAATTTCCAAGGCAGCACAAGGGCACCTCCAATTTTTGCACATCTGATATTGCTCAAAAAATTTAAACTCAAGGTCATCAATCAAACAATATTCAATATGAGTTATGCACTTAGGAATGATTAAACCAACACATTGGACGCAATGTGTTCATAAGAGTAATAAAGGATTATGATATTCTAAACACATTCCAGTAAAATGCTAAATTCTTTTCAGGATCTCGGGCCTTTTATTGTCCAAATTGAGGATTATATTTCATGAAATGACCACAAGGAAGCAGCTAGAAAATCATAATAAATAGAGAACCGAAGAATCACCAAACAAATAACTCATAGTTTTCCAAACCAACTAAGGAAATTAATACTTATAACAAGCTTACCATGAGAAACTTGTCCAATCTTAAATGATCTACTCCGAACCATTCATTCGATAAGGTTGTTATTCCTGTTTTGAAAAATAACAATGACGAATCCAGCGTCGGCATGTGAACTAGTTTTGCAATTTTGTTGGCACAATCCTCCTACAATTAATGAATGTAAAATCAAATCTATCAGAGAGAATATAGCTTACCTGAACCAAAGGTTTATCTGACATCCACATACAATAGAACAAACCCTTCCAAATTTTCAGAAGATCTTCATCTGTGAATGCTGGAAGTAAAAAATTTAATACACCGAATTTCTCCAAATATTGAGGTTATACTAACGCATTGTTTTTGACCGATTTTCGAACCATTTTCCGAGACTCTTCAGAGCTTTTTCCCTTGCTCTCTCATCATTTCCAGCTAGAATTCTGGCTAATTTCAATTCCTGTGCAACGAGATATGCCTTTTTGTCTGCCTCATTGACATTTTTCATCATTTTCCCGTTGGTCTGATTCCGATTCACCTTCATATTCATAACAACCATTTCAAACAACTATTTTTTTTAACTTTTTCCCAAATTCGGCACACATGCGACATGCGTTTTCATACCTCAATTAGCAATGACGGGTGACATTAAACTATTTTTTCGATTTTACATTAGCTGCGTTCGAGTTGAAGCCCAAAACGATCCGGGCGCGCACTCAATAACCTTATCGCATTTCTTTTGAAACTCGAAGCCACGGATAAGGCTGGATTCAGACAGATCCGAAATTCGATCGTACGACGACCAGATAGCTTTCTGATTGGTCTAAATTTCAATTTAGACCAATTTACACCAATCAGAAAGCTATCTGATCGTCGTACGATTTGATTTCGGATCTGTCTGAATCCAGCCTAATAGAGTATACGGTCGTTCAATGCCACGTGATTGACTTGTACATCTCACTGGGTAACCAATCAGAAAACATGATTGTCAGCCGGTGTCATTTTTAAACTTCAGCCCTTCTCAAATCATGTTTTCTGATTGGTTACCCAGTGACATGTACAAGTCAATGACGTGGCATTGAACGACCGTATACTCTATTATCCGTGACTCGAAGCGAGTTCTGTTCTATTGTTTTCAATGGCATTGAAAGCCCTGTTAATAGTGTTAATGCACTGAATGCCCTGCTCGCTCGATCGGGCTTCAACTAGAACGTAGCAACTAATTTGTGTATGCAGGGTTGCCGCCAGGGACCCAATTCTTGAAATCGCAGGAAATGTTTCTCTAGAGAATTGTTTCATACTCCCAAATTCTCTTGGGAAATACGAAACGTAGGAATAGCTATTCTTGGGCGAGTTAGGAATGTGTTTCCGGAGGAAACTGTATGAGCGACGTAACTCGAGTACGCTTTCCATTGATTTCATATTTAAACCAATCACGTTCTCAGAAGTTCAATGTTATTGATAGTTTCAGGTTGGTACACTTGGTACCTACGTAATTAGTGGCGAGATTAATGTTCTAGCATTTGATAATTTGATTTGAAATATTAAGATAAGATATTTATTGACCTTTGGAAATTACAAAAATGTTTATGAGACAGATTCACGCAACATAATTGTTTAGGTACGTCAAGACTAGACTAAATGTACAAAATATGTCAAATTATGTAACAATAAAAGATAGTAAAATAAGTAAAAATAATACAATCCTAAAAAACTAGGCTTTGTGTAAAGTAGAATAATAAATAGACAATATTAAATAATTAGGTCCAGATATGGGAGAAAACATCTTCAATGTCATAAAGTGGATTTAACAGCAGTGATTTTTTTACATGGTGTTTAAGTTTGGGGAATGTCTTCCAGTCCACCGGTAAAAGGTTATACGCAGTTTAATTGGCAGATAGTCGGTCTGCTTCATTGTTTTGGTGTAGTTTACTCAAGGTAGTCTATATAATTCTTTGTTGCGAGTATTGTACTTGTGAATTTCGCTCCCCGTATTATTCCCTTTTTTGTTTTTGTCTACCCACAAGATGGCTTCTGTGATATATATACATGGAATTGTTAGAATTTGCATTTTGATGAACAGTGGTTTGGCATGTTCCCTCGATCCAGCCTTCGCCATGGTTCTTACAATTTTTTTTTTGACTAATTAATAGCTGGTGGCACGCCGAGCTTGTGCCCCATAATAAAACCCCATATGTTAAGTAGCAGTGAACGATACCATAGTATATAGTTTTCAGCACTTCAAATGATAATATTTCTCTGAGATTTCGTAATAAGAATTGACTTCTGGACAACTTTTTCTGTAAATCCTGAACGTGTTCTTTCCAGTTTAGGTTGGGGTCTATATGAAATCCCAGTAACTTGACTGATAGATCATTTGCTATGTCCCTATTTTGTGAGAGAGTTATTTCTTTGGTCTTGGTTTTGACCGTCCGATGTACGTCGGATTTCAGATTTGCGAAGTATTTAACGTCGGATTTATATTTATTCATTACTCCCTATAAGCTTCGGTTTGGATTCAATAACATGCAGTATTTTGTTAGATAAACGTGATACAAAAACTAAAACGATATTCAAGAATATACATTTTAGCATTTACTGCGTTTAATAATTTTACATTCATTTCTTTGCTAACAGCAGATCTTCTGTTTGGTTGAATCAAGAAAGGGTCTAACACATTTATTAAATACCTAGCCAGTTGTTTACTCAAACGGAAGTTTTTAATAAATGAAGCCTCATTCAGTGATTCAAATGGATTATAAACTAAAAACCGTCTACGTTCTTGCAAGATCTGTTCTTCCGCGTTGGCCATATTATTAAGAACAAACATATCCTCATAGCATTTTCCATTTTCTCAACTTATGATTCCCACGATATTTTCAAAATAGTACTTGGTGAATACACGCATCAACAATAAACTTATATGTAATCACAACTCCATTTTCCTAAATAACAATCAAGAAACAAGTATCAAATAATTGTACCGTGATCTTGAAATCAAAATCAAGCCACGGAAACTAATGTTCTATGACCAGATTCACGGGTGAATTCGATTTCTCCTACAGAAAACTTGGAGAAATAGTTCCTACTGATTTGATAGGAATTGATTCCTCTTATTGACTTCAAGAATAGCAAAATCAATCACGAATCGAGAGAAAATGACAGTTCCTACGATTTCAAGAATTGGGTCCCAGGGCTGCCAAAATGATAATAAAAGGATATTCTTTTCGAAAACGTACTAAACCTGAGTAGATCGTACTAATTTTTATGACATCAAACTTATACTAGATTTTACTGAAATCTACCACACTACCAACTTCCGAAACACAAGAAGCTGAAAAAGGGTGAGTATGTTGAAAAAAGAGTAAAAATTTATTCATTCTAGTTACCTATTAGGAATAATTTCGTTTTATGTGTATGTTTCATCAAATAACAAATAGTTGGTAAAAGATAATATTATGAATGTGCCCTCTGTTTGTCAGTCACATTGCATAATACTCACTTGCCCATTTTGATGATTTATTCTATTATAGATAAAATGATTCCGAATTTATAAATGAAAAGTGAATTGGTCTTGAATCTCAACTTGAATGACTAGTGACAGCTTGTCAGTTGTCACTTGAATATGATTTTGATGATGAAAGCTCAAACTTTTAACCGTGGAACGATATATATGAGTTGGCACTCAAGGAGTTCTATGCTGAAAATCTAAATTCCCTGAAAATATACCAAAGTTATATTAATATTTCTGAAAACGTATTAAAAATGATATTGTAACACGAGCGTACAAGAAACGACTTGAAAGTACTAAATTTAGTACGAATGTACTAAAGAAACTGTTAGAACTCTGAGAAAAAAATTTATTCTATCCAAAACATAAATGAAATGGAATAGCAATTTATATATTCCAATTATATCGATTTCAAAAAATATATTTAGGGTTGGCGTATGCGACTACGCACTGGATAATAGAGAGTTCTAGCACATCATATATGGAGTATACTGTATGCCTTACAATGACATGTACGCATGCGCAACAGTAAACAAAAGTTATAACGTCTTACATTGATATACAGCGCTATAAGGTATACATTCTGCAAGTTTGCAATAACTTTCATTATTCAGATACGCCTCTATTGGAAAATATTTGAACTATTTCATCACGTAAAACAAAAACAAACTTCTGAATGTGAAATTATGTACACTTTAACACATTCACACACTGATTAGTCTCAGAACTTTGCCAAAATTCGAAAAACACAAGGTACAATACAAAATACAACGTAAACAATAGTAAACATATGTTTTTGACAGATTACGATCAGCTGATTACGGTTTGTTGCCGACAATTTTGAACAGACATCAGCGCCCTCATCGGTAGAAATTCTTCCCAATAACGAACCTGTTCTATCTTCTGACTGATAACAAATGATCAAGTGTTTTGTTGCTGGGGTAGCTTTTATGTTGTTAAATCTCATTAATATTCTCATAGGAATATTTCTCGGAGAGAACTTATTTCAGATTCCGAAAATCCCGGGATTCACTTTTCAATATGAACAGATTTCGATAAAATCGTGAACAGTGTTGAAACTAAACCCTGCTGAATCTAGTGGATTGGTCAAAATTTTGATATTATTTCTAAAATTGAATTGGTCGTTTGATTAAATGGCAGTTTTTTTTCCCTTATAGTTTTTCAATGATGAAACGAATCTCGTCGTCTTTTTGACATATTCTATTTCAAATCTAGGTGAGTTAAGTGGTGTTGTCAGATTTTTTAGAAAAAAATCTGTAACTTTTTCGATTTCCGAAAGTAATAAAAGTTGTCCCTGAAAACGAGGACATTCATGGAATTTTGTGTTATAGTAAACTTATCGAATGTCTACTAAAAAAAACGTCCAAATCGGTTGAAAAAAATGTATTATAAGGCTACTTACATTTCAAATGGTTAAAGCTGAATATAATCACCATACTTTTTCCTTCTTTCCATAACTCACAAATGCATTACCTCAGTTATTCAATGTTTGTGAAGTGTCCTTTATACATATTTATCGGTCATTGTTAACACTAAGTAACTTTTCTACCAGAAAAATTAATTGGTGGAATTATTTTGAAACGGTAGCCGAATCGCCCGCAAAAAATTGTAATATTCAATAGGCCCATATTGTTTTAAATATTTCACTACAGAACAAAGTAACCCAATAATTCTTATTCTCCTCTTTATAGATGTCGCTAAATTCACAATTTCTTTTTGGAATATATACAATATACCGATCATCCGGTGGTATAATTTATTTTTAGCAATTCGTTCCCTTTCAATTGTCGTCGTCTACATGAGTCTGGGAAAATTGTTGACATTTTCAAGATGCATATGACAGGTTATGTAATAATTAGGCATTCCAGATCAGGTTATGTCTGGGGGGGCAAATACCAGTTTTAACCAATCACAAACTTATAAAAAAGAAAACAAACGAAAGTTCCTGGAGGGCAGATGCCGCCGATTGGTTCATTTTGGTTTATTTGACATTTTTGACAAGTATCTCTAATGCCTAATTGCAATTACCTTCAACCTTGCTCCACATGCTTTATTTCTTGCAGTAAGAACCATACTTCAAAATCACGCGTAAAATTTACATTGTTTATATGTTTATATATATTTTTCATTTGTTTTTTATATTCAGTAATGGAAGAACAATTAATTGTTGAAACAAATTGGTGTTTATAAACTCTAGATGATCAGAAACAAAAGCCAGTCGTTGTATGTATACAGGATGTGTTCGCAGAATATTATTTCTTAAAATAAAACTATTTTCAAACATTACTCCCTGCACCATTTTGAAAAGGGTTGAGGTTTGCAAGTAGTTTCTTGTATAAAAATCACCGCTTTCGATTTTCTTTTTAACACACATTTCAATGTGTCTAATTTTTGTTGTGCAACAAGTTTTCAAGCCCTGATGAAAGTGCAACAAGTAGACACAAGAGTGTCTTCACAGGTGAAATTGGAACAAACAGATTAAAACTCTGCTTTCTGCAAACAATTTATTTCAAGTTAGTGCTTTGAACATCTTTTCATAATATAAAGCTTATTAAAGTATATTACATATTTGTTCGATTTCGTTTTTAGAAACTTTCTGTCAAGTGCTTGATTTGTCTAGATTTTGGTAACAATTGTATAAATTTCTACTCAATGTACTATAGAAGCTTTAGTTATTCGTTTCGAGGTAGGAGACAAAATAAATATATAAATAAATACCTATATACAAAGATGCCTTTTTTCAAATGAGCATTATTTGTCGCTATAAATCCAAAACAACAATAATATTCCATCTAAAATATCAACAGTTTGATAATAAATAAATGTATCATATGAATTTATCTAAACATTCTCTAAACAATCTTAAAATCGCATATCTGAGCAGGGCATATCTCAATAAAGAAAGTTTGTTTGGATTTGCCGTGCGCAAATATTTTACTATGAAAACAGAGACTAGATGTGATATGAACGAACAAAAATATCTAAGTACAACTTCTTTTTCCCACTGCGTGAAATCACACACTTTAAAAACAATCAATAAATATTTCAATAAAAATTACAAAAAAACAACAACAAAAATTGTACATGACTATTGACCGGCAATGACTTGTAGACGAGTCCACACCTTCGTCACTGAACAAAGGATTATATTAATAAAAAGTAAATACATAAAATTTACACAGAAAATAAGGTGTCTATTTGCGTGTATGTATATATAAATTTGGTGAATTCCAACATCTGATTCTAAATAAAAATAAAACTAAATACCGTCTCAAAGGTGTGCTTTAGTGCCTTCTTGTTCATAAAATAGAACGTACGCCTCGCCACTTACGAGGGATTTCGAGGAAATCGGTGACACACTGAAATAAAAATTGGGAGGATTACCTTCAATGGCAGTACAATTATTTAAAAAAAAATGACGAATAAATCTCTAGTAGAATATTCCCTGAAAAATTAATGGTTGGATGGTAGTCTAGCCGCCTAAGATTCAATACGCGGTCACGGCAAGACATTTTTCTGGCTGACTCGGCGGGATAGGCAGTTTTCAGTTGCTCAGATACCAATCTTGGTAGGTGGGATATCTGGATTGAATACACCTACCGACCCGGTAGCACTGTGGGTTTTTCTGGGTTTCCCCGAAATAGCAAATGCACTACCGTAAAATCAGTAAGACGCCCCAGAGCGTTTTGACATCGAACATAATTAGCCGACCTTTGACGCACAAGGTTCGCTCTTCTGGATGCACTCATAGGAAAAGCGAAAATGTAAATAATATGAAGAAGGAAGTATAGAATAGAAAAGTCAAAATTTTTTAATGATAATTTTTTTTTTCGAAAATCACATCAATTGTATTCCCCAATAATATTCATTTGCTGTTGTTATTATAGTTTCACTAAAAAAGTTTCATACCTCGTGAACTTTTCTTCAACTTTAGTCAAAACGCTGTATAAAGGAAGATCTATGAATATAGATTGTAATTGAAAACTCTTTTTGAACAATCTTCATTATTGTTATTTTTAATATATAAATTCCGATTTTGTGTATAGCACCCTAAAATAATATGATTTTCAGTTCTTCTTTGTCTATACTATCTACATTCCGTTTAATCAATATGTTCGGCAAGTAAATATTTTTTTCTCGAAACGTTATCGTCTTCTTATTATAATTCAATATTCTGTTTTATTTTTCTTTTTGTTGTTTCATTGTAATTCTGAAAAAATAATTTATTCAATGAAAATATGTAATTAATATAAAGTTAATGATCAGTCTCATACCAGTTTGAAATTGTTTGACTGTTCATGAAATTCCTTTATAGAAAATTAGTAATAATTTAAACATATCCTATTATGATTTCGTAATTGCTATTGAAAAAAAAAATAAATGAAACATTACCTACTACCTAATGATATTGTTTTAAAAAAAGGTATTTTTCAATTCAGTTATTATTTGAAGCCATAAAAATAATAAGGAAGGGAAATTCACACAAAACGCGTCACAAATGGTCGACACGAAATGTAAAGTCAGATTTATCAGCAACCATGGCAACCATATACATACATAATGTGATAGTGGTAAAATATTTGAAACCTGTATTGCTGTGGCGATTGCTAGTGAAACCAGATTTATAGTGAATCGCGATGGATGACCGAAAGTGGTGTTATCCAAGCACAATTGAACATTCAACGATAATTGATGCATTTATGATGACAGTATATTTTGCATCAAATCTCGATTTTACGTAGGAAGAGTCCAAATGAGTGAAAGCTGCGAGGTAAACATGATGTATTTGAGTCGATAATAGATAATAAGGAAAAAATCACACATGATCATTTCCATTTGGTAAACCAGTTTTTCTCAATCCTTTGGAAAAAACTCAATCCAAATTTGTACCCCACTAACCCCCTCAGTTTATAAAAGGTTCCCCAGAAAACGTTATTAGGCAATATCACCGTCATCAACTGAATCAGTTTATCCTGTATTCATTGCAACAAATTCATCTAGACAAAGATGACTGGAGACCTTCTGATGGTTTGAAAATCGAAGAACACAATCCAAAATAAAGGAATAGCGATATTTACGACTTACCGGGAATCATTGTACTCGTGCCACGTTCCCGCGTAAGGGTGTCGGCAGTAAGCCGTGTAGTGGCCGCTGTAAGTAGTGCCGCTATGGTTGGAAAGCGCGTAGAGGTTGTAACGGCAAGGGGCGACATTAGCAGCAGCATAGTTGCTCATGTCCAGGCCTTCCAACGGGAAATCGATGGTTACGTTCAATTTTCCTCTGAACCTCTCCGTCGGGGAAAAACGTTTCAGATCTATGAATGCTGTCAAGGATGTACCAACCGAAAGATTTTGGATAATGATTTTTTCTCTGAAATTTTTCGTTCTGATATCCTTTTTGTAGCAATATACAGTGTCCCTACACTTCATGAATACATCCTCATAAGTCAGTTGTTGAAAATGCTATTCAAACTATCTTGGGAGATGTTGAATGATATTGAATTCGATGAATTCGGAACAAAAAAGCTAATTCTATAGAAAAAACTGAAATTTATATTTCATGGATTATCTTTTTTTAATGTTTTTTACCTTTTTCGGGAAATTTCAGCTGCGAGATAAAATGATATTACGAGTAAATACAAACAATATAGATAGAAGAAGCAATTTAAAAACCAAATTGTGGAATAATCTTTGTCGGAGACTTTTAAAATGCTAATACATTTTCTAACTCTTGTTCTTTCAGATTTTTCAAAAATATTTTGTTGAAAGGGATTTTATTAATATTGATATATAAAATACTTTTACTTATCACATAAAATGGACTAAATAAAATGAAAAAATTACACTAGTAAATCGATGGTTAAAGTGCACCCCTTCCCCTAAGTACATTTCAATAAATTTTAAAGAAAAAACGAAAAGCGATACAAATTGATTGATTCGATAAAAAAAAAAAGTAATAGGTGTATGTTTCATAGTTTCCAATAATTGTTGGACAAAAAAACTGAAATTTTGAAAAAAAAAACAGACTTATGGGGACTATTACTCTTTTCAAACCCAAAAAACAATAATAACTAGATCTACTATCAATTTAGACTGATCTAGATTCTCTGAAAGTCAATCTATAGAAGTAGCACATGTATTTTCCCAAGAAACATCACATGTTAATGTAGAGTTTTTTCAAATGTATTAAATTTCTTCATTAGGAAATATACATTCAAAAACTTGATATAGAACTTCAGTAAATAGAAAAAAAGAAACCAAAGATGAATGGCTCTACGTGTGACTTATTTCAGTGAGAATCATATTTTCATTTCATTTTTGACAACATAAATGAAACAGCAACTTTTTGGTATATGGTTAGTAAGATTTTGTGTCGACTCTAAAAAGGGCAATAGTTTATACATTTAATTGTTTTATTTTGTGAAGATTCGAAAGAAAGGTTTCAAAATATAGATGTTTGCTTTTCCCCTATTTATAATATTTAATGCATCATAATCATCAAACGAATAAAATGTTTAAAAAAAAGGATACGTATCACCAACACCCGGGGGAACTTGTGGATCGACAATGATTTGGTGCATTTCCGCCTTTCTTTGCACTTTGAACACGTCTGAAAAAAAAATAATCGAAATATTTCGACCAATCGCCCCTTTTGCATCGACCTACCGGCTTCTCGTCCCCGTCCAACGTCTCCTCTCTGGTAAACGAATCCAAACACTGAGATAATCTCAGTTGACCTGTTCTCTGCGGGATCGGTAGCGACAGGTCCCAAAAGGGGTCGAAAGTGACAGAACAGTGGCCGCAATACGTGCATTTCAACGTCGATTTCAATTGGCCGACGAAGTTGTCCACTATCTTCGAGTTGTCCATACGAAGGTACCTCGACCACGATTCTTGTGCTTTCTCATTGTCACTGAGAAAAAAAAAACGAAGCTACAGGATGGGCCCGTAAAAAAATGTTCCAGCCAAAAGTTGTGAAGTATTATGAGACCTAGAAAACAGTTTTTTCGATTTTCGATTACGACCACTGTTTTGGTCTACAAAGCGTTCCAAAAAAAATGAACGCCTTACAAAAAAAAAACACCCATATAATCTAAACAATTTTTTTTGTTTTTATTTTTTCTTCAGATGAAAGTTATAACAGAAGGTTCGAAGATTTTATTGAAAGCAAGCAAAAATTTCTGCGATCAAAACTCTAATAGCCATGAAAAAATCGAAAAAAAAAAAACTGTTTCCCATTTTTCGATTACCTTCAAAATCTAACCAGTTCTGGAACTTTATGAGGGCTAAAACGGCCCGAGTTTCGCCGAGATACTTCTTTTCGTTACATGGAATTTCCAACGCCGGACAAACAAACACACACGGACATACAGAAAAAAATCAAGTTGGGCTCAATCGGCCTATTTTTTCACGCTATTCATTTTATCCAAATGAAATTTTTCGATATCTCTTCGAATTAAAAAGTTGGGTCCGCTGCCCGGTAAAATTATGGCCGCCGATATACACATAAAGTAAACCACACACAACTAAACAATATCAAGCACCGGTACCTACTAACAGAGGAATTCAGATCCAATAAACCAGTACAATATGTAATAGGCATAACCCGAATGATAACCAAGTATTCAGCTGGATAACTGTGATGTAAGTCCCTTCCTGGGGTTTTAAATATTTGTTAGTATTTCTTGAATAATTAAGGTTTATGTTTTAAGTTCGAGGTTGCAAAATTTCATATCCACTGAGACCGATTTTATCTTCATTTGCTACCGCATATAAAAACTTTTGTAATCATCTCAATACTTGTGTGTACTGGACATGGCGGCCTTGAGGGAAAAAGTTCAATAAATACATATTCCGTTTTTCAGAAATGGTTGCAAATGTAAGTAACTATGTTGAACATTTTTTTCATTCACTTATGAATTTTGCAGAACTTTTGTTATTTTTTTAAACAAATTGCAATGGAAAACTGCAACAAATAAAAAAACATAAGGTTCCGCAACTGTAACAAGGTTGCAAACTTAATGCATGTTGTAAAACAATATTACCGGTAAAAACTTTTCGAATTATTGTGAATTAATTGTCTATCTCTACTGGCCTAGGGTATGACTATCATTAATGAAAGTAATACTGATTGAAAAATGATTTGAATATAAATTATTGAAAATTTTTGTAAATTATTATCATTGTATTCATTATTATAGTTTGTTTGACACTGACATTTTGAGTTTTCTCTAGCATCCGTTAAAAAAACATAAGGTTCCGCAACTGTAACAAGGTTGCAAACTTAATGCATGTTGTAAAACAATATTACCGGTAAAAACTTTTCGAATTATTGTGAATTAATTGTCTATCTCTACTGGCCTAGGGTATGACTATCATTAATGAAAGTAATACTGATTGAAAAATGATTTGAATATAAATTATTGAAAATTTTTGTAAATTATTATCATTGTATTCATTATTATAGTTTGTTTGACACTGACATTTTGAGTTTTCTCTAGCATCCGTTTGATATGGAGTATATCTTTCACAATCGAGAATGTTTCTCAATGCACGATTTTGTTTTTTTTTTTGAAGAATTTTATTTTGTGTCTTATTTAGTAAAAATAAATGATCATGGATATATGGTTCCATATATCCAATCATTTTGTCCAGTACAAGACATTACTGCTAATTTTTTTTTTCTATAATAACAGTCATTTATTCCCAAGAATAATTGATTCTCATTACTAGTTTCATTGCTACATATTCAGCATGTTTTAAAAGTTCAAATGTTCATCAATAAATACACCCAAATACTTTATTTCTTTCACTTATTTTATGTTTAGTCCAATAATAGGAATGGTACTTTTTGCATAGCTATCAAATGCACTATTTTTGGTTTTCAGTAACATAAATTTTGTTTTATCACTATTTAGTTTCAAACTATTATCCTGAACCCATCTATGAATAATTTCATGTTCTCCATTCAATACAGTAAAAAAATATTTTTAATGTCATTTCTAACGAAATAGATGAGTATATCATCCGCGAGTAATCAAATTTTACATTTTGTTACATATTTCACTAAATCATTGATAAAAATAATAAATGAATTCAGGCCTAAAACGGTTCCCTGAGGAACTCGAAATATATTAGTTTTTACATATGAAATAACATCAATGAATTCAGTAATTTGAGTTATATCAGTCAAATACCCACTAAACCAAGATATAAAATTTCCACCTAATCTAATTTCCAATAAATTATACTGAACTGGAAGCAATAGAAAAAAAAATTTGATATACCACATTTACAATCACTTCAACCAATCAGACATGTAAGGATCACATAATGACAAAAATTCGACAAAAAATGTCCAATGGTATTTTGCGGCAAATGGAAACAAAAGCATGTGTTGAATAGACCAATAGTAAAATCCATCCATCCAAGAAATAGTATGTATTTTTAATAGGGAACATCTTGAATTCAAGCAGATAAATTCAGTGGTTCATTAACAAAACCAAAAAGAAAATCACTTATACACGATATAGTCATGGGTAAGATATAATAAAATGATAAAGAAAAAAAAAGTGAATGAAGTTCAAGATAATGAGTATTTTTCAAGTATTTCTTAAATAATAATAATAATATAAGTTTATTCATGAATAGATAATAATAATTACAATTCGAAAATTTTATGAATATACATTTTCATGAATAAACTGAAAAACAAACCTTAGGAAGAGAACTTGTTGTAAGGTTAACTGAAGGTAATAACAATTTACAATCAATACATTTGAAGTTACATACTTAGATAATCATCTATTTAAAGAAACCAATTTCATAAACTATCCAAAAATGTGTCAAAATAAATTCGAGAGGTCTTGATAATCCATATTTTACTTTTTTGTTCAAATGATGATAATGATTTAATTTTTTTGATTTCATGTGGTATTTTGTCATAAAGATATGGTATCATAAACTTGTATTTTCTTTGTGCATTTTTTTTTATTTCCTTTTTAGATGTAATTTCAGCTTTATTTCGAGTTTCATATTTATGTTCATTATAATTTATATTCTTTTTCTTTTCATGAACAATAATTCAGTTGAATATTTCCAGTCCTTATTGTAAATTATTTTCAGAAATATTTTTTGTATTATTTCCAGTTTATGTTTATATATTTTAGACACCCCGCTCCAGCCTAATATTCCATAACTTATTTGGGATTGTATTCAGGCAAAATATAGAATTTCAAGTTGTGGTATTGTTAAAAATCCTTTCAATTGTCGAAATTTGGGAAGAAGAATTCAAATTTTTTTTTACTAGAAAATATATTTGCTGATCCCATTTCAGATGTCTATCTATCATTATGCCAAGGTATTTGATACAGTCACCATCCCTGATTTGTACAGTATTAGTAATTTTAATAGGGCCCCAATTTGGTACGGAATTTTCGTAAGAAGAAAAGGAAAGATATTTTGTTTTATCGTAATTTATTGTAAATAAATTGTTATCGAACCATTTTTTAACATTTTCAAAATCTTCTTGTACTAATTTTTTTAACTCTGTCCAACTTTTAGCAGTGTAAAATATAACAGTGTCATCCGCGAACGCATGAATTTTTCCTTTGGATTAGAGTAAAAAAAGATCGTTTAGATAAATATTGAATAACAAGGGACACCTAAAACTGTACCCTGTGGTACACCATATTTGAAAAATTTTGGATCACTAAATGTGTCATCAATATTAACTTGTACTCTTTCGTTTAGGTAATTTGCAAATAAATCTTGGGTTATTCCGCGAAAACCAATATTATGCAATTTTTCCAAAAGTAATTCATGACTGGCTGTATCAAATGCCTTTGCTAGGTCAAGAAAAACACAGATATTTGGCAATCTATCATCGGGTGATTCATAAATATTACTTGTTAAATAAGTAATAACATTTTCTGTAGAAATATTTTTCCTGAATCCAAATTGGTTGGGAGATAAAATTTTTTGTTGTGTTAGATAGTCATCAATTCTAGATTTTAAAATTTTTTCAAATTTTTTTGCCAGAGTAGATATTAGTGTGATTGGTCGGTAATTTTTTATATCACTTTTATCTCCGCCTTTGAAAGTAGGTTTGATTATACCAATTTTAAAAAGTTTTGGACATATTCCAGTGTGAAATGAATTAGTATTGTTTGTATTTTTCAATGTTTTTCGGCAAGTTGTTATAACAGGTGACGCCTTCATACAAAATACATTTTTAATAATAATTTGTTCTAAATTTAGCCAGAGAAAAGTTATCTACTTCTCTTGTTGAATAGTTATGGGCATTTATGTTTAATTTCAAATTCTCATTGATTAGGTTATTTTTGATCGAATGAATAAATACTGAAAGTCGGTATTTGAAAATGGAAAGAATATCTAATAATCCTCTAGGTTTATAAAGATTAATTCTTGTTTCTCGCTGCTCTAAATTGAATGAACATCTAATAAATTTGTTTGGAAGAGTTTGAAGTGGCGTGATAATTGTTTTATTTCCTGTTCCCCAAATTGAGATGAGGTATTGGATTCTTGAATAAACTAATGAAAAATATATTGTTTCTTTATAATGCATCGGAATTTGATCCTTGATTATATATAAATTGCAATTGCTCACCTCAACTTTTCGTCAATTTCTGTAAGAATCGGTTTGGGCTTTTCTGTCACTCTATTGACGTCTTCGTGCAGACCCTCCAGCAGGTACCTCAAAAACTCCTGAGCATCCTGTTGCGCGTATCCCATGAAACGAGGGGCGAAACGTTGAATTTGACTCTTTAGGGAGACGGTATTTACCACTCTGTCAGATGAATCTTCGGACCATAGTTCTTTGATGACCTCCGCGAACGCTGGAAAAATAGTACATTACACACCGCAGCGGAAATCTCGAGGGAAAAAAGTATTCTTCCAGATGTCGTAAGGTTAAAGGGATAAACTGGAACTCACATATTTTCTGTCAGGTCGGTATTGAAATAGTGCCACGGTAAGTTTGATTTGTATAACTAAGTTGATGTGTAAATGAGTATTAGCAAGGATTAAAACACTTCCTGAATTATCATTAATATTTTTCTACGCCCGTTTCATAAAATAAATGAAGTTTTTAGTCGGGAGTTGAAATTCAGTTGCGTTTGAACTTTTTGAAACCGATTCACACAAGGAAATCATAAATGAGAAGTATTTAGAACTTAGCATCACACTCAAAAAGGTGTAGGCCTAGATGCTCCCGGTTCCCCCCTGAAAATGTTTGTCTGGGCGCCCTTGGGCAATATTCAAGTTTTTTTGAATAGATAGAGAATAAAAGCTGTCAATGCATAATTCAAAATTGACTAAACCTGCGCGTAATTAAAAATTTGCAGTACATTCAAGTCAAGCAAATTGCCCAACCTGCGCACTTCAAGGCACCGCTTGTTCAATAATTCAATAATAATAAAAATGTATTTATTTATTTATATTGTACTATGTATTTATTATCTTTAGTTTAGTTCAAGATTTTACAATTTTTTTTAATAACGAATTGCAATTGAGACCCATTGAATAAATAAATAAATGAATAAATAAACATTACAGTTTTATTATGCCTACAAAATGTTGAATGAATAGAATCTTTATGAATGAGGTGTTATCACACAAAAGATGACTATACTGAACCATTGAAATTTTGTAATGCTTCTGTCAATGGTTCATTTTCAAAATGATCGATATTATTCTATTGTATAATAAAACAATCCTCTTGTACATACAAATATTGACACGTATCTCCACTGCTTAATTAGTACAAAATTCCCACCCCTTTGTTGTGAACTTGGAGACCTGCCGAACCTCACTTGCTCAGGGATCTTTTTTCAATAGAACAGCTGAGCTTTGAAACTACTTGCCGAGAGAGGTTTTTCCTGAGGCTAACAAACCTCAGAAATTCAAAGTGAATGTTAATTCGTATCTCCTGTCCCTTGATTCAGGCGGTGTTCTTTGAAGATTACAGAGCTTTCCTTTCGTGTAAATCGGCATATATATAATAATAATAATAATAATAATAATATAATAATATAAGTTTATTCATGAATAGATAATAATAATTACAATTCGACAATTTTATGAATATACATTTTTATGAATAAACTGAAAAACAAACCTCATGAAAAGAACTTGTTGTAAGGTTAACTGAAAGTAATAACA
This sequence comes from Zygogramma bicolorata, assembly GCA_032362365.1. NCBI lineage: Eukaryota > Metazoa > Arthropoda > Insecta > Coleoptera > Chrysomelidae > Zygogramma > Zygogramma bicolorata. The sequence goes on along the minus strand of JAVJAQ010002690.1, from coordinate 518,688 downwards.
ATTTACAATCAATACATTTTGAAGTTATATACCTAGATAATCATCAATTTAAAGAAACCAATTTCATGAACTCTTCAAAAATGTGTCAAAATAAATTCGAGAGGTCTTGATAATCCATATTTTACTTTTTTGCTTAAATGATGATGATTTAATTTTTTTGATTTCATGTGGTATTTTGTCATGAAGATATGGTATCATAAACTTGTAGTTTCTTTGTGCAATTTTCTTTTTAATTTTCTTTTCAGATGTAATTACAGTTTTATTTCGAGTTTCATATTTATGTTCATTATAATTTATATTTTTTTTATTTTTATGAAGGTAAATCATCATTCTATAAATATATAATTGATTTATATCTATTCTTTCACTTTCTTTGAATAATAATTCAGTTGAATATTTCCAGTCCTCATTGTAAATTATTTTCAGAAATCTTTTTTGTATTATTTCCAGTTTATGTTTATATATTTTAGACACCCCGCCCCAGCCTAATATTCCATAACTTATTTGGGATTGTATTAAGGCAAAATATAGAATTTCAAGTTGTGGTATTGTTAAAAATCCTTTGAATTGTCGAAATTTGGGAAGAAGAATTCGAAGATTTTTTTTACTATAAATATATTTGCTGATCCCATTTCAGATGTCTATCTATCATTATGCCAAGGTATTTGATACAGTCACTATCCATGATTTGCACAGTATTAGTAATTTTAATAGGGCCCCAATTCGGTAGTGAATTTTCGTAAGAAGAAAAGGGAAGATATTTTGTTTTAAAATAAAAGAAAATATATGAATTCTTTCAAAAATTGTATGAATTTTGTCAAAGAACGCACGCGTCACTGCAGAATTTTGAATTTGTTGTACTGAGTTTGAACCTTTTTTTCGGGTGCTAAATTCTAATGCCGTTTTGAAAAATGGAAAAGATTATTAGACTCTAAGACTGACTGAACTCCTAGGTATAATGCAAGACACTGACTTACCTATTAAAAAAACAGGACTTCCAACAAGTTAATCAAGAGGATATCTATCAAAACTCTAGTACTCTATCTTAACGTCATATTTACCTTTTATTAGAGCGCCCTTCATGCTCGAGATACTGGTATTTATATCTCTCATATACACATCTTTTCTCAGGTACTCCAACAACCATCTCGTGTTGGACAGACACTGGATGACACTGTTCATAAAACAAGTGTTCCCGATGTTTTTCAGCCCATTGAGCCCTAGTGTTTTGGCAGTACCTTGTACCAAGGGTCTGATGGTGTTGAAGCTGTTCGTGCTTCGCTCGCCACTGCTGTCCTCTTCCGAGTAGTCTCTTCTTCGGTGACTGTCTCTGTCACTGGAACGGCGCGACAAGGAACTGGAATTTATACTGCTCGATATCGAGTTGGATGGAGATATGGCGGATCTTGTGAGCTTTGGAGAGGTCGATAGGTCCTAAAAAGAATTCTTCAGGTCAACAATTGATAAGTAAAAGCAAAAAATTTCAGAACCATGAATTGAAAAAGGAGCATAAAAAAAAGAAGAAAAAAAGATATATATATATATTTATATCCACAAATATTGTTCATTTACTTGCCAATAACACTCACAAACTCAACAAAAAGTGAACTAATGCAAATATCTGTCAAAAGTATTTCATCTGATAGGGAATCTCATGTAGGTGAATCTCAAAAAATTAATAATGGAAGATTTTAGATTAGCTCTCATTGAAATATTCATAACAGAGTAACAAAGCATTGTTCATAAATCAAAAATAGGTACATTTCTATCACTATACAGAAACCATATATTTCTGTAGACACAAGACTTTCTGAACCTAGACATCAGCCCATGTATTAAGAAAATGTGCATTATGCAGCGCGAAAAACTCACAGATATGTACAGCTTATCCAATTCAACTTGGCACGGTAATTGGTTCCGCATCCGGTTGCGCACTAAACTTCAATTCAAATGGCAGATTGTCCCACACTGCGCAATACGTCATCATTTCCGTGCCAAGATGAAATGGACAAGCTGTACAAATTGACTAAGTTCGACATGTTCTGTGTACTCTGATTGGTGAAAAATAAAGATCGTTTCTACTTATACCATTCCTCATGAACCGTGCAGTAGTACTGATAGTACATTAGATTAACTACTTTATTTTTTCAAAAAATTTCACTTTTGTTTCAAAATAAGTAAGTTATTTATTGTCCCAAGAAACGTTACATGTTTATAATTAGGGAATGACTATAAGCACAAAATCATGATAAAAAAAATAAATATGTATAAACGAACATACAGTCAAAAATGAAATTGCCCTTACGCAAACGTCAATTGAGCGAAGAAAAAAAAATTAATAAATAAAGAAAAATTAAAAGAAAAAAACGATAAGTGAAAGAAAATCTTTTTTTTTTAAATAGCTATTAGCTGAATAAAAACTTTTCCAAACTCTGCTTGAATTTTATTGTCGATCAATATTCTTTTATTTCATTTGGAATTGAATTATATATCATGACACCACTATGATATATTGATTTTTTGCCAATATCTGATTGAATTTTATTCGTTGCCAACAAATTTTTCTGTCTTGTAGAGTGATTGTGAATTTCGTTGAAGATAAGATTAGATTTTTAGTATTATTTCTGATAGAATGGACAAAACAGCTGACTTTGAGTTCATGAAGAAAATTTATGTCCAATAGTTTTTGGCTCGTAAAAATTTGATGTCGATTCTGAATAAGATAATTCGTAAATACACTTGATTGTTTTGTTTTGTAAAGTTTTGAGAGGTTTCATTATAAATTTACTTACAGTACCCCAGACAGAAATGAGATAATGTAGTTGTGAATAAATAAGACTTAAATAAATATTCTTCAAAATTTTCAGAGAAAGGAAGTGTCTTATTTTGAAAAGAATTCCAATATACTTTTTTCGAATTTTTTTAATGTGCTTATTCCAAGATAATTTTTCGTCAATATATAAACCTAAGAATATAGTGGTTTCTGTACATTTGATAGAATTGTTATTGAGAATTATTGGATCGGATGGGGCGTTGAATACCTTCTTAGCTATGTTATTCATATATAAAGATTATTGAAATTCAGCGTTAATTTATGTTGATGTAACCAAATGAGAATTCTATCCAAATCAGATTACCTATCAATTTTGATTTTTTCAAAACTGTCCGAAAAATATATTATGTTGATGTCATCAGCAAATTATTTCACTATTACATTCAATTGGTAGTGAGTTTATATAAATGAGGAATAAATGCATCAAAATAATAACTCGGTAAGTATATCCTAATAAATAATAGGTACCAAAAAACTCAAGTTTTTTTGGGAATTACTTTCTGCACACATTGGGCTATTTATGTTGGCATAAGGTATGAATGAGGTAAGGCAGTAAAATGAAAGCAGTATTACAAGTCCAATTTCATTTGTAATTTTTATGAGTATTATATTGAACTACAGCATCTTATAAACATCTCCTGCAGTATCACTAAATATGCAGTTCATACAAATTCAAATTATGTAAATGTTTATTGGTTCAATAGACATGTTATGCTTATAGAGGAACCATAAAAATATAGCAACATCGATATATAGATGAAAAATATCAACAGAACAAAAAAGTCAGTGGTTTACTTTGAAAAAAATATTATCTTCGGCCAATATTTGATTGAAGACTCACACTACATTCAAACCACTTAAGTGATAAGCTTGTTGGAAAAGATACCCTGCCTTCAACATACCATACCATACATGAAATGGAAGGAACTGCTACCACCTTTCAACTGAAATCCATTTTTTACTTGAAAACTATCCACAATCCCGACGATGAACCCCATTGAAACAGTAACTAACAGAACACTCCATATTATCACAAGTAAATATTCTACTATCATTAGTCCTTGAATTGTTATTTGTAGAAAATGAAACCTATATACCTTGAATTTACCTTTTTACATCGCTTGTACAAGAGGCATAGCATTAGAGCAAAATGACACAATAGTTTTGTTAATGTTATGTGAAAATCAACCAAAAATCAAGGAAAGAGATAACTCTTATCAGTTTTACGATATTAATGAGCTGAATTTCAGATATGAATTCAAATACATGAACAAAAACTGATAACTTTGAATCATGGACATTTAGTTCACAATTTTTTTATAGCACACTAAATCAAACCACAATTTGAAAAGGAAATGGAATCACTCAAAATTATCCCAGAAATCAGCCATTTTGTAAAAAACTAAAAATAAAACCCAAGCAGACAGAATTGAACCTTGCCAAATAAAAAAGGATGGGTAGATTTTTCTAAATTGGCAAAAGTTTCATACAGAAATTATTCAAATCCCAATTCATAATTAGGTTTTACTTGACTATCGAAAACTGTTCAACTCATACCAGAATGTACTTTCTTGCTAACTGGCTTCGAAGCCCCGACTTGTGAACACTGCTTGACATATTTTTAAAATTTTGACATTAAAGTGACAAATGGTAAATAATTTCTTTTTTTAAGTGCAGAGATGATTTGGTACAATGTAATGACCTATCACTCAGCACACAAAATCATGCAGATTCATCATCACAAAAAATAAATTCATTGAACTATTAGTTTTCGTATGAAGTGCACCCCATTTGTGAATATAGATTTAGTTCAATTTTTTTTTCAATTTTAAAAGCTTATTATAATATATTGGCCAATGCAAGTAGAACTGATAAACATTTCCAGTTCATTTGAGAAAGAGTAAACATATCTAGTTTCATGTCTGCACAAGGTTCAAGAGAATAGAAACAACAAAAGCTATAATATATTTAAAAAAACACAGATAAACACTCACATTTTGTTGTAAAATTTTTCCAATGAAACTTTCCTTATTATCCATGTCATTTTTAGAATTTGTGTCTGACTTATTATCATCCCCCTTTGGATAATCTTTCGTGGGAATGTAAGAAGCAAAATTATTGACTCTTGAGTTGCTTCTGGAGGGTATGCTGTCTACTTCATCAGTGGTTAAATTCTCCCTATCGACTTCTGTCCCATTTTCAATAATCGGTTCTTCATTCACTTCTAATTTAGAATTTGACTGTAAAACATCAGTGTTACTTTGACATTTGTTGTTTGTCACACCATCATTTTTTCCACTAACTGACACACCATTAATGGATTTTTTCACACCATTAACTTTACTTTTACCATTGGCATGTTTAACACCATTAGTCAGATCAGATGATCTAGATTTGGAATCTGTCGTCTTGTTAGCCAGGTTGAAAGTTCCATTTTTTGTGGGTTTCAATGGTTTTTCATCAAATTTTTTACATAAATCAGCAACTGAGGCTCGATTTCCATTATCGTCATCATCAGTTGAATTATCAGTATTAGTATTGTTAGAATACGGCACACTGTTAGTATAAATACCATCAACTCGATCGTTTACCTTTTTTTTGGTTGCCTTAGCCTCTATCGGAGGCAAGCCTGAAAAAATAAAAAAGTGATAAGAAATACAAAAAAAATTATATAAAACTACTGCAATGCTCAATATATTATACATGTTACTTTTAGTTTTTGAAAAAACTCACCTATATCATTGATTGATTTAGACCTCGAAAAATTCTCATTTTTTCTGTAGCATGCAGGCACATAATTGGATGGCGAATATTTATTTCTCAATTCTGCAACTGAATCTATAACATTAATGGTTGACAAGCGATCATTTCTAGTGAGGGAGCTTTCCCTTCTTGGGTATTCCAGGACAGAATTTTCCCTAATGAAACTTATGCCTGAGTCTCTGGATAAAGAATCACGTCGTAGACTAGGCTCTCTTGATTCTTCCCTGTATCTTGTAGTTGTAACTCCATCTTCTGTCACTGAGCCTGACCTAAAAACAAGAGACTCTCAGATGAAAATTTGTTTGTATTCTCAAATTTCCAACCTGGAAAATACTCTACGCCCATCTGAATCAGTGTAAGACCTTGAAGTGTATCTTTCACTATAGCTGGTTATTCTTGGATTATAGGAAGATGAACTATAAAATGGTCGATCCAATGCTGAAGAGCTGAATGTTGATCTATAAGAACCACTTAGTCCTGAAGCAGAACTGCGATGTGGACTGAGGACAGGCATTTTTTTCTAAAGATGATCATCAAATTAGATCACTGATGGACATCACAGAATTTGGCTGGAAAAATTTTCATTTAATAAAAAAGTTTCGATCAATTAACGACAGTTTGTGAATAAAAATAGCTTATTTTCTAAAATATGTCACGCACTGAATGGATATAAAGATATAGGAATAAAAAGATTAGGTAGTTATTTTTAGATGGCACTCAAACATGCCTAATTTTAATATTTATTGTAATCGTTATTTTCGAATTATCTCAATTGTCTTTATCGAACCTGACACTTATTTAATGAAATCTATTGAAAAAACAAATTGGATTCCAATATCAACTAGTTTAAACTCCAAAACTTCTGTGACTTTAAAGAAAAAATGCGTCTACTAGTGTAACACCCACCTGGTGAAATGTGTAGTTTTGAAGGATTTCCTTATAATAAAAATGTTAAATAACTAGAAAAAAATGCCATCACCCCAATATTCCTGCACGATACAAATTAGAAATTAGCCATTTTGAATGGATTGGATAAAATGACGTCATATTTACATTAATCATCATGTGTTTTCTCCATTTTTGTCATCTGACAAGTCGTTTGACCTTGACTTGAGACGAGGACGAGAAAGAAAAATCTAAAATTTGTGCATAGGTCCGCAGTTTTTTAGGTAGAGTTTGAACTTTCGGTGGCGATTAAGAATAAAATCTGACTGAATTAACCCGCATTTTCTGTCGAAGCGCTGAGGGGATATACCAAGTGATATCTAGGACGAAGCCTCGAAATATATAAGTATTTTCTGGTGCTCTTGTATTCAAAACGTATTCGTCGCTTCATCTTTCTCTCTCTATTTGGCTGGCGGTAAATGAGAGAAGGAGACAAACGAATACGTTTTGAATACGTGAGCGCCAGAAAACGCCTTGCATTTCCACTGTTGAAAGTGAAATACAGGAAGAGCACCGGTCTCTATCTTCCTAGCGTATTGGCCTCTGCTTCCTTCAAGTTGCATTCGGCCAAAAAAACGCCAGGAAGATAGCTGGATGTATATATATATATATGTATATATATGTATATATATATATATATATGTATATATATATATATATATATATATATATATATATATATATATATATATATATATATATATAATAACGATTTCGTGACTGGTTACAGCAAGACCTATATATATATATATATATATATATATATATATATATATATATATATATATATATACAATACTGAATAGTTACGAGTGGAATATTTGGTAAGGAACTGGAAGACATCAACAAAACTCAATTAGTCACAAATCAAACCGTAAATAATACTATTACTCGATCCACCTTCAAATAATCAACTCACCATATTACATAAATTTTAAAGAAGCGCCAACTCAATTTGCAAAACAAACATTAAATGCGACTGTTTTTATAGTTTGTTTCTTTAGTAATAACATTTTCGATTGTATGTGTTGATGAGAAATGTGTGATTTCGATGGTAGGGTATATGAATAAGTATAGGGTATATATGAAGTATATCATTACCATCCTCATAACTCTTATATAATGATTTCGGTAAATTATGATTTTACCCGAATTTTACAAAATCAACATTAGTGAAACATCAGGTAAACATCTATAAGTATTATTTTTGGCTAACATCCGGATGATGTACTTGAACGACGTTACCACGATATCGATTCTTCCATTTTAACCTTTAGGAATTTTCTACTCTCGTCAAACTGCAATATTTTTTTACCACTGTCTAATCACAGATCACATATTAGGTATGTATAATCTGTGGTCTAATAATCATACAGGATTTGACTTCGAGTCTCCTTGTTATTTTTATGTATGTTATTGTACCTACATTGTCTTATTCGTTTCTAAGGCCTGGTATATCAATACAAGGTAACCACCTCTCACCTCTTATATGCTTGATTCATAGACGAAACTTTTCCTTTAACTTCAAGGGAGTTCTCACAATGCTAATCAATGGAAGCGTTCATACACGACACATTTACTGAAACATTTCGTGTATAAACGCCTCCATTGAATAGCATTAGAAGTTTCTTAAAGTAAAAGATAAATTAAAATTGAAAGTTTGGTCTATGAACAAAGCATTGGACAGAAATAAGATGGTACCCTCGACTAATGTTTGATAGTATCAAGGATAGGACTGAACCACCAGTTAGATTCACCCCTGCATTAATTAATAGCCGGCCCTTATTAAAATTTCCCAAAGTACGTAAGATGCTATTACAAAATTATCATTTTAATAAGAATAATATTGGAATGTATGCAGGTAATAAAGATATTCGGAAAAGTTGCTGTCGTTATTAAAAAACGGTGTTCCTTCTGAATGGAACGTTACATTAGGCCGCGTTCCGTTGTACTGGTTACCACAGTATGACCACCACCGTGAGTTGTCAGTGTCAGTCTGTTTAACCAGACAGGGAAACGGAAAACGGCTTTACTCAGAATGTCTCAGAAACTTCTCGTACATCTCAAATTCACCCATGAAAAAACTAATATTTATCAAAACTAAAACACTTACAAATCCTCTTCTAGGATTCGATTTTCGTAAAGATCAAAATTTGAGATTCGATGTCTTTCAAGAATGGTAGCCAGGCGCGATTCCTATTGACCGAACTGAGATGCAAGCATTCGCAAACAGCATGATGAAATCAGACTCGTTTAACTCACGGTAGTGAGAATGTGTTCCGATATTTCAGAACCACCAATCTACCTCTTCTTGATGTACATGTTTTGTATTTTTCGTACTTCCAGATGTTGACATATTTTGACCGCACGAAAAAGAGATTCGATACATTCAAATGAATTCTCTATTTGGTTTAGTGGAGTGTCAGTTTTGAACGTAAAGTATTTGTTGTTTTGAATGTTGTTCTTGTGTTTGAGATATATGAGAAGTCGTCGACTAATCGAACGTGTTCCATTCAGAAGGAACTGTTTTTCAATGAACGCAGCAACTTATCGGGTAGATTAAAAATCTACCCTTTTGCATTTGTATAGATAATTTTTTAAGTGTGGTAGGTCGAGGACAAAAAAACTATAATCCACCACAAAATAATGAAATTCAAACAGTACTTGAAATTTTAATAATTCAATAAATCATCAGTACACAATCATTTTTTACTAAAATTTTATGTTTGCATCTTGTTTATCATTACACTAATGGACATCAATAGAATAACTAATTTTATAGATTTAATTTATTTATTTGTTGATGTAAAATACCTCGCAGAACATATAAGGATTTCTTGATTTTTTTATTTGGCATAATTGTTCATGTAAGAAGTCACTAGCCTAAGCAAGGTGCATTTTTGAAGTTGTTACACTGCATTATGTCATTCTTGATGACTAGAAATCATATCATGTTGTTTTTCTTCTCCAAAGGACAAATTTTTTCACATTCAGTCAATTATATATTACTAACAAACATTTTGTAATGACTTTCATAAACTTTTCCCAGCTCGATTTCAGTGTAGAATTACTCCTGCAAAAAATAGAAGCAATAAACTGAATGTTTTTGGCTTTAATGACAATTTAAACGATTTTTACACATTTTTCACTTGTTTGTTCGAACAAGGATTGTATCAATTTATTACCTTAAAGGTTCAACCTCGTTGGCACACTGACAATAAGCTAAAAGGAACTGTTCAAAATCATGATTTGTCCAATTTCCTTGCTTGAAATAATCTGCAATTTGAGCCAAATCAATGAACAAATCTTTCATATCCCTCGACCGATGTAGAGTTGTTGCTAAGGTCAATAGTGCTCTAGTGTACACTTTGAAATTCGTATCCAGGTCAAGAAAGTTTTTCTGTAACAATTTTGGTTTCAAACTGATCATCAATAAACTAAAAAAATAAACCAGTGTTAGTGTTGTGAAAGTTTCTTCGCCTGTCACAAATGTTTCGAGTATCAAACATTGAAGAAAACAAAATAATTCGAGGCTTATGCAACCTCATAGGTATGACATTCCCTTTATTATTATTTCATTTTGAATCCTGATGAATTTTTACACCAAAGGTTCCAAGCATATATGCCCCCCATATAAGCTATAATTCAACTCACTGTTTATGTTCTCTCTCTTTATCAAGGAGTGCCTTGAGTTCTCTTAGTTCAAATAAGAACTCTCTATCCATTTCTAAATCATTATATTCAGTGCCTGAAAAATAACTAATAGATAGAGTGAAATAATAACCAGGTACATTTTGTACTGATACTATAGCATACATACCAGCAAGGTTATAAGTCCAATGTTCCATAATAGCTTCGCAGCATATTCTAAAATCATTGAAGGACATGTGCTGGAGTTTCTTTTTAGATGTTTCAAACCTCATACATGCAACAAAGACAATACAAGAATATTTTTTAGCGAGCTCATCACACAAATGAAAAGAATTTTTTACGTTTTCAACAGTCGATCCAGGTAGTTCTTCAACACTTTTGAAGATTTTTTTTACATTATCGAACTGCCGCCTAAAATATATATTAGACTTATCGAAGCAAGAATCAGATATTTTCGATTTGAAAAATATTTGAACAAATATTTTTTTTAACCTGCATGATTTTAGAGGCTTTCCCGTTTTTTCAGCAACCTCATCCAAATCTTTTCTATTCTTGGAAGATAATTTTTTACCCAATATCTCACGAATAACCTCATCATCAAACTCATAATATCTGAAAATGAATATTATTTTTTTTGCCTACTACTAATACATTTACAACTTCTCAACGAGTAATAAGCTAGTCTGGGGATCGATTTGAAAAACAAACTGCTCCTGAAGCTTATTGGGATAGCTCAAAAGTTTTTCAAGCAAAGAATATGTTCGGTAGTGATCCAAGACATCGCTGGCAATCAACTCGATGGAGGCGCCAGTTTGTTGTCCAAGCCCTTTGCTATTCAGTATAGTCACTGCTTCACTAGCTGCAAAATTGAAAATGTTTCTATATTTCAAGAATTAAAACATATTATTTCCCAACCAGTATAGCCATCTACCCATAACTGGTAAATTTCCGGATCCACTAAAGTATAGTTACTGATGAATACATCGACTTCCGTCATTCTACCAAAATTTCATTAATTATCAACAACGAGCCATATCAAATATTATGTCAATGGTCTGTTAATTATGTGTCAATTAATTAACCTATCTTTCTTACGAAAAGAAGACATCCACAGCACAGATGACAGAACTACTATACAGAAACGAAACGCCAACGTAACACAAACATATTTGACCTTGATCGAAATAGACGAGTTCCTCACAAGTTGCCAACTTACAAAATTCGTCGAAAAGGTCTGCCTCTCCAATTTTCATTATTTTAAGATAGTTGTGTAGAGAATCAAAAATTATATACGGTGGATTGTTTACTTTGAGTCAGAAAGCCTTCATTAAGTTTTTATATCACTTATGTCAATCATAGATTTTTTGTCTAAAAATAGGAACTGTTGGTAACGCAATTCCATGACAAAACATTTTCATTTTCCGTAACTGGCGATTGATTCAAAATATATTCGAGATTGAACTAGAAAGTGAGGTTATTTATTATTGTTATGGGGATAGAAACTTTTTCCCCGAATTTTTTCCACGTGAAATTCATACTGACGATCAATACTAGTCAATAATGTCAATCACAATCATCTTGGTGTAAACACCGAATGAAACCACAATAAAACCTAAGTAGATGGAGGCTTCAAGATCAATCATAATAATGAGTCGTCTTATTTCAGGAATTATGAACTATAAAATGGGGGTTCAGACCTCAAGAGTGTTAGATATGTATCGATGAAAATAGAGATTGGAAATAAGCTATTTTTCATGTTTGTGTCTCAACAAAGTTCTTCTCGGAAGACATTGTTGAAAATATAAGCTATGGCTATTGATCTTTAGGATGCTGAATAAGAAGAGTGATCTACTGAATTACAAATTTTTCCAATTATGTTTATTTATTTTATTTATTTATTTATTTATTTATTATCAGCTTCAGGATACAAACAGACTGCAGTCCACAACAGTATCCACTAAGTACATAAAAGTTTACATCGATATTGTATAAAAAGTCTGAGTAACATATATCTACAATACAAATACAATGAATACAAAGAAGGGAGGTCATCAATTGAAAGATATGTTTCTTATTTGTTTCCGGAAATTCAAAAATTTACAGGAGAACAGATCAATGTCAGAACAAAATAAGTTATAACACTGACACATCCTAGAGATTGGAGAATTCTGGCACATATTAGTTCTATGGTAACAGATATAAAACAATTAATGTTATCGAATATCTTCAAATGCCTGGATCACACAAAAAATTATATATACTATATACCTACCTATACTCAGTGACAAAAAATTTGACAAAGGTTTTGGAAACAGACAATAAAAAATCAGATATCAGAAGATGAGCCATTTACATCATCAGCACTTTTACCTAATTTGAAATGAATTTATCAAAAAACAATTATTATCTTGTAACGTGTAGACAAAAAATACCCTTAACAAGACTTTTGAAATGAAGGAGGTGAAAAATCTTCAAAATGAAAAGTTGCCAGATATATAAAAATTCATAACATATGTAATATACTCGATAAAGCTCTACAAACCCAGGGTTAGCCAAGCCTCAAGTATACTTCTCTGTTTGTCTTCAATAACCCTTATGATAGCAAGAAAATTTGATAACTGCAGTTTATAAATATTGACGATTATTAATAGTCACTACATTATCATTTTGGATTGTATGCTATTAGTACATTGAACAGAATAGGTACCTCATTTGGCTGAGCTTTTTTTATATTCTGAATGAAGAATGTTACCTTCTTTTTCAAATTATCATGCTTACTATTGCTTTTTGATTGCTATCTGCCCAGAAGTTTGCTAATTATTTTATGTTACTTTAGTATACTTAAGACATCATCTTGGAGAAGAAAAAAAATCACTCCTCATATTAAATCCAAAAGTGTCCTGTACATGAATTTTTTATTTCTGTATTCAGATATTTATTCTTGCTAATTCATGTCCTTTGACAGAAAACAATCATATATAAATGAATATAAATTAAATAATATTTTTCTATTAATTTTTGCCAATGAACCTGCTAGTATAAAAACATGTTTTTTTTATATATTATATTTAGAACCCTGCTTTTTCTCTCTAACGCAGACCCTTGGTGTGCAGTACGCAGATCTGCCAGTGGTCATGGTTATTTCTGTGTACTGTAGTCTTATAATACAAATCTTACACATCTTAATTATTAAGATGAATGTGAATACACTTTGTCTTAATTAAATAGTTGGCATAGTAACTTCATAATCTTCTTTCGCCTATATCTTGAGGTGAAATTTTCTTTCTGCCTTTCTAAGAGTATGTACCACTCCAACAATCTTTGCATCATAAAAATTTTGAATTGTTGCAGATAAACTTCCCCTGCTTGTCATTTCGAACACCTTAATTTAAGGCCATTAAAAATTGGTATTAGGTAGGGATATGTTTACTGTCTGCAGTCCCAGTCGACTTCCATGCTGAACACTGAATGGTGATACATTAATGGTGAAAATCTCTGCTTCATTTTCCCTTTTCAAAAAGACAAGCATATCTCATTCTCTCATTTCACCTTTTCCACAACCATTAATCATACATTTTTGATAGCTCCAAGAATAAAATGTAGAGCCTGTTCAATCATCTTTTCTGTAGCATTGTATAAACCCGGATTCCTTTCGAACAGTTTCATAGTTTTTCTTCTCGTCCCACAGGAATCACGTTCATTATACAAAAGGATTTTTTCCAAGTGGTTATTACATGAACAGCATCCATCAAAATTTCTCTAGCTCTTGCACAAGTAGGTACAACAAACAATGCAGTGTATTAATTCCAAAGATTTAGCAATGTTGATATGTTCTTTATTGGTGAAAGGAATGCCTTGTCGTGTCTGAATGTTAAAATACTCATATCTTAAAACAACCTCGTCTCATACCTAAAAACACATTAGGTATTGTAAAGAAAACAATAATTCAATCTACCTACCTACATTCTCATTCAACAAGAGCATCATATAAACAATATGCATGACGAATGTGGATAATCAGGGAAAATTCATAAACATTCAAGCACAAATTACTTAATATTGCAAAAAAAAAAATAAACACAAAAATATCAGGTTATGTTACAAGAAGCACCATCAATGTTTTTGTCATGGAATTGCGTTACCAACAGTTCCTATTTTTAGACAAAAAATCTATGATTGACTTAAGTGATATAAAAACTTTATAAAGGCTTTCTGACTCAAAGTAAACGAACCAGCGTATACAATTTTTGATTCTCTACACAACTATCTTAAAATAATCAAAATTGGAGAGGCAGACCTTTTCGACGAATTTTATAAGTTGGCAACTTGTGAGGAACTCGTCTATTTCGATCAAGGTCAAATATGTTTGTGTTACGTTGGCGTTTCGTTTCTGTATAGTAGTTCTGTCATCTGTGCTGTGGATGGATGGATCTGACATACGGCATATTCAGGAGTAAATTGGTTATTGAAAAATATCCAATAAATATAGTGGTTTATTAATCAGGGGTACCGTGAAACTTCCCAATCTTGGTTATTTTTCAATAAGCTTTCCTACATTGAGAAATAACGAATATCCGTTATAAAGAAGGAATCCAGAAAACTACGGAACAAATATTAATCTACCACAAAATAATGACGTTCAAATAGTAACCAAGAGAGAGTTGAAGTGATTGCATTACGTAGACCTCAACGTAGACGTTAACTAACGAAATATAACGTATACGGGATTTTGATGAAATTGAGTTGAAGTCGCTACCATACGTGACGTTACTATTAGCCGTTAACCAGTGCTGTCGTTTTGTCTTTTATTACAACTGATTACTACATTTTTGTGGGCATTTTTATGGCTTCGGAATAACCGGCGTGGACTAATAGGACGTTTGTGAGGATTTTAAGCGGATTCCGAGATTTTGAGCGTATTAACTCCTGAACAAAAATGTTATTTCGAAACAAAATTCTCAGATTAGTTCCTCTGTTAGGATCAGGAGGTTTTTATTTTTCATTGAACAAAATATTATTTTTTGAATAAAATAAATTTTATATAATTTCATTTGAATGAAAACACTTGAGGGTACTATACAAACATCGCTATGGATTGAATAGCGATTCAGCCTAGTAATGAAATAGAACTCCACTGAGATAAACAATTCAGGTAATCCATAATTTTACTTGAATTATGTGGATTTCCATATCATTATATTCAGGTCTATTCTGGTGAATCTTGAATAACTTTCAATATTGAATATTGCAATGGCTATTGAAAATAACAACTGCTTTAGAATATAAATATACATAAATATATACATATACATAAATATTTATGAAATATCTTCGAGAAATATTCGAATATTGAAAAATTTCGTTTTGCACCATAATTGCATTATTGGTCTCATTCTTCAATATTTTTCAATAATCTAATGAAATTCAAGGATCAATAAGCCACCGCAGAATAGACCTGTTTGGGAATCTACAATCGGCTCTTAGCCTAACAATGTAATTGGTCTTTGTATAGTTGGAAATCATAATGAAATACTATTAAATATTTAACTGTTCATATTGAATTTCACTTTCAAGATAGAAAGTTGATTCCTACTAATGGAAACAGTAGGTACTTGAATCTGGAATATTCAAGAAACTGCATTCTCAATCACTAATTCTAAGTTGAATGTCTCTTCGCCAAATTTTAAATGCTGACACTTTTTCCTATAATTTGGGTTATGTTGATCTGATTTAGAGAGTCCATCTCTTCGGATCTTGATAGGGATAATGGCCATATACCTACCTCACCAAATGAAATTTTAAAATTCGGTCATTCGCAACTCATCGGTGTGATTCGTATATTCTTCGGATTACGTACGTTGATCTTCAACGTATCCGTAAGCGCCCGCAAGATAACGTAAGCCCGTAAACAAGTTCTCGACGTTAACGTAAACAGGGCAAAACTACGCATATCGTCGGCTTAGAGTGTAAACCTGCTAACTCCATATTAGGTAAATTTTCAGGAGAGACAAAAAACATTCCTAAAAAAATATGAATATTTTTATTGAAAGGGCTTTTATTTTTATAAACTTTATATTTGCATTCCATACAATTTGATATAAAAGAAAGATAATTTTATTCAGTATTTGTTTATTTAACAACACTTTTCTGACTTAGCAGGTTTTCGTAATCAAATATTTATACTGAAAATCAACTAAGCAGGTTTTTCACAAACCAAATCAAAATTCATAAAGTATCAACAACATTCATAAAACAAAACAAAAACTCTGAAATTTAACAAAAATTAGATTTTATATTTATAGCCTTAATCTACTAACATATTGTTTTCTTTCGGGATCAAACTAGTTATATACTTATAATTGAAATTTTGAAACTTTCAGTAACAATCTCATATCATTATAATGTTTTTACTTTCAAACAAAAAAAAACTCCCAAAATAACCAAAAGTAGAGCATGTCTTTTAGAAAATGATTCTCCTATTAACTAAATCAAACTGTTACATTCTTATAATCGAAATATTCTTTGAACTAATATCATTTTAATGACGTAGGCAAATATTACTCAGTCTCAATATTAAAATCAGTCTTAACTTGAATTGATTACTGCTCATGAGGTAAATCATCATAGTAATTACGGTAATCTTCAGGTAAGGTATCTGTCAGATATTGCAGATCGTCAAATTTCCTTTTAGTTATTTTTCTCCTAGTAAGGTGCTGATTTCGGAGAGAATCAAAAGGCAGTGCAGTAACTGCCGGTGATTTTCGTTGCGGTAGTGCACTCCATTCTTCTGTGAATCTTAATTTGAAGAATACATCACCATCAGGAGTGTACCGAAGGCTTTAATGTCAGTCACTTTGGGGTCACCTTTACCACGTCCAGGACGAATACTTTTGAAAAACCCAACGTCATTAAAGCTTTTGAAAAAACCATGATTTAAGTAAGTCACGTCGTAAGGTCTGGGGTGTTTTCTTGCTGACCTGCAAATGGTGATGTTCTCTGCGGGTACATTGATATTCTTATTTTTAAGGGCCCGTTCAACAGAAGAATGAATACTGTCGGCTTCCATCTGCGTATGCCCGACTTCTAGAAATTTTTGTTCTATGATAATGTTATTGTTCATAGCCGTGCACAGCAATGCATTGGACATCACACAGTTTCTATTTTGATAGGTGCAACCATCGCTATAAAATATTATTTTATTTGTTTTTTTTGACTCATTTTGTAAAATTGAACTGCCTGTAAGTCTACAGTGAAAACATTATTTTCTTCACGTATGTCTTTCTTCTTTTCAGATCTAGCTTCTTCTTTCTTCTTAAGATGTTCAGAATATTCTTCTTGGGATTTATTTCCAACTTTATAGAGAGCACATATTTCGCACTGGTCTTTTTTGGGGTGAAACAATCCGAGATTAAGATCAATCATTGACATAAAAATCATAAAGGGATCGCTTTGAACGCCACTCTGGCAACAAATACTTCTTTTGTGTACTAGCACGACAGTAGTGCGATTCCATGGCTGGCAGTGATTCTAAAAACCTTTTCAGCTCCTTACGTTCTGATTCGAATGGTTTAGAATGTTTGTTTGTTTGGAATCAAAATCCATGTCATTCCTTTTGAAAGCATCCCCTTTTTTATTTTTCCAATTTAAAACGGTCCATCTGCCAATCCCAAGCGTATTCAAAAACTGTGTTCTGCACACTTTGATCGGCTCATCGTCCTTTTTTAAGTGATAAAATAAAGATTGTCCTCTTTTTGATTCCTCATTAATATTTTTTCTTCCCCTTGGTCTCTTAACAGGCAAAGCTGTCACAAAATTATCAACAAAAACTTTTTTTTCGGGCCAACTCTTTGTCCAAAATTCTTTAAAAATATTCTGCCTTTCTGTCTCTGTCAACATTGAATATTTCAAAGATCCTTTTTGAGTTTCTTTACACGTGCACCTATTCTTCATAACTCTAGGCTGCCTTGGAACCTCATAATTCCATTTTTCTCCTTTTTTTCTTCCATAGTATTTTTTTCCTGACTCTCTCAACTTTCTGTTACTTTCAGCATACCAGTTTGATTTTTGAATGTGAATCCTTTTCCTTCTTTTATTGCTTTTCTTTGGAAAGTTTTCGTAGTCAGACTCGGAGTCTGAATTGATTTTGTATGGTACTAAACCTTCTTGCATACTTTCATCTGATATCAAATCATCTATTTGGATGGATGGTCTTAAGGTAACAGGATGGTCGATAGTACCTGTAGTAGAAATTCTAGGACTGTCTTCAATTTCTTGCAAAGTGCTCTGCTCGATAATATCATCAGAAACCAGACTATTGGAACAGTGTTGGTCATCATTCATCAACTCAAGCAAAGGGGAGTCATCTACAAGGGAATTCATACTGATATTTTCAAATTGGACTTCTTGTTCTGCATTTTGAGTTTCAATATGACTATTGTTATCTACTTCTTGGTTCAGGATTCCATAATCATCTTTAGTATGACTATTTTGTGGTGAGAGTATAGTAGAAATATCTCCTATAAGTGCATCATTCAAATCGGTAGGTGAGAAGGAGTCGCAATTCGGGATTGAGCCTAAGTCATTCATTATTCCTTTAGATAAAATCACTTCAATTTCAACATTTTCAACCACAGACCATTCTCCGGAGATGGGTGCTTGAGATGATGCCGTCGCTTTTTGTTTATTTACATCTTCTTTGCTTTTGCACAATTCCAGGATTTTACGGCCACGCCAATGCTCACTCGATGACATTTGCAAATGAAGTATCAATTTAATCATAAAGTTACTTTATGACGATACATAATTCCTGCTAAGTAACATAAAAATTACATTGGTTCAAAGAAAAAACTGCTAAATCCCACATGTTTGTGTTATAGGTTATCTGACGTTGGAAAAGTTTCAGAATCCTGGATTGCGTCCAATTTCCACAAAAATTTTGGAGAACGTTTAAATCTATCCCAACCAAACCTAACTAACTTTGCGAAAAACAAATGTTTTTATTAGATCGATCTCAACCAAACCTAACTAACCTGACTTAACTTAACACATTCATTGTGGACCTATCAACAAGAAGGATGGATTTTGCAAAAGTTGAATCATTCGGGTATGTTCGAAGACTGTGCGTAGAACGAAATGTGGGTGCAACGACATTCCCGATTCTAGATTGAAAATCAGTCGTATAATCCTTTTTTGATTAATGAATAAGTACACGGCTACAAAAACTTTCTCGGAAAAACGTTTAAAAAAAAATTCATGAAATCTATACTAACCATAAAGAGATAGATTCCATTGATTGGAATTTAGAACCAACACCACGAAAGATCAATAAATGAACTGTACGAATCATTCAAATATGAAATTATTGAATATAGTTCATCATCTGACAACGTCGCTCCAATTCAATCGAAGCCGAAATTAATACAGCTAGTTGTCATTTCTAATGAAATTTTAATTGGAATTCTGCAAAGAATGAACGTTATGAATGAACATTCGGGTGATATTTCTTGCAGAAAAATATAGTTAGATATGTTTTCTCATAGAAAATGGTAAGAAAAGTGACAAAACAAAAGTGATTTTTTCGTTACATAACCTAAAATTTCACCCTTTTTTCCTTTTGAAAAGGAACTTGCTGTGGTTTCCGCGCCGAATTTTTGTACTTTTCATTCATTTTTAGATATTCTGAAGCTCCCCTAAAATTTTTATCGAAATCCGAGGCAATCCAGCATTCTGAAACTTTACCGATATTTGGATAGACCAGGAATTTATCAATAGGTTCAGGATGTCGAAAGCATCTGTAGGGGTATTAATTCAAGAAATTGGCCTGAACTTGCATAGGAATACGCCACAGTAAGTATTTTGTCTGAATTACAACAATGAATAATAATGATACATTATCCTTAAGTGTAACATTATGTCATTTTAGGAATCATGCTCTTACTCCATTGACACAAATTCTGGTAGCATTAAGGTTTTATGCTACGGGAAGCATGTTGAATGTAGTGGCAGACTTTGGAGGAATTGACACTAGCACTGCATCACGTGTTGTTCGTGATGTATCAAGGGAAATAGCGAGATTGTCACCTAGGTTTATTAGGATGCCTATGACGAATGAGGAACTAGAGGAAACCCAAACAGACTTTCAGAACATAGCCAACTTTCCTAATGTTATTGGTGCTGTGGACTGCACACATATTAGGATTCAATCTCCAGGTGAGAATATACATTATAAATAATTTCAGAGATCTGCGCTTGTGAATACAACTCCATGTTCTCTGTAAATAGAAACTGGTCAATTGAATGAATATTTTTTCAGGTGGAGAAAATGCTGAAAACTTTCGTAACAGGAAAGGCTACTTTTCAATTAATGTTCAGACTGTGTCTGATGCTAACTTGTACATAAGGAATATAGTTGCTCGCTGGCCAGGATCAGCAAATGATAGACTCATCTACAGTAACAGCCGATTGAAGGCTCAGCTCAATGGTGGGATGTATGGAAATAGTTTTATTGTAGGTGATTCAGGCTATACCTTGGACAATCATGTAATGATTCCACTAGCAAATCCAAACACTCCTGCTGAAAATCTTTATAACGAATCCCAAATAAGAACTCGTAACGTTGTGGAGCGTCAATATGGAGTTTGGAAAAGAAGATTTCAAGTTTTGAGACTAGAAATGAGGGTGTTATTGAACACCACTTTAGCCATCATAGTAGCTACGGGGGTATTACATAACATTGCTCTTAGCCAGAACGATCCTGACCCACAAGATAACAATCCCATTGAACAAGAAGCAGATGTTGAAGACAATATTGAAGAACAAATTCAAGAAAATGGACTTGTCACCAGACAAAACTTGATAGTAAATCATTTTGCGAATTTGTTGAATTAAATATGATTGTAACTCTCCATTTTAAAATTAAATTATATGATATGATTATTTTTATTTCAATTCTCGTATATAGATTTGTTAGAAAAGATGTATCCCTCTAGAGCCTAGCATAAAATAAATATCATTTTTGAAGGGGCTGATATATCAAGCACTATGATAAAGACAACATATATAGTACAGAATTTTTTTTATTATATTTTCAATTTATATTAACTAACATTCAATAAAAATGAGTTACATTATTTATGTAAAAGTTTCATTTTCAATATCTCCAGCTCCAATTTCTTTTTTTCTATCTCATATGAATGTAGTTCCTTCATTTGCAACATTTTCAAGGCATGTTCTTCTGCAGCTCTTCCTTGGTCATCTTTCAGGCTTATTGTTTGCAGTTTGAGAAAATCCAATTTTGCTTCTGAAACACTTTTAATTTTTTGTCTGCAATCCTCTGTTAGTTTTGTTTTCTTCATTTGTTTTGGTTCAGCTCGCCCTATTCAATTTGTGAAAATATTGTTAGTGGAATGATGAGTTGAAAAAATGAAACCAGACTACTGCAGTAAACCCTTTCAAGAAAATTTGAAACAATATCGAGAAGCAAAGTTGCACAGCATTACGATTCATTTATCATAGTATATTCAATGATTCAAAATGACTTGAATAGCCCTTGTTGCATTTGTATTTAGTATGGGTTTACGACAATAGGTGGATTTTAGTTTTAATTCTCTTTTTCAAAGAGAAAAAGAATTTACCGAAGTACAGTGATGAACTATTACACAGCATAAACTCTTTTTTACTATACCCGTAAGTTCTTTGGATAATGGCCTTTTCAATCTTGTAGGCGTCCATGCAGCCCAACTAGTTGCATTATTTTTAGGACTTTGGTCTATTTCTGTATCGCAAGCAACGTCATCAGCTTGATCGTGTTCTGAAATTGTTTAAACAAATTTGTAGCAACAATCATACTCAGTAATAGCAGATAGCTTACCTTTAACGTTTGGCGTGGGATTGCTCAACGTTGTGGTCTTCAGGCATTTGAATTGAGAAGTTGATGGCTCATTTTGATCTGAAATATTATTTTTCAAATGATAGTTAGGTAACGATTTATAAAATCACATAACCACAATTCTACACACCCATATGTCTTGGAAGAGGTTTCTTGAATTTTATCAAGGCTTTTGAGGCTTCTGATCTTTGGACAATATCATTCTGGACATCCCTTTCCTCTGAAAAATCCATTATTATTATTACAAATTCTTTCACATTGGTGTTAACTTCAGACATCAACCAAACATCTCACCTTCAGTGTTGTCAAAAATGAATTCGATATTAGGGCAATCCAGTTCTGGCTCAAGGGGTTCATCGATAAAATCGCTGTCAAAGGAGCCCTGCAAACCCGTAACAGCTAAGCCAATGATCTCCTTGACATCATCATCCTGTGTTGTTATGTGCGGAAAATGTCCTTTTCCTCCCCCTGTTCTGTACATTTCCTCTTTCTCCGCTGCAAATTTTTTCTTGGTGTTCTTTTTTACATTTTCCCACTTTGCCTTGAGGACTTTGGAGGTACGGGGTTCTTTCGTGCTCTCGCTTGAGTTAAATTCCAGGCACAATTTCTGCCAACATTCCTCCTTTTCCCTCCATGTCACGGCGTCACTTTTCTTGGATTCCAAAATGCCCTTATGTTTTTTCACAAGCCGTACTAGCTCCTCCACTTCCTGCTTGGAAAAATTGGATGACCTCCTGTTGGTGTTGTTCCCACAATCCATTTTATAACATTATCAGATTATTATCATATAACAAAACTCTACCCTACTTCAAAAATGATTAATCCAAACCGCTTTCGATCTATTAGAACTATTAAAATCATGGTCATTTGGGTTCCTTTTGAATTTTCGTAATTCCACCAATCCGACGGTCTTTACATTTATCTGGCGGCAGGTCAAGTTCTTCTTCTTTTACGTTTGGATGGTCGTTGCTTCCTTTGGGAAACTGGTCAAGTTCAATTCACTTGTCAATTGTCTTTAAAGTCGTGATTTGAAGTTAGCTACAAAGAGTTTAACTGAAAGATATACAAGATATACGAGAGATATACGAGATATTTTATCATTTCATCGGTTTAAACCTAAGTTTAAATGTCAGTTTAAACCTGAGTTTAAACTAAACTATAAACGTGACCTATACAACTGGCCCTAAGCCGACGATATGCGTAGCTGTCAACTTGTACGTTTACGTTAACGTTCATGGCAGCACTTCAACTCTCTAATATCCCTTCAGAACACCACTCTGGCACCAACAACATTGGTTATTGAAATTTGAAATGGTTGTTGGGTTATGGGTTACTGATTCAGAGGTTGATTCTTGAGATTCACATGAATTCAAGAAGGAAACAACACTTCTTGATTTTTCAAGTTTTCTCTGTTTTGTGCTTGAAACTGTTGTCGTCCAGAACAGAATATATACAAATACGAAGTTGTTTTTTCTATATCAGGGCTTCGGTCTATAAAAATCATATATATATATATCAAAAAGTATAAATATAAAATATAAGGTACATACATGTGCTATTTACTGAGGTTTTTTTGTTAAGTGAAATACAAAGATAAAACATGAGAAATGTAAATTTTGACAATGAAAGGTGAAATTATTGATTTTTAAATTCATAGTGTTCTTTTCACTGACGACAGTTATATACAGGATGTATTTAGTTGTTTAATAGAAATTAATTATCCTTCAGAGGATCAAATAAACCACAGAACACGGAATGAAACCCGAGAATATATATATATATATATTTCCTAATCACGGCTTAAACCGAACATATAAAACTGGCCCTTGGTCCCGCTTTCAGGGATACCAAGAAACTACTGTCTCTAATATTAGGTAAACCAAAATCAAACTGCTTTCTTTCACCAGATGAATTTAAAATGGTCGGGTGCCAGAAATACCTGCACCATAAACTTACCTTTGGTGGGTTGCATTCTAATATTCTAATAGTTTGTTCACTCCAAAAGTGAATCAGTGATTAGACAAGATATGGGTCATGGGTAGAACGGCACTCTGCTCTGCTGAAGCAATGTTCAAAATGTGCAGAAAATCCGCGAAAACGTGAAAGCGCAAAAAATGCGCGAAGATAATAGCCGCGTCTAACAGCTTACAACGCTTGAAGCCGCTTCACAAAATTTGACATTTCTCCATGGAAACTGTCAAAATTGAATATGCGCCGAATAGAGGACTTCTGCTAAGAAATCAGTGTTGCCAATTCCGAATAAATCCCTAAAAAATTACTAAAAAAATACTGACGCTTTTTTCATAATTTCCAATTATTCAAAGGTGCTTTACGTTTCGAAATACCCTGTACAATAAACAAAATGGTGCATAATAGTTCGAATTGAAAGATATTGCATAAAAACAAATTTATAGGGACATTCATTTTTTTGGGGACTTTTCTGTCAACTTTGGCGCCAAATTCAAATCTTAAGGGTACTCTGTGATATCAAAATCTGCATCGATTTGTCAAAAAGATATCGATATTTTCATTTTTATCCAATATTTTTTTTGTATGTTCAGTACAGTGATGGTTTATCGGTGTTATTATAAAAATTGTAAAAGTGACTCAAGGACCATTAAAAAAAAAAGAGTAAAGTTTTACAATTTTCCTAAACCTAAAAGAGATTTAGTTAAGTGTCTGAAATGGATAGCACTTCGTGGGAATGAAAATTTGATACCATCTAAAATAAATAGAATTATTCATGTGTGTACCTAGTTTACATTTCATTAGAGGAAAATACAGTGATGAAGGGCCAATACCATTTATCAGTTCAAGAGGTGAAAATTTAATGGACAATATTAATCATGGGGCAGAACAGAATACCGAAAACACTATTTCCAGTTCAGCTATTGAAAATGTGAATAATGACAATGATGGAGCCATTGTAACAGATATCCAGAACCCCAAAAATATTTCATCAAACATTAATGTTGTAAGAGACTCGAACCTGGCCATTGAAACAACCACCATTCAAGATGAAAAATCTTACGTAGAGTCGTATACCCAGACATTGGAGCTTGTAACGAAACAAAATATATTTTCATATGAAAACTTGAAAAAGAATCAAAAACATTTTGAATACTTTAAAAATCTATAAGAAACAACACAAATGGCACGAACGAGCCAAGACAACAAAAATAAACATAGGTTAGATGAGTTAGATGGTTCGGACCATATATATATTAATACCAATATGAGTAATACCTGATAAGAGCTAATGTTAACTAAGTGAAGCCGAGTTATATCTCTGTTGCAGTCCCACCATCCGGTTTCTTCCATTTTTAGCGCATGCGCGATTTTTAACGTCATATGACATTTTCAATTTTTTGGTTATGTTATTGTTATTTTAATGTCAAAAAAAACAAACAAGATCATGAAGATTTCAAGAATATTGAATATATCTACGAATGTAGCAGTATGGAAAATTCAAAGTGCATTTTGGTTTCCCAGGAAGTTTGGAAGGTTTCCCTAATGATTGAATAACTAAATGAGTTCTATTGCATATTAACTGTGATGTGAAATGATGTGTAGTGTTTAATAATACAAAATTAAAAATCTTTCATCGATCTCGAGACCAAGTTTTCATCAATTTCGAATAGGGGAATGAACTGCTGCAAGAGGATGGCTGCTCATTATGGTCAATAGTAAATATGTGTGAAATTGATAGGGTTTAAGTTTCACTGATTGAAATATTCAGTATCAAATTCATGTTACTCATTTTTAATGTCCATTTATGAATGTAATTTTAAAACCCATGAATTCAGCTCATAACAAATTCGTTGAAATAAAGATTGTTTACTAAAAAGGATCAAGCGCCAAAGTTGAGATACTATGCTCATTCTGTTGTGTTACTTGTGATTGAAAGCTCAGAAACAGGTAAAAAGATGGACACTTGGTGGTATGCACGAGAAAAATAAGACATTTGTATCATGCAGGTAAATCAGAATTATACAAACATTATCCTAAGAAATCAGGGTTTTACGAAATAGCAGTTGCTTCTTTATTTGTTATACCATTCGAATTATCTAGTTTCTTCATCAAAGAATAGCAAATATACTATAAACATTGACTGATTAGCTATATTTTTCATGCATATATTCTGAGCATATATAATACTCACCATATCACTTTATCTATCCACAACTGCAAAGGAATATAAGGATTCTGCCAGGCTACTGTAGATTTGATTTAAGTGTGAATAGTTTTCATTTTGAATAATCCTTATTGGTAAACGAAATATGAAATGCTCAAAAATGAAACTATCTGCCAGAATCAGAGTATATTGCATGTATTTCTGCTTCTCTTGAACGCTTTCATGAATGGAAAAATATATGAAAATGTGCATTCCAAAAGAATATGCAATAAGTCGCCTGTTCTAGTAGCCACCAAATAAACTGCTAGGATAGCAAGGAATTTTTCTTGTGAAATTAGTACTCCATATTTCTAAATACAGAATTTGATCTGGATTTCTAGTGAGTGTTGTACAGCCATGTACAGCGATTTCTCATAATGAACATTGTTCAGGATACAGTAATATGGATTGATTAACTATGATTACAGAATACAAATTTAAACAGTAAATTACTGAAGCGACAATCCATGCTTCGAGTAAGCTTGATGAACTTTCTTGGGTTTTTTATATTTCTTCTTCTGGTATTTAATTTGATATGATATTATATATATATATATGAAACTGAATTTTTCTGGCATGAGCCTCATCCAGTGCATGTCGCCAAAGGCTGAAAATGACCAGGACACGTCATGCTGTGGACAGCAGTTTCGCCCTATGGGGCTCACCAGCATGGCGAATCAATGAGAATATTCCTTTTGGAATGATATGCAGGTGTCAGATGTAATCCAGCATTTTAATTAATTTTAATACACAAAGAAAGAGTTCAGCTATTTATGAAATAATACTACAATAATTTCAGAAAAATTTTATTCATATTTCTCAATAGTTACATCATCTTTGGAAGTCGAAAAATTGCAGGATTCACAAATATGAAGGATAGGTATTCATTAAAAAGGCAGGAAAGGTTGATTAAGATTGTAACCACATGGTCATCATCAGATGATGATACCAGAGACAGCGGATATTGGAGAATTGATGAGTACGTAATTTTTTAGTGAATAAAAATTAC
This sequence comes from Zygogramma bicolorata, assembly GCA_032362365.1. Lineage (NCBI taxonomy): Eukaryota > Metazoa > Arthropoda > Insecta > Coleoptera > Chrysomelidae > Zygogramma > Zygogramma bicolorata. The sequence continues at coordinate 491,426 of JAVJAQ010002690.1, read as the reverse complement.
TATTTCATAAAGATTTCAGTAAAGATCGACAATCCTGTAAAACACACAACCATTTTCAAATACATATTCAGTATCAATTTGGAATTTATATCATCTTTGGAAGTCGAAAAATTGCAGGATTCACAAATATGAAGGATAGGTATTCATTAAAAAGATAGGAAAGGTTGATTAAGATTGTAACTACATCGTTATCATCAGTTGATGATACCAGAGACAGCGAATATTGGAGAATTGATGAGTACGTAATTTTTTAGTGAATAAAAATTACTATTTCATAAATTCAAGAAAGATCGACAATCCTGTTAAACACACAACTATTTTCAAATACATATTCAGTATCAATTTGGAATTTATATATTGGAATGAGAAATTTATTGAAATGACTAAAAATTAAAATCGCGCAATTTCGTACCATGTTATGTTTAGTTACATTCATGGTAGGTAATAAAACATTTGAAAAATAATCTCAAGCTACAACATATTGTATACAAAACGAAAAAACAGTTAGACAAATCATTACTATACATATAAAGGGGAAATTTTTATAGTAACTCATACCATCCAGAAATTTATTCGAATAAAAAGAACGATGCAGCAGATTTTGCAATCATCGTCCTGAACTTCTAGATTTCTCATATATGATTTTTTCTGTGTGGTACGTAGTATATGCCATGAAGGCTTTCTTACTCGAGCATTTCTCAGTAATGTAGACAGGTTGTTATCTTTGTTGAAAAAGAAGGAATAAAAGTTTTTTCATTTACGTTTTTTACTCTGCACTCTTTACAATACGATTTTAAAATCCTGATGTACATTGTTCAACCTCTATACATCAGCAGCAGCAGTCCAACAACATGATGTGATACATTTAACATTAGTTATATAAGTCTGTTCAATATAGAGATTGAAAGTTATTTGCCACGTTATATTCACATCATTGTTCTACACAAAATACCTTTTGCAATGATGAATAACATTTATATATTGGGATTGGTACCCTTTTCCTTACGTTTTTTGCCCATCATCCTCCAATATTCCATACTCACAAATCTATGCATAATGATGTAGCAGGTGATGGTGATATCTGTTGATAAATGAAACACTACATTACCATCAGATGATCATTAGCACCACGAGATATCAAATTCTTTGATTTCAAGTGTCCCAGAAGTTTCTTCAAACTCTCAATTTCTTTTAACATATCGTCTGTTTTTTTGTTGCAGTTGGCGTATTTTCCTTCTTTGTCTGGGATCACAACTGAAAACAAAAATATCATTGAAACTTTGTGATTGGAGACTAACAGACGAACTGGAGGTCTATTTTTGCAATATGGTCAAATTCTAAGATATATATTATATGTATATATATATATATATATATTATCAATATTGCCAGCAAACTGACTGGACATTTTTTTTACATAACCCTCTTCCTTTCAAGTCATTTCATAATCAAAGTGGGAAACTTCAACAAAGCATTTTCCATTCAAAAAATAAAATTAAGAAAGAAAAATCTTTGGTTCATATGGAATCAAAAATCTGACAAGAAAACGGAAACTTCTCACATTACATTAGAAAATATGTACATCGGAAACAAAAATTCTTATTTGAATATAAAAAAATATAGGGGAATTTACAGAAAACTGCTTATAAGTAACAAAACAGATTTACTATGAAAAGAGGATGGATTGAGCGGACAACAAATCTAAAGGTCTGTTAAATAACTAATACTACTGCTCTATAGCTGACAAACTCACTCTGAACTTATTTTTAAACTTGCCTCAAAAAAATTGACATTGTTGAAAGCTTTCAATTCAATGAAACCAACCCGAAAGAACTGGAAGCCTTTATTAAAAATATGAAAAACAAAATTGGTTCTGGTCTCAATGACATGTCGATCAAAATATTCAATTCAAAGTTCAACCGTATTCCCTTTTAGTTGTGCTATCACAACTCATCAATCAATCTTTCATGTATGGTGAGTTTCCAACCTTTTTGAAAAAAACCATTGTAATACCTATTTATGAGGTTGGAAATAACGTGGATCCCTTCAACTTCGGACCTATAGCACTCATTCCTACACTTGCTAAAATCATAGGAAAATTTGTTGAAAGCAGATTGGTTGCTTTCTGCAGTGACAACACCATATTAAACAGTCATCAGTTAGGATTCCAAGCTCATAGAGGAACTAATTACGCTATGTTTTCTGTTCTGGAAAAGCTATATACAGAAACCGATGCTAAAGAATCAATCGCCGCAGTTTTCTGTGACCTTTCAAAATATTTCGCTTGATTCAGTCATGAAATATTACTGTGAAAGCTGCAGCTTTATGGTTTCAGAAACGAATCACTTCAGTGATTTGAATCTTATCTAACAGATCGTAGCCAAGTAGTTAGAGAGGAAAAGCCCTCTTGAGAATAATATAACAATTAATTGTGGGGTTTCTTGATATATATTAGGTTCAAAACTTCTTTATTTTATATATCAATGACTTGACTTATTAATACCACAGGCAAATTCACCTTCTCTGCAGATGACACCACTATACTATGGCACAACAAAAATATGAAAATAATGAAATTATGGAGAGTAAACATAACCATACTTTCCATGGTCTCCACATGGATGATTCACTCAATTTAAAGGGAATACAATCAATACGAGCACAAAAATAGCCTCAGGTTGCTATGTTCTAAGAATTATCTCCTGAGAATTGGGATATTCCCAATCAAGAACAGCATATATTTCGCGCTGATTATTAATCATTATAGATATGGAATTGCATTCTGGGGAGTATACTATAAAGAGCTTTTACAAATAATCTTTAAGCTTCAAAAAAGAGCAGCACGGTACATCTCCAAAGCAGGCCTCAGGCATACATGTAGAAGATTTAAAAGCACATGGTATTCCAACAGTTACCTCAATATTTATTCTTGAGACAGTTTTTTTGATGAAAAAAAATCTTCTTTTGGCAGACCTTTAATACTCCATACAATACTCGCCAACATGACAGTAATATATCCATCTACTTCACTTCTTGAAGATTCAATTATTTACTATGGAATCAAATCAAATGGAAAAATGCTCAATCACCTACCAGCTGTAGTGTAAGAAATCGAGAACTTTAAACTTTTCAGAAAGGACATGAAAAAATATATCAATCCACTCAGGAATTTTTGTATGACCTATCCTTTAAATAAATATAATTCAAAGAGATATTTTGATTCGAGTTTGTATATATTGACATTTCATTTAAATTTTTCTACATAATTGTTGTGAATGATTTATTTTTGATCATTTATATTTTACTCTGTATATTAATTCGTTGTCAATGAGAATTATTTTCTTCTGACAAAGTATATTTGACGCGACTAGTATTTTTCATTTGTGTAAAGATTCTGCAGGCTAAGCTCGAAAGCCTGTCCCTACTACCCTTGTATAAAGTCAATACAAATTCTTCATTTTTCAATGGTTCCAAGATTTCAACTCAAAATATAAATAGAGAAAAAAACTTACTGATTTCCTGATTTGAATCCATTTCTTCTTCATTCCTAACTTTGATATCTATTTCTTGATTGAAAGTAACCAGTCCATATGTTCCTGAATATTCATGACTTGTTACAAAATCCGGTGATGTCCTATCTATCTTAAAGTTTTAAAATGAGTAAAAAATTACGCAAACATTAATTTTTTTCTCAGAGATCAATTTCCCTAACACCAAACTGATATTATTTGCATTCAATGCGCGTTTCGCTAACAAGGTTAGCATCTTCAGGAAAAGAAAATTGATACTAGTATCAAGTAGAAAGAAAAAAATTGGTACTAGTATAGTTTTTTTTCTGAAGGTGCTAATCTTGTTAGCGAAACGCGCATTGAATGCAAATAATATCAGTTTGGTGTTAGGGTAATTGATCTCTGAAAAAGGTCTCAATACCAGAAGTTCCAAATGTTTTTTTCAAGAAAACATAATGGTGATGGTGAGATATAACAAAAAATCATCTATTTTTCAAATTTGTACTGAATTTGATTTATATGTACCATTATGAACGATGAAATAAGCTAACACAAGAATGAGACTAGTTCATTTGAATTAAATGGTGAGTAATAACCTTACAAGTATAATTTTGTGTTGGGATCCTCGATTTTTTTTCATCAGGTCCATCAAAATCCTCCTTTTTTCTCTTCAAAGTGTTTTCAGTTGAGATTCCTGATGGAGCACCTGCACAAAAATATGTATAAGGGTGTTGTTCGGTCCTATTTTCCATTAAAGATTTCATGAAGTTGAAAAAATTATCCTTGACCAATAGAAATGCAATCAGCCGCTGAAACACTGTTTTCCAATTGAATCGTGAATCAATGGTTTTCTTGCCTGCCACTTCTTTAAAGAGAAAGGCTACTTTTCAGTAGTGAACGTATTATATGCTAGAACATTATTTTAACTCAACTTCAGTTAAGCAGTAAACAGTTCACTAAATTCTGATGACAGATGGCAAAGGTCACTTTTCAGTTTTCATATCTTTCAAGGAGAGCAAAAGAAGCTAAGTTCATTTATTAAGCTCTGAGCGCTCACTTTGCTCGAAGCCTTTCGTTTATTACAATTCGAGCTCTCCAAGCTTGTACATAGGTGTCCATTTCACCTTCAGATCCTTTAAACTTGTTCTAAGGTAAGGATATGTGCTATCCCTGTTGACTTCCATTCTAAACACTGAATGGTGATACATTAGTGTTGATAATTTTCAGTTCGTTTTCCCTTATCAAAACAACATATCTCATTCTCTCGTTTTACCTTTAACACAGGCATTCATAATACAATATTAAATACCCCAAGGATATAATGTAGAGCGTGTTCAATCTTTTCTGTGTAGCATTGGGAAACTTGGACTCCTTTGGAACACTTCCATAGTTTTTCTTCTCGTACTGCAGGAATCATATTCATTATACAACATGAAATTTCTCCTAACTGGTTATAACATGAGTAGCAACTATTTCAATTTCTCTAGCCTCTGCCCAAGTGAGTACAACGGACTAGCAGCAATGCAGCGTATCAATGTTGACATGCTCATCATTGGAGAATGGAATGCCAGGCCAAGTCTGAATGTGAAATGAACCTCATCTACCTATAAACACATCATCGTAAAGAAAACATAAAAATTCAACCTACCTACATTTTCATTCAACATGATCTTCATATGAACAATCTGCATGGCGAATGTCAAAGGAAAAATTCGTAAATATTCAAGCAAAAATTGCTCAAAAATATGAGGTTATGTTACACGATTTTTATATCTTAAAGCTCCATGCGCAGTGATCAGCTGATCTCGGCTGTCTCTACTCGCTCTACTCTCTACTCCATGCATGAATAATTAACGAACTTGGCTAGAATTGTCCAAGAGTGTATGCTAGAGAATGTGCTGAACTATGTTGCAGTATGAGGCTGAGGCTGCATTGCAGTATGCCTGTTTGAAAATCACATAAATAATTAGATGTGTTGATAGTAGGTATGAGGTGCCGAATAATAAACGAAACTTTACCCTCCATTAGTCAGAAATGGCTTGTTTCAAAATAGACTAGTTTTTAAAAGATCCATTATGTCACTTACCAACTGCAGCAGGGGCATATATGTTGGATAACGTGAAAGCAGAGGGCAAGCTATATTTTTCAAAAATGTTTCAACTGTGTTCTCAAACCCATTTCTGTAGGCTTGATAAAAATATCGTCCTCGGAGAAATTATTTGCACATATTCTTATGCTGGAAACGTCATCGGTACTTTCCAAATTGCAAATATTCATCAACAATATAATTTCAGGACGGGGTCTTTTGGAAACCTGAAATATTAGTCGTGTGATATGAAGACAATAATTAATCTAAATTCCATATTTACCGATGGCAGGAGCTCGAATTCTTGCTATTGCACAGGAAGCAGGGTGTCGGGGACAAGTTGAAAAAATATATACGAACACTAACAAAACTCTCAACTACTGAAGTATCTCTTTATTGAACTATATAAGATTACTATATTGCACAAAAATACAGTCGACATTCAAAAATATAAACAACTAATCATCTGTTACCGATGATACCGGACTACTTAGCAGGAAGAAAGATATAATGGGTGATAGAAAGATCATCACAGTCTCCCCCACTAGTCTGGAATCATTATAAACTACAATATGTAATCTCGCAATCGAACAGGCAGTTGCTTCGTTCTCTGTGGCCTCAGATTTGGACTTGAATTGAAAAATGCAGTTGATCGTTGGCCATTTTCGGAGTTTGAGTTTGGATAATTTCCTGTTCTTGTCGGAACATCGAGGGGTTGAACTGGTCGATTTGACTCATTTTCTGTTCTTGTGGGTATCCGAGGAACTTCGAAGGATTGACTTGGTCCAAATGATACTGTTTTCTGTGGTTTCGAAACTAGAGTTGATCGGAGTTGATTGATATGCCTTTTAATAGTTCTTCCAGAATCTAAGATAACCAAATAATGGAGTTTGCCAAGCTTCTTTTGAACTTCTCCAAAATGCCAAACATATTTATTATTGATAAACATTCTGGCCTGGACTCTCTCCCCCACTTGAAGAGAGCGTGTCGGAGGAGCAACTAATTGAGAACGTTGAGGCTGATAAGGAAAAATGGCATCTAATCGAATCCGCACTTTCCGATGCAAATATAATTCTGCTGGAGATTTTCCACATAGTAAAGGTGTTGCTCTGTAACGCAGTAATATATTCTGGACTTTTTCAGAAAGTAAAGAAGGATCATCCGAAGCGGCTTTCAACTTATGCTTAAGTGTTTGAATATTGCGTTCGGCAAGGCCATTTGTTGCAGGATGTCCAGGTGCGATGAATTTTTGAAAAATTCCATAAGTGGAACAGAAGTTCCGAAATTCTTCACTCTGGAATATTGAGGCGTTGTCCGAAACCATGACTTGTGGATAGCCATGTGAAGCAAATATAATCTTCAACAGAGAAATTGTAGTTGAACTGGATGGAGCTTCTTCGATTATTCTGACTTCTGGCCATTTAGATTTCGCATCCACACACATTAAAAAATATTTATTCTCAAATGGACCTGCATAGTCGATATGAATTCTTTCCCAGTTTTCCTTTGGAGGATCCCACGGATGGACACAAGCTTTTGCAGGATTTGTTTGAATGAGGGCACAATTTCTACATCCTTTAACAAGTTTTTCGATGTCTTTGTCAATATGAGGCCAATAAACATAACGACGGGCAAGTTGTTTCATTTTGGTGATTCCCAGATGAGTTTCGTGAAGTTCTTCGAGAATTCGGGAACGCAGATTTGTTGGAATGACAATTCGATCGTTTCGAAAAAGAATTCCATCGAATACAGTGAATTCGGAGTCATCCGGCTTTTCACATACGTTCTTCAGAATCTTGCTCATATCTGGATCTTTTTTAGATTCGTTTCTGATAGTTGAAGCTGTTATATCGTTATTGGAAATCTGGAATATCATATCAGCATAAATTTTGTTGATTTCATCGCCAATAATTTCATCCACCGAAGGACTTGATTGTTGAAGTGGAGCTCTTGAGAGGCAGTCAACATTTTCGTTATCCTTACCAGGTTTGTACTTCAGAGTATAATCGAATCCAGAGAGGTAAGAAGCATATCGAAGAAGACGTTTTGAGGTCATTTGAGGAAGTGCCTTGTTGGACCTAAAAATCCTTGAAACTGGTTCATTGTCTGTGACCAATGTGAAATGTGAACCAAAAATGTAATAAAAGAAATGTGATACTCCAAAAATTATGGCAAGACTTTCACGGTCTAATTGACTATAATTCATTTCTGAAGCGGTGAGTGAGCGAGAAGCATATGCGATAGGCCTTTCAACTCCTTCAACTGAATGGCTGAGAACTGCTGCAAGTCCTGTAGGGCTGGCGTCTGTCGTTAAGACCAGTGGCAAGGAAGGGTCGAAAGGTACGAGTATCCTATCACTACAAAGTTCGGTTTTGATTTTTGAAAAGGCTGCTTCACAAGCTGATGTCCACACCCATTTCACACCTTTCTGTAGGAGTCGTCGAAGAGGATAGGTCAAAGTAGAGGCATCCGGAATAAAACGGGAATAGTAGGAAACAAGACCCAAGAAACGCTTGATTTCTTCCGTATTTGACGGTCGAGGCATTTGTTCTACTGCTTTTGTTTTGGCTGGAGACTTTCTGATTGTGTTGAATTCAATAATTCTACCTAAATATTCTATTTGCTCTTGAAAAAAGGTACATTTTCTTTTGTTGAGGTGAAGATTGTAATCGGAAAGTCGCTGTAGACAAACTTGCAAATTTTCAATGCATTCATCCATTGTTATACCATGACAAATGATGTCGTCAAAATACGCTTCCGTTTTTGGGAGTCCTCGGAGAATTTGTGACAAAATTCGATTGAACTCGGATGGAGCTGTTTTGATTCCAAAACTGAGTCTATGAACACGATACGTTCCACGATGGGTTGTGATCGTCTGGATAACACTGGACTCTTCGTCAACTGGAAGATGTAGGTAAGCCTTGTACAAATCCAGCTTACAGAAATATCGAGAATTTCGTAAACTATCGATAACGTCATCAATACGGCGAATTGGATAATTGGCTTGGACAAGACGTTCATTAACACCACATTTGTAATCAACGCAAAGACGAACTCCACCATCTGCCTTCGGGATGATGACTAAAGGTGATCCCCAGTCGCTTGTCGCTACTGGTGAAATGATACCATCAGCTTCGAGTACATCCAATTCGTGATTTACTCGATCGAGTAAGGCATATGGAATGCTTCTTTCTCTCGTGAAGATGGGTTTTGCCCCATTCCGGAGGTGTAATGTAACTTTGAAATTTGGGACACAACCAACTCTTTCTTCAAAAAGTGGTGCAAATCTTTTGAAAATTTCTTCGGTCGAAGTTGCCTGCTTGATGTGAAGTACTGGTGATGGTTTGTTCATTGAAACATCGACTTGACGCAGATCAATATCCAACCTTCGAATCCACTGACGTCCTAGTAGAGCGTCGTGACCCGATGGAACAATATGAAGTTCTCCCTCTATATTCCTTCCATTGTATGAAACATTGACGATTACTTTCCCTTCGGGCTTGATTATATTGCCAGAGTAGGACCTGAATGCAATATTTGAAGTTACTATTGGGATATTCAAATTTAGATGGTCAAAATCATTTCTAGCCAATAGGGAAAATTTTGCACCAGAATCCACTTCGAATCGCTGTGATTTTCCGTTGAGTTTGACATCAACCAAATATTTGTCGGAATCATGGCCCATTTCAAATAAGTCGACTATATCGAAATTTTGGTAGACTTCTTCGATTTTATTGAGACCATAGTCACCAGAAACCTCATGTAATTCGAAATTTGATACATTCTGGAGTGAGTGGGTCGAAGTTTCATTGTTAGATTTGCGATTGGCCATTAAAGTTGAAACGCATACTCTGGAAATGTGTCCTAGCTTCGAACATTTCTTGCATTTCAGTTTTGATTTGTCAACTCGGCAAGCATTTGCTTTATGGTTGTCTTTTCCACATCTCAGACAAAGGTTTTCAATGCCTAGGGCTCTGAAGTCGGGTTGATTTGGTCGAGAACGAGATCTACAGTGAAATTTCGAGGATCTATTGTGGGAACGGCCACGTTTGGATGAATCCACTACTTTAATGACATTACTTGCATTGAAGTTTTCTTGATTTGAACTAGAACGTTGAGTGAGTTCTTTGCTCTCTATTTTTGACGCTTCAAGAGCAATGGCTTTGGCAAGAATTTCATCAAAACTGGTTGTATTTGATTGAAGTATTTGTTCCCGGAGCCAATCGTCACGTAGTCCTCTGATAAATTGTGTACGGAGGAAAATTTCGGCAATTGAAACCGTTTGTTTACAAGGACATTGGATGGAAAATTCACATTCTGTTAGATCGCGTTGAAGGGCTGCCACAAATTCTGAAATTGTCTGTCGATCTTTTTGAAATATATTCAAGAAGTAGTGCTGCGAAACTACGACGTTCTTCTTGGGAATCAACATTTGTTTGAAGGATTTCACAAGATCACCATAAGATAAATCTTTCAAAAGCTTCTCTGGGCCCAAAAATGCTGCTAAACTATTGTAATGATCACTTCCTACTGACACACATAGAAGTTGAGCTATTTGAACTGGATTGGTTAAGCCTTTCATGCTGTAATAATTTTCAAATCGTTCTAAATAGCATGTAAATTTTTCACGTCGAGGATCATAGCTTTCGAAAGGAGATATGTTCGAAAAATGAACAGCTGTTTGTGAACTGGTTGAATGGGCAGCTTGCATTTGTGCTGTAACTTCTGAAATAAGGGCTTTCTGCTGTTCTTGAAATACTTTCAGGAGTGTATTGAACTGTTCTTCATTCATTTCGATTGTGTGCAATAAGAAAATAATACTTTTTTGTTTGACAGGGCACTGACAGGCGGGCAGACGGTAGTTGATTCAAATGGAATTTCTTGCAGAATTTGTTGATTTCTGTAGAAGTTTGCACTGGATTTAGAATTCCAATATTATACTTATTTTTCACTCGTCGCCAATTGAAGTATCTCTTTATTGAACTATATAAGATTACTATATTGCACAAAAATACAGTCGACATTCAAAAATATAAACAACTAATCATCTGTTACCGATGATACCGGACTACTTAGCAGGAAGAAAGATATAATGGGTGATAGAAAGATCATCACAACTACTAAAAAACCCAACTTTGAAAAGAATGGGTAAAGTATAAGAACTCAAACACATTAATCGCATAAAACACTAATAATTGAGAAGACGATGAAGATACTTCAATAAAAAGATTTGGCTCGATGAATTTCTTCAACAACTGTCAGACGCAGACGCTAAAATCTTTGGTTATGTTTCGGTTTCAATCATATGAAATAAGGAATTCATTCCCACTATCGGTCTTGGTCGAAGCTCACGCATGTTAGAAAGAAACAGGTAATTAGAAGTATGTGTATCATTGAAGAAATGTATTTTTCTCGCGCATGCGCATAGGTATAAAGAAACCGGCGATCGTCTTTTTTTTCGGATTCACGGCAGTTGTCCTTATTATCCATATACACCGCGGGCATATCTGACAGACGACAGTAAAGGACAGTTGTCAATCCAGCCTGCTGGACAAACAAACCTGATTTACCATGCTAAGTGTGTGTTTATGTCATATTTTAAAATCTTTTTTCTCAATAAAGGCTCAATTTTGTGCGATTGTGAAATGTGGAAGTAATAGCGGCAGGCATAATGTTTCATTCCATCGATTCCCTTCTATTTTCGACAATAGAAAAAAAGATTAATTCTCTTGCTGAAAAGAGATGTGAATTGTGGATTCAGGCATCTAGAAGAGCAGATTTAACTTCTTATGAGTTGAAATTGGCAACGGTGTGTTCAAAACATTTTGTAGGAGATATTTTCAAAGAATCTAGGAAACATAGGCAACATAATTTTATTAATTCTTTTCATTTTAGGAAAGCCTGGTGCACTCAAAGATGTTGACAATATGGACTTGGTACAGAATCAATTACTTGGCTACAAAACAAATATCAATGCTGTTCAAAGTATTCAGAGATTGTATTGTAGGGAGCAGCGTGATAAAAATGAGATCGCAAATATTCCAATTAATATGGATAAAATTGATGATGATTCTTTGTGTGAATGATCCAGCTGTTCAAAACTTGGATATTATTGATGAGCAAAATCAAACTCTGAATGATATAAATTACCCAGTTGAAGAAGTGGAACATGCACAAAACTCTGGTGAACACCTATGTCCCGATATTGATTTCGAGTTGCAGAATTGTTATCCTGAAATCCATCATCTCCGGGAAACTTTGCAGACTTGACTATTCACATTGGAAAGTTTGAAGCATAACTCATCTAAATGCATTTTTATACAGGATTGCCATATGAAAAGATGGTTGTGGTTTATAATTTTGTAGAGCCTTATATAACATACCCTAAATCTGTTCTTTCAAAATTATTATTTATTAAAATACATTTCAAGTATTCTTTTCACAAGCTTCACCCCAATCCTTCTAATCCATTTAGATATATAAACATATTGTATGAATCCAAACTTTTATAGCCTTTGAGGTCTTCTGTGCATGCACTCTCATATACAAAATAGTTAATAATGTCATACAACATGTCATGAAACTTTAGGAAAGTTTTTGCACAGCATTACTACAATCCCCAAATTTCAATAAATAAGGATCACATCCATCACTTCCCTTCAGTTCCTCTGAATATCTCTTCTGGATATCCATAGACAAGGTGATGAAATAATCACTTTTATCAGGCATTTCACATACAATTTCCTTGCAAGCAGGAAAAATAATGAATATAGATTGCAATATATAGACATTTATATTATGTCAGGTACACTAAGGGTATACCCAAAATTAGGGTAAACCTGTAATTTCTTCATGATTACGATCATAATCTCATTAAATTATCATTGTTGCTTATGGAAGTACGATTTGTTTGTCCAGCAGGCTGATTGACAGTTGTCTTGTGACGTCACATGCCCGCCGTCTATTGGTATTAATATATATATGGTTCGGACTTTATATAGATTAGATAGGTTATGGTTGATTAGGTTGATGTTGATGGTGTTTAAAATCCCCCTGGGGAAAAAATGAAATTCCCTAGCAATTTGTTTTTGCAATATCTGAAAAATTAGACTATTATGCAGTTTGATATCAAATGAATAGTAATTATTGAGGTGTTTCTTATCCTAACATAATGACTGAAAGCAATAAAAACTATAAAAAGCGTCAGTATATTTTTAGTGGTTTTTTAGGGATTTATTCGGAATTGGCAACTCTGATTCCTCAACAGAAGTCCTCTATTCGTACTTTTTGCGCCTTATTGGCAACACTGAATGTCTATGTCTATGAACGACATATGCAGCTTTCTTTTTGGGAGTTTCAAGCCCCGAGGCAGCTAATTTTAGCTTTACCATTGGTTGAAAAATGACATGTGTCAAATTCCACCAATAGTAAAGCTAGAATTAAGAGCCCCGGGGCTTGAAACACTCAAAAAGAAAGCAGCAATACTGACAGAAACAAAACCACGAAATTTGAATTTTATTTGTGGTTAGAAGTTAGAACGTATGGTGAAACCTTAGCTGAAACTTATGTACCGCTGTTTTCAAAAACAAGTATGGAAGTACCTGCAATCAGAAAGTTAGATGAAGATGTCATAAATCGAATTGCTGCTGGAGAGGTAGTACAACGTCCTGCAAACGCCTTGAAAGAATTAATCGAAAATAGTCTGGACGCTGAAGCAACAAATATTCAAATCACAGTTAAAGAGGGAGGACTCAAGTTACTTCAGGTAGAAATGATTGTTCAGGCAAAGATCTCTTTGCTTGAATGTGGTTGACAATGTTCCTTGATGAATGGTAATGGTTCGGACTTCCATTGTCTTTATTATTAACTCTATTGAAACCTGTTGCTAAGAACGAAAGGATAAAAATACATATCGATTGCTGGTATCCGCAATCGTAGTCGTGAGTACATTCAACTTGAAAATTGGTTTCAACATTTTTTTGTAATATTTCATTCATTTGTTCATTTACATTTTTTGACTAGTATTTCACATTCGATACCTTAATTTTCTTGTCACAATATTATTTCATTTATTTCTTTATATAAATTTTTCTGACTTATATTTCATATTCGATATCTCGATTTTTTGTTAACATTATTTTCTTTGATCAATTAATCCTCAATTTCATTATTGACCAAAAAATTTGATTCAATTCTCACTCGATTTGTATTTTTATCCTTTCATTCTTAGCAACAGGTTTCAATGTAGTTAATAATATAGGCAATGGAAGTCCGAACCATTACCATTCAGCAAAGATCTGTTACTATTTTTTTTTTACAAAATATATCTGGAATCCACTAGAGGCCAAAAGATATTTACTTACCATAATTATTTTTAAAAATACATGAAATCATGCACTCAATCATTTATCCATAATTCTTCAAAAATAAAAATTATTTTGTGAAATACATTCATATCTTGAATTTTTTAGATACAAGATAATGGTCTTGGGATACGAAAAGAAGATTTTGAAATAGTTTGTGAGCGTTTTACAACCTCGAAGCTCAGAGAATTTGAAGATCTGCATAAAATATCAACCTATGGGTTTCGAGGTGAAGCTTTGGCCAGTATTTCTCATATTGCCCACTTGACTATCACTTCCAAAACTAAAAAGGATATTTGCGCTTATCAGTAAAGATTTTTTTTTGATCAGTATCTGTTTATTTGCATATTTTTCTGTAGGGCATATTATGTGGATAGTAAGCTGCAGGGTCCTCCAAAACCTACAGCTGGTAATCAGGGAACCACAATAACTGTAGAAGATTTGTTTTATAACATGATGGTAAGGAAGAGATCTCTGAGATCCCCTGCAGAAGAATACCAGAAAGTTTCTGAAGTTGTTAGCAAATATGCTATTCATAATGCCAGAGTCGGTAATATAATTTTCTCAAATTTTAATAATTTTTTTTTTATTTTTATTTACTCAAAGGTACATTAATCAAAATAACACAGAACAAGAGGGAAGGTACATAACGGTAAATAAATACATCTTACCCAACAAGGCAAGCCTTGGTAGTGGGAGTTAAAACTAATCTATATCTAACTTAGTATCCTTAGGTGATAAGAAAGATATTTTTACATTAGGTCAGAGATTGAAAGTTTGTATCAACATGATCAGAGATCTGGTCGAAGCAGGCAAAGTACCAAAAGGCGGACCTTGTGAACAGTAACAATTGTCTACGTAGATCCAGAGTCTCGATATCAAGTTAATGCTAAAAAATATTCAATATAAAGTGCAGTATAGAATATACCAAAATATAAAATATCACGATATAAAAATTGGAGTAGTAAATTCAAAGAAATAAAAGATATATAAAATACCACAATATAAAAAACCAGTGTAGTTGCAAATATAAAAAATATAAAATATATAATACATGGAGTAATAGTAATACATGGAGAACATCTATGTACATATGCGATAAACAATCTCTTGGCAACAGTTTTTTTTGTTTCCCATTCAAATTTCATTTTTACTGTAATATACATTTTTCATGTCAATATATTGATGGATTGCAAGGCGTGATTGGTAGCATATCCATTTCTTCAATTTTGATTTGAATAGATGACGTGAATTGATTTGTTTCATTTCCTGAGGAATCAAGCTGTATAATTTAGGTCCCAAATAGGCGTAACTTCTCTGTAGGGTATTTTTTTCGGGTCTTGGTATAACAGAGGAATTGATTCTATAACGTGTGTTGTAGTTATGGTTTATAGCTATCAAAGTATTTCTGTGGGCGTGTTGCCGCATTACAGCTGATAAAAAATATAATTGTCTAGTATCAAATAATTGCGTTTCCCGGTATAATAATAATAGTCTATCAATCCTAAAGTTTAAAACAAGGCTGAAAATTAATTGTAATTTACAACGTGATGTTTTACTGAATACATTAGTGTTCAGCACTCATCCATAATTACATCACACTATTTGATGAGAGAAAAAAATAGTATTAACAAAGAGCATAGGCCCCCAACAGTCAGTAGCTGATGAATTGATAGTGCCCCACAATTCATTTTTAGAACTACTTTTGTGAAGTCAATAGTAGGTATTATACTGGTTGTTTGGGTTTCAAAATTTACTTTATTCATGTATTCAACTACTTGTAGCTAAAGGAGCCACAAAAATTTATTGAGCTTTTCAATCAAACTTTTCATTTTCAGGTTTTGCTTTGAAAAAATCTGGCGACAGTAATGACATTAGAACACCACAAAATTCATCACAAATCGATAATATCAGAACCATATATGGAAATACAATTGCTAGAGAGCTGATTGACTTTTCTTTAGAAAATCAACAGTTTAAGTTTACAGCAAAAGGATTCATAACAAATGTTAATTATTCGACGAAAAAATTTCAGTTCCTATTATTCATCAACCATCGACTGGTTGACTGCCAAAGTAAGTTGATTGATTTTCTTGGGTATGTTCATCTCAATGGGAGATTTTCATCAACTCAAGACTTTGTAATAGTGTTATATTTTTATAGCATATGCTTTGAGAAAACTTTCCTAAAAATATGCTAATACACCAATAAAACATCTTCAGGTTTGAGAAAATGCATAGACCGGGTTTATACAACATATTTACCCAAAAACACCCATCCTTTTGTTTATTTGAGCCTTGAATTGGATCCATCCGATATTGATGTAAATGTACATCCTACTAAGCATGAGGTTCATTTTTTAAATGAGGAACAGATCGTTGAGAGTATTGCAAGTGCGTTAGAAACAAAATTATTAGGATCAAATAATTCGAGGGCTTTCTTCACACAGGTGAAATGGCTAATTTCAGATGAAATATTCTAGTGATGAACAAATGTCGTTTTCACAGGCTAAATTACCCAAATCACTTCAAATTGAAACTAGTGATCTTGCAAAAGACAAAAATGGAAAAGACACTGCCTCTCCTAGTGTCAAAGCAAATACTATGGTTCGTACAGATGCTAGGGAACAAAAACTAGAGAAATTTTTTGGTGAACCTTCGAAGAAAAGTAAAGAGAATAAATGTCTAAATGAGTCTCTTACTGAAGAAGAGTATCAAAAGCACAATGAGTCTTTCTTGAAAAGAACTGAGAATTTGGAAAGTAAAATTTCAGACAGCGCCAAAAATATTCATGGTGATCCAGGTAGTTGGTGGATTTTTTCTATAAATTAGAGTGAAGTGAATCATGAATTATGTTGTAGAGACTGAGAATGTTGAACAAAAAGAGGATCATGTGATAATACAAGAAAAATCAAAAGATGATAAATCAACCAAGAATCAAAATAATAAGCCACTGAATGCTGATTTCATTAAAAAAATCACAAGGTATTACTTGGTTTCTTGTTCGTTTTCCATTGTAATTTTTTTCTTTTTTTATTGCAGAGTCGAAACAAAACTCACTAGTGTCCTGCAGTTGAGGAAAGAAATCGAGGAGAACTGTCACAGAACGTTACGTGAAAGTTTTTCTCAGCATGTGTTTGTTGGTGCCATAAATCCCTCTCAGGCTTTGATCCAATACAGCACTAAACTGTTCCTTTGTAATACGAAGAACATTTTGACAGAGCTCTTTTATCAATTTATTCTGTACAACTTCCAGAACTTCGACACCTACATTTTTTCCAATAGTATTTCCATTTATGAGTTGGCATTGATTTGCTTGGAGCTACCTGAGACTGGATGGACGCCAGAGGATGGAGACAAAACTGAACTTGCAAAGCGTATTACAGATATATTGGCAGACAAAGGGCCAATGCTCAAGGACTACTTTTCAATAAATATTGATGGATCTGCAAATATTTGCAGCATACCAATTTTGCTTGGTGAGAACAAACATATTTTTGTAGACAATAGAAAGTAATGAAACAATTATAATTAAATTTGTTTGAAATTGGAACCTAGTAATACTGTTCCTTGGCATTCAATTTAACAATTTTCACCTAATAACAATTCATAATATTCAGTTTATATTTCATGATTACATTCATGGAAATTCATTTTAGTGGGCTAGGTTATACTTAACAAATACTTAGAAAAAACACACTTCAAGCACAGGTTGTGCTTTGTAGTGCGCAGGTGGGGCAAGTCTGTTGACTTGAATGTACTGCTGCGAATTTTTTATAAAGCGCAGGTTCTGTCAATTTTGACTTGCACATTAACAGCTTGGGGAGGATCCAACCTAGCAGAAAGGGGGGAAAGGAGTATGACGGGAGCTCATTATTAGGACGCTTGTAGGCCTCTATTCAAGAAACTTAGATTATTGCCCCTTCCCTCACCATATATATACCAATTATTACTGTTCCTGAAAATTAACTTCATTCTTTTTGTAACGAATATGGATAGATATAAAAAGAGGAGAGGACGTTGCGTTTTTTACAAGCACTGAGAATAGGGGAGCTGATCATTATTATTAAGAGATACTTCATTTTGAAATATACCATATTAACTCATTAATGGGACCTAAAAAATAACATAAGTGTAAGGAGAAATCAACAATATATTTGAAAGAGTGGAATATTTGAAACTTGTAGGAGCTTATGATTAACGAGGTCTTATCTTTTATCGTGCGATTCCTAGCAAAGAAAAATGAAAGTATGTCGCATGTCTCTGTTATCCATTCCATGAACAATCCCCTTGAATTTTCATCTCGAGTGACATCTAGTTTCAAGTATGCTTCAAAAGTTTGAATCAATGAATTTTTCAATTTGTGATTTAATTCGATGATGATTTCATCATGGGCTTCTATATATTGATGAAATTTATTGCCCAGACATTGTATGGAAGGTAATCGTGGTCTGTATATATTTTCCAGATGATTATATGCCTGATCCTAAAGCCCTCCCGATGTATGTTGTCCGATTGGCAACAGAGGTGAATTGGGGATCAGAAAAGGAATGCTTCGAATCATTCGCACGCGAAACTGCAAAATTTTACGCGGAAGTGTCCGAAGAGCCCAATCAAAATGGTAAAGATTGGCGATGGATAACTGAACACTTGCTCTACCCAGCTATAAAAGAGTACTTCATTCCCCCCAAGAGTTTCGTAGAGAACGGTGCGGTTTTGGAAATAACGAGCCTTCCAAATTTGTACAAAGTATTCGAAAGGTGTTGATTTGTTACATTTTTGTTTTATGTTGTTGAATGAAATGCCAGTTGAAAAACTAAAATTATATTTGTTTCCATTTTCAACTTAATTTCAAAATATTGTATCTTATTAAATAAAATAAAATCGAGAAACCTTTGTTTCACATCCTCTTCAGTTTGGCTTGAACGACAGGTGTTTAACTTTATCAGTCAGTAAAGTGTTAACTGAAAGAAAACATTAATTGATGAATTATTACTTTCAATGAGTCATTTTACACATAACACCTAGGTCTTTACTGGTATTAAATATTCAAAACATTTCCTGTGAAATTAATCAATAAACATTGATTCATTAGTTCAGATCATACAGATAAATTTCCTCAGAATACTGGACAATAAAGAGGTGTTTTTATTACTACTGGAATATTCATCTTGCTATATGTATTTAAAATGAATCAAATACTTTTTTCGCTTAAGGCCAAATGATTACCAGATATTTCAGTCTACCACCTTACATCCATGTGGCAGTTTTCAACTAATTTTAGTAAAATAAAATAAGTAATAGTAAAATAAATGTTCAGAAATTAAATAATATAGATTATTTCAACACAACAGATCTAAATTCTAAAATATATTACAAAAAAAATTGAAGCTTGTCCAATGAATAAAAATTAACAAGAAAAAAAATTGGAAAGCAATCAATGGTTCGTCAGAGCTAGATAAATAAAAAAATAAATAGAACACTTGTGCATATGAAATAATTTTTAAAACAATAACAAATCTTGCTAACTTTTTGTAAAAAGACTACGACGCGATTTCCCTTGTTTTGACTTGAATAGTAAAATTAATATAGGGAAACTACTGATTCAGAATCGGGGATTCACATAAACTCACCATGTTTGAAATCTATAGATCGGGGATTCCCCATTTCCTTTATGCTTTCGCCAACTCTATCATTCTACTCAACATCTGAATACTATTTTATTCACAATCATTCAAAATAATTTCAAAAGTAATGAAGAGTTGAATATTTGTAAGATTAATTTCAATACCTTTTGCGTTTCAAGTATGCATTGCCCATAAACTATATAATGTCAATTTTTGTAAATTTGCTTCTGTAGAGGTTAAAACATTTCGTATCTCATAAATTTCCCTTATTGGGATTTCAAATTAAGATCGCACCATCACATAGAACACAACTTCCAACTAATTAGCACCACTGACAACTACTGCTATTTGAGGTTAGGACTTTGAGGTGTTTGAAAATCCCAAACCGTGAAATTTAGTGAGCGACTATTACAGTTTTTGGTGTTTTTTTCACTTTTTATGTGAACGTTAACCCATGAATTGTGCTTGAGTAATAATTTAAATCATATTCTTTGAAAAAAAAAACAAACGGAAGTATTTTGACAAGTATCTGGAATAGTAATTGTTTGAAACTCTTTACCAGAGGGCGTATCGCTTATTAGAAATACCAATCATGCAAAAAGCGACATTTGTATTACCTATTGAAATATTATCGGCATTTCCGACAATTAAAATTGTACTGGCCTCGATTGTCGAGAGCGCTGAATCCTGTACTGGAGAAAATGGCTAACGAGACGGTAACGTGGCCTTTTTGGAAACTAGCGTGTTAGTTATTGAAGAAGTTTGGTGGTTTGTGATCTTAAAGGTAGAAACCGAGTAACTAAATATATTTTTTTCAGTTCATGTGTAATAAATGTAATATCTCGTGTAATATCGTGCCAGAGAACAACTAATTGTTACTGCCTTACCTGGAAGTAGGTTGGAAACAAGCACATTTTTGAATGATCGTAAATAAAACAGTGCAAAGCTTATTTATTTATGCAAATGACGAAGCACTAATGTATTTTGTTAATAATAGACTCACTTTTATTGGCTTTCCTTATGGTTTTTTCCATCTCTTCAATTTTTGTTGTGGCCATGAACAGTTCATGTTTGAGTTTTTCCTGCCCATCACTATTAAACTTGGCTTTATAATTTTCATATTCAGCAAGTAATTTATTATAGGTTGAATTTTGATTGCTGAGCAATTCGTCTTTGGACTTGATTACTGCCTGGAGCTCATCAATCTTTTCATAAATTAAATTTAAAGAATTAATACACATATAGGCTATAATGAAAAAGTGGAAATGAAGGCAGGAATGGAGAGTGAAATATACCTCACAGGAATGATAATAGTTAATCCAATAGTTCTATTATAATATAGAAAGTATTACAAAACTTATAGCAGTTATACGACGTATTTTGCGGTCCAAATTCGTTTTTTTTTCTATCAACATGAGATGAAAAATCTTTGTCAAATATGAGTTTCAAAGTTGGGAAAAAACTTCCTTTGCATTTGAATAAAACTTGGCTAGTGTTATTCGGGTCCCTCTTTTGCAATTTGCTATCGAGAAAAACTAGGGACTCAAGACAAGGCCCTTTTTTCCTGGTGATAATTCAAGATATAATATTTGGAGAATCTGTCTTTCATCTTTGACAATCGATTATGAAGAAAAGGAGAACTAGTGTCATGTTATAGCAACATGTGGCAATCCAAAAAAAAAGAATATTGTAGAAACATCGTGAAAATGACTGGAGAGAAGTTGGCAATTGTCATGACCCCAAGCATATGCATTTCATGCGGAATTTAAACCTAGACAGTTTGTACAGAGTTGTGTGACAATGATACTTTAGTTATACTTGTCAGCTATAGAGGTTGGCGACAGAAATGGGACCCTAATTTTTCAAGTAACATAAGAAAAGTCCTGTTCAGGATTTCACACTTTTTGTATTATGACATAAACCTATTATCGAGTGATTTATTGCAAAACAAATTACCTGCTTCACTTTTGTATCATAGTGGTTATTGAAATTTACCAACATTTGATTAGCCTGCACCAAGTCCCTTGACAACTCATCAATTGTAGATTTTTTTTGAGTAATGATGATTGTTGCTTTTTCATTGTCAGATCTTAATTCATCCTAGAATGAAAATTAAAATTACTATCTATTCATTACTAATATGTTTCAGTTGGGTCATAAATACAATGATCAATTAATTACTTGTTGATTTTTAGTGTTGTCTTTTTTTCATAAACTGGCTTCTGTATGTTATCAATCTCATTTCCATTTGCTCACAGTACTGATAAACTGCAGAACATTATCATCAATACTGTAGAATGATCATTTGGTTAGAGCAAAATCTACTTACATTTTTCTTATATAGCTCTTTGATTTTCATATCCCTTTCATTCAGAATATGTCTCAAATCGGCAAGATTTTTTTCTTGATTCAGTTGCACAACATGTAGGGCATTATTTTCTTTTTTCAACTGGTCAATCAAAGCTAAATGATCTGAATTTTCAACTCTCAACTTTTCTAAAGTTCTCGATAGTTGTGTGCTGGAGTTTGATTTAAGAATGGTTTCTTTTCTTAATAAATCAATAGTATTCACCAAACAATCTATTCGATGTTTGGTCTTTTGAATTTTAGCTAGTAAAATATCTTCAGTTTCTCTGAATTTAACAGTGCACATATCTCCAAATTGTTTCAGTTGCTGAAAGATATAATTCATATGCTTTATTCCATGTATTAAATTTAACTGGTTCACTTACCAAATTAAAATGTCTTTCTAGTTGATTTTGAACTAGAGTTAAGTTTAGTATTTGTTGATCCCTTTCAACAATATTTCTCTTCACATTTGATAACTGTTTCTTCAGCTTATTATTAATATCCTTTTAAGAAATATTCATCATTCAAGATTCAAAAAGTTCTTTTATTTATAAATACCTGAATTTGTTGCAAACTGTTTATCAATTCATTGAAAATTTCCTTCTGATTGGTCAAATGTAAATCTAGGGTCAAGTAGACAATAGATTTGATTTTTGATTTATAGTAAAATACCAAAGTACACAGCTGGTCTGTGGCTTCACACTTCAAAAACCTTAAAGAATATATTTCAGAGTATTCCAAAATGAACGTTTTGCCTTACATTTCTTTTTTCTTCACTTGCTGTAATAAATCAAGAAGAGTGGTTTTGAATTCACTAAAATTTATATCCAAATTTTGTTTAGCTCTCATTATTTCATAATCACCCAAGTCAATAATCTCCGTGTAATTAAAGCTGTATTCAATAGGATCACGAATTTTTACTTCCTGAAAGAACAAGAATACTTCTAGGATCTTATGGTAATGGTAAGAATATAATGTTATTACCAATGAGTCTTTAAAATTAACAATTGTCAAATTGATGTTTTTTTCTTCTGTTATTCCATTTTGATCAGTTATTTGCAAGAGGTGATTTTCATTGTAGATACAGGATCGATCTTTGTCAGACATTGCTTTTCAAAATTATTCAACAACTTTGAGGGTGCTTATTACTGCTGATTGTGCTCTTTGTGCATATCAATATCAACATTTTTCAAATTCAAGGTTAGTTTTTCAAATAACCAAAATAACATTTCCCCAATAATAAATGTTACCAACTTGTGGCACATAATACTAACTAAACAATATAAGAAACGAGAATCTTCACTCATCGGCTGCTCCTTTGTTCATTCGAAGTTTTCAAGGCAAGGACCTTGAAGTGACGTTTCGGAGTAGATATGAGGGCCGGCTTCGCCTAATATGCACAAAAGTTCATATCACAAGAAACCATCAAGAAACATATTGTAACGTTTTTATTCTGGGTCCCAAAATAAGTTGAAAATTTGTACGGCAGAATCAAACAACTTTGTGTGGATTCATGCAGCACCAAATAATAATGACTTGTACTGCATGAATCCACACTTCATTTAAACAAACACAACAGCTAATACACGTCTCAGATCGCGATTCGCTATCCCAATGCGGCTGCGGCTGTTGACCACTGACCCCGAGTAAAGGAGCCCCGTACTCAAATATCTATTGAGACTGGAATCCCCTCCCCCGCTCTGGGACAGAGTACAGAGTTGAGGTAGACGTTAACGTTATGAAATGGAACCTTTACGGGTTTTCATGAAATTTAGTGGAAGCGCTACCATTCATGACGTTACTGTTAGGCTGAATTCAGACAGATCCGAAATCCCATCGTACGACGATCTGATAGCTTTCTGATTGGTCTAAGTTTGAATTTTCATGCGGGCGGGAAGAATTCGTCCGAAAGTTTTAACTTTTTCCTATGTCGGATGAAGAAAATGCATTCTGTCAAATGCAATGGTCAAAACTAACGATGTTCTGATTGGTGCATTATTTCTAGCGGGAATCATCTGATTGAAATGTCATTCTGCCATCCGATGTCGGATTGAGATGAAATATATTTAACTTCGACCGATAAATTTACCCACGGAACTCAAAGGACACATATATTCTGACAGAAACTGACATTGTGGCGGTTTGAAGTGAACGTTGGT
Source organism: Zygogramma bicolorata (assembly GCA_032362365.1). NCBI lineage: Eukaryota > Metazoa > Arthropoda > Insecta > Coleoptera > Chrysomelidae > Zygogramma > Zygogramma bicolorata. The sequence goes on along the minus strand of JAVJAQ010002690.1, from coordinate 467,334 downwards.
CGGGGAGTACCGAATACCCTAGTATCACTAGACTACAAAATGGTGAAAACCAATATAAATTTATAAAAATTAGATACATCGCAGATTTTGAACTGGCTTGAATATATATATTTTTATTTCAAAATGAAGAAAAAGGATATTGAAATAGGATATTTAGAGAATTTATTGCAGAATATACAACTTCCATGATAATTGAAAAATATATCTGTTAGAAGAGTCTGCGGAAACTTTCCTCAAATATTGCCCAACGTAGTAATAGATACGGGGCGACTAGGAGGATTTTATCATTTTAAAATCACTACAGAACTATGTGACCTCAAATAAGAACATATTTGAATAAAAACTGCATCTCTTCATTATAAATATACTTTGTTTTCGTACCAATCGATGTTAGATAAAATTTATAGTACCACTATGGATCATCAAATATCATATTTATTTGGAGACAACTAAAATAGCAATACGATTCATACTTATCATTATCTAGTTATATAAGGTGTTCAGGTAGGTATCTTCCTTGATGAAACATTGAGTTGAGTCAAGCACATGGAACTCCTTTGAATTCGAATCATGTCTGTTATGGATTCTCTGGGGTGGTAGTTTTCTCTCAATGAAATAAAAAGCTGCAATTTGCATCTAACATACGTATGTATTTTCATTAGTTATAAAAATTCTGCGATATTGAGCCATATAATAGATTACTTCAGCACTAATATAAATGTTTCGAAAAACACTATTTCTCTATGGTCAGTATTAAACTCTATTTCTTATGAAGCTTGTACATAGTTATATGACAAACCAATATGCCCCAGGGGATTATATAAATTGTACCTGCAAATGACTATCGAATTCAGCAAAGATTATTTTGACCAGAGCAAACACATACTATACGGTGTTCAGACTATAAAAGATATAAAATGAACAACATAGTTCAATTCAATATCAAAACCGGCTCAGTATAATAATTGTATAACTTTATTTCAATAATATGTGGTTATTTTGCCACTCCTGAAAACATTCCATATTGCGAACAGTGATAGTTGGACGGAATTTCCATTTCTGCAATCCTCAAATATGTCTAGTACACTCCTATACATTAGTCGGGATGTTCTTGTATCTCCTTATTGAATATAATCGTCCTTTCAAATACTATTAGCGAAATAGGCATTCCCTTCTAATGCAGCAACACTTATCTATTCAAAATGAACGATGAATCATTGCGAGCACCTTGAGTATATCTCAATTATCTTGGTCATGTAGTGAGCCTGTCGACATTCAATGAAAATATTTTCACTGTGCCCTTGGTAGCTTATCTGGTACAAGTCACTCTTCCGCCAAGCCAATCTTCATTGTTGGAGTACTAATTAAGGACATATGATTCAACTGGTGAATGGCTTCATTATGATATTTTGCATCTCTTCTCTTTTGACTACATAAAGATCATGAGGCTCAGTTCACTTGAAATATAGGAAATAATCTTCAAATATTATTCGATTCATTTCACCCTGAAAAGGCACGATGGTTAAATACGAAACACTCGACATTTTTGTTTACTGTACCTGGCCGAACGACAATTTTGTTTTCTTACTAAAGGATGAATATTATCAGATGAAGCACATTTGCTACGTTCTCAGTCGATCTCGAAAAAAAATTATCAACAGTAAACATATTAGGTTATGTTTATTTATTGGCGAAACTTCGTCAATGGAGTTTTGCGAATATCATGTTTCGTGATCACACAGAACAAAAAATTCTAGAATTTCGTATCCGAGTAACAATCGGGTCTATGTGAATCGCCAGTTTTGTCCGATGATACGAGTACGATTCGGACGTCGGATATCGGATCTGTCTGAATTCAGCTTTAGCCGTTAACCGGTGCTGCCGTTGTGTGAGTCATTCAGGGCTATTCACTAAGCAGAGTTGTTATGGATAGCGACTGAAAATTGTCGTTATGTTCAAGGTCAGTTGCTAAGCGCGAAATTGGTATTCACTTTTCAAGTTGAGTTGCTACTATAATGACCAGTTGCTGTGAGTAGTGGTTCACAGGCATAGCTGGGCATTAACTCGTTAATCCGTTAATCGTTAATTAACGAAGTTAACATTTTGATTAACGGATTAACTTTCAAGTTAACTTTTAAAAAGGTTAACGGATACGTTAACTTTCGTTAATATGCAGAAGTCCGTTAATCGTTAATCCAATGCCGAATAGTTTCCGCACGGCACCGTTAAGTGACGGGGAACGAGTGAGACAAAAACAAAACTAGATATATTTTGCCGAGGCGTGCGAGTGAGAAAGAAAACTGCAAGGAGATTTCTTCCATTTGACGTTTAATCATTTCATTACTTAGCGCAGGTGCTTAGGGTATGGTCCGAAATTAACCACTACTCACCGCTACTAACCGATTTTTTGACAGCGGTTTCCTGAGAAACTGGTAATCAGTGCCTAATTTCAGGACACATGTGAGTTTCAAGTTCGAAACAGACAGAGAACTACCTATGGTGTAAGGGACTACCATAACAGAGGCATTCGTGTTCAAAAGTATGAAAAAAACTTTTAACATATGACAACAGCGGTTGAGTTTGAACAGATATTAACGGATTAACGATTAACGTTAACTTGCGTTAATTCTTCCGAAATATAATGCTTTAACGTTTAACGAAGCTAACTTTTTTTGTAGCGGATTAACGATTAACGAACTTAATTAGTTGATTAACGGTGCCCAGCTATCTTCACAGGCAACTGCTTTAGATATCTTGTTGAGGAAAAACAGCTTACCACCGTCATTATGGCAAGTTATTATCAGAGTTGCTACGACGGTTAGCAACTGCGATAACCCCTTTACTTGGTGAAATAGCCCTGATTACCACTCAGTACTCCATTTGTGAACATTTTCATCGCTGCGGATTCCGAGATTTTAAGCGTATTGACTTCTGAACAAAAATTTTATTCGAAACAAAATGTCTGAGATTAGTACCTATTTATAAGAATCAGGATGTTTTTATTTTTTATTGAACGAAATATTATTTTGTTATGAATAAAATTAATTTTATATAATTTTATCCAAGCTTCAGAGTACTATACAAACATCGCTATAGATTGAATAGCGATTTAAAGTAGTAATTAAATAGAACTCCTCTGAGATGAACAATTCAGGTAATCCAATAGGGGAGTCCCTTCATGGTAGCCAACATTGAAAAATAGATGAGAAATCACTGCCTTTTTTTGGAATGATTCATTTTCAGACATATAGTTTAGTCCTACTTAAATTATGTGGATTTTCCATAACATTATATTCAGGTCTACTCTGGTGAATCTTGATTAACTTGAATATTGGAATGGTTAGTGAAAATAAATAATAATAAGAAGAATGTGAATATATGCCATAAAGATTTATGAAATATTTTCGAGAAATATTGTCTATTGAAAAATTTTGATTTGCACCATAATTGCAATATTGGTATCATTCTTGAATATCTTTCAGGAATCTAATGATTACCGCTGAATATACCATTGGAAATCTACACTCGGCTCTCAGCCAATGTAATAAAAAAAATAATAAGAAAAATTAAATAAAATTAACGACGACTTGGCAAAAATAATAGAATGGGGTAACATGAACTTGGTGGAATTTATTGCTACGAAATCCCAGGCATGTCTCTTCTCAAGAAAAGCCGATCTATCATCATCAAATATTCAGATGTCAGGAGTAACTGTTCCTACAAAATCAAGTATTTCGATGCTAGGAATTATACGATCAGTGATAATCTCTCATGGGAAAACCATGTGAAATCGATCGCCAAAAGTGCTTCCCAGAAACTTGGATTTCTATTCCGTGCGAAGAAATACTTCACTTCTCGTCAGCTTCTAATGATCTACAAGGCACAAGGCTCAGATACGACCTGCCATGGAATACAGTTCTCATGTGTGGAGTTCGGCACCAAAACACTCATTGAGGCTTCTCGATTCGCAGAATTGTTGTTGATCGTCGAATGCGTAACATAGTATGGTTAACTAAACAGTAATACACCCAGAAGTGAGAGCGCTTAAATGATCCAAAGACAAAATATTATAGGATTGATTAATGACTGCAGAAAGTACTTCCATGATATTCCTCAAAAATACTTTGTACTAATAAATAAAATAATTCGAGAGCAGAAAAAGACAACAATTTTCAAGTTGTCTTAACGTTTATAATAAAGAAACGAATCACTCAAGAATATAACTTTGAAACTTCGTTTCATATGAAAATTGATATTTATTATACCTTTATAACTATTATCTTTCGGTTGAGAAAAGTTAAGTTATTTATGAGCAAGTTGTTTTGCTTTGCTTGAATCAGCTTTCACATTGATCGAAGAGAAAAACAGACCCGAAAAACAATTAAGCAAAATTTGAAGAGAAGTTCAGTTAGGATCATATAAGCCGTCATTAGAGATAAATATTTTAAAGTAAGAAAGTTGGCCAACTTTACGACGGCGTATTGGTATCATCTGAAATTTTTTTATTTTCAATATTTCGTGAAAATAATCTCAAAATTCTGAGAAATAAAAGTCAAAAGTTCAATTCAAATTAGAAGATGAAATTGAGGCACATAATAACCTAACATCTGACACGTGTGAAAGTGTATGAATATTGTGATGTTATTCAACATTGTTACATATATATATATATATATATATATATATATATATATATATATATATATATATATATATATATATATATATATATATATATATATATATATATATATATATATATATATTGTGCCGGCCCTAACGAAATCGTAAACGCAGATGAGGGATCGCGTCGTAGCGAACGTCATTTTCCAGGAACCCGAAAATTGCTTGTGGAGAATTTGCAAAGATACTTCTTAGGCTGGATTCAGACAGACCCGAAATCCGATCGTACGACGATCCGATAGCTTTCTGATTGGTCTAAATTTGAATTTAGGCCAATCAGAAAGCTATCGGATCGTTGTACGATCGGATTCGGATCTGTCTGAATCCAGCCTTTAGGCGTACGCAGGTATATATACGAGAGAAACTTCGTCGCGGGCAGAGTTAGTTAAGTGGCAAGTTTGTATTCAGAGCAGAGTTATTCAGAGCTAAGTGGAGAGAGTTTTGTTATTGCTAAGTGCAGGAGTTGAAGTGTAGCATTTTTAGTACAGAGAGTTTTGAGTACCGAGTATTGGAAAGTTATTGGAGCGATGTAAGTGATTGTGTTGTATTGTATTTTGAGAGATAATAAAAGAAGTTTAGTGTTGCTTGGAGTTTTGATCATCGAACCCTAGGATATATCGTAACAGTGGTGTCAGAAGTTGGATTTTGCAAGGAAAAATTGAAACAATATCCATGCAGATGCCCTACTGTTGCAATCTGTTCTCTCAAGAAATTGATTAAAATTTCCACATCTGTCAAGTTTTTTCTTCTGTAAAAATCTAATGCACTCAAACGTCGTTTCAAAACTAATTGTTATGTGATCATATAGTTCTAAGTAGATCAAGATTTCTTGATAATTCAATCCCAGTGAGGAATACTGTCGTATAAGTCTGTTTAGACAATCATTCATCGTGGTTTGGTTTTTCTTTCTGCAGAAAAACTTCATGAAGATTATATGGGTCTAGAGTCCGTGTTTCTTCTTCAATTTCAAATCAACTAACCAAAATTTTGAGATTTTTTCTCAAAATTTTGAGATTTATTTCTCAAAATTTTAAGATTTATTTCTCAAAATTTTGAGATTATTTTCACGAAATATTGATTAAATAAGAAAATAAATAAAATTCGGATGACACCAATAAGCCGTCGTACAACTCTTATTTGTTGATTGATAGGTGATAATTTGGTTGCGCATGAATCATCTACACTACATTTGGCAGTTCAACTCATCATTGATAATTGTTCTTGCTTGTGTTAATTACCAATGTGAAGTTGGCTGCCAGAGCTGGCTGCCAAAATTTCCGAACATTCCCGATCGACCAGTGGCGCGCACGTTTCCCCCCTTTTCGGGTTATTGCATTGAAATAGGTAGTCAGCTGCCGCGACAACGCGAGATATATCATAAAGACGAATCAATCAGAACGGTAAAAATGTTGGAATCGATTGAACATTTTTTGAAGAATAACAGCGAACTGGCCCCTTTTGTCCTGGAGTTGCGAACAAAAAATAAACATTTTTTTCACAAGGTCATAGGATGTTTGAACGTCATTATTTTGTGCTGGATAAATATTTTCTTCGTAGTTTTTTGTGTTTCTAACCTACCACAATCTGAAAAAATGAGAACTAATAATGGAATGTATGGTAGTGTAAAAGGGCAGATTTTAAATCTTCCTCGATAAGATGGATGTAGCAGATGAGCTGGGTCAAACCAGGAGTTGTGCGGAAAATACGAAAATGATTTTTCTGTCCCCCGGAACAAAATAAGATGATAAGAATCATGTTATGTTACTTGCAGAATGAGTCTGAAGGGTTATACCAGGATTGGAAGAAAATTTCTCAATTATTTTTTTTCAACACCTGGCACCATTTTTTTTCAGCTGCTTTCGGGTCTAATAGATTGCTTTCGACGAGTAGAATCCAGCTATGATGAAATTATTAATTGCAGAATGGGTCTGAGGGGTTATACCAGGGTTGGAAGAAAATTTCTCAATTATTTTTTTTCAACACCTGGCACCATTTTTTTTCAGCTGATTTCGGGTCTAATAGATTGCTTTCGACGAGTAGAATCCAGTTATGATAAAATTATTAATTGCAGAATGGGTCTGAGGGGTTATACCAGGGTTGGAAGAAAATTTCTTAAACATTTTTTTTCAACACCTGGCACCATTTTTTTTCAGCTGCTTTCGGGTCTAATAGATTGCTTTCGACGAGTAGAATCCAGCTATGATGAAATTATTAATTGCAGAATGGGTCTGAGGGGTTATATCAGGGTTGGAAGAAAATTTTTCAATTATTTTTTTTCAACACCTGGCACCATTTTTTTTCAGCCGATTTCGGGTCTAATAGATTGCTTTCGACGAGTAGAATCCAGCTATGATGAAATTATTAATTGCAGAATGGGTCTGAGGGGTTATACCAGGGTTGGAAGAAAATTTCTTAATAATTTTTTTTCAACACCTGGCACCATTTTTTTTCAGCTGCTTTCGGGTCTAATGGATTGCTTTCGACGAGTAGAATCCAGCTATGATAAAATTATTAATTGCAGAATGGGTCTGAGGGGTTATATCAGGGTTGGAAGAAAATTTCTCAATTATTTTTTTTCAACACCTGGCACCATTTTTTTTCAGCTGCTTTCGGGTCTAATAGATTGCTTTCGACGAGTAGAATCCAGCTATGATGAAATTATTAATTGCAGAATGGGTCTGAGGGGTTATACCAGGGTTGGAAGAAAATTTCTTAAACATTTTTTTTCAACACCTGGCACCATTTTTTTTCAGCTGCTTTCGGGTCTAATAGATTGCTTTCGACGAGTAGAATCCAGCTATGATAAAATTATTAGTTGCAGAATGGGTCTGAGGGGTTATACCAGGGTTGGAAGAAAATTTCTTAATACATTTTTTTTCAACACCTGGCACCATTTTTTTTCAGCTGCTTTCGGGTCTAATAGATTGCTTTCGACGAGTAGAATCCAGCTATGATGAAATTATTAGTTGCAGAATGGGTCTGAGGGGTTATATCAGGGTTGGAAGAAAATTTCTTAAATATTTTTTTTCAACACCTGGCACCATTTTTTTTCAGCTGCTTTCGGGTCTAATAGATTGCTTTCGACGAGTAGAATCCAGCTATGATGAAATTATTAATTGCAGAATGGGTCTGAGGGGTTATACCAGGGTTGGAAGAAAATTTCTCAATTATTTTTTTTCAACACCTGGCACCATTTTTTTTCAGCGGATTTCGGGTCTAATAGATTGCTTTCGACGAGTAGAATCCAGCTATGATGAAATTATTAATTGCAGAATGGGTCTGAGGGGTTATATCAGGGTTGGAAGAAAATTTCTTAAATATTTTTTTTCAACACCTGGCACCATTTTTTTTCAGCTGCTTTCGGGTCTAATAGATTGCTTTCGACGAGTAGAATCCAGCTATGATGAAATTATTAATTGCAGAATGGGTCTGAGGGGTTATACCAGGGTTGGAAGAAAATTTCTCAATTATTTTTTTTCAACACCTGGCACCATTTTTTTTCAGCTGCTTTCGGGTCTAATAGATTGCTTTCGACGAGTAGAATCCAGCTATGATAAAATTATTAATTGCAGAATGGGTCTGAGGGGTTATACCAGGGTTGGAAGAAAATTTCTTAAAAATTTTTTTTTCAACACCTGGCACCATTTTTTTTCAGCTGCTTTCGGGTCTAATAGATTGCTTTCGACGAGTAGAATCCAGCTATGATGAAATTATTAATTGCAGAATGGGTCTGAGGGGTTATACCAGGGTTGGAAGAAAATTTCTTAAAAATTTTTTTTCAACACCTGGCACCATTTTTTTTCAGCTGCTTTCGGGTCTAATAGATTGCTTTCGACGAGTAGAATCCAGCTATGATGAAATTATTAGTTGCAGAATGGGTCTGAGGGGTTATATCAGGGTTGGAAGAAAATTTCTCAATAATTTTTTTTCAACACCTGGCACCATTTTTTTTCAGCTGCTTTCGGGTCTAATAGATTGCTTTCGACGAGTAGAATCCAGCTATGATGAAATTATTAGTTGCAGAATGGGTCTGAGGGGTTATATCAGGGTTGGAAGAAAATTTCTTAATTATTTTTTTTCAACACCTGGCACCATTTTTTTTCAGCTGCTTTCGGGTCTAATAGATTGCTTTCGACGAGTAGAATCCAGCTATGATAAAATTATTAGTTGCAGAATGGGTCTGAGGGGTTATACCAGGGTTGGAAGAAAATTTCTTAATTATTTTTTTTCAACACCTGGCACCATTTTTTTTCAGCTGCTTTCGGGTCTAATAGATTGCTTTCGACGAGTAGAATCCAGCTATGATAAAATTATTAGTTGCAGAATGGGTCTGAGGGGTTATACCAGGGTTGGAAGAAAATTTCTTAAACATTTTTTTTCAACACCTGGCACCATTTTTTTTCAGCGGATTTCGGGTCTAATAGATTGCTTTCGACGAGTAGAATCCAGCTATGATGAAATTATTAATTGCAGAATGGGTCTGAGGGGTTATACCAGGGTTGGAAGAAAATTTCTTAATAATTTTTTTTCAACACCTGGCACCATTTTTTTTCAGCTGCTTTCGGGTCTAATAGATTGCTTTCGACGAGTAGAATCCAGCTATGATGAAATTATTAGTTGCAGAATGGGTCTGAGGGGTTATACCAGGGTTGGAAGAAAATTTCTTAAACATTTTTTTTCAACACCTGGCACCATTTTTTTTCAGCGGATTTCGGGTCTAATAGATTGCTTTCGACGAGTAGAATCCAGCTATGATGAAATTATTAATTGCAGAATGGGTCTGAGGGGTTATACCAGGGTTGGAAGAAAATTTCTTAATAATTTTTTTTCAACACCTGGCACCATTTTTTTTCAGCTGCTTTCGGGTCTAATAGATTGCTTTCGACGAGTAGAATCCAGCTATGATGAAATTATTAGTTGCAGAATGGGTCTGAGGGGTTATATCAGGGTTGGAAGAAAATTTCTTAATAATTTTTTTTCAACACCTGGCACCGTGGTGTGAATTCGTCGTGTATAACTTCAAAGGAATACAATTGATTCAAAGAATCGAAAGGAACCCCAACTTTTTCAAAAATGTGATGTTAAATAGGTTGAAAGAATTTTTTTACTACTATCATCTTCCTGCTTTATTAAATTTCGGAGATATTGATGACATTTCGCGTAGATGGAGACCAGTGAAAGACATGGTATTTTTATCTAACGGGCTAGTGAAAGATATTAATTATTACAGAAGGAATAACAGAGATTACGTCGTGGCAGTATTCAAAGATTTAGATTGTTTTAATGAAATAAATATGTCTGACTTTCACTCTCTCGATAATGGAAGTTGGTTAACGAATTTTACTATAGATATCACTTTGAATTTATTGAACGTTAATAATATGTATCAAATAATTCCCCAAGAATCTGCTAATGTAATTTTCAGTTCAAGCGAAATTACTGATTCATTTATAAAAAAAATTAAAATCACCAAAAATTATCTCGCTTTGCCTGTATTAATTAATGGAAATCATCACTGTCTCGTTCTTATAGATTTCATGAAATCCACATTCGCTTTTATCGATCCATTCAACAGTAACGCGAATAAAACAAAACTATATTTAGATTATTTCATTAAATTCGCAGAAGCCTATAATAAAGTAAATAATACTCCCATAAAAAATGACCTATCTCTCATCGTCTATGATCACGCCGTACAAACAGATGGTTTTAATTGCGGAATGTTTTGCATAAAGTTTTTTGAGTGTATTCTGAACAACAGTGATATGAAGAAAGTAAAAAATATGGAACAATATAGAAATCAAATTAAAGCTTTAATCCTCGATAAATCAGATGATATGCGGAGTCGTTGTATAATATGTTCGCGGATTGGTGATCCAAATCAATCATTTAATTGCGCTCACTGCAATAGACTCGTTCATACTGAGTGTTCTTCTATCGGAGGAGATTCATTCATTGAAAATAATATTTGTCAATTATGCGCCCAGTATTGATAAAAACGTCCGCCTGCGAAATACACGATTTTTTGTCTTCGCGATAATTAGTTTGCGAATTAAATAATAATTCGGATTTCGTGAGGTAAGGGTAAGGCTGTGAGGGGAGGTGGAGGCCTTTTGCAAAGGTGAGATACCGTCTCATCTTTGTCTTCGCGATAATTGATTTGCGGATTGAATAATAATTCGAATTTTGTGAGGTAAGGGTAAGGCTGTGAGGGGAGGTGGAGGCCTTTTGCAAAGGTGAGATACCGTCTCATCTTTGTCTTCGCGATAATTGATTTGCGGATTGAATAATAATTCGGATTTTGTGAGGTAAGGGTAAGGCTGTGAGGGGAGGTGGAGGCCTTTTGCAAAGGTGAGATACCGTCTCATCTTTGTCTTCGCGATAATTGATTTGCGGATTGAATATGCGGATTTTGTGAGGTAACGGTAAGGCGTTTTTGTCTTCGTGGTAAACTTTTTCAGGTCTGTAGAACAGTTGTAGGTGGTTTTCTCGGGACATTAAAGTGGTTATAATAGGGCTACTGGCGAACCTTCCACTCAAAAAAAAAGGTAACGCACCCGTGCTTGAGCTAATCATTAATTGTTTCTCAAATTGATTTCAAATAAATATCATTCGATAGCTCTTGTGGCAATACCTCCTGGGTGGGTGTGGAAATTTGCCATATTTATTGAAAAAAAAAAATAGACACTGGAAGTCCGAATCAAATCACTCAACAAGGAACATTGTCAACCACATCCAAGCAGATTTTTATTGATATTCATATAGCAAAAATATAATACAAATAAATAAGGGTGAAAACCCCACTTTCGGTTCACTTTTCTCATTTTTGGTATGAAAGTTTATCTAACGAAATGAAAAAAAAATGTTTGAATATATTATATTTTCGACAATTCATATAATTTTATTGGTTTTGTGTGCGGTTACTTATCTATTAAAGTAAATTATAATTTTTAAATTATTTATTGTGACATTTTAACTACTTATCAAAATGAAATTTCGGAAGTTGGTACACAAATATATTGATGATTTTGAGCATTTTGTAACAGCACTTTCCTTGCTATATTGAAATATAATTTTTAAAATATCGATGTTTCAGGACTATGCAGAAATAGCAACTGTGATGGAGAGGCGACAAACCCATCTCTACCATCATATGATCTTCCATTTCAATCTTCTGGACTAGTAGTAGGAGAAGAGAATATCGTGTATATATCTTTTAATATTGTCATTAAAGATATTTTTCACAAATGTGATAATGCCATAAGGTGTGCCTTGTGAGTAAAGTTGAAAGTATGTCATGTGTAATCTCAGATATTACTTTTCACACTTTGATAAGAAAAATATACTTTTTATTCATTATATCAGATGTTTTATTTCATATATCCCCCCGTTCTTTGTAAACCATGAAAGTAATTGATGAAATCAAGTATAGGTACTTATTTACAGATTTGAAATCATGCTACATATATTAACCAGCGATGCGTTGATTTCTACCTGTTATATTTATTCATATGTACTTATATTGTTTTATATTTTTTCATGTAAAATGTATACACACATTTTGAAATTTCAGTATAATTCTTGAAGTGAATACGTGCTTGAATGGATTTTTCCGTAACTAGGTGAATATATATAACTCAGAAAAAAAAGTGTTGCATAATCATAAATGAAATTAATTGTTTATTATTGCTATGATCAGTAAACCCTACAGTAAGGAATGAACCTTGTGACTAATATGTTTTAACATTTTCAGTTTTATATTATATTTTCAGTTCTTCTCTATACCCAACATAAACAATGAAAACTTCCAACGGATTACCTTTCATAAAAGCACATGAAAAGATTCTCAGGAAAAAGCTCAAAAAAAGTTGCACAAAGCTCCATCCACTAGCTGAAAATAATAAATGAGAGACACTCCATTCGTCATGTGTCTTGATGTGGGTAGGAATTCAATTCATCTCTGAGTTGTGAAATCCCTCAGACTCATTCTTGAAAGAATACTTTCAAAATAGTTGTAAGTTGTATTCTACTCGTCGAAAGCAATCTATTCGACCCGAAATCAGCTGAAAAAAAATGGTGCCAGGTGTTGAAAAAAAATAATTGAGAAATTTTCTTCCAACCCTGATATAACCCCTCAGACCCATTCTGCAACTAATAATTTCATCATAGCTGGATTCTACTCGTCGAAAAGAATCTATTAGACCCGAAAGCAGCTGAAAAAAAATGGTGCCAGGTGTTGAAAAAAAATTATTAAGAAATTTTCTTCCAACCCTGGTATAACCCCTCAGACCCATTCTGCAACTAATTATTTCATCATAGCTGGATTCTACTCGTCGAAAGCAATCTATTCGACCCGAAAGCAGCTAAAAAAAAATGGTGCCAGGTGTTGAAAAAAAATATCGAGAAATTTTCTTCCAACCCTGGTATAACCCCTCAGACCCATTCTGCAATTAATAATTCCATCATAGCTGGATTCTACTCGTCGAAAGGAATCTAATAGACCCGAAAGCAGCTGAAAAAAAATGGTGCCAGGTGTTGAAAAAAAATTATTAAAAAACTTTCTTCCAACCCTGGTATAACCCCTCAGACCCATTCTGCAATTGATAATTTCATCATAACTGGATTCTACTCGTCGAAAGGAATTCATTAGACCCGAAATCCGCTGAAAAAAAATGGTGCCAGGTGTTGAAAAAAAATTATTAAGAAATTTTCTTCCAACCCTGGTATAACCCCTCAGACCCATTCTGCAACTAATAATTTCATCATAGCTGGATTCTACTCGTCGAAAGCAATCTATTAGACCCGAAAGCAGCTGAAAAAAAATGGTGCCAGGTGTTGAAAAAAAATTATTAAGAAATTTTCTTCCAACCCTGGTATAACCCCTCAGACCCATTCTGCAACTAATTATTTCATCATAGCTGGATTCTACTCGTCGAAAGCAATCTATTCGACCCGAAAGCAGCTAAAAAAAAATGGTGCCAGGTGTTGAAAAAAAATTATCGAGAAATTTTCTTCCAACCCTGGTATAACCCCTCAGACCCATTCTGCAATTAATAATTCCATCATAGCTGGATTCTACTCGTCGAAAGGAATTCATTAGACCCGAAATCCGCTGAAAAAAAATGGTGCCAGGTGTTGAAAAAAAATAATTGAGAAATTTTTTTCCAATCCTGGTAAAACCCTTCAGACTCATTCTGCAAGTAACATAACATGATTCTTATCATCTTATTTTGTTCCGGGGGACAGAAAAATCATTTTCGTATTTTCCGCACAACTCCCGGTTTGACCCAGCTCATCTGCTATATCCATCTTATCGAGGAAGATTTAAAATCTGCCCTTTTACACTACTATACATTCCATTATTAGTTCTCATTTTTTCAGATTGTGGTAGGTTAGAAACACAAAAAACTACCACCACAAAATAATGACGTTCAAACATCCTATGACCTTGTGAAAAAAATGTTTATTTTTTGTTCGCAACTCCAGGACAAAAGGGGCCAGTTCGCTGTTATTCTTCAAAAAATGTTCAATCGATTCCAACATTTTTACCGTTCTGATTGATTCGTCTTTATGATATATCTCGCGTCGTCGCGGCAGCTGACTACCTATTTCCGTGCAATAACCCGAAAAGGGGGGAAACGTGCGCGCCACTGGTTGATCGGGAATGTTCGGAAATTTTGGCAGCCAGCTCTGGCAGCCAACTTCACATTGGTGTGTTAATTGTTCTTTGATAACTGAAGCTGCATGGAGCCAAGGACATCAATACTGAATATTTAATGCATATTTTATGATATGAACCCACCTTACCATTTACTTTTTTGCCGTTTTCACACGCACTCAGATGTCACCGTGGCAGATGTCATGTGTCACACTGACAAGTGCTAACTGTGAAACTGTCACTCCACCAAAACAACTATTGACATCATTTTCATGTTTTCATACCTTTCATTTTATTATTATTATTAATTAAAAAACTATTGAAGAATGCAATAATAGACGAGTTATATGTACTTAAATATAAGTACGAGTCGTTTCAAAATCAACATGGTTATTTTACAACTGGAGGAACAGGTAGGCTGAAATGGATATAGGTTATGTATGATATTAATAAACAATTTTTCAGCCAGCAATTATACAAGCAATTTTTGCCGGAGTTATCGACGAAGTGCAGGAACTGATAGAACATAAACAGGATATAAATTGTCTTGGTATGTATTATCAAGCCAAATTATTCCCATTTCAAATTTGAATGATTTCAGATTGTGAGAAACGAACACCGCTTCATGCAGCAGCTTTCAAAGGACAAGTGGATATAACTTCGTTACTACTGCAAAATGGTGCCCGAGTGAACGCCAAAGATAGCAAGTGGGTCACCCCCTTGCACAGGGCTTGTTCTGTAGGCGCTGATGATGTTGTGTCATTACTGTTATGCTATCAGGCAGATGTAAATGCTAGAGATAGGCTATGGCAAACACCATTGCATATTGCTGCTGCCAATGACTCATATAATTGCATAGAACAGCTTTTGGAGCACGTTCCGAATCTTAATGTCACTGATAGATCAGGAAGAACAGCTCTACATCATGCCTCATATAATGGACACACTGATGTCGTTGAGCTCCTTCTTTCTCGAGGGGCAATGGTCAATGCTTGTGATAAAAAAGACTGCAGGTGAGTGATTTTGATTGTATGTTCTTTATTACTGATTCTTTGAATATTTTGTTTCTTTCAAGACCTTTGCATTGTGCTGTGCAGATGGCCCACGATGATACTATTGAGGTATTGCTGAGGTATGGTGCAGATATCAATGCCAAAGATAGAAACCAGTATACTCCTTTACATGTGGCTTCTGCCAGTGGTATGGTTATTTTCAGAATTCAATATAGACTGTAGTAATATTCATCTACCCAAAATCCATTTCATTGCTTCTATGCTTTATTTATACTGTTTCAGTTATGTTTTGCAGGTTTTGATTCAATTTGTAGACTGTTATTGAATGCTGGGGCTGATGTAGATGCCCAAAATGTTTATGGCAACACCCCATTGCACATAGCTTGCCTAAATGGCCGCTTGATAGTGACTCAAGATTTAGTAGCCTCCTCTGCAAATTTGGAAGCTACAAATTTCAGAGGACAGACCCCTTTACATATTGCTGCAGCCAGTGTAGATGGTGTTGATTGTCTAATGTTTTTATTGAAACAGAATATTGATCTGAACAAACAAAGTTCAGATGGAAGGACACCTTTACATATGACAGCAATTCATGGTCGATTTACTAGAAGTAAAACTCTGATGGATAACGGTAAGTTTCTAATCTGGTGGAGTTGGTGTAAACTTTTTAAGGTGAAACACCATCTGCCTACTTCTTAGATTGAACTGTTCAATCTAAGGAGTAGGCAGATTGAGACCTCACAGAGAAATCATGACAAAACCTGGGGAGTGGGCAGATTGAGGTCTGGCATCAGTTATATGTATAAATTATATGAGAGAAATTGGATTGATATTCAGGATGCAGTCAAAATGCTGGTCTGTTTTCTAAAGAATACTCTCATATGATCGAGCTTAATCAAGACGTCTACAATACTTACTCACTTGAAGTTATAGTAAAAATCATAACTTAAAAATGAGCTGAAACAGAAAGTTATCATTTCCTCAAGGTTATTGAACATCTTATTCTGAAAAACACCTTGAACATATCATTGATTTCAGAGTTTTGCTCCCCAAACTTGTTAGAACTCTGTGAAATTGGTTAAACAAAAATATATAAGTGCAGGAAAAATAAGAAAGTTACAAAATAAACTATAATAAAAACAAGATTGAAATGAATATTCGTACCACAAAATTGAATTTCCAAAAAATTTAATGAAATAAGGAAAACAGAAAAGCATCTCGAAGTGAAGTTTTAGCCTGGTGTAATCAATCACTATGTTTCGTTAACTTGTATTCGCATTTTCCTTTGGTGATATTTCATCTTATTTTGAGTCTGTTTCCACAATTATTTCGACCTATTTATATTTTTCAACAGGTTTCTAAGTAGTTGAATAATTTTAAGAGACGCTGTATAAATTCAACAATCTTGTTCATCTTGTTACCATTTATATAAAAACAGACCGATTGTTTCAGGTGCCCTTATAGACTGTCCTGATAAAAATGGGTGCACTCCTCTTCACATTGCAGCCCAATACGGCCATGATTTATTTGCTTATACTTTGATGAGTAATGGGGCGAATCCATCAAAAAAAGGGTGAGTTTTTCAAAAAGGGATATTATTGATTCATTTACTACAAGGAAATGATGAATTACCTAACAAGTGCGAAAAAGTCACTTTACACACGTGTTACGTAGACTATTTCTCTACTAGCGTGCGGAAAAAACACAGAGGCTAACATGAAGGAACATTTATTATTAAATACATATCAACAAATCAATTATTTATAATATTGTTTATTTATTTATAATATTAATATTAATCGTGCAAATTTTTGCATTCTGCAAATAGTAATAATAAAGTTTATTCAATAATAATTATAAATTACAATGTACATTCATAAATTATATACAGTTGTTTGACTCAACTTAAAAAACCTCACGAAGGGTATAACATGTGAGACTATAACAATATCAATTAATTGCTGTGTGTATAACAAGGGAGGAAAGTGCTACCTTTTCTCCAGAGAATGAAGTTTCATCAAGGGAGAAAAAGACACTTTACCCCCATGTTATACATATGATTTTTCCGCCTTCCCCAAATAACGAGTCATTATGAAATAATTTTTTAAGGAACAAACAGAATTAAAAAAAAAAACTAAAACTAAGAAATAAGTACAGTATAGCATGCTCCTGAAACTCCGAAAATGGGGAGAACCTACAAAAAAAAAGGAAAGAAATAATAATATTAATAACAGTTATTTATTCCCAAGAAACTACAGTTTATATATAGGGAATATTTATACAATACATTTATCAAAAAGCTCAATCAGAATTGTTTATCACTCGAAAATAAAAAAAATTAAATAATAAAAAAAAATTATTCTAACAAATATTTTATTCCAGTGGGTAGTCCATTAAATGTGATAACACCTTTATTGAAAATAGATTTTCTTGGAAAATCCGCCTTGAAATTATTGAACTGCCTTGTTTTGTGGTTATGTACACTGTTATATTTAAAAAATTTCATAATAGAATGTTTCTTATTAGTCACGATAGAATGCAAAATAGTACATATTTTCAGTTTATAAATAGAATTGATATCGAGGAGACGATTTGGTTTATAAATATTCCTTGTTGGTTCCAAATTTATTTTGTCAGTGGTTCCAGAATGGTATTCGATGCAGTACCCCATATAAAATGCTCTCGACGCCTGAATTCGAATCAACACCTGCGAGCTTTTCAATATCAGTGTGTGATACATCACACCTTCACACTGATTTCTACAATTTTTCAAAATACAGGGAGCTCTGCAAATAAACGGTAAAATTAATACTTGTATCATAAAATATAGTTTAGGTCGTCAATGCCGTATAAGTTATTTCATTGATGACGTACCATAACAACACTTTCACTGTTCCTCCCTAAATGTGTACTTTCGATAGAGGTAGGCGAAAAAATAATTATCGACTCGTGCAAAATCAATGCAATATGAAAGAGGCAACAGTTGACCAGCTCACGCGACGGACTATCAACTATTCAATTGAACCACCGTGCCTTCTGCACTATTTTTTTCCATGACTAACTTACATATAGGAAGCTGGTAGTCACTTGCGGGCTCGAATCATTGGTAATAAAGTATCGATATATATATTTTTGAAACCTGGATTACATTGCATTATGAAAAATGGAATCATTTTCATAATTGAAGCAGTTCTTTGGCATACATGACTAGACATTGTAATATTCTGTCAGAGCGTAATAGACTTAGTTATTGCCATGATTTCTTGTTTTGAAGAAATATAAGTAGTCAACCTGTCAGTCATAGTCAATTTATTGAATATTTTCAAACCATTAAAAACGATTGAGTTCTTGATTTACATCAAATTTGGTTTAGATATTCTGAGCTGATAGCCTGTCCCATGCTACATGTCTTACTATCATCAAATTACTTGAGTTTTTCCAAAATTTATCATGGCGGATCATTGCGTAGTGCTAATAGTTGTGTTTTGAATCTTGTGAGCCAGTATCATTTGCAATATTACCGCTTTTCTCTTGTGGGAAGATAGTCTGAAGCCGCAGATTAAACTTTCCATTTGTGTGCGGTACCGAAGGAGAGTACATGGGATCTTAATGAAATAATGTTTACATATTATCATCAACTCAATGATTTGAAGCATAATGGAAATATAATTAAAATCGATTTTGAAATTTGTTCTTCTTCAAAGAGTTGACCATTTGCATTCCCATTCGAGGTTAAGTTTAGTTATCATGTATCATCATGTTTACTTTTTTTACCTTCTTTGTACTTTTAAAAATATTTTCAAAAGAACTTGTAGTCCGATGTGTATTATATAAATGAGAAGCCAAAGCACAGTGCTTTCTATTTGTTCAGAAATAATCGCCTTTCAAATTTCGGAAGACAGGCATATTTCACCTTTTTTGCATTATAAAACTAATAGAGCATACGTTACTCGTCACATTTACACCTACTTCCACCTGATTCTATTCATTTTATCCCCAAATATTCCCTTTTCACATGAAAATAACTCGATTTTCAAGTTTCCTGGCGCTCTAGTTAGGAAATTGGAAATGCAGTAAACCAACCAGTCAGCAAACTATACTTTTTGATTTGAGCAGTCAACAAAATGAGCAAAATCTAGTGCCATATTCAAAAATGAAATCATTCGACCCTAAGTGAAAGTATTATCTTTTGGATTGAGGTGGCCTTTACTTGATCTTGATGGAAATCCATAGTTATTACGCTATAAGGTAGACACGATTAAATTTCCACAAAATTTATTGTCTTCGCGACATGTTTCGATACACTGTATCTTTATCAAGCGAATGTATTTAAATAGTGTTTAAATACATTCGCTTGATAAAGATACAGTGTATCGAAACATGTCGCGAAGACAATAAATTTTGTGGAAATTTAATCGTGTCTACCTTATAGCGTAAGAAAGTATTGTCAGCCGACCGGTGGGCTGACTTTACATATCCTATGAAATTTAGACTCCATTGCAAGCGCCATCTGAACTTATTTGATGGATAACAACATGAAGCCCATTATCATAGTAGGCATGTGCCGCCAATTTTACCTCAAACTTTCATAGGAATAAGTCCCAAAACCAGGGTTTTCAGGCATCCTAATGATGTTATTGATCTACATATTCCAGCTATGAGGGCAGAACACCACTCCATATGTGCTGCCTTGCAGGATACGTGGAATGCGCCAGGAGATTTGTGCAATCTGGCGTCGATTTGAACGACCAGGATGATACCGGTAAAACACCAACGCATTGCGCTGCCTACAAAGGGTAAGCACTTTCCTGCACCCGTGATCGATTGTAATATAGTTCAGGAAATGAAGCATTTTGGCTCGCAACTTTTTCGTCCACCATGGATTTACCTCAAATTTTCACAGAAGGTAGGGAATAGCTCAAGGATCATTTTCTTTATCATGCTGCTGTACGCTAGAGCCTTGGGAGTGGTTGCCACCCCATCACGGGGTTGAAATTTTTTGATTACATTTCAACTGTAGGAATCGACGGAAAAAGTATTTCCAAGAAAAAAATGTTCCATGCCTTTTTTTCGTAAAAGTAATATTTTTTGAGTTATTCGAAGTTGAAAGTAACAGTTTTTTTTACGAAAAAATCGACTTTTTTAAATGGTTTTTTGCAAATAACTCTAAAAATATGAATTTTATCAGAAAAAGTGTGGAGAGGCAAATTGTAGCTTTTGAAAAAACAAAAACAATGCTTTCTTTATAATTTCCCTACGACGCACATTCCAACTGAGATACAGCAAATTAATACGTAGCTTTTTTCGTTAAATGTATAAATTGGAAGATTTGAAGCGAAATAACGAGAATAATTTGCAAGAAAGCTCATAGAATCCTTTTAAACGTATTCAATTAGAGCTTTCAAACGACTGAAAAAATGTCTTCCTAGCATGAAAATTGACCGACTAATGATCAAGAAAATCTGTGAAAACAAGCTCCAAAGTACCCCGTAACTAAAATTGATCGCCAATCTTCTGTGATTCTCCTTATTTATTTAAAATGCCTAATTTTAGAAAAATTGGAGTTTTTACCCTTTTCTTATAAATATCTCTCAAAATACTAAAGATACGAAGAAAACGATATAGTACTAAATTGTAGCTCTTTTGATGGCAAAAATTTCCCTGTATGTAAATTTTTTGTAAAGTGAATATTCGGCGAGATATAGCCGTTTAACACCTACATTTACTATCGAACATCACCTTATTCAAGAGCTTTAAACTCTCCCCATTTAAAAATTAAGGAATCTTAAGTAATTTCATTCACATAGTCTTATAGCTCTTGAAAAGCTCTACAAAATCGTTTCTAAAAAAATTTTCTATCACCTAAAATGAAGGAGCTATGTTTGAAAAACCGATAATTTTTTTTTTTGAAAAATTTGAATTACCCGCTTCAGAGCGTAGTAATCTACATAACCGGTATATTCGGCCGTTTTACGTTATATATGCCACTTTTTCCATTCGTATTGGAAGGCAGAGCAGAAGAAATATCTGCTCACGTGTATGCGTGTGTGAGTGTATATTTCGTTGATTTCTCACCAGTGTATTCTGAAGTTCGAAGATATTACAAAAATTTCAATGTTTTCAAGGGTAGTTTTTAACAAGGGTAGATTGAAACATTATGAAATTGTATCCTAAAGCACGAACCAATCATTATTCAACTAGTTTTACCCATATTTAGGTTTTTAATGTTATTTTATAATTTTTGACAATAAGGGGTAGTTTTCACCCCTAAAAAACAAAGAGCGTACAACGACACAATATAGAAAATGAACTAGAGGGTGTAATAAGCCTAATCCCAAATTTTTGTACAAATCGGTGCTGGACGAAAAAATTGCGAGGTTTCACCATTTTTTCAGCTTCATTTTCTGAAATAATAACAAATTCTTGTGTGTGTGTGCAGATCTTTCGAATGCCTCGACATATTGGTGAGCAACGGAGCGGATTTTAAACTTGTGGACAATTTGCAACGTCTTCCGATCCACTACGCCGCATCGAGGGGAAACGACCAATGCGTGTACACGTTGGTCGGGATAGGAAGTCCGGTTAATGCAGCCGACATCGAGGGGTGCACCCCTCTCCATTTAGCGGCGGCCTACGACCACGAATGCAAATGCGTGTTTTACCTTTTGAATCACAAAGCTGATATTAACGTGAAAGATAATAGAGGTGAGATCGTTTGTTTATTTGTTAGTCGGGCTTGTTCTATCGGGACCGTGCGCGACGACAGCGCGACATAGTTCCGATCTACTTTCGGAACTTTTGGGGGACATTTATGCATAGTGCCTTACGGCACAAAATACTGTCCTTAATTAATAAAGAAACTTGCTCTGCAGATGATGAAAGCATTGATCTTGAATCTTATTCACCAATCATGCACGAGCCTAAATATTTACATAATCGATTGCTTATAATGACCTTTTTATAATATTCAAAATGAAAAAAAAAAGTATAGTCAATAATAAAAAACACTTGTGATACAAGTTTCTCTTTATAACTGGACAAATATTTGATTTGAGGGGCAGCTCCAAAAACTGTAATGAAACCATTGAAAACGTTACAGAATAAAATTATAAAGTGTATATACAAACTTGATCGAAAAGAACCTAAAGCTAATTTATACAAACGAAGAAAACTTTTAGACATTCCTTCATTATACACGTTTAAAATTTGCACATTTATTTACCTGGTCAAAAATAAATTCAAGCATTCAAATTTGATGTTCAAATGAGTAGTGATCAACACTATCACTCAACAAGGTTTTCAGAAAATTTGGCATTGATGAAAATTAAAACAAATAAAGGATAGCAATCTGTTTACCACAACGGAATAAAACTATACAATGGTCTACCGAATTTATTGAAGAAATATGGGAAATTTTTTTTCAAAAATAATTTTTATTGCCATACAACGATCTGATTCAATTACTCATTTTTTGTATTCTATTCTACTTTTATTGTATGGCATCAGTTTAATTTTCCCTACAATAAGCATGTATATGTTTCTTGGGAAATAAATCGTAATTATTATTATTATATAAATAAGCAGAAAGAATACATTCAAAAAACAACTCTGGCTCTTTCGGTTGCTTGACGCCTTCAGAAGAAATCTCTGACAGTCATTCAGTGTCTGAAGCATGCAATATCATCAGCCATTGGTTTATTGTGGAAAAATGGTTTCTTAATGACGCTTGTTTCTCTTACCAACCAAACACTTCGAGCAACCCAAAAAACAGCATCGTCTTCGAAACTTGACTTGTCTGTCATCGTTTTATGCCTTCATTTCAATATTTCATTCAAAATTGTTGCTAAATCTATTAACACAGATAAAGAAATGTCACACAAACGTCAGTAAAATCAAAAGCTCACGGCTCACGCAATGCTACATATGGCCGTATTCATTCCAACTTTCATGCCTGAATCTTTGCCGAAAATGGCAGTCCCTCAAAAATGCTCGATTTATCCACATCGCGCGCTGCAGTTCCAATAGGGAAAAATCCAATATTTTTTTATCATTTACTAATTGATTCATTGATTTGATTTATTTATTTATTCATGGAAAACCAAATGAATTAGTTTCAAAAATTATGGTCATATAAAATTATACAAAATTTACATTTCACTACACAGAAATATTGATATACTCTTAATAAAATAAGAAGATCTCACATCTAAACAGTATCACTGAACAAAGTGTTTGTCTTTTTCAATTTTTTTTTTTAATTTTTGCAGCTCACATCTGAAAGTAGAAAATGGTATGCCGAAGTAGTTCAAATCTACTTTTTTGGCATTTTTTACCATTCTTGCTAAAGGACTCTGGTATCCATAGTTTCTCGGTAATGGCGTTTGATATGAAAGGTGTCATTCAACCTAGTTCCAGAGGTATTAATTTTAAAGTCAATGTGAGACAGGAGCCCTGGGGAAAAAACTTCACCAGCTAGCAACTTGAACAAAAAGCATAAGTCAGTTTCATTTCTTCTGTTCTCATGAGTAGGTATATTCAGAGATGAACATGGCGCTGGATGATCACTGTCATAATTGTCCAAACGGATTCCTAATTTGTATGCAGAGGATCTTGAAAGTTTGTGTTGAACCGTTTCCAACATTTTAATATAAGTCTGATAGTAAGGTTCCATACAACAGACGCATATTCCAAGTTTGAACGGACAAATGCACAGTAAAGAACTTTAAAGGCGTTGACTGAGAGGTCTTTGAATACTCTCTTGATGTAACCTAGCATCTTGGGTGCTTTCAGGGAGATGTTTATCATCCAATAACACCCCAAGGTCTTTCATTTGAGATACCTGTTCGAGGTCTAATGAGTTGATAGAGTATGAGAACTCTAAGGATGTATGATTTCTGTTTTAATTTATAAAGAAGCTTTTTTTGTGGTTCAGATCCATTCCATTGGAATTGCACCAATATGCAAGGTTATTGTATCACTCTGAAATTTATGGGAATTAATTTCATTTTCAGTAACTTTGAAAATTTTCTAATCGTCAGCAAACAATTTCTCACAAGCATATGAATGTTTGCAGATTTGCAATTGCTTAAGTCTGCTTTGTTACCAGACTTATAAAAGTGCGTTTAATAACCCAGTTTCCAGAAACTATATTAAAAATTTAAAAAATTAAGTAAGTTATTTATTATCCCCAGAAACATTACATGTTTATAATTAGGGAATAACTATAAGCACAAAATCATAATAAATTTTGAAAAAAAAAACATAAATATGTATAAACGAACATACAGTCAAAAATGAAATTGTTCTACGCGAAGGTCAATTAAGCGAAGAAAAAAAAAGAATAAATAAAGAAAAATAAAAAAAAACAAGTGTAAGAATTTTTTTTAATAGCTATTAGCTGAATAAAAACTCTTTCAAACTCTGCTTGAATTTTATTGTCGATTGATATTCTTTTATTTCATTATTTGGAATTGAATTATATATCATGACACAACTATGATATATTGATTTTTTTGCCAATATCTAATTGAATTTTATTCGTTGCCAACAAATTTTTCTGTCTTGTAGAGTGATTGTGAATATCACAAATTTCGTTGAAAATAAGATTAGATTTTTTAGTATTATTTCTGATAGAATGGTTAAAACAGCTGATTTTGAGTTTATGAAGAGAATTTATGTCCATTAGTTTGTTTCGCTTGTATAAATTTGATGTCGATTCTGAATAAGATAATTTGTAAATACACTTTATTGTTTTGTTTTGTAAAGTTTTGAGAGGTTTCATTATAGATTTACTTGCAGTACCTCAGACAGAAATGAGATAATGTAGTTTTGGATAAATAAGACTAAAATAAATATTCTTCAAAATTTTCAGAAAAAGGAAGTGCCTTATTTTGAAAAGAATTCCAATAAGAGGAGATACTTTTTTCGAATTTTTTCAATGTGCTTATTCCACGATAATTTTTCGTCAATATATAAACCTAAAAATCTAGTAGTTTCTGTATATTTGATAGAATTGTTATTGAGAATTATTGGATCGGATGGGGCGTTGACTATCCTCTTAGCTATGTTCATATATTCAGCGTTAATTTATGTTGATGTAACCAAATGAGAATTCTATCCAAATCAGATTGCATATCAATTTTGATTTTTTCATAACTGTCCGAAAAATATATTATGGTGGTGTCATCAGCAAATGATTTGACTATTCCATTCAACATCAAATTTGGTAGTGGGTCTATATAAATGAGGAATAAAAGCGGACCGAGAATTGATCCTTGAGGTACACCACAGGAAATATTTTAAAAGGAAATTTTTTGATCATCTATATAAACATACTGTATTCTATCACATAAATAATTTTTAAACCACTCGAAGAGATTACTTCTGATTCCTAGATGTTATTATAGTGTTGAAAATTATTTGAAGTGGTCGAGATAGTGCAAAGCTAAATTAGTGGGGGAAATGGAAGACAAATACTTCTAATGAAAAATATCATTTTCTTGGCTAGTACGAAGAATAATATTGAAGATGATTTTTTTCTGAAATTGAGCTATTTTATAAAAAAATCTTTCAGGTTTCACCCCTTTACATTACGCAATAGCTGGCGGCAATGCCGAGGGGGTACGAATGCTGTTGGATCATGAACAGAAGTTGAGAGATCAAAAATGCCCTAACGATGGAATCAACAAAATGATCAACAAGTGCTCCGTCGATGTGACTCCCTTACATTTAGCAGTACGTAGATTCGAGATTTTATTGTTTCGTTCTAATTTTGTTTTTTTTTCTAGGCCAAACTCGGAAATGTAGAAATTCTTCACATGATAATGCCACATTGTGAAGACGTGAACGTAAGGACAAATCAGGGTATAACACCGCTAATTTTAGCCGCCAGAGAAGGTCACTCTTCATGTGTGCATTCCTTGATTCGTTGTGGTGCCAAAATTGCCTTAGCCGATAAAGTTAACTGCATGACAGCGGTTCATTACAGTGCCAAAAACGGTCATTCTAAATGCCTGACCATGTTGGTGCATAATAGTGAAGATCCTAATGTGGTTAACATGCTTGATAGGTCAGTATATTTTGAATGGTTTCAAAATTATCTTCTTTTCAGACAACAGCTTGTATTCATGGAAGACAGTAAAGGGTTGCCTAAAAACATTTTGTGTGGAGTTCCAAAAGGATCAATCCTTGGACCTGTTCTATTTCTTATTTATATAAACTCATTATCGAATTTGGAGCTAGCTGGGAAAATAAAAATATTTGCTGATGATTAATTCTGAAAAATCTTCCTTTATGTTCATAACAAAAAAGAACAAGTTCAATCAACTTGAAAGACCATTAATTTCAGAAACTTAAATATCAAGTATTCTCCAATTTTAAAATTTCTTGGTTTGTATATTGATGAAAATTTATCGTGGTTTAAACACATTGAAATATCAAGAAAACAAATATCACCTATAATCGGTATTTTATTCAAAATTAGGAAATGTTTGCCGTTAAGATATCTGAAATTAATTTACTATTCTTTAGTTTTCCAAACTCTAGTATTTGGTTTCTGTTTGGGGATCGGCAAAAAGAATGTGATCAGACCGTTGAGAACACTACAAAAAAAATTGTCAAGTGTATATTCAAGTTAGACTACCAGGAACCTACCGTCAACTTATACAAACCGAAACGACTTCTAGATATTTCCTCCCTTCATAAACTCAAAATTTGTACTGTCATTCACCAGATTAAAAATAACTCCAAACACTCTAACTTGGTTTTCAAACCTGTTAGTAACCATCATAACCATTCTACAAGGCATTCGAACAATTTGTCAGTTATGAAAATGAAAACAAGTATGGGTCAACAATCAATTTATTTTCAAGGCATAAAATATTACAACGAATTACCAAATTATTTTGAAATCTTGGGGCAAACTGAAATTCAAAAACGATTTGAAAAAATATTTATTATCGTAAGTTAGACTTTTTTGTTTCACTGTAACATTTTTACTATTTGCACACTTTTGAATTTACATAAGTGATGTTTGGAAGTATTCCGATTTGATTACTTTATTTTCCTTTCCATTTTTTATTTATATTATTGTACTTTTTTTCCCTACTATAAACATAATGTATGTTTCTTAGGAAATAAATAAATAAATGAATGAATGATAGGCTAAAAGCATAATTTGATTGAAAAATCCCAAAACATATACAGCAATGAATGAAAGGTTGGAACAGATGAAAAACGCTTCATTTATGGAATTGGTTTCCGAGTGTCACCGTGATGCAGGTTTTTGGGCTGAACTTTTTTTTTCTACATCTGTGGTAGACATTGTCGAAGGCGATGCGGCAATGGACGAAGTGTTCTGACGTGTCGCTTTGCGTTCACACTCTAGTAAACTCTCAGTGAAGGCAGGCAAAGCGACAAGTTTTGAGAATTTTTCCACTGCTGCTTCGCATTTTACGATGTCTACTGCAGATGTAGACGAAAGTTTAGGCCCAAGAACCTGCAGACCACGGGTCACAAACCCGGAAGTCGCTATCAATTCATTGGACAACGGCCATGAAAATTGTTCGTTCCGTTATCCAGCTGACGAACGTCAACCCTCAAATACAAACTTTTGTTTTCATTCATTCGATCAAAAATAACGTAAAAAAATCGAATTTAAAAGTAACCATGAATACCCATGACTATTCAACAAGAAAAGCAAATGTCTTTTCTCTGGCTAAATTCAGAACAAATTATTGTAAAAAATCTATTATGTATGAAGGAGTCATCTTTTATAACAACTTGCCGAAAACATTGAAAAATACAAAAAATACTAATTCATTTGAGAAAAACTTAAAAAAATACTTATTGAACTTCATTCACTTTTTCCTTCATCATTTCATTATATCCTACCCATGACTATATCATGTATAAGTATTTTTCTTCTTTTCTTTTCTGTTAATAGATCACTGAATTTAACTGCTTGAAATCAAGATGTTCCCTATTATAAATACATGTTATTTCTTGGGAGCAATAAACGTTATATTTATATAAGTCGAAACTTGTGCGAGCAATGGGGGCCTTACCTTTTAACGTGTGATTACCCAGCACGGTGGCCCGGCGAGGATTCGAACCCCGGCCTTCCGCTTGATAGGCAGATATGCTTACACTCTTTCCTTATATATTTCAACTTTGTTTTTTTTAATCTACTTATTGACCATTCAATAATCATTTAAAGAAATTAAATCTTCAAGTTATGATCATCATCACCTGTGCATTTTTTTGGTCGACTTCTCAGCTTCACACCAAATGAGATTATCTTGAAGTATTCAGAATCTACGCTTTGCCGTTATAAAAAATAAGTTTTTGTTAAACGAAACTTTTCTCTGTGTACACTATTGACTGGAAAATAATTGTGTATCAATGCATAATCATATATTTCTTACTGAGCAATTATTTGTGATTTCAGACAACATCGGACTGCCCTTATGTTATCAGTGTCTGGAAATCACATTGAATGTGTTCAAATCTTACTGAAATGTGGGGCTGATCCTAACATAGTAGATACTGATGAACACTCTTGCCTTTTCAGAGCTGTAAGTATTATAAGTTGGTTCAATTATTTCTCATCAATTTGGGTTTTATCCAGGGTGGGGGGGGCAAAATCTGATTTTTATTGAAAAAATCAAAAATCATTGATTTAAAAAAAACACGATTTATTTGATTTTTTTGATTTTTTAAATTTGAATATAAAATTTGAACATGTTGATTCTTTGAAATTATTGTTAATTATTTATAAGTCTGAAAATTTTAATACAATTTGCGGCTCAAAAACTTGTGACAACGCTTTTGTCGCGCTTCTTGCAAGAAAATTCTTGTCTCGATTTGTTTTCCTTCTGTCCTATACACTCGCTATACAGTGCCGAGTGAGGCACAAACACTAACGCGTTTGTTGAGCTTTTTGCAAGAATATTCCTGTCGAGGCTTCTTTTCCTTTTCAACCTATAAATTGACGTTGCCCAACAATTTCACACATTTCGCTAGTTGTACACTCGGATATTAGAAACAGATTAGGCATAGAAAAAGGGGGGAAACTCGTGTTTTTGTTCAAATTGTATTACGAAAATGAATAGACTGAAAAAAAAAAAGTAATAGAATTTACGTTTAGTTTAAGAATTTGGAATTATGTACTTCTTTTTTGTTGTTTTTGCTAAAAGCAGATACCTACTCCTTTTGATCTTCGAGAAAACTTTTATATTATGTTGTTATCTGCTTCTGAATAAAAAAAAAGAAACAAAAATTGATTTAAATCATGATTTTAATTTTAAAAATCAAGCGATTTAAATCATGATTCTAATCGTGATTTTAATCACTTGATTTTAATCAGCCCAACCCTGGTTTTATTGTTAAATTTTTAAATATTTACTACTTCAGTACTCCTAATATATTTTGATTTATTGTCAACTATATCTAGGTAGTGAATGGACAAGATGGAGTGGTGCAACTCCTTTTATCCAATA
The DNA here is from genome assembly GCA_032362365.1 of Zygogramma bicolorata. Classification (NCBI taxonomy): domain Eukaryota; kingdom Metazoa; phylum Arthropoda; class Insecta; order Coleoptera; family Chrysomelidae; genus Zygogramma; species Zygogramma bicolorata. Next base: position 437,482 of record JAVJAQ010002690.1, on the reverse strand, counting down.
ATGCCAAAGTACAAACTACTGACGTCAATGGCAAGACTGTGCTGCACCTCGCAGCAGCTTGTGGACATTTTGTTTGCTTGCAAAAGATTTTAGATTACATGACGGAGGATGAAGCGAAAGCTAAAGATAATCAACAGTGTACGGCTCTTCATTGGGCTTGCTATAATGGTATGAATATTGTGGATATATTTATTTATTCACTAAATTCCGTATTTCTTGTATAGGTTATGCTAATTGCGTCGAGTATTTGTTGGAAAAAAATATTTTCAAGGAATTGGAGAGCAATTCATTTTCACCAGTACATTGTGCTACGTAAGTGACATTTTTATATTCCTAAGATGACTTTTTTCATATTTTAACTACACAATATTGTGAGCCATGAAATATTATTTACTTTTTTTTGAAATAAGGCAAATATCACGTGAATTCCTAGTACGTCTTAAAGTCATATTGTCTTTGCTTTAAAGTTGATTTTATTGAGATTTGTATAAACCTCTTGAAGATGCTGACATATCTTTTATCACATAATGTGAGGAAAAAATCAAAAAAGGGGTGAATATACTCCAACCCAAGATGCATTAAAACCCTGGTGCATTGACTGTTATGATTTTGTTTAGTAAATTCCTCTCGATCTCTGACATCAAAGTGAGAGCTTACATTTTTTACGGTAAGTGATGATGGGAATGCGATTTTTCAAAGCTGCAATTCAAATCAAGGGACAGCTTTCTTTGGTTCACCAATAGAATCTTTAGTACACAAAGTGTAAACAGGCCGCCTTCCAGAGAGCCAACCCCTTGGAGACAAGTTTGACAGTTTGATACTTCAATGTGAAATTTTGAATGCGTTTGGAATTTCGAATAAGTTCAATATTTAATTATATTCCATTTAGTTGTGTTCGTTTCATTTCACTTCGTACTTTCCACGTTTTCATCGTTACTATTGCTATTGTTGACTGAATTTTCTACCTCTAGTTACTTTTATAATGAAGCATTTTGCTTTGTTTCTGGTGTCAATAGTGCCGTATCTAATATTCATCTCCATATTATATTAAGTAGCTACAGCAGGTAAATTATTTCTCAGTGTTAAAAAATATATGATAGGTATTTTCAACAGATATTTCGAAAATAAAAGGTGGTTTCGAGAACCACAGAATAAATATTGATGTCAATTTATAATAGAACGCGAGGTTTTTCTGACGAAAACAAACCACCTTGAATGACCTTACTCAACTTACTTGGGTAGAAGTTATAGTTGTATGATTTAATGATTGTTTTCCAGAATTTCCCAGTTTGAAATATTTTTTCCAGCATAAGTGACAATGATTGTTACTGTTACGTGATTAGTAAAAAAGAAGCAAAAATAATAATTTAAAAATCGTGGAATAAAAGTTCTTTCAGATAAGTGTTTTCAAATTCCTCTATAACCTACAAAACTGCCGTGAGTCGTGCAAGAAATTGACATTACGTTACCAGATTCATGGGGTGCAACTCTGTTGGCAATCGCTTAAATGGAGTTGAAATTGTTCAAAATAAAAAATGCAAGTGTTCGAGCATTTGGACTTACGATTTTTCAGGTATACGTCAATGCACCAGGGTTTTTATGCATCTTGTTTATGTCGTACCACTATTGGCATCTCGAGAACGGTAAATGATACGAACCTGGTTAAATTAGACAAAAGTTGTCTATTTTAGTGAACAATGAAATGATGTTTCCAAATCGAAAATATCACGGGCCGTTTCTGAGATATACGGGGAAAATCGAAATGGCTCGTTTTCTTTTCTTTGTGCTGGCGCCTCTATTTTAAGGAATATGAAAATGTGTTCGGGAAACTTTCTTCTCTGTTTTGAATTTGTTTCGATATACTGTGCTTCCATTTTCGATACGACGTTTCTTTCTTCGGGGCCACCCTCAATTTTATTTTTTCAAATACGGACCTGTACTTTTTTTCCTGAATTTGGGTAGATAGGAACTACCCAAATTTACAGAGAAGAAAGTTTCCCGAACACATTTCCATATTCCTAAAAATAGAGGCGCCAGCACAAAGAAAAAGAAACGAGCCATTTCGATTTTCCCCGTATATCTCAGAAACGGTCCGTGATATTTTCGATTTGGAAACATCATTTCATTGTTCACAAAATAGACAACTTTTGTCTAATTTAACCAAGTTCGAATCATTTACCGTTTTCGAGATGCCAATAGTGGTACGACATAAAAAAAAACGGACTGTATATAAAGATGTGCTGACCAAAAAATTTCATTGAATTTTTCCATAGATTTTCAGGGTCAGAAAAGTGCCTAGAATTATTAATCAATTATTTCGGTGTGCAAGTAGTTCATCTTAAAGATTGTAGACAAAGAACGCCTTTACATTTAGCCGCTCTACATGGTCACACAGAATGTGCCAAATATCTAATTGAACAAGGTGCCGAAGTACAAGTGGTAGATGAAGAAGGAAGAACGTGTTTCATAGCTGCTGCACAGTACGGACAAACGCAAATTGTTGGTGAGTTGACATAACTTTTCAGAGATAACTTAGGTAAATTTTTTTGATTGATGGACTCTCTTACAAGCTTAATTGACTTCAGAAAAGATTGTTCAAAATAATTGGGTTTCTGCTTATTCAAATTCAATTCATATTTCTGTTATTATTCGTTTACTTTTACTTGCAATTTTTCTTTCAGAGCTCTTGTTGACCTGTAATATTGATCGTACCTCATGTGATAAACTTGGCAATACTGCCTTACATTGGGCGTGCCTAAAAAAGCACAACCAGACTGCCTTATTAATTTTAAAAGACTTCCAGGGAGAAAATGTTGTCAATATTGCGAATAACGACAATAAAACGTAAGTACTGGCGTTATATATACTTCATTCGCGAATATGTCTTGACTCGTGGATAATTTTTGAAGCTCTGGCCAAGAATAAATATGAAGATTTCCAACGACAGAACCACACTGCAATATACTTCAACCACACTTATACGTCATTATTTCTTGAGATGTGGTGAAATGTAGTGATGAATTTTATATATCTCTATATATGTCAAAATGTTGAAGAAGCATTCAATTACTTTGAATTGTTGAATTGAATTTTGATGTGGTTTTCATTTGATGGAGTCTATTTGATCGTTACATGACATTCCTGTATTTCATGACATCGGAATTGTCTAATAGTATTTTTTTTGACTGTAATACTTACATACAAATTAATATGAACATAGTAGAGGGGAGTTGTTTTTGACTATTATAAAGCTCAAGTTTGAAGACGCTACGTTGTTGTGAATATGAAAACTTGTGAAAAATTGAATATAATTCAATAATAATAAAAATAATATAAGTTTATTCATGAATAGATAATAATAATTACAATTCGAAAATTTTATGAATATACATTTTTATGAATAAACTGAAAAACAAACCTTACGAAGAGAACTTGTTGTAAGGTTAACTGAAGGTAATAACAATTTACATTCAATACATTTGAAGTTACATACCTAGATAATCATCAATTTAAAGAAACCAATTTCATAAACTCTTCAAAAATGTGTCAAAATAAATTCGAGAGGTCTTGATAATCCATATTTTACTTTTTTGTTTAAATGATGATAATGATTTAATTTTTGATTTCATGTGGTATTTTGTCATAAAGATATGGTATCATAAACTTGTAGTTTATTTGTGCAATTTTCGTTTTAATTTTCTTTTTAGATATAATTACAGTTTTATTTCGAGTTTCATATTTATGTTCATTATAATTTATATATTTTTTATTTTTATGAATGTAAATCATCATTTAATAAATATATAATTGATTTATAAACATTTTTTCACTTTCTTTGAATAATAATTCAGTTGAATAGTTCCAGTCCTTATTGTAAATTATTTTCAGAAATCTTTTTTGCATTATTTCTAGTTTGTTTATATAATTTAGACACCCCGCCCCAGCCTAATATTCTATAACTTATTTGGGATTGTATTAAGGCAAAATATAGAATTTCAAGTTGTGGTATTGTGTTTTGAAATGTGTTTTGCTTGATTATTTCCTACATTACTAAAATAATTTATGAAGTTTTCTGCTATTGAGTTTTTTATCATGAGATAGATATATTATTGTTCACTTTAATGAATTTTATTTCATTAGAATCATTTTTATCATGACATATTTTTTTTAAACAAAACCAGAGATCTTTGGATGATCGACAGATTTTAAAGATCTGAGATTGATCTCACAAAGCAGGTAAATTTCATTTTGTGTATTCTTAGTGGTGATATTTTAGGTGGCAGAGTTTAGCTGAAAGGAGATTTTACAATAATACAAAATTTATTTTTCCACAATTTTTTGTTTGCTCCGTTAGGCTACTTTCTTCTGGTGTTTAACTTTAAAGATTACTAAGTATTATTTGTGAGATTGTTTGTTTTATCTGTCAACGACAATTAACCAAAATTCAAGTTTATGAATGCCCTATAAATATTGAAAATACATTTAAATTATACTTGGGATTTGTGCCTTGAACGTTTCTCAAGTAAGTCAACTTTCTATGCCAACAAAGCATAACAAGAAAATATGCTTGTAACAAAACATACCATGTATTCATAATCTATCCCATCTGGAACCTAATATTAATTTATATCGACCAAAAAAAACCACAAGATATTAAAACCCTTCTTGAAATGAGAACATGTATATTCTTTTCACTTGGTAATCACTGGCTACAAACGTTCAAATATTGAATTTAAAAAGACTTCTTCAATATAAATAATTCCGTTTCGGAATTTGGCAGTAAATAAATAAATAAATCGATATTGCATGAAGGTAGAGCTATTTATATTCGCCTACCAATATTGATACAAAATATTAAATCCATAGAAAAATTTAAATGAAATTGAAGGATTTTTTCCTAACAGAATGAATACTGAATACTCCTCTCAACAGACTTCTTCAAATCAGTTTCTGTGTTCATTTTTGACTTTGATCTGTTTTACTATAATATGTATTGTTCTTATATTTTTTATTTGGATTCTAATCCCTAACATGAACATTACCATTACCAAATAGTTCACATAAAAATATTTGAACTATTTATTATAACTTTTTTGGTAATAGGCCTGAGAGATAGGTCAAATAAGTCCCCCCCTAAAAAAAAACAAAAATGAATAAAATACATATGAATATGATTCGCAAATTTGGAATATAATTGAAAAATGTTATTGCATTGTAGATGGAGTGGTCTTTTCTCAAAAATAGTTTTCGTATGTACTGGATAGTTATAGTTGGCCTTTAACCGAGTTCTATGATCATGAGTCTTCATATGGCCTTGAAAATATTCTTTGTGATTCACGTCAATATGTTGTTTGATTTGAAAACACCCATGATTTATCGTGAGCCAGATCGAATATTATTCCTATTATTTTTTTACATTTGAAAACACTGTTCAAACCTCCCCATGTTGCAATACCAAATTCTATTCTATTACGCCCTCTATTGCCAATATTCAAAGTTCTTCATAATATTCTTAGTAAAAAATACATGGATATGATTTATTTTTCTTTATTTCAATCTCAAATAAATTATGGTATACTGTCATGGGGGAGAGTTAATCAGAATTATCTGAAAAATTTGGAAAATTTACAAAAATGGTTCTTAAAAATCATGTATGGTGAAAATATTCAATATTCCTCCAATAAATTATTTTGTGAAAGTGAAAAACTGGATATCAGACAATTATTTTGTCTTAATATAATAACTTACATATTTTCTCATAAAAACTGCTGTAGGTATAATAAACATTTATATAATACACAAAATAAAAACAAAATTACTGCTAAAAATAAAATTTCCAAAGCCAAATCACAAAAAAACTTTTTATATTCAGCAACATTTATTTACGATAAATTACCAAATTCGATTAAAGTAACAAAGTCAAAATATTCTTATAAGAAACTGGTGAAAAAATGGATTCTTGAAACTCCCAGATTGTTTTTCCAGAATCTTCTAGAATTGAAACTTTCCATGTGACTGCCAGTATGCTGATTATACTGTCATTTTCATTTATTGTTCAAATGTTATTATATTATTGAATCATTTATTTTTGATCCATAATAATTATTCAATAAAATATCTAATCCTTACCAGTGCAATAACTTCGTAAGGTTTAAATATTTATTCACGTATTATTTATTTTAAAATTGTAATATTGAGATTTATTGTGAATAAATTGTTATTATTATTATTATTATTATTCTATAGCGAATATTGACATGATAAACTGAAAGCAGGATCGTTTTGTCTATATATAATAGTTTTGTTTACATATAATGCCTACATATAATAGTTTCAACTTATGAGAAACAGTCTGAGGAAATATTTTACACAGGCCCCTTCATATATCTTCAAGAAATGGCCTGGTAGATGTAACAAGAGAGTTGCTCAAGAAAGGAGCCTCGGTTTTAGCTGTTGATAATGAAGGCCTAACTCCTGCTCTCTGCTGTGCCCCAAATAATAACGTTGCACAATGTTTGGCCTTAATTTTACAATCACTGCCCCAGTTTATGGAGTCGAATAATACACAAAATGGTAAGACGACATTTTTACATTCTGAATCACTTTAACCAAATCCTTTCACCCTCAGATTCATTGAACCTTACTCCTTTCTATCACAATTTAACCCAGAACGAAAAAACATATAAGCATAAAGACGAATCTTCACAAACAACAACTAATTACAACAGTCTTGATTTTTCCAATCGACATAAGAAAAATCCTCTCAAAAAAAATTCTTTGAGAAAATGCGCTACGTTTTTGAACCTCGATGAAAATGATACAAGTTGTTTCATTAAAGAGGAGAAATTGGATGTTGATTGGGAACAAAGACAACCTCCGGAAAAATTAGGTTTGAATTTACACAAATCTCACAGTGAAATGTCCATAATCGCACCCAGGCAATTGAAAAAAGTTTACCATGTTAAAAATAGAAACTGTCGAGAGTGTTATAGATTACAGCATCGCTGTGAAGAGTGCAGTTTGAAGCTTCTCTTGAAAAAACATCTAACTGGAAGAACGTCTCAAGAAGAATTCCAAAAGTTCGTTTCGAAATGTCTCACAGAATCCTCCAAAGAATACCGCCTTCTCTTCAATAACACTCTAGAAATCATCGGTAAAGAACTGGGTTTGGACAGTAAACCATCCAAATACCACAGAAAGAGATCTGGCGAACCAAGTGGTTGTCACGTGATGGTACTCAATAGAAACAAGTCATTGTTAGAAACAATCAGAAGACGTATTCCCTTAGCAAAATCAAATCGTCAGATGGAAATGCAAATATGCCATATTCCCAGTAGTAGTATTGCATTGAAACAAGAACGCCTTGAAAAAAATGCGAACGTCACTCGATTCGTTATAGACAAAAACGATCCTTTTCTGAAAGCAGTTGTTGAAAGTTGCGCAAGAGCTATAGGGATGAATACCTCCTTTGACAGTTTTGTTAATGCTGTTCCAAAACCAGTTAAAATGTTATCTCAATTCCATTTGAAGATTATCGAACAGACAGGTCGAAATGATGAGAAAAATGTGTCCCGAAACAGAATTCTGACACCTTTTCATTCGGAACTGATTTCAATTATTCCTGAAAACCTGAGTAGACAAGATTTAGAATATGACTTGGAGCGTGCTGTGTTTCCAAGCGGAGGCAGTTTCAGAAAGCTCACTGAAAATTTTGAAAATCGTTTAGAAGAGAATAATGTTATTGTGATTTCAGATGGTTTCAATTCTGATCGTTCATTGATGAGAAAGAAAAAATCTAAAACTGAAATTGTGTGTAACCTAGTTTGAATCAATAAATTCTTTGAATTTTATCTTTTTAATCGAACGATTTGTTCAAAAGATGATTTGGTATCTTTTTGTTTCAGAATCACGGACATCACATCTTTCAGCAAATGACAACATCAATTTAGCACTGAAATTGACAATGTCTAACATATCTAATTTAAATGACATCAAGTGCGAATCTAATTATTCTAGTGATAATGAATTTTACTAACGTTTTTATTCTGTTAGATTTTTTAAAGCGTGTTTGTTGCCAAGGTTCGATCAAGCCTGCAACTTCATCGGTGGACTAGGTAACAAAAGAAGCCAACCATTTAGTCCAAAACAAGTTCACATTTGTTGATATCCAACCACAATTCAAAATAAAGACCACAGATTACAGAAACAAGTTTAGATGGCTAATTCTTGTGTGGTTTGTGTCCTATTTACGTCGGTCAGACGGGAATAACATTTGATATACGCGTAAGAGAATACAGAAATAGTTTCCAAAATAGCACAACAAACCACAATTCATAAAAATTTATCATTCTTTAACTGTGTAAATTTGACGAGAGTTGGCCATATATGAATCCTCTTTCAGTACATAGCATTCTAAATTCCGAAGAGAAAGGTACTTTGCACACAAATTGTGGGTTGGATTTCTATAGTTTTGTGGTTTGATTTACCTACTCGATACAAGTATGGAAATTCTCTGGGTTATTCTTGAAAAAAAACATTTCCGCATTGATTTTCAAAATAAATAACTGATAAGTCATAAAAAATTATTTCATCAAAATAATTTCAAAATTCAAGCTTCACAGTGCTAAAAATTACATTGTATGTCAGATTGACGACAATGTCAAGTGACACTATCGTGAAAGTATTGCTTTCTGTAGCTTCACTCTCAGTCTAATTAAACAACCGTCATCAGCGCCATCGGTAGTTGTTGACCCTAAGCTTCCAAATTTTGAGCGGGAAGGGGGCTGTTACACTTCCAAATTTATTTCCGTGGTCAAGACAGGAATAAATGAATTATCAGAAGATAATTTTAAAACAAAGTTTGCAGTTACGTTCGCCCTATTTATGACTGGATCGATATCGAAGACCTTGTCTAAGTTATGCACTTCAGCTCCTTGATTTCATGTCGTTGCTCTAGTTCGGTATCGCGATTCTTCGATATAGTGAACTATTTTGTTGAATTGAACATGATTTCGCATGTTAATATCTGTTTGGTATTTGATATTTTTTCAAATCATCACTTTCCTGTCATAGATCATGCATTTCAAAGCCCAAGAAGAGACATTTTTCTCTTAGAGTTAGATCGGTGATATCAGAGTATGCCATGCCTCTAGCAAGTGGTGTGGGTGACCAGTACCATTGTCTATAGAGATATAGTTAGTCAATGTCTATGTAAAAAAGATTTGAAGCATTTTTGTTACGCCATCTACCAAATTATGTCGATATTTCTGTTCACTTGACAATGTACGACGAAGTTTCCTTCTATGAAGGGAACAATAGGTGCAAAGTTCTGTCTGTCAGTGTTGGAAGAAAGATAATGAAACCTCAAAATAGAATTTATGACAGAAGTTTATTCCATTTCTTTTTCTGAATTGATTGCCATCTTTTGGTGTTATGTAATAATTGATCAAGAAAATGTGTGTGAATCAGGCTACGACGTCCATGAGAAAAACGAAAGAAAATACATTACTGGGATAGTATCCTGTTGTATGATATTTTCATATGGTTGACTAAACTATATATCTCTATAAACAATGTCAGTACTGTAGTAGTTTTATGAAGTGTAGTGGCCAGCACGTCCACGTATCGTACGGGAAACTTACAATTTTGTAGTATGTAGTATCATTCGAGCATTTTTCTTGGGTCTCGATTTTTAGCAGAACGCTCCATCTGTAGAAATCATTGCCGGTAGATATTTTCTGAGGATTTTCCTTCCATGCAAATCCAGAGATTGAAAAAAAGGTTGGTAATTCGAAACTATCGAGCTATCTAGGAATTTTTAAAATTGAACATCTTTTTGATACTGCAGAAGAACAAGCCTTGAAAAAATGGAGTCCGACCAAGGATTTTTCACATCATATTGGGATATGCCCTCTGATGAAAAGTTTCAATGTTGAAGTGGTGTTTATTAGTTGAAGTCTTGGTCAAAGTGGCGCTGCAATATTATTTTGGAATATGATTAAATTATTATTAGTGTTTATCAAGCAAAATTTATGGTTAACGTTCCCATAAAGTGGAGAAACAATAAAGACTGTAATTGTCGCTAACAAAATGTTTTGAATTTTCAAACAACCGCAAAGTCCTAAACTCAATTAGCAATTAGGCATTCCAGATACTTGTCAAAAATGTCAAATGAATCGAAATGAACCAATACGGCGTCATCTGCCCCCCAGAAACTATCGTTTGTTTTCTGCAAACGAGTGTGTGATTGGTTAAAACTGGTATTTGCCCCCCAGACATAACCTGATCTGGAATGCCTAATAGTTTTCAAAGTGATGCAGAGTTTTCTTGAATCTAGTGCTGCGATCTGAATTTGAAATCCCATTCGTAGTTTCTACTTTCTTTGGATCAATCTAACCTTTCTCGCTTAGGAAAATAATTCCTAGAATCAATTTTTTGAGTCAAAACATATTTTTTTTTTCTTACGTTAGATTAATAATTTTCAAAGAACCCAGAGATAGTTCCCAGTTTATGAAAAATTTCAACTCCTAAATATCATTTTGAACTTCTAGTCGGAGTAGGGTGGTTCCGGAGAATAACAATTAAATCAATACAAATCTTCTGTAAAAAGTATATAAATCAGACATTTGATCCACGAGACAGGCGTGTCATAATTCACTTTTTTTCCTCAATTTGTATACCAAGCACATGAATTGAGTTAGATTGAGCAAAAAAGGTAAATTATATGTGATTCAACGTCTGTCGCGCCGTCTGCGTCTGTGAATGATATATGAACAGGAAGTATTGACTTCATTTCTTGTGTGTTCTTTTTTTGTCACTTTTTCATTCGGAAAATATACTAAATATCGATGCAGGAACATGAGTTACAGAGTTTTGCCATCGTAGCTGTGCTTCTGAAAAATGACATAGAAGCGCAGTGAGGAACAAGCGACTGTCGGCTTCACTGCGCAACTAGGAGAGAGGCTTATGCCCTGTTTCGACGATGCAATTTGTCGCGACAACTTAACGCTGCGGGAACTGTCATCAATCTGTCAGTTTGCATTGCCAATATTAAAAAATAGCACTGAATGTTACCAATGAACGCCTACATTATCACAACTGTTACACGATTTCATTCATTACCAGTAGTTGATATTGTGATAAAATCACCTCACTAAAATAATTGAAATGTTCAAAATTAACATTATTCACAGTGATTCCACCACATATATGTGGTTTGCGGCAACAAATTTACCTTAGAAATAACGAAGTCGCTGCAACTTATCGCACAAAAAAAATTCCATGCAACTCGAAAAACTTGCATGGACACATGCAATTTTCTTAAGTTGCACCGACCAATTGCATTGTCGAAAAAGGCTATAATTCATTCATGTTCTAGTGTTACTGTTACAACACATAATACTCAATCACTGATGGAAGTTCAGGCAAACAACGTTATTTTCCAGTTTTCTCCAATGGTGATAATTTGAATTTTAGTGACCAGGAAACACTCAGGTTGTGCAATCTTGATCTAGTCACATGTCATTTTTTTTACCGCATTATGAACAATATTCTTTATCTGTATATTTTGTGTTCTTGGAAGGACATTCATGTTTTCTTTCGTTTTGTAATAGTTTTTTACTGGTCATTATATTCTACATAGGTATCATACACATTATTTATGAATCCTTTCAGCTATCGGTTAGATTGTGTTTTCATTTATGAAATGGTTGTACATATTTTCATTGAATTATTTATTTTGTATAGACTGGTGAATTTACAATTTTGTATGGGATTTTTTTTTACTGTAGCTTTTCAGAATGAAATATTCATTGGCTTTATATATTTTAGTGCTGAAATGTACTGTTACCAACCCTTTCACAATTGGCTATTTTGCAAATCATTTAGTCCCATGTTGAGAGTTCAAAACTTCTTATTTTCAAGCCTGAAGAAGACTTTGTGAACTAAGAAATGAAAAACAGTCACAAATCAATTAAATAAACAGTTCAACTATTCGAATCTCCTTATATATATATTCCAGGCCCAATTTACTTGCTTTATTTCAATGAAAATTGTGAAAGGGTTAGTTGGTAGGTTGAAAATGTACGCATAACTTTTTTGTAACTGTTGCAAATTAGTCAATTATTATGGATTAGGAAATTGTAATCAATTCTTTGTAAAGGTTGAATGTTTTACATACTTTTAATAATTTTTGAATATTTCAATACCTATGGCAACATAGGCAATTTTATTTCACTAACTGTAGTTGTTAACCCCTGTGATGAATCTATTCTTCCAAGCTGTGGAGGTGTAATATGATTTTTACTTTAGTTTTTAAAATTGAATTTTTAGACAATTTTACTGAAGGAAAACTAATCGAGAATCACAAATTATATTTATTGTGAAACAATCTCAAATGTCCAATGTTTCTGTTTCATAATATGACTATTAAATATTTTTAAATCGAATTTAGTTCAAAATCATACCCTAATTCCCCTAGAGTTCTCCAACTTCAGGCTGGATTTTCCAAGATTATTAGTATCTACTAAACAGACTTTTTACGCTATAAGGTAGACACGATTAAATTTCCACAAAATTTATTGTCTTCGCGACATGTTTCGGTACACTGTACCTTTATCAAGCGAATGTATTTAAATACATTCGCTTGATAAAGGTACAGTGTACCGAAACATGTCGCGAAGACAATAAATTTTGTGGAAATTTAATCGTGTCTACCTTATAGCGTAATAACTATGGATTTCCATCAAGTAAAGGCCACCTCAGTCCAAAAAAAACAGACTTTTTAATGAATATTCTTTTGAAGATAGTCATAGTTTCTTGGTAGTTTCCCGAAAATTTTTCGGTAATCGAGTTTCAAAAGGTTAGTTAATAATTCAATTTTGATATGAGAATTGGTGAAAAAGGGACCTTTGGTGTGAACTCTGTTCTTCTGATGAATGTACACGCCAAAGACCTCAGTAGTCGAACATATCCAGTACAAAAAAGGCAGCAAATTGACTACACGAGAATATACAGAACAAGTTGATAATTACAATATTTCAAAATGTCGAATTGATTCATAAAAAAACTTTTACTGATATCATTCGACGTGTTTCGCTAAAGAGGTTAGAATCTTCAAAGAAAATTGATACTGATGAGTTGATATCATTTTTATTCCCCCTGAAGATTTCAATCTTGATAGCGAAACGCGCAATAGTGGTGTTAGGGTATTGATCTCATATAAAAGGTTCAAAATAATTTGAATCATGATTGAGTTGAGTACTTTTTTTCAACAAATTCAGTTTTCATAAACAAGTACAGCTGTGGGATTACATTTAGCTATGAACATTTTTCATATGAAAATATGTTATTGTGTAGTAACTCGTACATTGCATATTTTTTAATAGATTTGTTTTTTTCAACTGAACCACCCATTGCCTTCCACTTGCAGTTTTTCAAAATACACCAAGGTAAAATGAATAGACATACATATAAAATTACGATTTAATGATACAATCATTGTTGCTAAACTTAATAATAAAAATATAAAGGAAATGCACTAAGACATTTTTTGCTTATTAGTAAACACTCCCAATAACAGGTCTACTGGTGCAATAAAATTGACAGTGAAACAAAAATGGCACAAATATATGTTGCACTTTTCCATAACAAGGAGTCAAATCAATTTTCTAATTGGTCCCTTAAATTATGAATCACAGCCTTTAAAATGCAAGGATTGAATTATGTATCGACATGATTAATAGTAAGGATCACTTTGTGGCTATTTACCTATCCTACTGTGGTTAAAGAGTTATGCTGAGTCCTGTGATGGGCTCTCTTTTAGCAACCCTTCGTTGATTGACCAAAGCTTTAGTTACCTCGTCTGGTGCCAAGAGAGTTTGACTAATTCTAAATAGGACCCGTGGCAGTAGAGCAACAACACATGACAGTAAAGTCGACAGCCAGTAGGCTGGTCTTGACATAGCTATTTGTATTGTCCAATAGGTGCTTGGCAATCCAAAACAGTGTTCACAGTAAGTGTTGTAAATTAACGAGTATAAGTAAAAAGCCCCTATCGACAGTACAATGGATGCTATATGAATAATAGTCCAGGAACGCATGTCTACGAGAGCGTGTAATAACATGACAAACATACAGGCAGTGGTTGTAGTGGCACCAAACTCGAAAACATCAGCATCTGTGTCATTGTACGCTTGCTGACAAATGAAAAAGACGCACGTGCTTTGATACAATGCATCCAACATAGTTAACCAGAAAGAGTAGGATCTGTAGACTTGCCCCAAACGACCCCTTTTGTACAAATAAGGATTTTCTGAAAGAACTTCCGATGGTGCATCTTGGTCATAAACTGCAATAGCTATAGGTGGTAGTGATGTAAATAATAAGTTATAAAGCATGAGGTACATTTGGTCGATCATCACCGTACCAGAAAAACCACAGTACAGTTGAAACCAGAAGCAAATGAAAACAAAGGCTGCATTTTTATAGAAAAAATAGAGGACCATTCTAGAGAGACGATCGTAGCTCCAGTGACCGTGAACTAGCAGGAGTTTTTCCAAATATTTGAACCGAGAAAGAGCAAAATCTGCAGCCATCACGGCTTGCATCCCCTCCTGACCGGAAATGCCGATTCCCACGTCAGCCGTTTGTATCATGGATACGTCATTGGCACCATCTCCAATGGCCAAAGTCCTCATTTTCAGTTCTTCCTTCACGACTCTAACTATATAAGCCTTCTGCAGAGGCGTGGCTCTGCAACATAAAACCGAGTTGCAATGGGTGGTGAGTTTCAAGAACGGTTTCGTTAAATTAGACCTACGATCGAGGATGAAGGTTAGAGTTTTACCGTCAACAGCTAGGGCTCTCGGTTTGATATCACGAGATGAATGATAATAATCTCTACTGCTCGAAGAGGACATGGCTTGGTTATCATAGTTATGATCTTCTTTCAACGATTTCTCTATCTCCTCTAGATAGCAGTGAATGGTTGTTTCGGCGGCTTCCTTAGATCTCGCCATGATCTTCAGCAATTCCATTTTTGGGGAGAATAGTTTAGCAGAGTATGCGATGTTGATTGCCGTTTCAGGTTTATCGCCCGTCAACACCCAAATCACGATTCCTGCAGATATCAGAGCCGAGAGGGTTTCTGGAACTCCTTCCTGCAACTTATCCTCGATGCCGGTAGCCCCTAGTAGGGTCAAATTGCATTCAATAGCGGAGTAACTGTTTCGTAATGTTCTCTCGTGATTTTCCACTGCCAACTCTGCCTCTTGATGCTTTCTGAACCATTCATCATACTGATGCTGCGCTATAACTCGTTTCGCCATTACGAGTACTCTCAGGCCTTCTCTGGCATAACAATTGAGGTGATGTTGAGTCCTTGTGATTATCAATTTTTGCTCGGAATCGTCTTCCACGGGAGTGAGTTGAGGTAATATAGCGGTGTCTGCTCCTTTAGTATATAAAATGATTTGTTTTGTGTGGGGATGTCTGACTATGATACTCATTCGTTTGCGAACAGAGTCAAAAGGAAGAATATTCAATATTTCGTAACTCATTTTTCCGAGTTCCGGTGTTTCTACGGTAACTGAAGTTGCGACTCGGTTCGAAAGTCTGCATCCATAGCTATAAGCAGCATCAACCAAAGCTAGTTCGTCAGGGCTCTCTGCTTCGAAGATTGGTTTGAATTCTAACGGAGAAGGTGTAGTGGATTTATGTTTATTCAATCTGGCTTTCTGCTCATCTGTTAGATTATTTCCTTTCTTCAGGAAATTGTTTGTGGGAAGATGGAGTGAGTTTGGTCGGTTGAACTTGGAATTTCCACTTGTGCCTTGTGTTGAATCCGAGTTTGATGTTTCATCTATAGAATCAATAGGTGATAAAGTGGGGATATGAGAGTTTCCTTTATAATCAAACAGATAATTGTTCAGTGGAGGAGACGGTGTAACAGAACGAGATTCTTCTAATAGAGTGTATTTATCGCTACAGTTCAATGAAGGATTGTTAGGGTTAGAACTACCTTGCTCAGGAGGGTTTTTCCTCGGTTTTTCGTAAATATTGGGATCTTCAATGACACCGCTTGCATTCATGAGATCATAATGTGGATGTTGTGAACAAACAACAGTATTACAAATCGATAAAAGTAATAAAAACTCTTGAATCCTTGCCGAATGTGTGGATCGCAAGCTATAGATTTTTTCGGAAAATGTACCTTCTTGCTGAAGGTCACTCAACATATTTGAATTAACAACAACGCTCAAGTTAGTCATTTTTTTGCTGTCGTCATTCATGAGAAGGGGGTGATTGTAATCTACTCCAGCAATAGCACATCTTCGAAATATCATACGATTCTCAGTTAGAGTTCCGGTTTTGTCTGAAAATATGTACTGAATTTGACCAAGCTCCTCTGTAATATTCAAGGCACGGCACTCAGTTCTTTTGTCCATCAAAGGATCATAGAGATCAACGTTATGGTGGATATGATACACCTGAAGAATTTTACATAGTTCCAATGAAACATATAAAGATAAAGGAATCAATATTTGTAAAATGATAATGAATGTCCAAAACGCCAATATTGCTTCGGTAGTTTCGCTTGAAGATTGTTTAAAAGGCGGAGGTAAATCTTCATAATAAGCCAACCACAGCTTACACCCTATTGCACCTAGTATACATAAAAATATTAATATGAAAACACACCAAATGACATCTTGGTTCATTTGTTTTTCTAGAGATGAACGTTTATACCTTGGTCCACCATTGTTTAGCATTGCTTTTGTTTCATGACCTGCATACACAACTATTCCCTCGACAAAGTCTGTATTTTTCAAGAGGCATTCTCTCAATAACAAATTGCCTGTTCCTACAGGTACTCTACTGCCAGATGGGTGGACTATTGCACCATGAAACCTGTATATTTTTGTTGTGGGAGCTTCTACTTCGATTGTACTCCTAAATTTGCTAGGTTCAAAAGTGTTTTGTTTCTCCACAAAACCTCTTGCAACTTGCCTCTGCTTCAAATTAGTTTCCCCATCCAAATGACCTGTATCTATGTAACACAAACCACTTGCATCACTCGAACGAAGTACCAATATATCAGCAGGAACGACTTCATTGTTTGATAAATGAATTAAATCACCAACCCTTACATCTTTCCACAAAACTTTTTTATACCGACTTGCTTCAATATTGTATATTCTACAAGTTGAATTGTTTATTCTTTTATCACTGGCATGTCTCCTACGATCCTCAAACAAATCTTTCACAGCAGTAACACCTAGCACAAATAATACTGGTATCATTGCAATTTCTTTACCAAAAGCATTGATAGCTGGAAACCAGTTGAGCAAAACTATGAAAATAAAATATAAATTAGCTACCCTATGGAACTGTTCTAGCAGGTTTCTTGGTAAAAAGGATAACAGTGTGTATTTGGTAGTCCTTATCCTGTTGTTGGGTTGGTGACCATTCGGGTGTTCATCAACAGGAATTTTTGGAGGCACAATGTGGTTTGGAACAACTACCCGGTAGCGTTGTTCTTGTTCAGTTTTTGATGCTCGACGAATGATCCAACACAAAATTCTTCTCCATACTGGAGGGGGAGCTGTTCTTCTGAGAGTGTATATTGATTCTGATGTGGAAGCTTGTCTGGAATGCCCCTTTGCTGAACTTTTAGCTGTGATGCCGGAAGTGTTTTCAGTCTCTTTGTGACCTGGAGGTAAAATGAACTCTGTTTTGGATCCTACCCTGTTATGGCCTGGCTTAGGAGCAGTTGAATCGATGATATGACCCTGGGACAAGGCTCTCTGATGACCCCTAGCACCTTTCAAAGCTGACCTATTTGCTACAACAGCTGAACTGCTCCCACCAAGAGCGATTCCTCCTCCATGACTGATACTCCGGAGGTGACCTCTTGCTTCTGGAGAAATGGATTCAGGAAATGTGTATGTGGAACATTGAGCAATGGAAGGTTGAACAGCCATATCCACTTGGGAGCTGGTAGTGGTTTTCTGTCCATTATTAAAACTTGGCATTTTAACGAAGTTTACTTCTACTTTTGTTATGAATTGACCATTTGAGAACTGGAAGCAACTGATGCATATGGATACACATCAAATAGTAGGCGTTCACATTAACACATCAGCAAAATATTCACCATGCACAACCACCAAAACTTTGACCTTTAGTGATTCATTGGGGTTATTGTTTTTAAAAAATATTTTTATCTCGTCCAACAAGAACTGTGGAGCGTTAAATTGATAACAGAATAACAAAAATGAAAGTTCTGTCAAATTATCATCAGTGCTTCATGATAACATACAAGTAGCACAGAACCAGCAACGTTCATATGCAGCTTTCTTTTTGGGAGTTTCAAGCCCCGGTGCAGCTAATTTTAGCTTTACCATTGGTTGAAAAATGACATGTGTCAAATTCCACCAATAGTGAAGCAAGAATTAGCTGCCCCGGGGCTTGAAACACTCAAAAAGAAAGCAGCAATATATAGGAAAGTTACGAAATGTCATCATATCGATCCCTCCATATTGCGGGGGTGTCAATGAGGTTAAGGTGAAATTCCACGATATACTAATATGCAAGTGGATTTCAGTTTCTGGTATCTGATTGGTAGATAACAACAGATACTGCAAAAAAATACCTGCTTCCCTAATAAGATCTATGAATATTCGAGTATATTGAAAATCTAACTTATGGTGTTCAATACTGAATGTCAGTTGAGAAAAAGTGTGGATATTCTCTTCGTATTTGTGTTTGGTTTGACAGATAATTCAACTCGATCTGATCTCGATATATGTGAAAATTGAAAACGAAAGCAAATGAAATGATGACTATGTATGGTTGGTGAAAATCCGAAGGGAATACCCGTGTTTGAAAAAAAAAGTGGGACTGTTCCTCATGCAGCAAGAAACTTCGCCAGAGTATGATAATTACTCCTATATGAAATGGAAAGTATTTGGGTTTACCAGTCGTTCAAGGATCTTTTTCCGAGGCCAACAAAATGTTTGAGCTTTGTATTATACTTTGAACGTTATCTACGTCTTCTAATGTATAGTGTTAAATTTATATAGGAATCCAAATGGACTTATGAACAAAATGCCTCTTCGAAGATATCGCTTTGTAATCATGCAACCAATTGTGATATAGTCCATTCATACAAAATGAGTACTATGATTATTCGTGAATGAAATCTTATCCTAATAAACTTATCCTTATAGAAACACTTTGAAGCTAGTAAAATATTACTCTAAGAAACTCCTTACACTATTGAAAATTGAACAAACGACTTAAAATACTTGCATAATGATTTCCTAAACCCCACAAGGACAAGGCAGAGTACAAAACGCAACGCAGGTTCAGGTATGCTGTGGGCTGTGACTACGCAACAAATCTTTTACTTTTACAACAGAGTAACAAAGCCACCAAGAGACAGAGACAATCAGGAATCAGCCACATAGAACATATATGTTTGTGTGTTCTGTGACAATTTCTTTGCACTTTTTCTGTTTATCTTTGGTTCTATGGGGTTATGCCACCCATAGAGATTTTTAATTTACCCAATTTACCCCAGAATTGCCAACTTCGTTTTCCCCAAACCCTGTCCCTAGCCTCAGGTACCCCTTCGCCTATAAACTCGTGACATTTCGTAACTTTCCTATATATGAACGTTGAGAACCAGTGTTACTAACACTGTCCAGCGCTGCAACTCAGAAGGTACTAGAAAATCATCGAAAAAAGTACTAGGTTTTCGTGAAAGGTACTAGTTTAGAATTTTGGGAGCATCTCGTTCTACCCACATTTCGTAACACCCACAGTGCATAACACCCAAAGTGCGTAACACCCAAATGTCATAACTCCCAAATTTCGTTATGCCCACACTCACCGAACATACCCGAATGATGCGCTGTTGCCAAATTCATCCTTCTTTTAGGTTAGGTTAGTTAGATTGGTTTAACAGGAAATTGCAGAATATCCGGTAAATTTTGCAACAGTTCATCATTCGGGTATGTTCGGAGAGTGTGGGCATAACGAAATTTGGGTGTTATGACATTTGGGCGTTACGCACTTTGGGTGTTATGCACTGTGGGTATTACGAAATGTGGGTGTTACGCAGCGCACCCAGAATTTTCAAGGTCCCCAATCCCTCCCAAGGGTCAATCCATCTATTTAGCATATGCGTTATTTTTATGGTCGTTAAAAGAAAAGGGATGAATTCATTTGATACTGAGCGCATGCGCAATAGTATTCTTAGGGTTGCCAACAATGAGCGACGTGACGAAAAATGACATTCAATAAGAACTGCATAGAAAACTTACAAACAAAACTATTCATAGATGAATTGTGCTTAGATCTTATATTTCACGTTCATCTTAACCTTTATACACCTTAGTAATGTTTGATATGCTCCATTTCGATATTTCAGGTCAAAACGTAGAAAACGTACGAATGTTGCGATCGGCGTACTAGCGTACTAGACAGAGTGAAAAGGTACCAGATCTAGTACGAAAGTACTAGGACTGGCAACACTGCACAGAACACACATGTGCCGAACACTTATGGATAACCAGTGTTGCCAGAGCGATCTACTGAAATATCGCCACGAGCGGATATGAAAAGTCGCCACTTTGTCGCCACATCTTTCAAGTACATGGGAGAGTAAATATGTAAAGTAAAACAATGTTTTTTTTAGGGAACAAACGAAAACAAACTTTAATATCCTAGAATAAATATAAAAAAGAAAATAAATACATCCCTAAATTTGGCAAAATAACAAAAATAAAACAACGTCTATTACTCACAACAAAAAATAAATAAAAATAATATTAAAAAAAAATACAAAATACAAGAAAAACAAAACATTCAGTTTGATTCACTATCGGAATCTGAACATGATTTTACATCATCTTTTGAACTTTTATATATATTGCCCATTCGTGAAAAATGTTTATCGCTAAAATTATACGTCGTACAACAGTCTTTGTTTTGTTTTAAATCCAATTTGATTCTCAATAGATCGCTTAAACTTTGTGCACTCATTTTGTTTCGTTTTTTTAATGTCCAGCATGTTAGAAAACACTCTTTCTACATCTGCATTTCCATGTGGTATGATTAAAATAGCATTAACAATTTTAGCTATATTTAAAAATAATAATGTGCCATCAAAATTTTTAGTTTCTTCTAAATCGGTCCAAAAAGAAACCACCGATTTCTGTTCCCACATCTTTTTTTCTTCAGAAGAAAAATAATGCTGATTTTTCAAAATTTCAGAAAATGCCAAATTGTCATCGCCAATGTGTTCAAATTTTTTTAAACCCATTTTTATGTTTTTGACAGAATTTTCATTGAATTTATAATTAAAAATATTAGTTGGTTCAACAAAATCTAAATAATTCATCCATGTTTCTTTTACGGGGAATCTTCTAACAGAATCAGTGGCGGCTTTTTGATAGAAACTAAGACACCTAAATTTAAATTGCTGAACATCGCCGTTATCCAGGCTACCAAATAAAGCAATTGTTTGCTCACTGAGTCCAAACTGAATTTCTTCAAGAGGTCACAAACTGTGGGGATGTTCAAAATTTAAAGTAAAAAGAGAATTGTCTGAAAGTAATTCTGGTTTGATGAAATTACCGCACAACTGCCTAATAAACCATTTACTCTCTTTACTGATAATTGGAAAAAGTACTTTTGAGGATTGAAAAAGGCTATTAAATTCATTGAAGAGTGGTAAAATAAAACGAAGAAATGCAAAGTAGGCTTTTACGAATGGATTTTGAAATTCATTGTAAATGATTTGGGCAGTGGAATTTTTATCTTCAAAACAGGCTACTTTAAATAATTCCGCCAAAACATCCCATTGCTCAAGAACTCTTTCGATGCATCTAGAAAGCGATAGCCAACGTGTTTTTGCCGGAGCTAAGATCTTATGTTTTTCCTTTCTAACAAAATTTTGGAATTCCTCTAAAATAGACTGACGTTTGGGAGATCGGGAAAAATATGCGTAGATATTTTGTAAGAGGGATTCAATATTTGAAGGCAGTACTTCAGTAGCTGCAGATGCTACAAGGTGAGCACTGTGACATATACAACCACTGACAACGATATTCTCGTTCTTATTGAGTGAATGGGTTTTAAAAGATTCCTTTACGCCCATCATGACACTGGCATTATCAGAACAATATCCAACAATGTTTTCATATTTTAAATTGAAATTATTTACAGCTTTATTAAACAGCAAAAATAAACCTTTGGCAGTCCCTTCATCAGCACCTATTTTTATACAATCTAAAATTTGTGTTGTTAAACCTTGGCTACCGTTAATAAATCTTTCAAGTATGCACAACACCCTAGTGTTGGAGATATCTGTGCTCTCATCTACTAGAACAAAAAAAAGTTTATTTTTTATTGTTTCTCTTAGATTGTCGCAAATAACAAGTGAGAGAACGTTTGTAACTATTGAACTACATTTTGTGCGACTTAATTTTACTTTTCCACTTAAAGAAGAATCTTTAAAAACACTTTTTGAAATATTTACAATATGTTGTACCGAATTGAAGCTAAAATTATGACTGTCGCAACTAACAATGTGTACTTTAAATCAGCAATCATAATGTCCTTTGTTATATTTTGTTGTTTAAATAGTACATTTAAAGTTTTTGTATTAGCTATTTTTTGGGAGCTTATTTTGTGTTTATTTGTATTCGCATATTTTATTAAGTCCGATTTTTTTGCTGATAGAGAAACGTTACAACATTTGCATTTAGGTTTTCCATCGCATTCCATTAACCATCCCTCAAATAATGGCTCATCCAACCATTTAACTGAAAAACTTCGTGTTTTTCACAATATGTGCCCTTTTTGATTGGGTAGTCTCAATTTCGTCAGAACTACTGCTACTAGTATTTTTCGTTGTTTCATCTTAAAGAAAAATTTTAAAAATAAATACCAATAATATCAAATAAACTGAGCAAATAACTTATTAGTCCTAGAAGTTGACGCAAGACTAAAGTATTTGGTAATTTCACTGATATTAACCAAAGAAATATCGGAAATTAAAATAAAATATACAAATTCAACTCAATTCATCATACGTCACTGGCCTTACACACAAGTAGTGAAACAAAGTAAATAGTAAATTGACAAATTTTACTATCACAATCAATAAAATTTCAAAAACGTGCTAAACGTTGGTTAGTCGACTAAAAATGCCCAACGCGCTCCAGCCGATATGAAAAGCATGACAAGGATTCCCCGAGATTTCGCACGCGACGGTGCCATATTTAGTTGCCTTTAGCTATTATTTATTTTGGCATTCCTTAAAAATATTATTGCGACTTCTGGCGAATAATATTAAATTGTTTTAGCAACTGTTATCGATATTAATTAGGTCAACACTGGGTGTTTTTCTGACATTACTGAAAAATAAAATAATTGAAGGTAATGTTCTAAAAGTCGACAGAAACGGACACTTTTTGAAAAATCGCCGCCAGGCTCGAAACATCGTAAAAAGCAGTCATTTTGGCGACAAGTCGCCACAAATGGCAACACTAGGATAACTGGTTCAAGCTTACTGTTATTCTCTGTTTTTGTTCATCACTTCATTAATAAAGAAAACAAATATCGCCAAATATATATGACATAACTGTCAGCTGTCAGTAGTCAACAAAAGTCACAGAACTATCCTAGAAGCAGCAATCAAAGGCGTTTTCTGGCGTTCATATAATGGCTTCGTCTAACTGCTCACAGCGCTAAAAGCCGCTTCACAAAATTTCACCATTCAAAACTGTCAAATTTTGTGCAATGGCTTTAGGCGCCTAAAGCTGTTAGACGCAGCCATTGGTCGGATTCACGACAGAATGTTTTTGACAAGAAGGATTTACCTTTCCAAATTTTAAAGTGTAAAGTAAAAGCAGATCCTGGCCCCAGATTCTGTTTCACGAATTCGATTATCGAATTGTTTAGAATATACATATATTTTCAGTACAGCGCCTTGTACAGTCGCAGTCTGAGCTACTCGACAATCGAGTTCGTGAAATAGAATCTGGCCTCTGCAATGATAATTGCCAGCAATAAAACTTGCCGCAATAAGTATTGCGAACTGTAAGCATGTCTAATTTTATTGACTGCTTGAATCAAAGAGTATACTTTGTCCGATCGGTCGGTCGACTATGAACAATAGACCGCGGGCATATCTGCCAGACGACAGTACGACAGTAAATCTGACAGTTGTAAATCCAGCCTGCTGGACAAGCAAACCGATCTAAAGAGGCTTTTTTGCATTTGTGTCAAATTTCAAAATATTTTCTCTCGGTAATAACTTAATTTTGAGTGATTGTGAAGTTTCAAACCATCGATTCCTTTCTATTTTCGACAATAGAAAGAATATTAAACCTTTTGCTGTTAAGAGACTAGAAGAGCAGATTTAAGTACTGATGAGTTGAAATAGGCAACGGTATATTCATGAATTTTGTATCTCAGAATTGAAATTATAATCTCATTAAATTACCATTGTTATTTATGGATATACGATTTGTTTGTCCAGCAGGCTGATGCGTGTGACGTCACATGCCCGCGGTCTATTTCCTAACTACAACGTCAAGGCCTAATCTTTGGTCAAGGTATCAAATCGACTTTTTCCATGTGAAATGGAAATATTTGCAAAAATTTGATGAACTCAAACCCATATGTAGTTGTTTGTGGTGTCTGATCATTGTTTATAGAGATATATTTCTTCATGACAATTGGCGTCATTTAGCGATGAAGGCAGTGATCTGTGAAAGTGTTGTCATGAAATTCTAAACAATATCGAATATCGCATCAGTTCTAACTTTCCAACGCTTCATACATCAATGTTTTTAGACATCTTTCTTTACCTTTAATAGTATTTACTATCTAAAGTCAGATGAGTCAGATCTTGTGTTTAGCAACGTTGGTATATAGGTATATATGAACGTTGGTGTTTAGTCATATAGTCACAGATTACATACGTGCCGTGTCACAGGCAAAGATTATATGTTCTACGACTCTTTGTCACAGGTCACAGTTTCAAAGATTAGTGTACTTGGTGTACAGTTTCACTTAAGATGCCTAAAACCCTGGTGATTCCAGTGATTAGATTTTGTTTAGATTTTTGTGGCGAAAAAAACAATCGACGCTTTTGAAGGTTTCCCCTATTTTTTCGGTAGATGGCGTTATGTTCCCATTTTTCAAATTTGATTACAAGTGTCAAGTTAATTGTCATATTGTCATGTCAGTTTGAGATTTTGATGTGTACGATGTTTTTATCGTGATTATTTGTTGATTTCATTGCTTTCTAATATCGAAACGTTGTTACTGGTATCTCATTGTCCACCCATTATCCTTTAGGTTGCGATCTCTTCTCAGTAGCCAATCAAATGAAAGTGGTAAAACCCGACTGCACATTTGCACTTAGTGCGAATTTAGCTTCAGACGAGACTGACAAGAGCGTGTTGGCGACATCTGTTCGTATTGTACGGAAACCTCCAAAAGCTCAATTATAGACCTGAAATCAAGCAATCCAGATTTCGCCACTTTTATCCCAAACTTTCACAGGTATAAGTAAACACACCAGGGTTTTAGGCATCTTAGTTTCACTAGTTTAAGATGCCTAGGAAACCCTGGTGTATCTAGTGATTCGATATTGTTTAGAATTTCTTGGCGAAAAACAATCGACGATTACGAAAGCTTTCTATAATTTGTGTATAGGGGGCGTTATATGAGCATTTTTCGAAAATCTGTCAAATGTCGGTTTTGTCAGATTGACGTAATTTTGAGATTTATTGTTGTCAATGAAAACTCTGAAATCATTTCTTCGCATTCAACAGTGTTTGAAAGTCTATATAAGTAGAATAAGTTTTGAAGTTATTACAAGTACTTTTTCACGATGTGTAGAAGATTTTGTATTTTGTGTGGTCAGTCAAAGTCTGGGGATCCAAATATTCTTCTTTATTCAGTAACTAAGGTAAGTACAAAACAAATCGCCCCAAAATAATAACATGAATGTGGCGTTGTAGCTAATTTTATTCGTTTCAGCTTGAGCGAAAGTCTCATATCGAGGAGGAAACATCTGTAGCTCTTATCAATGACATATTGAAAACAAAGTTTTGTTTAAATGAAGGAAATATCGATGTGATACGTATTTTGAACCGTTGCATAACTGATGTCTGTATCCCCAATTCCAAGACAGTCTATCACTTTCAATACACTAGCATGAACTTTCCGTACATTCTCAGATGAATGGGCGAAATAAATTTTCTCGGGAGTCTAGTCTTACAAACTGATATAAACACACTTGTAGAGGTAGCAGGTGACAGTGACAGTATTGACAGGTTGTTAACGGTAGGTTTCCACGTTACATGCACGTTTTCTGAAACGCATTTAATTGGCTGTCAGGGCTGTCAAAATTTCAGTAGGCAAATAATAAACAGTGGTAGAATATTCGGTTGCACATTTCTCTCTAGTGAAAATTAAGCTTCATATGGTATATGACCGATCGCCATCTACAATAGCGATCTGTAGCTTTTGCGATCTCAGAAATCAAGCAATCGGTTTTCGCCAAGTTTATCCCAAAATTATTCAGGTATAAGTAGATACACCAGGGTTTCCTAGGTATCTTCATTGACCTAATGTTATATTACGTCAATGGGTATCTTACACTAGTTCATAGTTTGATACCCAATTAACTTGAAATTGAGGAATTTATTCTGCTTGTGTTAATTTGCTTTGTATATTTCCTGAAAGTTAATTTCACGATGGAAAGTGTTTCGGAAGTTTATTTAACAGATTACATTTCAACGATATATAGTTCTCCTCGGACTATACACTACAAGCAGGATGGTAGAAAAAGAATGTGGAATATTTTTGCAGAAAGAAACGGTGTAGTTATAATTGTTTACAATAGCACTAGAAATGTTTTGGTTCTTGTTAAACAGTTTAGACCCTCCGCATATATTCAGAGTGTATCGGATATTGAAAGAATGGGAATGATAGATGTCAACAAATACCCACCTAGCCTGGGAATAACACTGGAATTTTGTGCTGGGTTGGAGGATAAAAATATTCCCAGTGATGAAATTGCACGAGAAGAAGTACTCGAAGAATGTGGATATAGTGTAGATCTTAGTCGGCTTGAGAAAATTGGAACCATAAAAAATCTAACAGAAACCACTGGGGCAAATTCCACATTTTATTATTGTGAAGTAACAGATGACATGAGAGTGACCAATGGTGGAGGAGTAGAAGGGGAAAATATTGAAGTTGTTGAAATGCCTATTGAGGAAGTCATTTTGTATGCCAGTAACCCTGAATTTGTATCATCTCCAATTAATTTTATGTATGGGTTATACTGGTTTTTGTATAATAAATATCAGAAGAAGGAAGGCAAATGAAAGATTTGTTATAGATATCCACCCTAAAAAACTACCTCTGATATTTTTCACACACATTTTGAGCATTCCATTGCATTTTGAGCATCCCATCGTTCAGAAGCTATGGCCCTTCCAAGTTTGGAGATAGGGCATATTCTGCTTCTTGGCATAATTTGCTAAGAGCAAATTGTACTCGTCTAGTTCAACAGAACAACTTGCTAGCCAAAAATCTCTCAATTTCAGATGATTCCAACTCTAAATTTTTGTATATCTGCACCTATCATCACACCTTTCATCAGGGATTCAACCAATCATCTCAAGTATATAACAATCTAGGTAACAGTTTCCCGGAAATAAAACTAGTAATTTTTCAAATCAATCATTCCTCTAAACGAGAGTAATTCTCGAGAGAAAAATCTGCCCTGTTAGGGGGTCGATTCCACGACCTGTCGATCTAGGTACACAACCACCTGCGCCAACACACTCACCTCAACTTCTGTTATAAAAAAAGTGTTTTGAAGTGGCCCAAAGATTCCAACAGTACGGAGATACCAAAATCACTAGCAGAATCACTAACAAGAAGGATTGCTTTTTTCTGTATAGAATCAAGAAGTTTCAATGAATGTCTTGGAGCTGAACTCCATACATGAGAACTATATTCCAAGACTGTGCCTTGTAGATCATTAGAAGCTGACGAGAAGCTTCTGGAAAGCATCCTCAGCCATCGATCTCAGATAGTTTTCCCATGAGAGATTACTACTGATCGTGATTCCTAGCATCGAGATCCTTGATTTTGTAGGAATAATAACTCCTGACATCTGAATATTAGATAAAGACATCAAGTTCCACCTAATTGATGTTACCCCATTTTATCATTTCCGCCAAGTCTTATAGGAAAAGAACATATATCTTTTTTTTGTTTTCCAAAATATTACGATTTTTTTGTGTTTAAGGGGTTTTCTGAATATGCCTAAAAATCTTTTATCAGGATTTCTCCGACTTGGACCAACTTTTACTCCACCTTTTTCAAAACAGACCTGCATTTTTTTATTGCAATACATCACGTTTTTCTTCAAATTATATTCCATGAACCTTCAATTTTTTTTTAATAATCGCCAAGAATCATTATGGATCTCACAATTTTCCTTTATTAGATAACTTATAATTACAAATGAACATAAATAAATCACATTTTTGAATCTTTGATTCCTTCGTGCACATTTTCGAGAGAATCTCTGATATCTGTAGCACTTATTTTCCCATTACTCAGAGGCGTTGGGTCCGTACTCGTCTGATGTAGGTTCCCGCTGTTGGCGTCTTCAATAGCCTTCCGCAAGTCTTTCAAACCCACCACACCTACCAGCTTCCCTATCGCAGTGACGTAAGCATGGTTTACTCCGACCGTGGAGAAGAGGGAATGCACCTTCAACAGCGAAGTTCTTTCTACCAGTTGAAAGGGAGCTGGGTCGATGTGACAGGATGTGAAGTCGACCGACAACTGCATTTGCTCTTCCTCCCATTTGATTTGGTCTTCAGGACTCATGTCGCAAACTCTTTCACTCGGCTGAAATCAAGAAAGTGTACGAAAAACAATTGGTTCGTCATATATTATTCCTCAGGAAATAGAAGAATGATAGAGGTTTGAATGCAGAGGTTGAAAAATATGTGTAAAATGCCTTCGAAAGCAAACTTTTTTATGAGTGCTTGGTGCATACTTTCCGTTGGCCTCTCTGTATAAATTGATGAATCAATTTCATTGTCGCTGTCAAATTGAATAAACGAAAGTTGTTACTTGAACCAAGACATTAGGGAATGTGATAATTACCAGCTGTACTTTCTTTGATGCAATGGGGCTCATTTGCACAATTTGGCTGCCTTGATTGCTGGCATTGCTTTCGACGTCTTGCAGTTGTGCTGATTTTCTAGAAAATATAAACAAATTCAAACGTACATATAATTTCAAATATTTTGAAAAGATATGTCATTTCTTGAATGAGAGATCCGAGCTTGTGTGAGTTCTGCTCCCTCCCAAGCTCTTACACATTAGGAGTTATTATGACAACGGCTTAATAAAAAAGAACTTGAAATTGATAGAACTTTGCAGCAGAGCTACAAAATAATCCGCACATCCGTAAAGCAAGTAATCACGTATCGTTGTAATCGTGTGCTCTGGATAAATTCAATGCTCTGAGGATATCGGCGTTCTGCAGTTGTCCCAGTACGAATAACATTTCTGAACTACAATCTGAAAAAAAAAGCAACGAGATACATTATTTCTGTTCTGTTGAATCACCATTTCAACAGAATATTGAGTCTGCGGAGCTTGAAAAGTAGGCCCCTGCTTTATATCGATGATAATAGTCATGGCAAGGATTATGACATCACCTATAGTAGACGAAGATGTAAAGGACAACTAACAAGCATTATGAATCCTTCGGATTGAAACCACTTGACCCGAGAAGAGAGAACGAACATTCTCTTGAATGAGCAGAACTATTCAATATTGTTGAAACATAACCCATATGCAAACGCAGAGGTGTACAGAGCAGCTGACATAGTTCTCATTACCTCAGTGTGTCGAAAACGAGAACAAAGACCGTTGAAGGGAAATGCGTCAAGTTATTGATTTAGATGAGTAAATACCAAGAAAAAAAATTCCCAAAACTTCATTATCTCCACAAGATTAATCGGTCCACAGCCTCATTCTTCTGCGTAGATTCTTCCCTGGCTTCAAGGGAGCCATAAGTGGAGAGCGAACTATTTAGCATCCTAGTAAATACAAAAACATCCATTGGACGACCAATGGATATACGAAACGTTACGTTGAACTTTTCAGTAAAGAAATATGACGTGGCAAATATAATTTATGAAAATACAAGGAAAATAACGTGGAAGCATAAGAAAAATCACCTGCAGTGTACAAATACCGTTCTCATCGATTTATTCTCTTACCTGAAGATAGCCTCGAACGCTGATCTTATCCTGCTTTCGGCTCCTGTCACTGTGGTATAAGGTGTGCTCCCAGGACTTGTCGATAAAAATGGCGTGAATCCCTTCAATGTGAAGGAGTTCGTCTTTTTAAGAATAGACTTCTTCGGCTGCGTACCGAACACCGGGTTGTATGTCGGTTGATCGAGGTTGTTCTCCGATGTTTGTCTGTGAAGGACATCCGGGGCTGGAACGACTTGAAATCTAGATGGGCGTCTTTTGGTTCTTTCTGCGGCCCTCCTCAGCGCTTCCTCTATAGCTTTTTCTTCGGCTTCTCTTTGCCTTATAGCGGCCACCTAGACATTGACAGTATTTCCAAAATGAGTGCTGCTATATAGGTTACTGAGAAATCAATTTTCATTTCCGAGACTCAATTTCTGTTCAGGTATTACCTTAATCGCTTACCTGGAGCCTCCGCTCTTTTCCTATGTGCTTCTCGATAAGTTGTATCAGTTGCAACCTCTGAATAGAACCCAGAAGGACCATACTTTCTGGATTATCTACCAGAGGAAAGCTCTGTAGACGTCTGTTTTCTTTCAGAAGAGTTTTCAGTTGATTATAAGACATGCTGTAGAAGATATACTTCACATCTCTGATCATGAAGTTTTCAACATGAACGTTATACATTCCTGAAAAAAAAACATAAAGTATAGGTATTCATCAAGGCACATGTGGTGATTACATACCACTACTGCTTGGTAGAAGATCTGGTAAATACGGCAGTTTTTTTATTAAAATTATGCTGTCGTAGATACTGGGCGATAGAAGACTGGCAATAGCGTTCGAAATCAGAACAGATATCATAATCGGAATAATATGGGTGATTTGTCCTGTCATTTCGAAAACTATCACAGATACAGAAATTGTGTGGGTGACGGATCCACTGAAAGCTGCAGCACCAACGGTAGCATATCCCCCAGGGACGATTTTAGCTATTTTGCCCCCGTATTGCATTCCTAGAAGGGGAGTTGTGGTGAAGATGAAAGATTAGGATTGTCGGAAATTACCCACCGTTCGGAAACCACCAATGCATTAATTCTCCCGTTATTCTTCCGAAAGCTGCTCCAATCTTGAAGACTGGTATGAAACTTCCACTAGGAACTGGTACCGTCGAACAAATAATACTAAAGATGAACTGCAAGTTTGAAAGGTAAACTAAAATGGGTGATGGTTAAGAAAGCGCAACCGATAAACGACAGTAGGTATATTGATTGGGCAAATCTTTCTCAGTTATAATGAAAGTGTAATCGAAATATGAGAGGTCCCGAAATATATTTAATCTTGAAATTGCAATATATAATAATTTGATTTGTGTGTTGCCACAAATCGTACAAGAGACGGAATAGGGTTTCATAAATAGACGAATACGCCTATAATGGCTTGCCTTTCAAAATGTGGTCCAGACTAGATACAGTGAGATTCAAAATTTTCCACCATATGAAAAACTTTTTTATTATCGATTTGTCAGAAATTTGTATTTTCATGAAAATTGCTGTATTGCAGAATTCTTGCATATGGGTTGTCAAAATTTCAAATTTCCGAACATTGGACAGGGAAGAACAAAAAATTTAATTTTGATCAAGAGTAAACTACCCTGGATGTGATTTGATAATTGAATATTGATTTCAATTTCGAACAACTACATTATTGAATGAACTTCTTGATTACCTATGTCGAAAATGTGATGTGTCTTACACCTGATCAAAATTACTATTTTTCATTCTCCCCTGTACACTGTTCGGAAATTCGAAATTTTGAAAACTCATATGCAAGTATTCTGCGATTCATATTAATTAGTGGAAATTTTTGAATTTCACTGTATATAGTCTGGAACACATAGATAAACCGTTATAGGCGTGTTCGTCTTTTTATAAAACCCTATAAAAAATATGTCTCTTCCGGTAAACAGGGGTGGAGGTCGACCTGTATTCCGTCTTGGACTAAAAGATATTACATAATTTAATTATATGACTGCCGAAGAAACTCTCGAGATAATTTGAATGATCGGTGTTAGAAAGGTAACAGAAAAGTCTGGGTGAGTGGAACTTCAATATAAACCTTTCTATATTTTCTATAGAAATATAATGTGAATGCTGTCTTTTTGGACTCGAGTAACATGTGTTTGGCTTACGAATTCAATAAGAGAAAGTAACTTAATTATTTGTACGTGTTTCAAAGCAATATATCCAGGACAGCAGTCGTTTTCTTTAGACTATTTTCATTTTTATAAATATACGAAACCCATTTTCAATATTGGATAACGGGTGCGCTGCGTTGTACGCAGATTCCGATATACCAACAGTCTCTGAACATACCCGAATATTCTGCAATTTTTTATTAACCTAATCTGACTAACCTTACCCATCCTAATAGATTCATTGTGGGCCTATCGACAAGAAGGACGAATTTTGCGAAAGTTTAATCATTCGGGCATTGTATAAAGAAAGAGAGATATACAATGATTCGGGTATGTTCGGAGACTGTGGGTGTTACGAAATGTGGGTGCAACGACATGCTCGCTAGATATCTACATCCAACAAGATAAAAATAATAAGCCCCATGATGCAATTGTCTCCTGTCGAGACGAATTTAATTTTTCGTTGTCCCGATTTTTTTTATATGCAGATTCACACGAAAGGGAAGCCCTGAAATGTTCAAAGAACACCGCGTGAATCAAGGGACAGGAGATGGGAATCAACATTCACTTTGAATTTTCGAAGTTTGTAATCCTCAGGAAAGACCTCTTTCGGCAAGGAGATCCAAAGCTCAGCTGTTCTATTGAAAAAAGATCCCTGAGCAAGAGAGGTTCAACAGGTCTACAAATTCACAAAAAAGGGGTGGGAATTTTGTACTCGTCGAGTCATCCGTGTAGATATCGATAAGTGTGGAACGATTGATAACAATTCAGAAGAGCACCGACCGTGAAAATATTTATAGAAGGGAGACAAATCTCCAACCCTTCTACGATGTTCCAATGAAGTGAGCGAATCTGTGAGCGAAGAATCACCAACAAGACGAATTGCCTTTCTCTGAATAGAATCGGGAAGCCTCAATGAATGTTTTGGTGCCGAACTCCACACATGAGAACTGTATTCCAAGACAGGTTATATCTGAGTCTTGTAGATCATTAGAGGTTGACAAGAAGTGCATGAAGTATTTCTTCGCACGAAATAGAAATCCAAGTTTTTGGGAAGCACCTTTAGCGATCGATCTCACATGGTTTTCCCATGAGAGATTTTCACTGATCGTAATTCCTAGCATCGAGATACTTGACTTTGTAGGAATAGTTACTATCCTGACTTCTGAATACTAGATGATGATAGATCAGATTTTCTTGAGAAGAGACATGCCTGGGTTTTCCTAGCATTGAATTCCACCAAGTTCATGTAAGCCCATTCTATTACTTTTACCAAGTCGTCGTTAATTTTATTGACAAAATCTATTATACTCAATTACCTTACCGTAAATACAGCATAGCAAGTCAAATTCACATACACCCCAGTCCATTCGGTGACCCAATGGTCCAGTGTCGCTCCTTGGGCCACTGTCAAATTCGTGTTGGTCCAGGTGAAGTTGCTGAAGAGCGAGGAGACTTGATCGTGGGTATTCAAATCTCCCGCTATGAATTGCCCAGTGCCGAGTGGAAACGACGCTGTCGATACCAGCACTGCAACTATGGCTGGATACAAGAAACGACTGAAAAAATAAAAAAATTGATACTACGACTACCTCGCTAGTATCGGACCAGAATCCGCCCATTGGCATTGCACCATGTTACGCCAAACAGATATCAATCAATCAAATATACTTTAAAACACTTTTTAGTGAAATAACAGTCATAAATAATAAATTGTTGAATCATTCTTGAGAAGATTCGCTAAAATATTCCTCCAAACTATAATAGAGTCTATCAACAAGTAGGTGTTTTACCGCCTTTTTGAAATGGATGTTGCTCAGATTTGCAGATCTTATTTCTAGTGGTAAATGATTGAACAATTTACCACCATTGGACTTCCACCACTGCACATCTACATATAAAAAGAAGCTCGACTGGTGGCACACAGGCTAACGCAGAGGCAAACTCCAATCAGCCAGTCACATGGGAGAGAATACTTGAAAATGTACAATGAACTGAAGGCAGATCCAATACTAGGAATGCCCGTGGTTCCGCAGTACAACTTTCTAATAGATCTTTTCAGAATCATCATACCAAGTAGAGAGGACTGGAAAAATGGTCCACCAGTTAAAGCGGAAGAAACTTGGTATACAGATGGCTCGAAGACCCAAGAAGGAGTGGGAGCCGGCGTATACGGAGGCAGCGCAAAGACGAGAATCGCACTCAGCCTCGGACATAATGCAAATGTGTTTCAGGCAGAAGTAGCGGTCATCGAACACTGTATAGGGGAAATAAACAGGCAGAAGGTTGTATATACAACCATTGCCATTTTCTCAGACAGCCAAGCGGCAATTAAGGCGCTTAGCTTATTTCAAACCTACTCAAGATTGGTGGGAAGCTGTCTGAGCGCACTCAAGGAGCTGAGTACCCAAAAGAGGGTTACTCTAGCATGGGTACCCGGACATGTGGGTCACAAGGGCAACGAGGAGGCCGATGCTCTAGCCCGTGAAGGCGCATCCAAGGCTATTATCGGCCCAGAACCCTTCTTCGGGGTAGCGAAAGCAAGTATAAAGACATCCATGAATTCATGGATTCAAAACGAATCGAAAGATTGGTGGAATAAGCTCCCTGGAATGAGACAGGCGAAAGAATAAAAGGAACCAGCGCCCAAATTCACGGAAGACCTGCTGAACCACAACCGTGAGGTTGTAAGGGTAGTGGTGGGTCTACTAACGGGGCATAGCCGGCTCAGAAAACATATGAGGTTCTGTCAAGAAGAGGAAGAAACCGCACTGCATGTGCTCTGTGAATGTGAAGCGATAGCAAGGCTGAGACACGCAAGATACGGGGAGGAGTACCCAGAGGCTGCTAGCTACATGAAGGGGTCAGTGTCAAGGCTATGGAGTCTCATCAAAGACATCAAGCTAGACAACGAGCTCTAACAGCCAAGGAGCATCACAAAAGTTCTGAAAAGGTCGCAATGAATCAGGCCATGGGCCAGCTCCCCGATTATCTAATCTACCACCATTATAGAATATAGAATCTCTAATTGAATTCGAAGTCGGGATGGGAAGTCTAAAGGTATAACTGCTATTACGAGTAGCATATGGAGTAGAAACAAAGTTGAACTTCGATTCATGTTTATAGATAAGGCAAACCGTCTCAAGGATAAAAAGTGCGATGACTGTTGAAATTTTATTGGTAATGAACAAATTCCTGCATGATACTCTGGGTTTGACTTTACAAAGACACCTTAGTGCCCCATTCTGTAATATCAACACATAAGAGAGAAGGAATGAGTTGCATGCTCCCAAAACGGAATTCCATATCGTATCTGAGATACAATACTGACTACCTGGTTAGGTATGAATTTAGTATGAGCCACACAATTAACCTTACAGGGTTGCCGTGAAGGAGTCTTGTAGACCGGTTGAACCACCACGGTAATGGGTCCATCATGAAGCTTGATAATTTTGCCTCTCCCAGTAGTAGGAATCACAGTATTGATAGGCCCTCGAAATTAAAAAAGTGGTTTCCTCAGCTTCCTAGCAGATCCTATGAATGCCTTTTCTGACAAGCCCATCAGGATTATTGTATACATATCTATCGAGCCTGCAGTACCTAAAGACCTTGTTTTCAGTTTTGCTTGTTTCTTTAAATGAACTGATTGGTCAGCTTGTCTACTTTTCCTATTACACCATTCTTATTTCTTGAATAGTCAACTCAATTGTGCTGTTTGAAAAATAGATATACAATGTATCGAAAAACAACCGTGTTGAATGGTACCTTCATTCAACAAATAAATGTTAATTGGTGGTAATTGAAAGAAATGGAGGCACTGACATCATTTTCACATAGGTTGGGGGTGCGAAGTAAACGTTTTTTAGCGATCGTAGCCTTCTAGAATGTGAAATGAACTGAATCCAAAATCATGATGTCATATGTACTGAAAGTACCAAAATTTCACATTGATATTGATATAGTAGTTTTCACAATAAATGGTATTGACTGAAGGATTATAATAAAACCAATTAGACCCTTGAGTTGTAAAATCCGAGATGCACATCATAAATGTAAAAGGACCGGATTCAGGTAATTTTGTTTCTCAGAGAGGGATTGTAGAGGATTACAGCTTACACTTCTTGTTCATTTCAGTCTTTGTATTTCATTGGAAGTGTTCACTTGTATTACGGCGTGCAATAATTTTATAACATTAATTTGTTATTACAGACATTAATAGCAAAGATTTTATACCCCAACGTACAGAATAGGCAGTATGTGGCATCCGTGGATGAAAAGTAATAGTGCTTCTTCCAGTGGTTCGTTAAAGAAGAATCACTTATCTTGTGACGCGAAAATCATTATAAAAAATGTGTATAGTTCCTTACTTCAGCAAGGATATAACGCGGGTGCTGTAGTAATTTGACGGAGGTGCCTCTTACTTCAGTTAGACGAATTGTTGAAAATTGTTGAAATAAATGTTGAAAACTCGTACCTTTCTGTAAAATCAATTGCGCCAATTATAAATAATTTAGATGAGGATAGCGATAGCGACACTGAACTAATATAGAATAGAATTGTAACATTTAAATAAATTACTTGTATATCTCCTACATTATGCAAAATTCAAATTTCTTAAGTTCGACGCTGTAGCACATTTGCATCTTTTACCAGATGATTTTCTACACAATGGGATTAAATCGGGTAGTTTATTGCAGTTAATAAGGCAATACCATTTACTGTGAAAAATACTATACCAGCTGAGACGAAAAAGGTATAGAGTGTATAGAGGCGAGCCTGTCGGCTTACATCAATCATTGACGTTCCAACTGATAGACTGGCCCTCATGACAGTTTTACACATAGCACGATACATTAGAGGAAGAAAGGATATGCACCTTGGAGAGATATTGTGTAGTACAGAATGATAATTTTATACTTGAATTACTCTATCCTTCACAATCTCTCTTTATCTGCCACATTTAGGGAATCCATTCAATTCACTCAAAGTAATCTATCTTGTCTATTTTGCAGTCTTCTCTTTCTCTCTTAGGGCCAGAAATATCAATGGTTTACATCCGACAGTGAGAATTTTTTTCAGACTGAATATTCTTATACTTATTCATTTTTATGGATGTAAAAAACATTATGAATGCCCTCGGAAATCTTTTTTTTTCCAAGCACAATATTTCGACACATATTGAGAGATATTTTTTGTACCAGGTGAATGAGGAACTAAGTATTGTTTCCACATAATTATCGAACAAGAAAAAAGTTCGGATATATTCCTAAATATTCTCTTGATCTGAGTAGCAAAGTCGAATGTAATTAAATATCAGAGAGATTGAATTTGAACAATCATTTTCTGGCTTCTTTTCTCCAAATCGAAGAATAGAAATTACACCTTCAAAGTTAATTGAAAAAAAAATTACAAACACTGGTCTGGAATAAAATATTATCCCGATGAGTAAGGGTTTTTTATAAATAGCTCTCTATTTTGCTTTGTGTAGATTTAACATAAAAATGCATGCTATCAATTTTCCTATGCTTGGTATACAAATTGAGCATGAACAAGTGATTTCCATGTAACCCATTGCCATATAGGTAAATGAGTAGCTGTTTTAGATTGACTCTTCATTCCTTTTTGTAAATCAAACGTCTTTGAATGATAGATATATAAGTAACTAGGAACAGAGAGTGTTTGTGTTTTTTTTATTTCACTTCGTTCATATAAGTTTTTATTTATATTTTCTGATTCGGAGAAGAAAGCAAAACATTATTCCTCAAACTTCATAGTCTACAAAAATACACAAGTTCCTAATTATGTTGAATTTGGATGTTGTCAATAAATATTCAACAATTAATTGAATCACTTACTTTTTCTTCAAGAAACTATTGATGAGTTTACTGTTCCTCATGAACATGACGTATTTCCTATGCACCCACACGTAAATAGCTCCTCCTAATCCACACACGGCTCTGGAACGTAAAAACTACAGGAATACTGCGTCAACTCAACCCACTCACTCCATTGGAGTGAAATTGCTTACCCCATCAAAGCGAAAACGAATAATTCTTGCGGATCGAAAGGGAAATCCATGAAAAAACTGGTTTTGAAAACTGCGCTGACCGTGTCCAGCCTCTGGAACCACACAGCTAGGAGACGAAACGTCGTGGCTCCGCAGACTGCAGCAAAAAAGCCTCTCCAATAATTGCGAACAGCAAAATATGTTGTGGTTACTTCTATGCTGAACAGTACTCCTAGAAGATATTTCATCAACATTGATAAATCAATCAGACAAATTCATCTGAGAAACTATTTTCTAGTTTTTCTGTCACCTTTTGAAAAAACAAAAAAAAAAGAAAGCAAAAATGAACAACCTCTCTCTTTTGATAATCACATACAGTTAAGACACTTTTTCTTCCTCAATTTGTATACTAAGCAGCCGACATTTTGAATGAGCAGACAGCATTTATAAGAAATGTCTCTCAACAGAGAATGTTCGTAATTTTTTTGTTACTTTCACAGAATTTTTGCCTTCCTATTCTTTGATCACTCGCACTAGACGCGCGTTTCGCTAACCAATTTTCGAAAATGTATCAATTTATTCTGAAACTGCTGATTAGCAAAACACGCGTCGAGTGCGACTGTTATCAGATTGGTTCTAGGGTCATTGATAACTGTTAAATTGGTTTCATTGTATGTACGAACGTCCCATTTTTTCATCACATTCATTCCTAGCGAAATTATCATCTATGTAGATTGTGCCCATTTCTCAATATGCTACGAACATCTTGATATTATTATTATTTTCATTACTTGTTAAATAATTTTTCGCTGAATGATCTCACGAAATATGCATTGGTGCTATCGATTCAACCATGCATCTGTGTTCATGGGGCGGTAAGGCAATTGCATTTGCTGTTGTGGTGGTGATCGGGATATTTCTGCATGCATACATCCTGCAACTTCGATTTATTATCACACATAGGACACATAGGACACGACTGTCCTAGGGGTTTTTATGGACATCGGTAACTTACTTTTTCTAGAACACCTTACAAGAAGATGTCATTTTGTAATAGAATTCCTCCAGTGGAAACATGATTTTTGTCGCAAGTGAGATAAATTCTCATAACAAATCATCTTTCGAACAATTCGTTCAGGCCAGTCTCAAATTACACAGTAGGTTTCGGCTGGCACCTGTCAGAAAACAACTACTCCCCTGGCTAATACCACGAAGAGCATTGAATTATATCCGACCAGGTGCCAGTGCAGGTTTCTTCACAGAAGAAAATCCTGCATTTGCTTTCGTCGATACAAATGAAGGAATTGATTTTCGATTATAGGGACGGACACACTTGCAGACCGGTTTCGAGCAGGATTTTCTTCTGTGAAGAAACCTGCACTGGCACCGGTCGGATATAATTCAATGCCCTTCGTGGTATTAGCCAAGGGAGTAGTTGTTTTCTGACAGGTGCCAGCCGAAACCTTCTGTGTAGGTAATTTGAGACTGGCCTGAACGAATTGTTCGAAAGATGATTTGATTTAACGCCAGTCTTCAAGTATGCCCACTATGTCGAATAATTCTCATAACGTTAACTTTTGGCTGTAGAGACAAAAGTTACATTTGTGTTTTCCATCAATTTTCGCCCTGTATATAATTTTTTAACGCCTTTAAACTATTAACAACCGAAGACAGGAAGGAATCATTTGTATAATTAAAATGTATTTATGTTCAACGATGCGGGAGATATGTTAATCAATCAGTTAGCAGCAAAAATTAAATAAGCCAATTAAAACGCAGCGCTATCTGATTACGGCAGATCTTTATCTGGAGTGACATCATTAACAAAATAAGAGATGTGGTATCGCCTACCTCATTACATTAAAATCTAGATTGTAATACTCCTATAATTTAGAATAATTGCTCGAATGTAACAATTATCCAATATTTAAATCATAAGTAATGTTTAAGGAAATTCTTTTATTTCAAATTTGAAATAAAATATTTGTTTATCGTATTTTCAGCATATTATTATGATATAAACGGCGTTGTAGAAATTCAACAACTGATTATTTTTGTAAATAAAGCCTTTTATGTCATAGAAACGTCCACTTAAATTGTTGATTATAAATGTCTTTTTTGATTTTTTGGGTTTGTAACCAACCACAATCTGCAAGAATAAGAATTAATATTGGGATCTATACAAGTGTAGAAGGGCAGATTTTTAATCTACCCCGAAAAGTTGCTGCGTCAATTGAAAAACAGTTTTTTCTAGATAGAACGAGTCCAGTTAGTCAGCAAACCCAAAAAACAGCGGAACAAATATTGATCCACCACAAAATAATCACGTTCAAATAGTCTTCTTTGACTTCCTTTATTACGTGTGAATCAATTCATTTGGGCAAAAGGAAAAATGCAAGGATCATACAAAAAACGCTATAACTATCACAAACGTTAAGCACTACCAATCTCAGACAAATGCGCTTAGCGTTCTTGATACTTAATATACGATGTAATAATGCTGAGCTGGGCATTAGAAATGAAATTCATATAAGTCGCACGGTCTAGAACTCAAAGCAAGTGTAATGTACCAAGTAATAAACAGTAGAAAATCTCAAAATACTCCTAACCGTCAACGGTCTTCACGATACCTCATTGAATGTTCGAACTGCCATCCATCGTTTCTAAAACACATATTCGTTCTCTCAGTTTTTCAGCATTCGTGGAGTTATAGCGATACAAGTCCTCCTCATTGTTTCTTTCAATTGGTCAATATTACCAAACGTTGATCCGAATACCTTGTCCTTAATGAAGCCCCCAATGAAAAGTCCAAAAAGGTCAGGTCCAACGTTGGTATATGTCAATTCTAATGTGTGCTAACGTAAATAACAATTTTATTCATTTTGGGAAAGAGAAACCATTATTTTTTTTCATGTAGCAGGGAAGTTACCTTTTTTTGAATATAGGAACATTAATCACATATTGAGTGATCTACTGACTCTTTCTAGTACCTGGAGGTTATTGATTTGTGCTAACGTAAATAACCATTTAATTCATTTTGGGGAAGAGAAGTCATTTTTTTTCATGTAGCAGAAAAGTTACCCTTTCTTTTGAATATAGTAGAAACATTAATCACATATTGAGTGATCTACTGACTCTTTCTAGTACCTGGAGATTATTGATTTATGTTAAGTAAATAACCATTTAATTCATTTTGGGAAAGAGAAGTCATTATTTTTTTTATGTAGCAGAAAAGTTACCTTTCATTTTGAATATAGTAGAAACATTAATCACATATTGAGTGATCTACTGAATCTTTCTAGTACCTGGAGGTTATTGATTTGTGCTAACGTAAATAACCATTTAATTCATTTTGGGGAAGAGAAGTCATTTTTTTTCATGTAGCAGAAAAGTTACCCTTTCTTTTGAATATAGTAGAAACATTAATCATATATTGAGTGATCTACTGACTCTTTCTAGTACCTGGAGGTTATTGATTTGTGCTAACGTGAATAACCATTTAATTCATTTTGGGGAAGAGAAGTCATTTTTTTTCATGTAGCAGAAAAGTTACCCTTTCTTTTGAATATAGTAGAAACATTAATCACATATTGAGTGTTCTACTGACTCTTTCTAGTACCTGGAGATTATTGATTTATGTTAAGTAAATAACCATTTAATTCATTTTGGGAAAGAGAAGTCATTATTTTTTGTATGTAGCAGAAAAGTTACCTTTCATTTTGAATATAGTAGAAACATTAATCACATATTGAGTGATCTACTGACTCTTTCTAGTACCTGGAGGTTATTGATTTGTGCTAACGTAAATAACCATTTAATTCATTTTGGGAAAGAGAAGTCATTATTTTTTTTATGTAGCAGAAAAGTTACCTTTCATTTTGAATATAGTAGAAACATGGATTACATATTGAGTGATCTACTGACTCTTTATAGTACCTGGAGGTTATTGATTAATGATAAATAACCATTTAATTCATTTTGGGGAAGAAAAGCCATTATTTTTTTCTTGTAGCAGAAAAGTTACCTTCCCTTTTGAATATAGTAGAAACATTGATCACATATTGAGGGATCTACTGACTCTTTCTAGTACCTAGAGGTTATTGATTTCTGCTAACGTGAATAACCATTTAATTCATTTTGCGGATGGGAAGCCATTATTTTTTTTTTCATGTAGCAAAAAAGTTACCCTTTCTTTTGAATATAGTAGAAACATTGATCACATATTGAGTGATCTACTGACTCTTTCTAGTACCTGGAGGTTATTGATTAGGCCTAGGGCGACCGATAATATATATTTAGCCGGTAGGGCAATGCTGAGGCATAATAGGTAGAATACGTTGAATTTTAGTGTTCTGAACATATATTTTTGCCTGCTTGTTTCATTTCCCATATGATTCGTATTTCACCGAGAAGACCTTGCTGGTCTTACCTTATTTTCATGCATACATTCTTCTGTTCAGAAATAAACTGGCCTCTCGTGCTCTGAAGCAAAAAGTTTGATAGCTTGTCTAGATTTGATACGATTCAATTTTCATGAGACGCCCTTGTTGGTCTCAATGAATTCTTTGTGTGCTTGCACTCCTTGCGTAGTTTATTATTTTATCAAATCAATGGCTGGGTTCAGAGCTATAAATTGATTCACTGAATACTTTTCGACCGATTTTTTCTTATCTGATTTTATTCAGTTCCTATTTTTTATTTTTTTCATTTCTGAGTACTAGAAAGCAGAATAATCTTAAGTTTGTCACTAAAGACCTCTTCTTCACGCAAGAGGACAAATTTGAGCTTTTTCGGAATTCCCTCAACATCCAAAATTTCGACGTGGAGAAATTCACGTCTGGTGACAGCAGTAAGCCATAAAATGAAATATAATAATAGCCTCATTGCATATTATACAACTATACCTCCTACTGGAGCAGCAAAACAGCTTGCCACCCCGACAGCACAGGCTGCAGCAAGCATTTCTGTCGTCCTGCTTTCGTTTTCGTATATTCCCTGGAATCCCGTAACGAGTTTGCTGAGCAGCGTCGCTGCTATACTGGCGATATGGACGA
Organism: Zygogramma bicolorata; assembly: GCA_032362365.1. Taxonomy (NCBI): domain Eukaryota; kingdom Metazoa; phylum Arthropoda; class Insecta; order Coleoptera; family Chrysomelidae; genus Zygogramma; species Zygogramma bicolorata. The sequence goes on along the minus strand of JAVJAQ010002690.1, from coordinate 393,898 downwards.
ATGGACCTTCTTTCCCGAGTGGCATCCCACTTCCCAATGTGGCGGTGAGACCTACCACTTTCGCTATGAGCGTCCTGAACGTTAGATATTCTTTCAGGGCGACGCCCCGTAGTATGGTTTTCATTTCTGGAATGCCGGAACCTGAAAGAGAAGTACTTGAAATTTCTCGGTTTAGGTTTCAGTGATTGATACTGGTAAATTGGGAAAACAACATTTGGGAATGAAATGCATAAAGGACTAAAAGCATTTCTGAAGAAAATGGCCCTTCTCTGAACTGGTAATAGTCACCGCGTAGTAGTTTCCAGCATATAAGGTATTTATACGATATTTTCACTTATAATATAACAAGAGTTTAAATTATTTTCGGAAATTTCCTAGATTGCACGATTATTTTGAAAATCAATTTTTTAAAACATTCGCGGCCTAAAGAAAATTTCCAAAGATAATTTAAGCATGCATGGTATTCGGTAAGAAAATATCACCATAATTTGGAAAAACTATATTAATCCAACCTGATATTATAAACTTATCTCTCTGATTGTCAAGTTGGTCAGGGTATTGCTGTTTTTGACATATGTTGATTTGTCATTTTTGTTTAACCGGTTCTGTCAGAAAGCCTAATAATTATTATTTTAAAAGAATCATATTAGTTCAGAAAATGAAGCTAAAAAAAAGGGAAAACCTCGCAATTTTTTCGTCCAGCACCGATTTGTACAAAAATTTGGGATTAGGCTCATTACACCCTTTAGTTCATTTTCTATATTGTGCCGTTGTACGCTTTTTGTTTTTTGGGGGTGAAAACTACCCCTAATTGTCAAAAATTATAAAATAACATTAAAAACCTAAATAAAGGTAGAAATAGTTGAATAATGATCGTTTCATGTTTCAGGATACAATTCCATAATCTTTCAACCTACCCTTTGTTATAAACTACCCTTGAAAACATTGAAATTTTAAGAATATGTCTTCGAACTTTAGAATACCCTGGTGAGAAATCAACGAAATATACACTAACACACGCGAGCACATTTTTCTTCTTCTCTGTGTCCAATATGAATGGAAAAAGTGAAACATATAACAAATAACGGCCGAATATACCGGTTATGTAGATTACTACGCTCCGAAGCAAGTAATTCAAATTTTTCGTTTTTTTTTTCAGCATAGCTTCATTTTAGGTGATAGAAATTATTTTTCCGAAACGATTTTGTAGAACTTTTCGAGAGCTATAAGACTATGTGAATCAAATCACTTAAGATCCCTTGATTTTCAAATGGGGAGAGTTTAAAGCGCTTGACTAAGGTGATGCTGGTCGTAAAGGTAGGTGTTAAACGGCTATATCTCGTCAGATATTCACTCTACAGAAAATCTACATGCAGGAAAATTTTTGTCATAAAAAAAGCTACAATTTAGTACTGTATCGTTTTTTTCGTATCTTCAGTATTTTGGGAGATATTTATTAGAAAAGGATTAAAAACACGAAATTGAAAAAAATATTTTTCTCTTTAAACTCCAATTTTTCTAAAATTAGGCATTTCAAATTGGTTAAACTTCGTATTAATAGTACATATAAAAAGAGAATCACAGAGGGGTGGCGATCAATTTTAGTTAGGGGATACTTTGGAGGTTATTTTCACAGATTTTTTTCGTAGAAAAAAGCGGGTACCGATCTTATTTCGATCATAAGTCGGTCAATTTTCATGCTAGGAAGATATTTTTTCATTTGTTTGAAAGCTTCAATTGAATACTTTAAGAAAGATTCTATGAGCTTTCTTCGAAAAATGCAAATTTTTCTCGTTATTTCGCTTTAAATCTTCCAATTTATACATTTGACGAAAAAAGCTAAGCATTAATTTGTTGTATCTCAGTTCATATGTGTCGTAGGAAAATTATAAAGGAAGCATTGTTTTTGTTTTTTCATAAGCTACAATATGCCATCCCACACATCTTTTGATAAAATGCATAGTTTTAGAGTTATTTGCAAAATACCATTTAAAAAAGTAGATTTTTTCGTTAAAAAACTCTTATTTCAACTTCGACTAACTCAAAAAATATTACTTTTACGAAATGAACGTATGGAACATTTTTTTCTTAGAATAACTTCTTTCGTTGATTCCTACAGTTTAAATGTGATACAAAATTTCCACCCCCGTGATGGGATGGCAACCCCCCTCAAGGCTCTAGCGTACAGCGTCATGATATAGAAAATGATCCTTGAGCTATTCCCTACCTTCTGTGAAAATTCCAGGTAAAACCATGGTGGACGAAAAAATTGCGAGCCAAAATGCTTAATTTCCTGAACTATATGGGTATATCCATATTTCGTTAAATGAAATTACCAACTTTGGGTAAACCAAACGCTAAAACTCAGATGCGTACTAGCCCAGTCTATCGCCCTTTGGTAATTTTAGTTACTAAAGGTTGTATAAGTATATGAATTATAGTGAGATTTTTTTTATGAAATAATAAAGACGATATTATTATTATTGTTATTATTATAATTATAAATATACTTTTACAAGTCACATGACGCAATTAAGTATAGGTATATCCACCTTATTTCGTTAAATAAAAATATTTACCAACTTAAGTTACACCAAATGCTTCATAATTTTATGTCACTGAAGTTGGTACAAATGTATTTTGAATTATTTACAGGTATATCTACATTATATAAGGGTTGTAGATCATATGTTTATTTTTTGAACTAGACTTTAGCTTGAGTATTAATTTTCTTTTCCTGAAGATACTAACCTTGTTCGCGAAATGCGCGATGAGTGAAACTATTATCAATTTGGAGTTAGGGTAATAGATCTCTAGAAAAAAATCTTAGACATTGGTTGTTGTCTCATGTATGGTGTTTTGACTTATGTTTTGATGAATTTATCCACATTTGTTTCGTTCATTTTAACCTGGTTAACAACAAACGCGATAGTTTCAACTCTTGAAGAAATGGTTTTAGTAGTTAATTTCTCAATTCTGTATGAAGAATGGAAGATTCTTTCCAATGAAAGTGAACCTCGTTGAGGAAGACTCTAAATCGTAACGTACGAGTAAAAATCTACAATATCAAGTTTGGATCACTAAATACTGATTGGACCCATTTTTCTCTGAGAATCACTTACCAATTGATTGAGGTGCAACCAACTGTACGAATCCAGTCGCGAACAAAATTAAACATAGAGGAAGCGACACCCAAGCACCATATTGGGCAGCTGGATGCATTGTTAGATCTCTATACAACCATAATCTTGCTGGAAATGGAAAAATTTCAATGTCATTTGGGGAGATGATAGGTGAAATAAGGCATGATAATCTTAGTCTATGGCATGACTCGATATGTTGTAAATATCTACGACAACAACAAGTCGCTGTTGGCTAGAGAAAATTATCGAAAGTAATATCACAAAACTCCAAAATTTAATTAATAAAATTCCATTTCGCAACGAAAACAATTTAATAAATATCGTTGAAATTTTTTTTGAAGTAGTGGATATGTGATGAAATGTATTATTTAGATTTGCTCTCTCCTAAAAATAAAAACTTTTAATCATTATTTATCTGTTTTGAGGGCGAACTAATCGCCACATCATTATTGATATTCTGTAAAATTTTTCATATGGAACATGTAATTGGACTTTCATCAAATAATAGTTATTTATGTAATAAGGATCATAAAGACGATCATTATGGTACAAGTCGTGAATGTTATCACGGCGTGATAACACGGCGTGTGCCATAATGATTGTTTATGATTCGTATTACATACAAAATTTTATCTGATGGCATTTATATCAATACATTTGAATGAACTTTTTTGATCAAACCATTACATGTTTTCCTTATAGAATTTCATTATGGTACTTAGTACCATAATGAGCTTCCTTATGTCATCAAAATTGAGTGACATAACGTTGTCATTATGACATGCCATCAGATAAATAAATTGAAGAATAATAGTCAGTCAAATTTGATTTTGGTAATATTTCAGTAACTTATCGGGACAAATCTTTTTTCATTTTTGGAGAAAGAAAGTCCATAATTAGAATCTCATCTGTTATTTAGCAATACCGTGAGAGAAACCAACATGATAAAACCACGAGTTCGTAAAAGAGAATTTTTGGATCGAGTGGTATTTATTAAGATTATTTTTGAAATATCTCAGGTGGATGCATCGACCTAGAAACAAAATGTCAATTCTTCAATTAAATAATTTTAGTACCTTGAGAAATTTCAATTTGAACATTTATTGATTGAAAGCACAATTATTGTAACTAGCCTTACTGAATTTTCTGATGGAAGAATAGTTGGCTTTCTTACGACAAATTTCAAGTGTTACATCATTCAAAATTAATAATAATCAAATTTCTTATGTATCAGTTACATAAAATATACATACGAATATTTTCAGTACTGATTCGAAATAATACAAAATAAGCAGTGGATTGGATCAGTGCAGTAACAAAAATGATTGAATATGTATTTTTCAACAATGGGATTTCATTGTTGAAATCAATTCGTGCCTTGAAATGAGACTGCGGAGCTTAGACCTGTCTAAATGGATGTATCAATTTTTACTATTCATATTAATGTTTGTATATTTCTCATTATATGAATAAATTTCGATATTGATTTTGAAATTTCTGAATATCATATATAAAGTAATTGTCTGTTTCATGTTCTGGCCTACAAATAATAATAATTTATATTGCACAAAAGGAAAAGCTGTTACAACATGGAAATATCATAGGCTAACCTAGATAATGTACAGTAAAGGGGAAACCTGTAAGAAATCAAATTGTGTTATAGGTTGAAAAGATGCTGGATAATGGGCAAAAATAGTAAATATCACACATAAGTACTATACCAGAATCTAGTATAAACATAAATTCAGAAAATACATTAAAAAAACAAAAGGATCAGATAGTCGTGGTGAAAATCAGAAGAAAAACTAATGCTCGAGATACTCACCGTTATCACATATCGAAATTCCTCTATCCATAACGAAACTCAAAAGGGCCATTATAATACCTAGAAGAGCCAAAAAGACCCAATCTTCTCCAAGACGTGCGAATGTGTGTTTCCATAGCAGAGATATAGTTTTAGCAAATTTTCCTAGAAAAAAGGAATTTATGCTAATTCACTTCAGAATTTGGTGATTGGTAAAGAACAAATAGGTGATAATAATGAGTAAATTATTCATCACAACCGCATCCGAAAACAATTGAATGTGTATCAATCGTCAATCAATCCCTGTACCAATTGACAAACCCTAGGTTCGAGATACGATTGGACAATTATTTGTATACTAGCTGACCCATGCCCATTTTGTTGGGGGCTAATCATTTTTGTGATGCTATTAGTACTTAGTTTTATTGGGTTCATGGCAGCTCTGAGTTCTAGGCGCACTCGAATGAGCTTTTGAAAGAAGTCGAAAATGTTGAATCCTTTTTTATCCGATAGACAATGAATTTCAATAGAATATGAAACATGTCTTCCATCAAATCTGTTGAAGAATATTTTTGTAAACTTTGAAGTAAATTGAAGTACGTTGTCCCATACAAACTATGATCCCGTTTTTCACCCCCTTAGGCTTGGATTTTGGAAAAACTTTCCAGATCGGATGCCTATATCATATAAAGGATACACCCTCTAAGTTTCAGACTTCTACGATCAGTGGTATAGGCCGTGCGTTGATTAACCCCTAAAATAACTTTCTACCCCGTTAGGCGATTTATTTCAATAAAATACGAAACACGACTTCCATCTTTTCTGTTGAAGAATTTTTATGCAAAATTTGAAATAGATTGGACCTATAAATCACGTTGTCCCATATAAACTTTGAACCTGTATTTCACCCTCTTAGAAGTGGAATTTCTATAAAATATTTCTTATCGGATACCTAAGTCACACAAAGAAGACACCCTCCAAGTTTCTGAACTATACAATCAGTGGTTTAGGCTGTGGCTTGATAAAATAATTTTTTACTCCTTTCCAACTCCGTTAGACGATGAATTTCAATAGAATACGAAACATGTCTTCCATCAATTCTGTGAAAGAATTTCAATGTAAAATTTGAAGTAGATTAGACGAAGGCATCACGTTGTTCACCAGTAAAGGCGCGGCAAATTTTAAGAATCTAAGATTGGTAACACTAAGCAAATATCAGGATTAAACTTTAATAATAAAAATAAATGTTTATTTTCTTAAAAAAGAATTTAGATTTTTAATCGAAGTACAGTTAAAAACACTATAATTGATCGGTTATCAAGCGGGATGAAAAATGATTAAATTACTAAAATGGCCTTAAAAAAATAGGGATTGGTGATAAAAAAGTAAAAACTTAGGGTTGTATGTATTTTTCAAAGCCACATTATAAAAAATGAAAACAAAAAATTTCGTCAAAAAATAAAAAAAATATTAAGAGTGAACAACCCTTATCACTTAGGGGTATGGAAAATAGATAGTAGCCGATTCTCAGACCTACTGAATACGCATATAAAATTTGGTAAAAATCGGTGAAGCTGTTTCGGAGGAGTACGGTAACTAACATTGTGACATGGAAATTTTATATATTAAATAATTTGGAAATCATTAATCTGCGGATGTAATGACAAAACAAAAGAAAGAGAATAAATATTGTGAAGTTGAAATATTCGGGATAAAACTTTTTGAACCATTTAAAGAAGTTGAAGAATAATCTTGAAATCAGGAAGTGATACTCAAAATCTGTCTTCTAAATTTTTTTTCAGTCGAAATCCTCTTCAACAATTGTCCGGAAAGGCTAATTTCAATATAATATCTCGTTGTACATTATTAATTACCTGGAAATCATGAACATTGATACCTGCCCAGATAATCAATAATTATTAACTGGACAAAAAAACTTCAGCTTTTCTGAACAAACGCTATTTCGAGACGTTTTGACTGATCTACTGGGTTGTGATAGGCATTTCAAAGTAGACGTTCTTTCAACCGGTTATGAAATGAGCCTCGAGGTTTGCCGCATTTTTCATTCCAGCAGGTAAAAGAATACAAATCTTTCGATTCTGAAACAGATTTTTTTGTTAATGTTGTAGTAGGAGCGGACATAGGTATATTGTGATCTTGATGGGTACCTACACTGTAGGTCCTTTCATGTGCAGACTTTTAATAATTTGAGGATGACCGTATTGTACTGTTGATGATATTCGATCTGGGCATGTATTTCACAGCTCTTTTTGTGAAACAAACACTATAGCCACTATATTTTTTATGGCCTGTCCACTGAGATTTGCCTCGAAAATTCTACCCCCTCGAACACCTCGAAGTTCTTGAAATTCCACCAGATGAGATGTCTCATACGATGCATATGTATATAAGGCTAGCTATTGGATTCAACCAAAGATCCAAACTCCAAAAACACTGTGCTGAAGATCTCTAACAAGGATGACATATGTAACTGTCGACCCGTCGCAAACGAGAATTACCTCCGCTCTTCTTGTAGAGGAGGTTGTAACCCCAACAGAAATCATAATTTCGTAAACCAGTTTCCAAAAACGTCAAGACGAAGTTTGATGTTTGTTTCAGAGGATCTAAAGTACCAATACTCACCTTGATATCCCCTGAGGTCCCGTTTCCTGGCTTTCTCCGCTTTGACTCTCTGTTTTTCAGCTGCTTTCAATCCTTCTAACTTCGCAAACTCACCAAGCTGCTTGCTATATCGACCATACATCTGAAAACATTTTTGGTATGAATAAATGGAATAGATTCACGAAAAGTTCTGATTTCTCTCGACGGCATCGAAACTCAATCAGTAGTATATAAACTTTCAGAAAGTTTAGCTGCATCACACACAACTTCATGTGAATAGTATATTCCAATACAGAATCTTGAATTTGCGATAAAATATTTTGTACTATCTGGATAGTTTGATGACTCAGGTGGTAAACTAAACTCTCTTGCTTCGAGCAAATAGGTTGCTTATAGTACTGCCCAAGTGATATAGCAGGTATATTGGTATTTTTCTGAAACAGATGCAAATATACCATATCATTTACTGATTCGATAAGAGTAATCGTTTCATTATTATCATCATTATGACTTACATTATTCCCAGAAGATTCTGTAAACTCTTTGAGCAACATTTGATTTGAAAACAAGAAATGTACGAAGAAAGATCTTTGTTACAATACAGCAAGTAGTAGTCGTTGGAAAAAATAATGTAGATTGTCAACACTATCAATCAGTATGAAAGGTTTTCATGTTTTTCTCAAAGCTCATCAATATTGAGAAGAATATCGGCACACCGAATAGAACTTTTTTTTCTAGTCCATTACACAAATAGCATGTTGCAACATTGAAAAACTTTTATTTTTCACTCATTTCCATTGCTACAAAAAATACCGAATTCATATAATGGCATTTTTCATATTGAAATAAGTGGTTTTTGTTTGAAACTGGCAATAGTACTTCGATCAAGTACATAGTACAGAAATGAAAGTTTCCCAAAATGTCTCTATCATTTTTATGAAAAGGTCATTGTCATTGTTATTCCATGTTGAAGTCAAATCATCAAGCATTAAATTCATCACGAGTTTGGTCAATATTTGTCGTAATTGTTTACTGAGAACTGGTTATAAATAATTTTTGTCGTTGAAATCTGCACGAGATGAATTCCATTCTATATCAACCATATTTCGAATATAACCAGATTTACAGCTTATCCGATCCATCTTGGCACGAACTCAGCTTCTTTTCCAGTTGCACACTGGTAGTGTAGACCATTACGAAAGAAAAAACAACTTTTAGGAATGAATTTCAACACAGTGAACACATATAATAGGTGTTTTTTTATCCTAGTATACTTCACATAAATTGCTGGGCATATAAGTTATTAGTTCTGTGCCAAGATGGATTGGATAAGCTGTACTTCAACGTTACATGCAGTCGTTTGCATATTTTATACGAAATGATTTTATTATTGCAGTTTTACTTTGCTGAATTAGGTCTCAAATGTGTTTCAGTTCAACTGAAACCTATTATATACTATATTATATCATGACGAAGGGAACTGCTATTTTGCGAACGTGGAGGATATGAGCTGACATCCATCGACGCCTTTTTTTTTTTAAGTGGATATATCTAGGAGAGGATTCAATTGTGGTATTTTGAAATAGTTCGAAAAATTTTCTGATACTTCACTTGTAAGAGAGATTGATGACAAAAAATTAAGTGCTAACGTCGAAATAATACCTAATATATTGTCAGCAGCTACAGGATTTAAAGTATTTTCTATTTACATTCTTTGCTGCCTTGTATATGTATCAAGGCACTGCTACTATAGCAGGCCATGAAGTGTTAATTGGCTGAATGAAGACCCATACCATAATCAGTCATGGAAAAATCTGGATTGAAGCAGCTTCCCTCTAAAACCTTGTAATTTTCTTTCATCAGGTTGATTTCTACCAAGAAAGTAGAATGGGAAGAGGTGACCCTACAAAGGTTATCTCTGTTGTAAAAAATTTCCATTTTTTTTTCGAATTTTGGAAGAAGTGTTTGCTTGTTAATAGACCCAATCCGTCATTTGATGTACTGTGAAGAAATCTAAATAATATTGTGGTTTATTCTTGTCAGTTTCCTCTCAATTCAAAGTGAATATTTCCCTCAAACTTTTATTGCATATATATGGAACTGAATCCAGGAGGCAAATATTTTTTGGAATTGAAAGAATTTATAAATTTCTTGAAGATGCTACTCACATAAAGAGATCACCCTAGGATTTCAACTTTTTTACTGGTTGCTCACTTTTATCGAACGATAAACTCCTCTCAGAATTATAGAGGTATAAATTCATTAATTGAATAGAATGAAGTTGAATAAGAAAGTTTAGTTTGAGAATAATTTCTGAGGTTGCTTCTCTTTTGCGTTATGTGATAAGAAATTGCACAAAATTCAAAACATTTGCTTGTCTGAATAAATATAGTTGTGATAGCTGATTAATAGGAATTACTGATAATCATTGAATTATGAACAACACCTTAAGGTTATTCAGAACAAATTTTGAACGGACTCACCGACTTCGTCATTTGGCATTGGATTGTTACTGCCACCACAAACTCATACTAGAGCATCAAATATGGGGGCTCGATAGACTATATTTATTTTTCAATTATTCACGTAAAATGGATCATTAAAATGCTTCGATAAATGTGGAGCAATACTCATTTCAATTATAAATTTTCATTATTATCTATTATCAATTCGACTATTTGAAAGTGACTTGTTCTAGTAATAACTGGAAAAGGGATTTTTCAAAATGCAATAGAAATGAAGGAGTCTGAGCAATTGTAGAATTTTGTCTTCTATAAGCACTTTCAAGAAACTGAACTATTTTCCAGTTCATGATGGTACAGAAAAAAAATGTTCACTGACACTATTACATAGCGACTTATCGATTGTTTTTCGAGTTCAGATCTACAATAATATAACACAATCAAGCTTTTTCAGGTAGGATTATGAATGAATTGTTTTGTGATGTTTCATGATTAATATTTCAAACGAAAGTAATAATCAAGACATGGAGTTCGTTCATTACTTTCATTCTTGGTGGGCCAGTAGAAGTAATTCATATAACCAGTTGGGAATGATTGAAGTGCTACTTCTTTTTTAGAATTTGTAATTCATTTTCGTATTAGCAGTTAAAAGTTCCCTTATAACAAACGCATTATCCCATTTAATCGTTCAAGTCACATAAATGATATTTCCTAAAAGTTTCACACTAGTTTTTTTCAATTTCGATACTTTTACTACCAACAGATAGGTACCGTCTCTTCAGTTATAGTGTTTTCAACAGGTGTCAACAATCTAAAAAGACCAAGAAGGCAATAACTGTACAGAAATAGTTCTAATAATTCAAAATATTCTATTTTTTACCACTTATGAAAATCCTTTTCCTTCTCTTGGGTGAATATTTAGGAACCATATGCGACTTCACTTCACACTCTTCACAAATAATAAATCGAAATTCGTTCAATTAAAATATTCATCAAAGAAAAATGACAGAATCAAGAATGAATCGGTAAATAAGGCAGGACTCTAGTTGCACCACTAATGTGAAATTTGATCACTGTTATCAGGCTGATATTTATTTGTATATAGTAAATATATAACGATTTCAATTGGTTTGAGGGAATATGCTGATTTGAATCTATTCAGGCATAATTTTATTACAGATACACAAAGAACAACATCTCTTTATCCTCTCTGATTTTTTGTTTCATGCTTCATATTCTTGATAGCGTCAGCACTTTAGAAACATGTTTATATTTGTTTGGAGGATAAGAGATTTGAAAGCTATATTTTGACTTTTTCTTCTACAAATCAAAGTCAGAGTATTTATTCGAACCAGCCGATACTTGATGGAAGTTCATGTGTAACAAAAAATATTACAGTTTTCGGTACAATGTTCACCGATCATGGGTTTCCTAAACTGCGGCACATGTTTCGCTGTACAATAGTTTTCCCAAAAAAATCATTAGTTTTCTTTGCTTGATGAAACTGGTTTCGGAAGAGAAGTACGATTCATTTTCTAAATATGTTTTGAATTCTTTATCGATTTTCAAGAATCAAATGAAAAATATATTTTCTTGCTTCTACAATCTTTCGTTACAAGAAATAACAAACTATCTCGCTTTACTGTGAATATGGGTTTGAATCAACTGTAATGATGGGGTTTTTCATTATCAATGTTGTTTGTTGATTTGAGATATCTATTCAAATACAATCGAAGTTAGCAAAGTGAATTATATAAAAAATAATGTTGAATTTATATAAGAAAGTTAGTGGATAATTATGAATAATCTTTGAACACTCGAATTATGCAACAAAATTTTATTATAATATGAAGGAACATACCAAATTTCCAGGAGTCACAGTGTTATAGTTTTTGTAATACGCGTATCTGGGATACATATTCACTGTTAATTATTAGATGCTTCTGTATGCGCGTTGTTTACTGTAGTAATATGCTAACATTATAATATACATATAATAAAAAAATCGTCAAAATACAAAATAATTTCGAAATAACTGATAACGAGAGTAAGTTCAGCTTTGTTATGACGATGGGAAACTCTACACAAAATATCCGCATCATTGCTTGCATGTGATTTATTTGAATTTCGTCATATGGATAGATGCAAATTACTCAATAGATGACAGTCGTTATTAATAACTTTCCATGCTTTTCAGAATAGTCTACTGCAGCATGTTATGCCAATAGAAATGATTCCCAGATAGTGTAAGGACATCCAGCGGACATCCGACAGACATCCATCATGAATATTAAGGATTTTTTCATTTACAGATTCACACGAATGATATCCATTTTATGTCAGATTCTCCATTTGGACGTCCATAAGCTTTTCGAACTTCCAAAGGGTGTTCTTGGCCAAAGCCTAGAGTATAAAATGTCTTCCGAGTTATTGAGGTTATAGACATGTACTTTTAATTATCATGACAAGTAGAATATTTCGATAATACGGAATTTAAATTAAAACATAAGTCGCTTCCTGCTGTATGTCTGTCCGTATGTATGTTTGAATCTTAAAAACTGCCCAATGGATTTTGATGCGTTTTCTTCAATAGATAGAGTGATTCAAGATGAAGGTTCAGAGTATACTACATGCTGAATATAGTATAGAAACACTGATAATTTTAGGGATTTCTAATGTGACGTCGTAAATAAACACATTTTTTTGTGCTTACATTGCAAACGCTGACTGAACCCTACGAGATAGATCAAAATGATGTACTACATTATTGTGCACCTTAAAAAGCTCTACGGTTTATGTCTATCTCTTCGGAATAAGCCACAATAACCATTTTTTATCCGTGCGAAGACGGGGTGCGCTGCTAGTAATCATTAATTAAAATTATATTTCTTCATCTGATTTCCTTAATAAAAAATTTGATATTGTACAATTATTTGTTTACAAAATATTGATTCACATTTTCGAAAATAAAAAAGTATGATATTGTTCAACTAAACAAAATAAATAAGAATACTGTTACAAAACATTATAATTATGTAATGAAAAAAATTATTTCGTGTACTACTAAATGATTCAAAATTACTAAATCACTATACTCGTATAAATAAAAAATTGTTTATTTGAACGATATCGGCATATCATCCATAATTTACTGAATATATGAAGTTCTACTTTTCTGAAAATCATCAAAATAATAGTATTCTTTAATAATAATCTTCTGTTGAAATTGTTATAGTCTCAGAATAAGTTTTACACTTTGTGAGCTTTTTTTGAGTTCTGACAAACATTGTTTTATGAATGTACATTGTAATCTGAAATTATTTTTGAATGAACGCTATTATCATTATATAACAGAAATAAACGTTAAGTTCTGAATGAATCAGGCGCGTATACAGCTCAAGTTTATAGGGGGGTAATCACTGAGAAAATTATGCCTTTCCACCATTTTATCAAAATACAAACTTACCTTTCACAAAGACTTGAATTATTAGGAATCTGTGAAACTGTGATTTTTTTCATAAATAAAATTGAAAAGTAGAGAAAACAATAATCTTCGATAAAAATAAACTTCAGACTTTAGAGATAACTAACATTTGCCTTGTCAGCGTAAGTAAAAATAAACCGTTATAATGCCATTCGTTCATGAATTTATCATACTACATATCAATATGAGTAGAATGAAAGGAATATACTTATTGAACACAATGCAACAGGAAAATTAAATAATAAATTTAAATTTCGGTTTTTCTCATCAACATAACGATCTATCAATGCATCAGCTTCTATGGGTGAGTCCCAGGAATGAATGTGTTATAGGGCTAGACCAGTTAACCGATCCTGAGATATTGTCAGACCAGGTCGAAGTCAATAGCATGCATAATGTTAGAATCGCACTTTTTGAAAGCGGTATCTATCGAAATGGAAACGCACGAACGTTCTTCCAGAACTGTTGGTGATAATCAGTTTCTCCCGAAATACTAGGCTATAAAATCTGAGATATTCTTTAATTTAGATGATAATTTCGAATTTAATCATTGGATTCTGCGATCTTACAGGGTTACAGGAAGTAAAAGTGAAATAAAATTTTGATTGATTTTTCATTCATTTATTATATTTTTTGATATCTTGCTATATCTTTTAATATATATTATAATATGTTATGTGACTGACTGATCATGGGGGTGATTACCCTCTTACCCCCCCTGTATATGCGCCTGTAATGAATGATAGAATAGAAATGAAAGCCTAAACCAAAGGTATGAACTTGTCAACAGAAAAAGCAAACCAACATGTAATAACGTGGTGAAAAGATATGTACAATTGCACAAAACTAAACTGAGACTATGGAGTTTGGTCTGAGAGGACAGAAGAAATTATCATCTTCGAAGATACCGAGTGATGCTTTGTGCTGGCAAAGATATGTTGGTAATCACACTAGATGTTCGAATATCATGGACTTCACTTATATGCTCTCTATGTAACAAACTGAGGAGATATATTATTAGTATAACTACTTCTCTTCGGGCTTGAAGGCCGTCGTTCTTTGGAATTTCTTCCTGACGTTTCGCTAGCGCGAGTGGCCAGCTTCTTCAGAGGCTTGCTTACTCATCTCTGATGACTGTCATCGACTGTCATCCGAAGAACGACGGCCTTCAAGCCCGAAGAGAAGTAGTTATACTAATAACCTCGGCCGCGAAAGCGTTAACCATTTTGTCAGAGATATTATTAATCTCATATTATGCTAATTTTCATTCCCATATGTAATATGGTATTTTCAATCAGGGTACAAGTACCAACCTAACCAGCGTATATTTATCTTTCAAAAGTATGTTCCAGATGATAATGAGAATTCGGTCATATTTTCAGAAGATAACTGAATAACTTAATTATTGAAAATAACTGCTACACTGTAGAAGAGTTTTTCAATTAGTTTTCATTTTTAACTCTCTAATGTAATTCAGTTAAACTTTTAGATATGTTCAAATAAAAAAATTATGAAGTGTTCACAGAGAGATTCGATAAATCTCCAAGCTCACAACAAAGTGGTGGGAATTCTGTACTCGTCGCGTCATCCGTTTTGATACTGCCATTGACGACAATTCAGAAGAGCAACATGTTTATATATAAAGTCGATTTTTAACCGCTTGACGTCCTCCTTAACATTGAAAAAAAATCCTCCTTACCAGTGTTTGCACGTAATCTTCCACCTCTTCAGTTGGCGGGCAGGGATAAAATCCCTGCGAACTGTTTCTTCTTTTCTGCTCCCTCAATTTCGCGAAATCCTCCCACTCTTTGTCCATCTCATCTTGATTTTCGTCACCGAAATATCCGTCTGTAGCCATTTCAGACTTCTGATTATAGCATTAGTTCAATTTCAATTATTGGTCACATCGGCTAATCTGAAAAAAATGTGGATCACGAAAAATGGTTTATGTTCATTCTATAAAATTTTGTATAATCGGTAAGATCGGACCTAATGGTGTGAAACTGACAATAGAGATCAATTATTATACTAACACCAATTAGAAATCACTCACTCGACGCGCTTTTCGTGAACTCAGCATCTTCAGGAGAAGTCGATTTTAAACTCAAAAACTAGTGTTAGTGATATTCATGGATATACCTGGCCTGGAATATTCGAGAGAAGAAGATCGATGAACTACCTACAAACTCGTCCTTTAATTGTTCTCATAATTAGTATAACTACTTCTCTTCGGGCTTGAAGGCCGTCGTTCTTCGGAATTTCTTCCTGACGTTTCGCTAGCGCGAGTGGCCAGCTTCTTCAGAGGCTTATTCATCTCCGATGACTGAGTCATCGTCAGGAAGAAATTCCGAAGAACGACGGCCTTCAAGCCCGAAGAGAAGTAGTTATACTAATAACCTCGGCCGCGAAAGCCTTAACCATTTTGTTCTCATAATTTTTTCAAAATGAGTCTAAATAGCGTACCGAATGGAATTGGCCTTCTGCCAATTTTAATAATACTACTATATTAGTCGATTTGTATACTTTCGTATATTGTCATGTAAATATTGATTTAATTGGTTCTCGGTAGTGTAGAGGTAAGCACGTCCGCCTATCAAGCAGAAGACCGAGGTTCAATTCACCGCCGGGCCACCGTGCTGGGTAATCGCACGTTAAAAGGTAAGGCCTCGTTAATTCATTGCTCGCCCAAGTTTCGACTTCAGAGGGTTGACGTTCGTCAAGTGGTTAACGGAAAAAATCCATACCAAATCGTATATCTCCGATTTTTTTATCCATCTTCCGAATTACCAAGAAGTGATTTGTTGGGAGGTTTTTCTTGAAGAATCACACCTTTCATTTTCAATATTCTCAATTTGAACATTTCAAGATGACGTCGCGTCGTTGAGAAATAGAGAAACAAGAGTGGAGTTATTGTCGAATATAGAAGCCGAACTAATGATTTTGGAAGTGGTGCTGCCAGATTCGTGAATTTGACATCTTCAGTTTACCACCTCGAAAGTCCCTCAGAAAAAATGTTGAAACGTTCATCATACTAAGGTGTTAGTTATGAATAAAGTAAATCATCAGTTGAATCAGTTTAATACCTGATTGGTTGAAAGAGTCGAAACGTTGTTTGTTCCTTTGTTTCGCTTTTAATTTCATTTGACCCTTCATGAATTATAGTATCACATATCCTGTCGTGGATCTGACAAACAGCTTCCTACTAATCTTACACACTTTTATCTCTAAATGCACTTTAAGAATGCATAGCATGCACGTTAATGAAAGAATTTACAGTCACAAATACTGAACTTTCCGCACTTTTTCATTACATCAATTTAGCTTACCGAACTTGATACTAGTCGTTTTGTGACCCATCGAAAGATTTGCATTGAATCTCTCTCCGATCAGAGACAAACTTCGAGACAACTTCAATATTTGGCATCATTTCGATTTGGCGATCAGTAACCACAGCGGATGTCGTAGATTATATTAAACGAAACGTAATCTTTCAATTGTCTTAAAATTATTCAATTTAACGCGACCGTCAGATGTGTCATTCATATGTTACTGGAAGTGATAATTATTTTTGAAATTGCAACAGCGTTTTTTAACAAGATGGGTCAGCTGCAGGATATTTGTTGCGTGAGTCAATTTCAATGAACATTCATTCATTCCTTCGAGCCGGAAGGAAATGTATTTTTTTATAAACTGATTCACACGAAACCGAAGCCCTGTAATGTTCAAAGAAAACTGCGTGAATCAAGGAATAGAAGATACTTATTAACATTCACTTCAAGTTTTCGAAGTTTGTAAGCCTCAGGAAAAACGTTCCCACTCAAGGAGTTCTATTGAAAAAAGATCCCTGAGCAAGAGAGATTCAACAGGTCTCCAAGGAGATTGCTTTTCTCTGAATAGAATCAAAATTGAGAGATAATATTGGGATCTATACAAGTGTAGAAGGAAAGGTATAGATTCCAATATTATTTCTTATTTTTTCAAGTTGTAGTGGACAAGAAAAAACTTCGAAGAAGAACTTACAATCAAGAAGTTTCAATGAAAGCCCTGGTGCCGAGCCCACATGTAGAAACTTATCAGACAAGAAACTCTACAACAAAGCACATAATTGGGGCGGTGAACCATAAGATAGCTTTAGAAAGGAAATCCAAATGTCAAACTCGATCAAACGCTTTTGAAATGTCGAGGGCAACAGCTAACGTTTCTCCGAATTTTTAGATAGAATTCTATCGAATATGTGAATGGTTCGAAGGAACTATGGCAGATAGGGTGAAGTGAATACTTAGAACTACTTATAAAGATCCGTAATTTTTATTTCAACGATAGTATAAACTACCAATGTCAAAGCGCGGTCCTAATATTGAATTTGGATTTTTCACTGCTGGTTCAATCCGCGGTCAGGGCAGAATTCTTCTGACCGACTCGGTGCGATAGGCAAATGTTAGTTGCATAGGTTGGTAGGTTAGGATTGATTACACCAACCGAACCGGTAGCATCGTGGGTTTTTCTGGGTTTCACTTCAGTTGAAATAGCAAATGCTACAGTAAACATCAGTAAGACGCCCCAGAGCACTTCGGCACCCGAAACAATTATAGCCGACAATCTGCCTTCAAGGCGCACTATAAGGATTGTTTGATAGTTTAATGATAAAAAATGAAAAAATAGCAAAAGACACTAATAATTTATGACGGAAAGCAAGCGATCCACCACTAAAAAAACTAAAAAAGCCTCCATGTGATATAAACAAAAAAATTGAGGAATTGAAACGGAGTCAAATGAAATAAAGTAATTCAGGTTAACAAAATGGTTGAGGCTTTCGCGGCCGAGGTTATTAGTATAACTACTGCTCTTCGGGCTTGAAGGCCGTCGTACTTTGGAATTTCTTCCTGACGTTTCGCTAGCGCGAGTGGCCAGCTTCTTCAGAGGCTTATTCATCTCCGATGACTAAACAGTTCGATTTCTCAAGGCGTATTTATATTGATGCAGGTAGTCTGGAGTGTACAGAAGTAATTAACACTCCAGACTACCTGCATCAATATAAATACGCCTTGAGAAATCGAACTGTTTAGTCATCGGAGATGAATAAGCCTCTGAAGAAGCTGGCCACTCGCGCTAGCGAAACGTCAGGAAGAAATTCCAAAGTACGACGGCCTTCAAGCCCGAAGAGCAGTAGTTATACTAATTCAGGTTAACTAAGTCAAACAAAAAACTTTTTATTCTTAACATTTTTTATTTTTCGGTATAATTGAGTGAAGGTCGAAAAATGACCAAAACCTACCATTTTCAATCAATCATATCTTCATATTACTTCCATATTTTTCATCATCCTTTCTCACGAAATAATTTCGGAGTTGCAATTATTGAACGTCATATTTTTCTTTCGAGGCTCTCTTCTTTTGCTATGTGAATTTCTCAGTTGAATTTGTGTGAAATATTGCAAATGCCAATAGGGCTTGCTGATATGGGATGACAAATCGATCTGAGAACTAGTTAAATAAAGATACTTTTAGACAAAAATGAACACTTTTTATTCTTTGACATTTTTCAAAAACTGCACCCTTTTGAAATATAGATTCAATGATCAGATATTTTAATCATTCCAAAATATGACGTTCCGAGCTTAATTTACACGAAAGAATGATGAAAAATGTTTGGTATATGATTTTTGGAAACCAACACGAGTAAGAAGTTTGCAGTTATTGATATTTTAAGATTGTTTATAAACAAAACCAAAGTTCATTTCAATATTCGGATTATGGACGGAAGTTATCCATTTTCGAACCTACCGATTCACTTCCTTGGTCAATTGGCTATCATGAACATTAGGATAACTGTCCACTTTTTTTCATTGAAGGTTTATACCACAAGAACAACGCTGGTTGTATGTGTTGATGATATATTTGTGCATACTGAATCTTTAATTTTTAGAAAAAATATGCTTTGAAACCTGTTTTTTTTTCATTTTCAATCTTAATTTGAATGAAACTTCTGAAGTAGATAGTGGTCCACATACGCTAAATAATTTTTCAATCTCGTATTTGCTCTAAATTCCATTGCTTCAAATCATTGAATTATCTCAGATGTGATTTGGAAGCTTTGATGCAGAAGTAAAATATTGTAAATATCGATCAAATGTTTTTTGAAAAGGTATAAGTATCCTGAAATCCATAACCTTGAAACAAACTGAAAACACTCGTTTCGCGTGCGAACCAAGTTAGCATCTTTTGGCAGAAATTTATATGGAAACTCACAAAATCTTCGTTACCTACCTGTAAAATTATTTCTAGTGAGGAAGTTCCTGCAAAATAATCACGATTGGTCTTTCAGCTGTCCTATTATATTTTCGATATTTTGATTTATTTCCTTGTATTGAAAAATGGCAGTATGATTAAAGACATATTATTATTATAAAAGTGATCTGATTTCGACGATGCAATTTGCTGCAACTCAAGAAATTTGCATATAATACGTGCGAATTGAGTTTCATGAAATAGAACATATTGTTACGAAAACTCCTAGCGCCGGCTCTGTCGCTCGTAAACGCAAAATGATTTGAGGGGTCGAAGAAAGATTGTTACCTGCGAGATCACTGCTCGCCGAGAAAGTTCGATCATCGAGATTCGACTGGAATATTCTCCATAGGCGTAAGCAAGTATATATACGGAAGCGATCCATCGCTACGGCAGATAGTAATTCAGATAGTTATGAGAGTTTCTAGCTTAGTGGAGAGGCGGGGAGTTTCACAGAGTTTTTCTCGGAGAGAGTTTTGGTAATGCTAAGTGCAGAAGTCGAAGTAGAGTAGTTCAGAGAGTTTTAGCACAGAGCGTTGAATAGTTAGCGAAGCAGTTTGAGTGATTGAATTGTATTGTATTGTGATAAAGAGTTGTGATAAAAGTAGTGAAGTGTTGTTTGGAGTTCTAATAAACGAACCCAAGGAAAGATCATAACAACATTCTGCTTTGGTGCGACAAAGTGCAGCGACTTGGCAATTTTCATGATAAAATTCTGCAAATCCTAAATATGTGAGCACCATTGAAGAGCAAGTATGAAGATTTTGTATATTTTATTTTTTGAAACTGCCAAAATTAAAAATACTAATAGGGTAAGTTGGAAACAATTGCAATAATTGAAAGTGAATGGGAGTAGATATTGGTCGAGAAAAAGCTTGATTTTGCTGGTAACGTTAAATGTTATATTCTTCAATGTTGACACTGAAAAACAATTCAAAATTTGAGCACCTGACAGGATCTTCCTTAATGAAGTCCTGCGCCTTTATCGTTGTGTGAGGAATAATCCAGGTTTGGAATTGGAAATTATTGAAATTAAAGTCTTCGATGAGTACAAGTATTTATTTGAACATAAAAAATATATTCAACACTAATATAATCTATCACATGTTGTAGAAATCACTGAATTGTACATTTTGCATATAAAATAACGAAAACAGTCAAACGAAACAATTTCAAAATTATTTATACAAAAAGTTTGTACATTAATATACAGTAAAACTGACCTCAAGCAGTCTTCGCTCATAAGTTTTATACAGAAATGTTTAACAGTTCGAATAGGTTCGACAATGTGAAAGGCTGAGAAGTTATTTCAACACTAATAAACTTCTATCACAGTCTTTCAACATCTCGTTCATAGTAGGAACAGACGAACTACATCAAACTCCGAACAAATGTCAATACTGTCGTTCTATCTCAATATGATTCACCAACTCAAACGTTGCAAATGTTTAATTTACTTTGGTTTTGATGAATGTGTTCAACATGCCACTCGTAAATCTGGGTTTCTAGTAATGAGAAATAAGTTATAAGCCTTAAGTAATGAGCTACAAGAAGATCAACCTTCACTTTTCAATGGGAACGTATATGCATAAAAAAGTTGGATATTTTCATCCCTTATTACTCAAAGCTCATCAATTATTACTTTAGACTGCTGCATAAATCAGGTATCATTGTTTTGTCCCTTTTTTTATGAATCCATCCACATATCTGAGGTGTCAATAATACAATTTCGATCCACTTTGAAGAGGTATTAAATATCTTTCAGCTCAATGAATTCGAAAATACATTTTCGGAAATCAATCCACGTGCGAGCTCTTTTTGTTTTACTAATTTTGCACACGGAATTATTGCCTAATAGATCAGCTTTCATATTCAAGCTTCCTGGAAAACTTTCATCTGAACGGAAATAAATTTCATGAAGAAATACTAATACAGTTATTTGCTGTGGGAATTTCACTTGATAAATGGTTTACGAAACCCGATCCGTGTTTCTCTTGACTATGGTTTGATAAAAATGCTATTGTTCAACTATCATCGTGTAGCAGTTTCATTCACCTTTTCAAGGAGGGGGCTTCATCACTCCAGTCGCATAACACCGATTCAGGATCAATATTGTATAGCAAATGTTTGAGAATCAAATTTCATTCATGTTTTCCATCTAGGTAAGCCAAGAAGATGGTCAGGTCACCCACTGCTGAGAGGGCGCTAAGAACTTCTCATTCAACTTGGAGAAGGGGTTCAATACATATTTCTAAAGGTCTCTCAATTCTCTTCTCAACACTGGCCTATTCTTGAGAATCAAACAAGCTCTTGCTCAATGGTTTCCCTTGGTGCCAGTCTCAACCTTGAGAAAAAAATTGAACCAGTTTCAAAGTATGCCGAAGTTGGACGTAATTTGCATGATGTTTAATTAGAGCTTCATGATTGTAGTATGTTAATAACTCATGAACTTCGAACAAATAAATGACTTTCAAATAGTACTTGGGTTATTGAAATAGCTTGATAGTCATTTTTCAATTAATTTAAATACTAATACAGTTTGCTGTGGGAATTTCACTTGATAAATGGTTTACGAAACCCGATCCGTGTTTCTCTTGACTATGGTTTGATAAAAATGCTATTGATCAACTATCATCGTGTAGCAGTTTCATTCACCTTTTCAAGGAGGGGGCTTCATCACTCCAGTCGCATAACACCGATTCAGGATCAATATTGTATAGCAAATGTTTGAGAATCAAATTTCATTCATGTTTCCCATCTAGGTAAGCCAAGAAGATGGTTAGGTCACCCACTGCTGAGAGGTCGTTAAGAACTTCTTTTTTAACTTGGAGAAGGGGTTTAGTGATTCATATTTCTAAAGGTCTCTCAATTCTCGTTTCAACACTGGCCTATTCTTGAGAATCAAACTAGCTCTTGCTCAATGGTTTCCATTGGTGCCAGTCTCAACCTTGAGAAAAAAATTGAACCAGTTTCAAAGTATGCCGAAGTTGGACGTAATTTGCACGATGTTTAATTAGAGCTTCATGATTGTAGTATGTTAATAACTCATGAACTTCGAACAAATAAATGACTTTCAAATAGTACTTGGGTTATTATAATAGCTTGATAGTGATTTTTCATTTGAATTTCTACTGAAATCATTATTTTTTATAGTTTTGGCAATGATTCCAGAACGACTGGTCCAATTGTCAATAGTTGCCCAGTGCCTGATAGAAGGTCTTTCAGACAAGGTATCAAAAATCCCCCTTTACGTTGAAGGAACCTCAAAGCTCCCTCGGCTGAAATATTCTTCGTAATAAAAAGAATTCAAAATGGTGTTGTGAAAACCGTCTTGACATCTCGTTTTTTCCAAAGTTAAGAGGGGGAAAACATTTTACATTCACATTGATTGCAAAAAAAGAATCGCCCATTACCCTACCTTCCCAAGATAAAAAACTTGGAAAAACTAGGTATATAATAACTTTTTGGTTTCTGAGGATTACCATCAACTATTGGCCATTGTCAATCAATTTAATGAATTCTAGATTCCGATGTACCATTCGCAGAAACTGCTAGGAATATAAAAAATGGTTTAATGATTGGAATTACCATGTGCGGAACTGAAAAATGAATTAACCTTTTTTTCTCTCGCAAACTGACTTATTTCAAAAATCATTCATTTCAGGAATTTTTAGAAACACGATTCTCTTTCGTGATTTTTCAATAGTAATATTGACAAAGGGGTTTTTGAGAATTCTATGTATAATACCTATACTTTTTATCGAAAAATGTACCAAACTGTTGAACTTGGTCGAAATCGTATTTTCACGAACAGCAATATGTGATCGGACTCCTGAAAACGGGATACACCCCCCAGGTTCTTTTCCAGAATTTCCGATGATGAAATATACATGTTATCTAGAAACATTTCACCGGATTTTCTGATCATCGACCCTTCATCCGTGAATTGAGCAAAACTCATTACCTCAACGACGCCCACTTACAACTAAACCTCTGAATCTCTCATCATCAAATTCGTGGTAACATCAGGTTCGATTCCTTTAGGGTCTTTCACGTCGTTCACACTAAAATTATCAACGGTTTTCAGCTCATCCGACGGCAGGTTCCCACTATTGGCGTCTTCTATGGCCTTCCTCAGCTCTTTCAAGCCCACCACGCCGACAAGTTTGCCTATGGCCGTGACGTAGGCGTGGTTCACTCCAACCATGGAGAACAAGGAGTGCACTTTCAGGAGAGACGTCCTTTCCACCAGTTGGAACGGCGCTGGATCGATGTGGCACATGAACTCCACTGGGAGGGACATCTGCTCTTCCTCCCATTTCTTCTGGTCTTCTATGCTCATGTCGCAAACGCGTTCTTTTGGCTATGGATAAAACAAAAAGAATCTAAAGTCGAAATTATCATGATGATAATGTCTTTCAAAAAAAAACTTTACAATTTAATCAATTGGTATTCGTACTCGACTGGCGATAATCGATTCAACTTTGAAAGATATGAAATCGCTCTCAACAAGTGAAAAATGTCGTTCATGGTGTTTGCATATAAGTCACCCTGGGTTTATACAGCAAACTAAAATAAAATAAGGAAAAAGAAAACGATTAGACAAAATTAGACCTGTTTTTAGAGATGAAATAAGGAATAAGAATCAACCAATGAAATCACGCCTATTTTGACAATGACGTTCAACTATTTTTCTGCGCATGCGGACTTTCATTTTCAAACTGAAATAAGATAAGAATTGGAAATTGGTCAACTCTTATCCCTAGTAGCACACGTCGTCATTATGACGTCTCTTTAAAGTCATATTTCGTCATAGCTTAAGTCATTTTGACCATCCAAATGACGTCAAAATGGCCCTATTGAGACGTCACTTTGTCATGTCCAAAATGACGTCATTGCATGACGTCAAACTGACGTCTTGGAATGACGTCATTTTGGACATAACAAGTGACGTCTCAATTAGGCCATTTTGACGTCATTTGGATGGTCAAAATGACTCAAGATATGACGAAATATGACTTTAAAGAGACGTCATAATGACGTGATTATAAGTGTGTTACCAATTTGTGGTGACTAAATTTGTGGTGAAACATAAAAACGTACATTTCTAATATCAAGTTTTTATTGCACACCATAATAATTATACACAATGTAACGTTGATAATAATACAAAGGAAAGAAATCCAATTCATTCATTCACTATTAAAAAAATCTTACTTTGTCCTATTATGCCAGTGTTTGTTGTTTCTTACATCACAGTGTGAAAATGAGAAAATTAGGTATATATATCTCTGGTATATAGCAAGAAAGGTTTTATAAGAAAATACAATCATGAATTTCTGTAGTATAAAACAATACAATTTTCAGTATTCACTAACTTTACATATACAAATCAAAGAAGATTCGTTTAAAAACAACAAATACAATAGTAGAACAAAAGTTGCTAGCATACAAATTTCAAAAAACTAATTTTTTTGTGAATTTAACAATTATAATTGATAAATGATGTGGTACATGAATAAAATGATTAAAGACAAGTAGAAACTGTACTTTATTGATTTTATATGTATGTATATATATATATATATATATATATATATATATATATATATATATATATATATATATATATATATATATATAACTGGCAGCACCAAGGCCCCTCATATGTTCTCGCTCTTCATCTGCCAAGTGCAAAATTACGCGTGGAAGACGCAGAGCGAGATTATATGTGAAGACTTAAAATGTGCTGCCAGCCCCCATATAATATAAAATCAAGCGGTGTCTGAAATGGTATGAATAATAGGAAACGAGACCCAACATTTTTCAACTTTACCTGGAAATACTATACACTTCATACTTATCTGCTGAATGGGCCAAATTTGAAGATTATCAGACAAATGTGATAAAATAAATATGTTCAACTCCTCAGACTTGATAGGATACTCATAGAGAGATTTGTAAAAAGTAAACTGTTTTCCAACAATTAAAGTATCTGAATTTTGGGTAATAATATTATGGATTTCAATGACAATGTTATCTATTGTTAAGCAATAAGCATCAGCTTTGGAATAAAATTTAGTACAGAGACTGAAATTATCAAAATTGAGCATTTTGAATTGCAGAATATCATGCAATTCCAATACAGGACCAAAATCACACACCATTCCAATATTTAACCTAAGCAAAGGTGAAATTCCAGTGTGATGCTCTTCATCTTGCTGAGTAAGAAACATTTGGTCTGTTCTTTTTAAATATGTTGTGTTCTTTAAAATAATCCGTCCATTTACATACTGACCTGGTTCAAGACATTTATCACATGACGAATAGCCTCCGTGAGACTTAATTCTTTTAATAAATGCTTTAGCTGGTGCATCACATATAAAACTATGTACAGAAATTGTATACTCTTTGTTATTATAAGCAAATCCATTTGTGGACAGAAAACTAACTTCATCTATAAACTGTTCAAAAAACAATTCTAATGAAGCTGGTTTAGATTTACCACAGAAAATGGCTACTGCAAATACTGGACTAGTTTTACAATTTTTAACACATGCCAAAATAGGCCAGAACTGTACAGTTGAACTATGAAACAATGGAAGTCCATTAACATTAAAACTAATTTCTAAATTATTACAATCGAAGTTATTAATTGACAGAATTCTAAACAAATTGTTTTTCAAGCCCAACTAACACAATTCACCATTCTCAACATTTATAATATTGAGGTGTTTAGGTGTTCCTACCAAAGTTCTTGCATCTAATGGCAAGTCTGAGTGATAAGGTTTTAATATTCTTAACAGGCCATTAACTGCACAATGTGACACTTTATTTTCAATAGCACAACATTTTAATTTAGATGGAAGTGAAGGTTGCTCAAGTTCACATAAACTATAATCTGGTTCAATTTCTGGATTATCAGTACAATCTTCATTATAATCAATTTCATCCACATCTTGTGAAACATTTTGATTCATGAACACATTATCATCGTAATCTACAATTTCATTATTATTGTCAATCGGCAATGTAGATGAAACACTGCTAGGAAAGTCATTATTGTAAGGAATTTGAGAACATTCAGAAGAATTGGATTTCTTACCCACGCTACAGTGTATTTCATTTATGGTAGAGGCGATTCGTCGAAGACGTTGCCTCTCGCCAACAGAACTCTGTAACTTAAATTTAATTTTCTTGTCTGGCTCCATGTTTCTTCATAGGTTCAACGTGCATGCTTCAACCAAATTTTGATAGATTCTTCAACATCCCTGTCTGTACTCTGAGGCGAAGACAATTTAACAGCATCTGCAAATATACCTATTTTTCAGAATCTACTGAATGAATTTACTAGATTTATTAAAATTCAGTGAAATGAAATGAAATTCAATGCTTGGTGTAGTACGTAACCAGAAGTATAGTTGTTTTTCGATCAGGGATGTTCATACCCATTTTGAATTAACTTTCAAAATATTTGAAGAGTATGCAGACATTTACTATGTTTTGACATAAATTTATAGTTCAAAGTTGACAATATTCACAAAAGATATATATATATATATATATATATATATATATATATATATATATATATATATATATATATATCTAAATAAATTTTAAAGTAAAAAATATTTTACTTCTGAGAGTAAGCTAGATAACATTACTCCATGGTTTGTTTCTCCTGCCGTATCAAATAGAGCCTGCTATAGTTTTCAACTACTACTAATGCCTAAACGTAAAACTATGCTTACCCAGAATGATTTTTCTTAAATTCAGCTCTAAAAATGGCCGTTTGTTACTCTTTTTACCATAGTAACTAACTGTGCTGGCAACAACATCTTTCAACAAATATTTCAAGATTCTGTTTGTCCTGGAGACCGTATCCTTGCCTCCCAATGATGACAAATATGAAACCTGCGATGAGAATGAATTAGGTAAATGATAACACATTGATAACAAATAATATTACCAAATCATTAGAGTGTCGTTCACTACACAAATCTTCTTCTAATCTGTTAAGTGCAGTTATACTTTCCAGCGGCAATTCCACACTTAAATCTGGACGAATACCTGTAGGTTTTACTATCTTTTCATCTTGTTTCCTAATCCACTCTAGTATTTCTTTATTCTGTTCGCTAATGCCAGCAACTATCGAAATTAGTTTACCTGCAAAATATTTATAAATTTATTTGTATTTGAGTGTATTATATTAGCGAACAAAAAAATACCCACCTATCTTTTCTGAATCACAACTGAACACTGAAGTGTGAGGTCTGCTCTGAGGTGTTGTGGTAATGATTTCCGTTTCATTAACCAAGTTTGGACTATCTTAAAATACAACCAATATTACTTATTTTAGCAAACACAACATTGTAGTAATAACTTACTTCTTGCTGAGGAGTCATTTATGCTCCGTTTTATATTGGGTGGCCTTGGCAGAATTTTTGCAGATGTAACTCCTTCTTCATCGTCAGATGATGTTGACAGGAACCTTTTATTTATTTTTCTCCTTCTTTTTGGACTAACCCCTTCATCAGACTCAAGATTTGAGGTAAGCTCAGCGTCTTTTCCTTTGGCATTAACTTTGACTAAATCATCTGCAACAGAAATTCCAGAAATATGCTGCTTTTTAAATACTATTATCATACTTGAAATGAAGATTGTAAACAATTCATTTCACAATATATTACTTAATTTAGCAATAGTTTTGCGAAAACAAATCTGCATTTTCAGAAAATAATTATAACCTCCAGAAACACTTACTTATCTAGTTTTAAAATTTATTTTACATCAAGAATGGTTTAGAACTCACCACACGAATACAAAATTTTGTTGATTTTGTAAAGCGTCCATGTGTCAGTATTTATAGAAGCGCCATTTTTCAAGGTTTTATCAAACTGGTACTGTTCCTTATAAGGTGGCCAAAACGCCTCCTTCTTCCTAGGTGTTAACCAAGAGTTGTGTAAGGGTGCCATACCTCCACCATCACATTGATCGAATTCAACAAGAACATAAGCCATTGTGTGATGCTAAAACTAGAATAGCTTTGTCAAAATAATGAAGTCAATTGTACTATTTGTACAATAGAATAGTTTTTTAACAGCTTAGGTATATTTCAAGAGTTTAAGGGCATAATGAGCTTCAGTGTTTTCTGCTACGTGCAACATGCTCAAGTTGAAAGAGAGAGGTATACTGAGACTCGAGACTCTCATTACTATCAACACATATTAATTTTTAGAAATATAGCAAGAAATTTAACAATGGCCTTATAAGATACAGCTCAGTTTTCTGTTAAAGGTTAATTGATAATATATCATCCATATGCTAATTTTTGTTTGGCCAGCCAATGCAGGATTCGCAAAAAATCTCATCTACACAAAACCGATCAATACAAATGCTATTCCAATCAGTTATTTTGAAATTATAGAATACATTACTACATACAAAAATGCGTCCCAATTAATAGCTAATCATCATGAATATTCAATTGATATGGTGTTGTGCATGCTGTTAACGTATCAAGCAGACAGGATAAATACTTACATATAAAAATACACTAGAGACTGCTACAAAATTTTGTGAAATAAAACACCGAGACACCTATCCGGTCCGTAGAGACAAAAATTAATCAAACACAACACAATTTGTGAGTTGCTCAGGTTGCTCTGCTAAAATACCCATAAAATACCGCGCCATTCCCAAACGCAGAACGCCGACGCAACCATGTCAAAGTAAGTTTTATCCTTTACTGTGGTTTAGTCATAGACAAACCACCTAAGGCTGTATTCAGACAGATCCAAAGTCCTATCGTACGACGATCAGATAGCTTTCTGATTGGTCTGAATTTACATTTAGACCAATCAGAAAGCTATCTGATCGTCGTACGATCGAATTTCGGATCTGTCTGAATTCAGCCTAATGGACTGGCCCTAAGAAGAGAGAGAATACTGCGGGATGAGCAAAAGATAGAAAGAATACTTCAAGTGTAACCTCTTTGCGCATTCCTTCATCAATGTATCATTCTGTCCTTCACGATTCTTCAAGGTGGATATCCTTTCTTTCTCCAATGCATTCTCCAAGGCCGATCCATGAGTTGAAATGTCTGTCAGTAATGAGTTTAGTGCATTCGACTGATTCGACCGTGCATTCGACCAACCTAATTCTTCTTCCTTCACCTCTTGTATACTTTACACTGAGGATATGTTCCGTGTTCCGTATAATATCGTTTCTGTTACCCAGAGCGGTTCTCTCTCTCTCTCTTGGATGGACTCGGCCAATATCACAGAGTGAGAGAAAGCACCGCTCTGGTTGACCGAAACGATATACGAGACATATCCTGAGCCCAGTCTATTTGCTTACCACGTGACTTTATTAACAGCACTGGCAAATACCTGATTTCGTGACCATGTCTCCATCTCTTATAACCACTTTTTGTTAAATGTCGGTCACATTTTGTTACTGTTTTGTGGATATAGAGGGGATTCTAACCTAAAGCTGACGTCAATATGACGTTATAAGAGCACAACTAAATGACGTCAGGAAAATGACGTCATTATGACGTTTCAACGAGAAAGGCTGAATGACGTCATGAAAAATGACGTCATAAAGACGTACGTTTTTTGGCAAATGACGTCTACGACGAAACATGACTTTGAAAAGACGTCGTAATGACGTCGTGTGCTACTAGGGATCTTATTGGTTATTTCTTATTTTATTTCAGTAAGTGTATAAACATTTCCATTGATTTAAGTATGTTCAACTTCCTTATCTTATTTCCTATTTTTTCCAAAATCCGTTTCATAATAAGATTCATTGTGATACAGATTTTTTATAATGAAACAGATATTTAAACAAATGGAAATTCAATTCAGTGGTGAAAAATCGGTTTGAAATAAAATCAGCATTTCCAATACATATTGAAATCTATTGAGACTAGCAATAATGAAATAAATGTAAATATTCCTGCCACTTCCAGATCAGTGAGACCAGGAATAAACTTTTCAGACTGTACAAAAAACGATTTTGATATTTCCAAGAAACCGGAATAATTACAATTATAATGTGCAATACGATTATTATGTTTATAGTTTTTCTATAAAACGTAATAACAACCGAGGTCACGGGCGTATCAAGGGGGAGGGTTCTGGGGGTTCAACCCCCCCCCCGAAAAGTTAAGATTAACATTCATGAAATTAAAACAAAAGACAGACTATATCCAAATATTTACATATTGTTGCAAATATTGGCTACCATACCTATTTCCACTGCTACCCCAGAAAGGACTTTTTCAAGCCTAAGAAGACTTAAAAACTACTTGAGGAACACAACGAGTGAAAACAGACTGAACGGCTTGGCTCTCATGAACATTCTCTATATGATAGAAATTGACGCAAGTCAAGTAGTGGATATATTTAAAGAGAAAAATAGAAGATTAATTCTGTAATGCGTATATAAGAGAACGTTATTTTTATAGTCTATAGAGAAGTTTATTAGGTATACAGTCTATACTGTACCACTGTTCAAAAAATGATTCCTCCAATTCTGAATTTTCTTATGAATATGAGGGTTATTTTTATTTTCTTGACCCCCTCCCCCCGATATCAAAATCTGACTACGCCCGTGCCCGAGGTAATATAATAAATCACAATTTCATAGATTTTTTATGAAGGCATACGAGTAATTACTGTTATTGTGTTCGATACAAATATAAATATAAAAAATAGCGTATGCAACTCTCATGTATACTTGGGCTCGTTTCGTGCCTTGTTTAATGCTTGTTAATTAATAACTTTCATAACATGATCATTGCATAATATACTATTTATTTTCCGAATCTCTTATAAATGAATATAATTTGACTCATTCAAGCAGAATATGGAAATTTTTTAGGTAAAATTAATAGTCTCTAATACCTAGGTTGTTGATCTACTCTTCCATTCAATTCAGTAATGTTACTCCAAAAAAATTGTGATATTTCTTTAATTTTGTAATGCAGCCAAGAGGATCACAATATAACAATCATAATCATTGTGCATTTCGTTCGTTCATATCAGTTTTATCCGAAATTAGAGTTTAGCATCAATTTATTCTTTGATCGAGATGCAAAATAACGCAAAAAAGAGTATTATGAAACAACAGTCTGGTCGGCTGGTGCTTACATCAATAGGTAGGTACCTATTTAAGAAAAACTGGAGTATCTACTGGAGTCAGTTCATCTGCCACTTGCAGTTTGTTTATCCGAGACATGGTGTAACTGTCAGGAATTTGGGGTTAACTATGGAGATATGAAATTATATTGTTTTCATAATTATGTTTTAGCTTCTCATTACTCATAAACTGACGTAACGCTATTGCTGCTGAAAATTTCAATACTTTTTTGTTGAAAATAATAAGTGAGAATGGTTCACCGCATATTCACGACAAACTTGCTCATGAATATCTTTGTACTCGGTTCTTTATTCGAAATGAAGATCTGTAAACTGGATTTTTATTCATTCGACAAAACATAAGAATAAACATTCCTCAATTTCCTATGTAATTAATTCAGATACTCATAATCATGGTACCAGGCAATCTAGGAATTTGAAAACTACAAAAATCAGAACTGAATTTGAAAAAAAATCATATCTTCTCATGGAATAACTATTTAAAACAGTTTACCTCATGACATTAAATCAACTATTTCTTTGACCAAATTCAAGAATGATCTGAAAATATATTTACTGAACAAGTGACCTATTTTCTGTTTTTTATTCTGAATTAAATTATTTTCATATACAATTCTGATTTGAATATCGCTTTCATTCATTAACAGTTATGCTAATTTTATTCATGTATATCAATATTTGTGTTTTTTCTTGTCCTTCTATAAACATTATATGTTTCTCGGATCAATGAACGTTAACAATTATACATCTGCATTGATTTTTTTTAAGAAAAAAAAGTTTGTGAAATAATCCTATCTGTTCACTCTCATTGATATTTCCGAAAAATTTTTCAAAATGACAGATGGCGCTGTGCGTATGCGTTTAACACCTCTGCATTGGCATCCAGATGTTCGTTCTTCAAGGATCAATCTTTTCTTAGATGCATTTTCAAAACCACTCTTGTTTCTTGTAATGATGATTACTCACCAGTTGCACTTTTTTCGATCCAGTTGGGCTTAGTGGAATAATTTCAGGTTTTCGTTCTAACGATTTTGTTCGTATCAGCTGACTGCTACCAGTATCAACATCTTGAAGTTGGGTTGATTTTCTGAAACAAAACCAACAAACATCAATTATTATTGGAAACTAGGGAAATATCGACGCCTATCAATTTCAAATTATTCATCCAGTAAACTGTAATTCGTAGATACAACATTCTCATGTGGGAGTAAGTTTGAGGACAACCGAAAAATCACGAAAGCAATAACTTTTGTCGAATAATCTTTCTTCAATAGATAACCCATTTAGCACAGGACATTTTAAAGATATCTTATTCATATCCGAATCATGCCGTAATGGCTTGAGAAGTTTAAAAGATAATCCAAAGGTATCTCATCTTTGAGATATCTTAATACTTCATCATAACAAATCTTCAACACATGATAACTGATAAATGTTTTTGGGTGGATAGAATAAATCTCTCCTTCTCTCGAAGGAGAGAGACCAAACTGTTTCTGGTAATACAATTTGAAATATATATGTAATGCAGCGCCGGATTTAGACTCTGGCGGCCCATAGGCAGAGCATGTGGTGAAATCCCTCAAATCGTTTGTGGTGAACTGTAGAAAGGTCAAGTTGAAGAAGAGAGCAACTGAATGAGTTGGCTAATATAACGCTTATTTAAAATTATAGATACCTGCAAGCTGAATTATTTTTCGTCTTATTTTCACATTGATAAATGTATCAATCATATTGTTGAAGCACTCTTCAATATTGCTTTTAGACAATAATTCATACATCCATCTCTCATATCCAATTTCTTCTCTCCTCTTCTGTTCAAATTTTTCATACTGAACTATGGATAGTTTGAAATATATGAATTCATTGCCAAGAGTATCATCTACGTCGTCGCAATAGGTTTTCACCAAGTTTTCGCTGGCAAACAAAATTTCTTGATCAGAAATAGTTGTCAAATTTCTCAAAAATCCAAATCGTAAATTCAGAAATGAGTAGGTATCCATTCTCACCTGAAGAGCGGTCATGAGCCGGTCGACAACTGCGATGTAGCTTTGAGTCCTAAATTTGTCCGAGGGAGACATATGAACTTACGAAGCTTGCGGGCAATCTAAAGTAGACAACCGAACGTTTCTTTTTGTTTTTCTCCTTTTCTCTTCTTCGTAGTTTCGGCAATCAACTAGCTCGAATGCCTTTATTTCATGTTGATTGAAACTGCCTCTTTCATTTTCGATGGTTGATTTCAATGAATTGAGCAGTGCTACAGCAGTATTCAAGCCCAATCTAGGATTTTGTAGGCTTTCGCTGACTTTATTTATATGTCCCAGGATAGTATCCCAAAAAACTGTATATACGGCTGTTTCTCACTCTGTCATCCTATCATACAGACCGACAGCTGTTGCTCTCGATTTAGCTGTGTCTTCTTCGTCCTCTATAATTTCTTCGAGGGCATTCATAATACCTTTATAGCCTCGCAAGAGTGCTTTAGTGGCTTCAACTCGACATGACCAGCGAGTAGTTGTCGTTCTTTTCGGCACAATAATAGGTTGATCAGTTTTCGCTTCTCTCAAACATCGACTGAGTGTTTTGTACCTGATAGTTGAAGCAGTAAAATATACATACAGTTCTTCTAGAAAATCAAAGAAACTTATTGCTGTGATACAACAACTGGCCGCCGATTGTATGACAAGATTGAGCGAATTGTGTGACTACTTCCGCGATTGCCATGTTCTAAATGTTTTTTTTCAAAAAAACATCGTAATCAACTAAAAGCTCTAATATTCCAAGATAGTTGCAGAAAACAATGTTTTTCGTCTACTTATTCGTAACAAAACTCAGTATTTTTTTTTTATTCTACTGAGCATTCGTCGATTAAATTTAATTTTTTTGTGATGTGGTGGCGGCCCTCTTGTGGTGGCGGCCCATAGGCGACTGCCCATGTTGCCTATGCTTAAATCCGACACTGATAATAAGATTAAATGGTGTTCAAATTTTCGATGAAATTACTCTGACTACCTGATTACTGTTTTATTGGAAAAAACATTCAGTTTCGATTTCGGTTTTTCGATAAAAAATTGATCTTTAAGGTGTTCTGAAAATATCTTTAAGATGCTATGAAAAGATATCTTTACAATGTTATGAAGAGATATCTTCAAAATGTAATGAAAATATATCTTCAAAAGGTCTTATTTTGTAACATACGTACATATTTAAGACGTCTTAAAGATTTATAAAAGATATGCATGTACATCTTTAAGACACATCATAAATGTCTCAGATAAGATGACTCAAAGATTTCTTTAAGATATCTTTCTGGGAAACAATCTTATTATAGTGAAAATTCAGGAAACAATGCTGACATTTTCACAAGAGTACGGTTTAGATAACATACAAAATCTATCTTGTAACTTACCTGAATATGGCATCGAATGCTATTCGTATTCTACTTTCAGCACCTGTAACGGTACTATACGGCGTAGCAGTGGGACTCGTTGACAAAAATGGCGTGAATCCCCTGAGAGTCACAGAATTCGTTTTCTTGAGTATGGATTTCTTTGGTAGTGTTCCGAATACTGGATTGAACGTGGGCTGGAATTCAATCAACTCAGTGAAATATGAATGGTAATGATTCGGACTTCCATTGTCTATATTTTTTAACTCTATTGAAACCTGTTGCTAAGAGAGAATGGATTAAAATGTAAATAAAGTGAGAAAAAATCGAATCAAAAATCAAATTTTTGGTCAATAATGAAATTGGGGATTGATTGATCAGAGAAAATACTGTTGTTACAAAAAAAACGAGATTTCGAATATGAAATATAAGTCAAAAAAAAAAAAAAATTTTAAATAACAAAATAAATGAAATAATATTGTGACAAGAAAATTGAGGTATCGAATATGAAATCCTAGTCAAAAAATGTAAATAGAGAGATTGAATGAAATATTATGAAAAAATGTTGAAACTAAGTTTCAAGTTGAGTGTACTCACGACGTTTCGATTGCTAGTATACGCAATCGTCTTCGGATGATGACTGACAATATTTCGAGGTGTGGTCGGTTATAAAGCCCCCGATTTCACTATGGTGGGGGAAAGGGTGTTACTACCAAGGAGGCGAGCGGGTGCTACTACTAGTAGTGTGCCGATCGATCTTCAGCGGGAAATGGATGTATTGGCGCGAGATTCTCCCTCATCAAGCCGCAGCCGGTCCATGCCTTGGATAAGCGGTCTCCACACATTCCGGATCTCCACGCTGGCATAACTGAATATAACTGAATGCGTCGTTGTTGAGGATGTAGGCGGCTTCCTTGAATTTCCTCTTGAACCAGTGCTCCTCCTTGTGTATGATCTTGGCTTCAGACCATTTGATGCTGTGAAGGTTTGTCCAAACGTGCTCCGCTATTCCTGATTTCGTTGTTTCTCCTCGTTGAGTGTTTTTCTTGTGTTCCCTTATTCTTACTTCCAATGGTCTTTTGGTTTCCCCGATGTAGGATTTGCATTTTAATCCATTCGCTCTTAGCAACAGGTTTCAATAGAATTAAGAAAAATAGACAATGGAAGTCCGAACCATTACCATTGAGCAAGGAACATTGTCAACCACTTTCAAGCAATCAGTGAAATATATTCGAAAGATTTTGTCTCCATACCTTCTCCAGGTCATTCACAGAAACCTGTTTCTGCAACATATCCGGTGCTGGAACCACCTGAAATCGTGACGGTCTTCTCTGACGTTCCTCTGCTCTTTTCAATTCTTCCATGGCTCTCTCTTCTGCTTCCTTCTGTCTGATAGCCGCTACCTGAGAAAATCCGTTAAAAAAAAACATCACTGAACATTTCCACACGTTCTACCTGTAGTCTTCTTTCCCGTCCAATATGCTTCTCTATCAGTTGAATGAGATGCAGCCTCTGTATCGAGCCTAGAAGAACCATGCTATCTGGTTTGTCGACCAGTGGAAAACTTTGTAACCTTCGATTCTCCTTGAGAATTGATTTCAGTTGATCGTAGGACATTCCGTAAAAGATATACTTCACGTCTCTCACCATGAAGTCTTCCACACATATATTATACATGCCTGAAAAATACGTTATGATGAGAATTCGAGTTGCAATTGGTTGATAACAAATCTCTGAATAGCTAGACAATGTTGAAATCTATTACTCGTATTCTCATTTTTTATGATGATAAGCGCCTTATCACTTGGAATTACTGTTGACTTTAACCTATTCGGTGAAAGGATATTCACGATATAGTTTTTTTAAACGTCAACACCCTCTATCTCAGAAACGAAGCAACTCTGGACTTATGTTCATAGGATATTTATTTATTAAAACGACCTCACAAATCACCCTCTGAAATTTAGTACCGTAGTTAGGAAACACGATATATATCATTGGAATGGGGAATATGCATAAAACTCAAATTTGTGTCAAATTTTTGTTTTCGAATCTTCATTATTGTCACAATATAATCAAAAGGTATTTATAGTTTGTTTCTGTTATTATTCGAACTCATAAGTTATTATATGAAAGTGAAAAGCTAAGGAGGAAAATTCAAAGTCACAAAACGCGTCAACACTGGTCGAAAATAAATGTCACGTCAGTGGTCACAAAATGACAATATATTTTGCATTGATCCTCGATATTACGTGAGCAGAGATAGAAGGAGTAAAAGCTGCAAGGTAATCATTATGTTATACTCAAAATATACTTTAGTCCCTAACAGAGATATGTATCATAAATGCATACATCAGTTAATAACAAATTGAAACATAACCTATACATTACCATTTATCATTGAAATTGCACGAAAACATGATTTTACGTCTAAATTATAATAATATGTATGCATAATATTATATTAATGAGGTTCACTCAAGTGTAATATGTTCATTTACGTTTCGTAAATATCAGATAAATATTGAGTGACTGGATGTAGGTATAATATAAATCGATATGGGTTAGGTTAGTTTCATATCGAATTTTCTTCTCATTCATAGCTAATGCAAAACTCACTCCTGACTTATTCAGACTAATATTAAAATAGTATAAATATATAAAATTCGGATATTTTTATGCCTATTTATATATTTTTTTCGTTAAAAATTTAAATGAATATACTTATTCCCTATCAGAGTTTAATTGAACGTCCAATGAATATTGGAATTTTTGAATGTTAAATGGATCTACAAAGTGAACTTATTATGTCCTAGAAGAATATCCATAATTTGATATGCACCGGACCTCCTTTTCATGTCCATGTCCATGTTCATGTTTATAGAAGGATATCCATCCATGGCATGTCCTTTTTAACGCCCATTTGAATGAAAAATACGCTTTCATGTGTGTTCATTGTATGTCGTGTGTTTACTGAGAAATTAGTTCACAAAGAATCAATTATAAGTCATCGAATAAGTACTCACCACTACTACTTGGTAGTAAATCAGGCAAATAAGGCAATTTCTTAATCAATATGATACTGTCATAGATACTCGGTGCCAAAAGACTTGCAATGGCATTCGCAATCAACACAGCTATCATTATAGGAATTATATGAGTAATTTGTCCAGTCATTTCAAAAACTATCACAGATACTGAAATGGTGTGGGTGACAGACCCGCTGAAAGCTGCTGCCCCAACCGTCGCATAGCCACCAGGAATGATTTGGGCGACTTTGCCCCCATATCTCATTCCTGAAATGATTCGTCAGTTGTGAATAATGTTTTTTAGAACCCTTTTCACTTACCCGTGGGAAACCACATATGCATCATCTCTCCTACTATTCTACCAAAGCTAGCTCCGATTTTGAAAACCGGTATGAAAATTCCGCTAGGTACGGGCAGAGTTGAGCAAACTATAGAAGTAACGAACTGAAAACAGAAATGTACCAGTCAGGCCAACTGAAAATATACTTTTCACATTTTTTATTGGAGATTCTTGGTACCATATTTGAGATTTTGGGTATACATATTTTCGTATAACTCAAATGTGTCTATCACAAAAATACAAGAACTAATATTTTGAAAACTACTTATTTGTTTTTAATCAACCCTGCAACCTCTTAGGGTAGATTAAAAACTTCTGCCCTTTAATACAGGTGTTGATTCCAATATCATTCCTAATCTTTTTAGATTGTCGTAGGTTAACAACCCTAAAAACAACATAAACAAAATTCATCCACGTTAAAATGATAACTTCCTAACAGTAATTTTCTGACAACCCCTATATCTTTTTTGCTGGTCAAATGCGTAGTAACAAATTTACTTCTTACCAACCAATTCTCGCTTACTGGAATTGAATACCAATATTTTCAAAAAACGTGCCGGGTGATATCGGAATCATAGTAAACGAGGCTGTTTGTATGGTTGGACATTTGATATTTTTACAGAGTATACCTATTTCAATGAGGCTGAAATTGTCAACAATAGAACAACTGAAAATCACTTCCAGTTTGGCCAAAAGATACCCGCGTTACAAATTTCAAATGACACCATGTATATTTTATATTTTTTCACACCATTCGATAGAACACAACGATATTACACAAGTACCTTGCATTTTCTTGCCAAAAAGGCGGCTTCAGAGCCATTTTTTCCAAATGTAATATGTCAGCACTATGAAGTTATTTATGAAACTATCGTCAAACAACTTGAAGTGAGAAACAAATAACGATAACTTCGAAAATTCAAAGTTGTTTTTGTACCGATTCACGCACATTTCAGTTTTTTGTTTTGAAATTTCATTTTCGAAAAGTCTCAGTAGGAAGTAATATTTTTTAACTGAAACCTTATTGAATTTCACATTTGTTCCTATCCTATAAAAAATTGTGAATATGTTATGGAATTACCATGGATGATATAATTGAGAAATTACCATGCAAAATTATCACAGCTGCAAAATCTAATTTATTCTACAAGAATAGCAAAATTAAACGCGTAGTAGTTTTAGCACTTTTTAATTAAAATTTTTTATGAGACATGTATCCTTCACGTTTAAAGATTGAAATTTTGAGGTTGGAAACAGAATGGAAAAAAAGAAATATGTGTAAATTGGT
Organism: Zygogramma bicolorata; assembly: GCA_032362365.1. NCBI lineage: Eukaryota > Metazoa > Arthropoda > Insecta > Coleoptera > Chrysomelidae > Zygogramma > Zygogramma bicolorata. The sequence continues at coordinate 353,884 of JAVJAQ010002690.1, read as the reverse complement.
TTAAAATTAAAATTTTTGTTTACAATTAGGCCAATATCATCATTAGTTTCTTACTTCATCGGGTTGTTCGACAATGGTTTCCACTTTTGATATATTGACGAAAAGATTTCATTTTCTCTCGGATGGTTTCCAAAAAGATACAGGGCGACATTTAAAGTTTGTGACAAAGGTTCACTTGAAGCCAAACCGGAAGTGAGTTGCAACTGTTTTAATGTGCAAAATATTGGCCTCAATAAACTATATATGCATGTTCGAAATATCCAATTCCTTACGAACAACAAATAACTGAATGGCGCCTTGTAAAAATATTTTGTAACCACTTGGCATATTAGGAAAATTGCTATAAAAATATAATTGATCGAAGGCACATTTTTTTTACGTTTGTATTTCACTGAGTCATCTCATGTTTTAATTTCCGATATTCTTGAAGATGAACCTCGATAATAATGTTTATTCACCAATAATTTACAAAAAATGATTCTATAATGATAATGAGTTCATTTAGATATAAAGCTACTTATTACAATTATCTTATAACAACAAATGCATAATATTCAACTATTGATCATTGATATTAAAAAATGAATTGGTATATATTATTTTTACAAGTACACTTTATATAAAAGTCAAATTATTCAAAAAATGTAAAGATCATTATTTCAGTCTATGATTTATTTAGTATGGAGACAAAAAATCCAAAGTTTTCAGAAGTAAATGTTCGTTCTTACAAAATTTGGACATATTTTTCGGAAATCTGTTAAACTTTCACAATTTTTTATTCCTAATGAAAATTCATTGAAAGTTTTCAAGCCTTTATAAAAGAAGTTGATTTTGTCCAAAACTTGTATTATACCTTTTCAATTCAGTATGTGGAATTCCTTGTGTTATAATTTGTATTGTAGCTTGAAAGTTCTAAGTTGTCTTTCAGGTATTTGGGAAGCATGCCATTTTTCATTTATATAAAAATATATAAGTATCCAGATATGATCTCTGTTCAACACTCAAAATGTCGAGGGACTCATGCATCTATGATACTTTGGTATAGATTTCTTTATTTTAAACTACAAAGCCCTGTTTTACAATTTCTCTAAAATTTCCCTCTGAGTTTCATTCAAAAATTGGAAAAATTTAATTTTGTTTCATTTGTTAAGTGTTTTCCTATTCTTGATATCAATCCAGTTTTTCTAGCAATTTTTCCTGAAATATATGTGAGATGCTCATTAAAATTCAGTGAATTATCTAACAACAAATATAGACATTTGAATTCCGAAACAATTTAGGATTTTTCATTGGCGATAAAAAGAGATCTTGTATTTAGTACCGGTATATATGAAAGTAGCATGAATATGTACCAATCACTCCATTAATAAACAAAGATAATCACTGCAGCTGTGGTAATTGCAGCTGCTGCGTGATTAACAAATCAATTAAGGATATGATTAAGCAATATAAAAAATATAAAAAAAGTAAACGGAGGTGGATCACAGGAATAGTACTAATAACTAGCGTATGTGATTTCTATCTTATAATTGAGATTTCATACTCACATTGAATAAAATATGACAAGTCAACGTGACAAGAACTCCGGTCCATGGGGTTCTCCAGTGCGCCAATACTTGATCTTGGGCGACCGTCAAGTTGGCGTTGGTCCACGTGAAATTGCTGAACAGCGCCGTCACTTGATCGTGCGTATTCAAGTCACCTGCGACGAATTGACCACTGCCCAACGGAAACGAAAGAGACGCTACCCAGAGCGACACGATGCCAGGGTAAAGGAAACGACTGAAAAGTATTGAGAACTATTTAGATCGATTACCCGGAAACCTGAAAGTTATCATCAATCAACTCACTTTTTCTTGAGGAAATTGTTGAGGGTCTTACTGTTTCTCATGAATATCACGTACTGCCGGTGTACCCAGACGTAGAAAGCCCCACCTAGGCCACAGAAAGCTCTGGAATTGCCGAAAAACAATCCAAGATGAAAATCTAACGGTAATTAGTATATTTTATGTACAACCATACAACCATATTGTCGTATAGAAGGCCTTAATAAAAAACCTTTTCGGATTCAGGTCGCGACATTGGCTTACATATACACATTCGTTGACAATGGTTTGATGCACGTCTAAATGTTTCGGCAAATATCACACCCAGTAAATCGAATGTGTTATAAAAGAAGTGTCGTGGCTCTGATTGAAAAAAATTGTTAAATAAACCTTTGATCGGGGAATTGGAAACAAGTCTCTGATTGATCACGAAATTGTCAGATGTAGTCGGTAAAACGATTCTGCCCAATAGGGCAAGTGAATTCAGTGTTGTTGGGTTTTTATTTTGTAAGTATAGGTTTTATTGTATTATTGTCGATTTTTTAAGTGAATGTGAAATTTAATAAAGTTTGTATTTGTGTTTTTACCAACTGATTCCATCCTGGTTATCACAAAGACCATCTGAGCTACTTTAACCCCAAGGAAGGACCAAAGTCCTACCTTCCTTTCCGACAATATTATGTAATGCTATTATTACCAATGTCATTGAATGTTGGGAAGTGTCACATCACACACCTCTACTTACCGCCCTCATTTCATCTATAATAGACTTTATCTGTCATTCATTGACTTCATCTGACATTTATATTGGTGACAATTGTATACCCCGTAATGACGGTAACAATATATCTACTTGATTAATTGAGGAAACCGCGTTCTTGGTAATTTGTCGTTAAATGTAATATTTTAGGTATATTCAGAACGAAGCAGAGATTTATTAATATTAATCGAAATAAATGTGATGGTTGTAAATAAAATAGTTTAGAAACCTCGGTAGGAAGTTTCATTCCTGTCTCGAGATCATAGCTAAACTAACTGATCTCACGACAGGAATGAATCACTTCCACCTCGGTGTGTAATGTACTATTATCTACACCCGTACTCTAATAACACACTTATATGCCCACCACCCATTTTATAATGAAATCCATTACGATACAGATTTTCATTACGATACAGATTTTCAACCAATAGAATCCCATTATTTTTCAATCAAGCATGATGTACAAGCTTTGCATTTTGACGTTTGTCAAGTCAAAATCAGTAGGTATTGAATTTTTGAAGAATTCAGTCAATTTTCGATAATCGAATGAAACTGTCTTATAGCAGTGATATAGAAAAATTACCAGCGACTCCTCCACAGATGTCTCAGACAAGAAAAAAATACAATCGAAAGGATTATATTTTTCATTTGACAAATGCAACACATATGTTGTTATTTTCGCTCAAATTTTTATGTGCTTTCATGGCCGAGCGGGCGGGCAGTGATCACAAACGTCCCGGGTTCAATTCCAGACCTCGGCAGAGACTTTTTTTCATTTTTTTTCTTCCCATTGTTGTATTTTCCGTGGTTATACCATTAATTATAATTCTGTAGAATTTTCCGAAGAAATACGATTGATTACCTACTATTATTGTGTTCAATATAAATACATAACATTATAATATTTTTAGTTCTTCATTATTTATTGGGTGTAGATAAAATAGCGTATGCAACTCTCATGTAATAGTTATTAATACACTCGCATAAACCATACGAAACTCACCTTCGGCTCGTTTCGTATCCCGGTTTATGCTCATATAATATTAATAACCATCATTACACGATCGTTGCATAATTTACTATTTTCCCAACCGCCTGGCTATGGGCTTATTATTTTCACTTATTTTAAATGAACGATGAGATTGGAACCTTCCGTATAAGGGATACATTACCCTAGCACTAAACTGATATTATTTGCTCTCGATGATCGTTTCTCTAACTAAAATCGATATCAAATGTAAATAGTCGGGTTCACTGTTAATATACTTAACAATTTGCAGGTAGTGCAGCCACTACGCGTAGTTTTTTGGTCCAATATGGACTTCGTCTGTTACTACTGATTATTCAAATTAATTTCTCAACAATAACCTAAAAAGCTGGCAGTTTCAGATTGCTTTCACCAATTTTGTGGGTAATGTCTAGAGGATGTTGGACGACACAGAATTTTTCTACCTTTCCATATCTCATATGTGCAAAGTGTTCCTTATGAACGGATTTCAATAGCTTGCCGGCTCTGGCCAATGTATTTATTGTTACAATCTTGACCCGTGATTTCGTAAATTATCGACTTCTCTGATAAAGTAAATAAGAACGTTTGCTTATAAAACTTTTAATGAATTACAAAATCCCCTTGGTAATCCAAAAGATAAATATCAGTGTTATAATAATAATATAAACTAATTAACCCTAGTCTTTAGATTTAGTATCAGTTTTCTTCTCCTGAAGATGCTAACCTTTTTAGCGAAACGCGCGTCGAGCAAATAATATCAGTTTTGTGTTACGGTAATCGATCTCTACAAAAAAGTAGGTAATTTCAGGATATTATTTGGTTATTGTACCGAAATGAGGAAGATTCAAATGATGAATACAAAAACTGAAATGACAAATTGTTCATCCACACTATCTTGAAATTTTCACTATTGTATTGACTTGATTTATTAATATCCTATTGAAGTAAGGTTGGCCACGCCAGTAGACTATCACAAGAAATTGACTTGATGAAAATTTGAATTCGAATTCATTCGTTTGACCAAATGCGCCTTGAAGAAAGCTAAGTATAATAACATAGAGAAAGAGAGTAATTCATTTGTTTTCAATAAATATTGATCTCAACTCCAAGTCTTGTAGTACAATATTTACTAATTGATATACTGATAGTGATTCTTCTTCCAACGAAATCATTTTTACACCTCCTTATATCAGAAAATCGGCGAATAATGCTAGCATGGAACTGCTACCTACCTGTTTCTAGTGACAAAATACTCTCTCACCAAATCTCAGAATCAGCGGTCGGAGAAAAAAATGTGTGTTCGACTGGTACAAAAAACGCATTTTCGGGACTTTTAAGTGACTTGTCGCGAAAACATGCATTTTTTATACTAGTTGAACGAATATCTATTCATTCACGTCGTTCAGAAATCGGCAAATTATGTTTTATTAGTAGTCCTATTCCTATTACACGAAACAGAGGCGTCTTTACCTATAGTGCAGGGTGTGCGGCGCACACGGGCGCCGGGTCTAAGTGGGCGCCGAGCGTCGAGCGCCCTGACACCACTGCGCCCGCGCGCCCTTGCCGACGTCGGGCGCACGGTAGCACTAGCAAATAGCAAAGCAAGGCTACTTACTCATTTTCCTACTCTATTTTAATATACACAATAACTTTTGTTTCAACGTGAAATCAGTCTTAAAACAGATTATCAAAGATTAAATTGGCGTAATGTCGCATCGCTACCAAAGGCGCGAGCCGGCATCGGCCTGTTTGTTTTGATTCGTTTCACACCATGCCGACAATAATTTCTAACTCGACTGTATTAGAATGCTATAAAGTTGAAATTGAAATTCCCGGGGACGAGCGGCGGTCACTTTCAAAGGCTTGTGTGCGCGTGCCGCACTTTTGTTTTACCGCTATACCGTAGTTTTGTGAAATAAGCCTTAATGCAATTGGATTAAGTATAATTTTTTGAGTAAACATGTAATTATGAAGTAAATCGGCTTTCCTTTTGATGGAAAATGCATAAAAGGGAAGATTAGGTTTTTTGCTTCCTCAATTATTGCGCATTCCTCGAGGTCGGAGGTCATCAAAAATAGCTAGTGAAATACAAAAACAAAACATCGAGTGATAGAAAGTACCTAATATCGAAGTTTCGTCGTACCTATAGGTACGACCTAGGATTTTTCATTTGTTTATCCTACTGCAGAACAAATAACGGTAAGTTAAAATGATTTAATATGACCTACTAGTATACTTAGGTATGAGGTCTTCGTCAACAACCCATATCACGTCCCCACTAGAGGGACACAGACACAGGTTTCTTTCCCCATCGCGGAAAGGCTTAGGCCATACCTATTCCACACACGGAGACCGGGGCCAAGTCCGGATTGGTGGATACGCATCTGGTTGAGTACCTCAGATGTGCAGGTTTCCTCACGATTTTTTCCTTCACGGAAAAGCAGTCGGTAGTTGTACCTACTTAAATAGTTACTAGGTAGGTACCGAGACGTTGATATCCAAATATTAGGTATTTATATTATAAATGCGAAAGCATTTCTGTGTTAAAAACTTTCACGGCTTAACCGCTGAACCAATTTGGCTGAATTTTGGTATGGAGTTATCAGTTAGGATAGCTTGAGTCCTGGGGAAGGAAATAATTATGCTGCTTCTTATTCCGGAAAAGTGCACAGATCCCGGGGGAATCGCTACCCATAAAAAAATTTTGCTTTCCGACATAATTTTAAATTGCACCATTTGCATACGAATTTCCGATTGAAAATATGGGGTTTTAACAAAGGTATGCACTTTTTTTGAATTTTGGCTTCTACTCCTGATACTGAACAACTTTCCCCAAGGAATACATGGTCAATTCTCAAAACAAAATTTGGACTTTGAATGGAGACCTGGTCAATCAGCTGATCGATCTCCATACTAAGTCCAAATTTTTTTTGAGAATTGAACATGCATTCCTTGGGGAAAGTTGTTCAGTATTATATTTAGGTGTCACAGTTTGAAAAAAGTGCATACCTTTGTGAACACCCTGTATAACTCTTAGTACTTATTCCATTTTGACCCCGCTCCTACTAGACTAGAGGGCGCCAGGGTACTGGTTGCACACGGGCGCCACAAGGGCTAGAGACGCCTCTGACACGAAAAGTTAGAAAATATATTGGAATCGAATAATTTTTTAAAATGTTGAAATTCTTGAATGGAATGGTTATATACTTATAACCCTTTAACTGCCCACCTGTTGGTCTTTCGATAAGGAAGGGTCAACTAATGCACTGTCATAAATTAGCAATCAATACAGATGATTTTTCAAATGTTCAAATTGAATTGGTCTTTTGAAAAAGAAATGTTAATTGAGGAAAGTACTATTTTTTGACAGTTTTGGAAAATGTACTTTTATATTTTGGTACTATTTTAGTATTTTCTCAATCTGAAAGAACTATATCAGTTCCCAAGAATTTCATAGGGAAAACCCCATGCATTGTCCTAGTAGATGTTATCAGTGGCAACAGATCACTCACCCAATTAAGGCAAACACGAACAATTCCTGAGGATCGAAAGGAAAGTCCATTAAAAAATTGGTTCTGAATACTGCCGTGACCGTGTCTGCTTTCTGGAACCACACAGCCATGAGACGAAACGTAGTGGCTCCGCATACTGCAGCGAAAAACCCCCTCCAATAATTACGAACGGCGAAATACGTCGTAGTTACCTCTATACTGAATAACACACCTGGAAAAATTGGTCACCGCACATTTGAGACAATCCATATTGAACGATTGGAACTATTATGTCATAAAAGTAAGAAAATATGGAGGCCAATCATTGAACCTTGTGGTACATCTACGAATTGTTTTATGTCATACTAGTTAAGTTGGTTGTGTTTCTATTGCCTGGTTAGCAAATACATAACATAGAACTTTATGGTCATGCGGGCACAAATTTTCCTTTACGGCCTGTGCTTCTTTATATCCGTGGTACATAAATACATATTGATAAAATACAATTGAAAGAATGGGACAAACATTCAAAATTAGGTATGAATAGTAGTCTGCGTATTGCAAATTGTTTCACGATGTTGTTAGGTGATCTATTTGGATGCCTGCCATTTGCTCGAGACAAAATAAAAACGTCTGAGTATTTTTAAAAATCGACTTCAGTCGCCTTGTAGTATGAAATTCCAGAGAGTGCATTCAACTAATACACCAATGTGAGAGATGACTGTGGTGAAAAAAAAACCTAGCTGATTCTGACATTAGTTTCAACATCTTCAACTCAACTTGAAAAAATTTAATATGTTAAGTTATTTCATAGTTTTGTGTTGGCTACCGTCCAGAAGAAAAACACGAAGTTTTTCGTCAGGCGTGATTGTTTAACTTGGTCAAAATTGTTAGCATATCTCATAAACTGATGTAATAAAAGATGTTTGCGGTTAGGGAAAATCGTGAAATCAATAAATTCTTGTCGTAACCAATATAAAATCCACACTTTGAAAAACCATAACCACAATCAAGGTACTTTGATAACCGACTTTCAAGTTATATGAGTTTATTTGGGTTTTCCTTGTTATTGTGAGTCACATAAATACCGGTCGTAATTTGTATTCAGAGGAATGCATATTCACCCGAAGTTATTTTGGTCAGCTCCAATTTATTGACCAGTGCATTAAAAATAAAAACCGGAATCTGAAGAAACCCGGGCAGCTAGCTTTTCCAAAGTAGATTTCATGTTTGATAAAATGCAGACTCGTCCATCGATAATATTTCCCAGAAAAAATAAAAAGAACTTAAACTGCGAAAATATGAACTTTCTTGTGAATAAAACAACGTTGTTCATAATTGTCTCATGAGAAGATATCTATGATCCCATGAAATTATAAAAGAGTGCCAAATTGTAAGTACCGATAATATTTCTTTCAGTTTCTGAAGGGAATTGAAATTAAGTCTTTATTCTTTGTGTTTTCCTACAGTATTTCCCAACATTAGCCCTCCTTTTTCTCCACAAGGTTCTACCGTCTGGGCGCACTCGTGAGAGTTTTGACAAGAGGAAAATTAAAAAAACAACAAATTAAACTTCAAATTGATAGCGGCTTTAGAAGTTGGCCGTGGTCTGCAGGTTCTTGGGCCTGACGTTTTGTTCTTGGCAATGTCTACCTCAGTTGTAGACGAAACATTCAGGATCGAAAACCAGCAGACCACGGCTAAGAAACCCAAAAGCTGCTATCAGCTTGGACACCGGCCATGGAAGCCTACACTCTTTGAGAGAGAGAAGAGCTCGTGACTGATTCGGAAAAAATGTATGGAGGATAAAATGATTGTTGCTTGGATAAGATAAAAATGGCCGCGAGTATCTTCCAGATGAAACTACCAACTCGTGAGTATTATTCATTCCAAGTGACCTTGCCGTATCCACCTAGTTTTGCTTGACACTGCTACTTGCATCGAAGGTTCAACTACGATTTGTGAAATTTCATGTGGTTCATGATTTGAAAATGATAAACAAGCAAAATCCATGCTTACCTCCGACAGGTGCTGCAAAACAACTGGCTACTCCAGCCGCACACGCTGCAGCCAACATCTCAGTAGTTCTGCTTTCATTTTCGTAGATTCCTTGAAAACCCGTGACTAGTTTACTGAGCAACGTGGCTGAAATACTAGCTATGTGGACGAAGGGTCCTTCTTTACCTGCGAATTGATATTGTTTTGCTGAAAATCCTGGGTGTTGATATTACAAAAGAAAGAACTTGATAATTTTGCCAGATACCATGATTGATTTTACATGAAGGCTCTATCATGAAATTCTCTGAGCGCAACTGGGTAAATTTTACCAATAATGGCACAGGAAGTATATTTTTCTCTTCTTTTAACTCTACATCCAGCTTTTCGATATGATTTCGTAACTGAGTATAGCTACAGCTTCATATCGAAATCACTTAGTCATGGCAATGGCGATTTTAAATAAGGCATGAGCACACGAAAACGTCTTTTTTGTTTTTCTTACCTAAGGGCATTCCGCTCCCTAAAACAGCCGTCAATCCCACGATTTTCGCTACAAGCGTTCGGAATGTTAGATATTCCTTCAGAGCCACCCCTCTGAGTATTGTTTTCATTTCTGGAATACCCGAGCCTGGAATGGAAGTAAAATTGACAATTCGGTGTTTTTAATTTTTGTTGAAGATATGCAAAAAGGCAGGTCAACGTCCAACTACACGAAAAACAAATAGAAATGAAATTGAAGAAACATCTTTCGGAGTTATTTAATCCCCAAATTCGAATTCAAAAATTTGCCGCGCAAACAATAACCAGTGTCAACATGGCGAGTGGCATACGTCACTCGTGGCACGTGGAGTGCACCAAGGGTCAATTCCAGGCCCGGTATTGTTTCTAATTTATATGCATGACTTAGTTTGCAATTTTCCTCAACTCAATTTCTTCTTATTTGCTGATGATACGAACATAATTATAGATAATTCAAATCAATCTCCACAACATAACGCTAACATTTTGTATGACCTTATCGACTGGTTTCGTCCAATAAATTATTACTGAATCAGAAAAAAACACATTGTATGCTATTTCATCCTTCTCAATCGTCAACAGAATTCAATATTGAGATGGACAAGGGAACAATAACAGGAGTAAACCACATTAAATATCTAGGGATGGAAATAGACTGTAATTTGAAGTGGAATCATCACATAATCGAATTAAATGAAAGACTCTCAAAAGCAATTTTTGCATTCCTTTCTATCAGAAGAAACTTTGAATTCACTTCAAATCGTATATTTCAGCTAATTGCACAGTATTCTTCAGTATGGATTAGAATTCCGGGACAATTGTAGCTTCGCTGAGAGCACATTTTTGCTTCAATAACGTTGCTTATGTGGTTTGAAATAATATGACTCGTATAGGCAGTACTTCAATGATCTGAGAAATATGACAGTTACAAATTTATACATATACAAAGTTAGCTTGATGATCTTCAAAAACAAAAATATCTCAGTAACTCATTCTGACATTCATGACTATGATACCCGAAATAAAGATTCGTACATTCTACCAAACTTTAAAATGAATATGAACCGGAATAATATTTTTTAAACAGGAAACAAAATCTATAGATGTCTTCCTACCACAATCACAGGTCTGAATAATATCGAAATATTGAAGCAAAAATTGAAATCCCTTCTCCTCGATCATGTTTTTCATAATATAAATGAATTTTACCAAGTCTTCTCGTAATGCAATTTCATTATAGGTAATGTTTTATTGAATTTCGTACACCCAACTTTCCATATACTTGTTGTTGTTCTGATGGAAAAGAAAATTTGAATTTGACCAATCATATCGGAGTCACTGGACCTATCATTATTCTATGGTGAACAATGTTTCTTCGGTGCAACCACACCACGAATGCAAGTGCATGCTCACAGCCATTCACAAATCAATGATATATGTGAATAGCTGCTAATAATTTCTCACATTCACCATATATAAATTAACGACGACTTGGAAAAAATAATAGAATGGTGTAAGATGAACTTGGTGGAATTTAATGCTACGAAAACCCAGGCATGTCTCTTCTCAAGAAAAGCTGATCTATCATCATAAAATATTCAGATGTCAGGAGTAACTATTCCTACAAAATCAAATATCTCGATGTTAGGAATTACGATCAGTGATAATCTCTCATGGGAAAACCATGTGAGATCGATCGCTAAAAGAAATACTTCACTTCTCGTCAGCTTCTACTGATCTACAAGGCTCAGATACGACCTGTCATGGAATACAGTTCTCATGCGTGGAGTTCGGCACCAAAACATTCATTGAGGCTTCTCGATTCCATTCAGAGAATGGCAATTCGTCTTGTTGGTGATTCTTCGCTCACAGACTCGCTCACTTCATTGGAACATCGTAGAAGGGTATGAGACTTGTCTCTCTTCTATAGATACTTTCACGGTCGATGCTCTTCCGAATTGTTATCAATCGTTCCCTGCTTGGCAATATCTACACGGATGACTGGACGAGTACAGAATTCCCACCCCTTTGTTATGAATTTGGAAACCTGTCGAACCTCTCTTGCTCAGGGATCTTTTTTCCATAGAACACCTAAGGTTTGGAAATGCCAAGAGAGGTTTTTCCTGAGGCTCACAAACTTCAGAAATTCAAAGTTAATGTTAATTTTTATCTCCTGTCCCTTGATTCACGCGGTGCTCTTTGAATATCACAGGGCTTCCCTTTCGTGTGAATCTGCATGTAAAAAAAATATCCCAACGTTTTAAAGAGTTTCTTCTGGAGCGCCCGCCGTTAATTTACAATAAAAATGAGCCATTACACCTGACAAATACACAATGAACGGTTTGAAACAGAGGCAGTAGAAAAAGTTTATATAGCTTCTGAGTCTCATCTGAATTTATTGCATTATCAGAAAGAATTGGTAGCACATGTCCATAAAAAATATTCATGTAGATGAATAAATTACATGCCGGTTGGTTTGGAAAATTGATGGATACACTAACAAATTCTCTCTTCAATGCGTTTGTTTTTTATTACGGATTATATATGCATACAGATATATATCAGGAATTTATATTTTTTTTGTCCATTTGTAGATTGGTCACGACTATTACAAAGAAGTATTGCTGCATTAACGCATTGGGATAGTGGGAAATAACCTACCAAAAGGTAGATCACTCCTCTGCCACATACCATGAAAGTTGTTGAAAGATATCTGAAGATACCTAAAAAAATCTACGCAAATGCAGTGTATGTGTTATATTGTCACTATATATTGCTGTTTCAAACTTCATCATTTAAAAGGTATATAAATGTCGTTCATTTCTAACAGAAACAGTATTCCCTCGGTAACTATATCTTCATTTTGCTGAAGTAGGCGTGGAATTTCAACATGGAATAATAGTTTATTACGAGGAGGATATGTAGACTATTACGCACGAGCGAAAGATTTTGAGCAGGAGGCGTTAGCCGAGTGCGGTAATTCGCGAGTGCACGTCATTGGCCTTATCCTCGAGTTGCTTCCTGTAGTTTCTCTTATCCCACTGTGCTTGTGCGGTAACTTCTGCTGGTGTAGCACAAATTTCTTCGTTATCACCCATTTCTAATGAACGACAAAACAGCGAGTCATGACAGCAAGTATGTAAAACAATTGCTTGTTGATTGATTCATGGATCAGTACCAATCCACAAACTGTTGAACAATAAATTTCCTAAAAATTTCACTTGTAATACCACTAGTATTTGAATAATTTCCAGAAATTTTTTCGAGATCTCGAATATTTTGCTCAAAGCAACGAAGAACAAATAACCTTTTTGAACATGATGATGGTGATAAAGAAGTGTCAGTGGCTAATCAATGAAGATCTGGATTAATATTGTATTTTCATTACTCTGCTAAATTGTCCCAGTTCCGAATTTCAACGTTACATTTTGTAAACTTCTGCTCAAAGTGGGTGAGTGACAGGTTATTTCAAAAAAATTCTTCTCTGCTTATGTCAAAACATTTCCACTATAATTCGCTGTAGGTTACCCATGCGGGAAAAAATTTCCGATAATATGCCTCAGTTGCCATGGTAACGCCAAATAAAATACGCGTTTCATTGTACGAAAACTGTTGGTGTGAAATTTTCGATTCAATTCCACAGAAAATTCGCTGAATTTCGTTTTTGGACAATGTAATGTAGTCTTGAGATCAAATTTATCAGGTTAAATGTTACATGTCCCATCATTTTACACAAAAATTTCCGGAAGCTGCAGCCATTCATTTAGAATAAACGTGTATTCTGAATTAGTCATTACCTAACAGCTGTCTGATACGTAATAACGGTCCAAAATAGTGGAAGTTGAAAAAGCTATATATAATAATAATAATAATAATCTTTATTCACAAAAATCACAAAATAACTATAGGTAAATCACATATATCACAATATGGATTCAGTGTGAACAAAGCAGCAAAAGCAGAAGCTGATAAGTGTGTTAACACTTGTTTAAGCGTTAATTACTCAAGTATTCCAAATATAAACTACTCAAGACAAAATATATCTGTATATATAAAATGAGGGATGGATGTTGTGATAAAAGATGTCAATACTGTTTGAATATTAAATAAAATAATTGAAATATAAAACTATTGAGAATATAAATATACATGTGATTGAGGATTACGATTGGGTTAAAATTTGAGGTGAAAAGTAGTGTATTAATATTTAGGATGGTTGGGTCTAATCATTTGCAACAAGGAGCTCGACTACAGTTCACCATGGAAAATTATTTAATTGTATGGATCAAGGAAAGAAAATTGAGCAAATATTCAAGGAAAATTCATGCCCACTCTGCCTGATTCAAGTACGTATTTCTTCAACTGAGTTTTGAACGAGTATACGCTTATTATTGTTTTTGAATTTTCAGGAATTGAATTGTAGAATTTTGTGGCGAGGTAGCAATATGATCTTTGGGTAGTTGTTTTGAACATGAATGGAATAACGTTATGCTGGTTTTGTCGGGTGTTGTATAAATGATTTGGTAAGTGACATTGTTGTCTGTGTATGTGGAATCTGATGCATGCGTTATAGTAATATAATTAATTGCCTGATATCGAAGATTCTGGTTTCAGAATACAAGGCATCTGTTGGGTATCTGTGGCTTTTAGAGTGAATGAGTTTCAGAAACCTCCTTTGTATTACTTCCAAGGTCTGAAGATGGGTTTTCGGAGCTGCGCCCCATATGAGTATTCCATATCGGAGATATGTCCCATCTCATGTGTGGATCGATAATTACGCCTAAATATTTTATTTTAATTTCAGAGTGGATTATGAAGGTTTCCGAATCGGATTTGATGGTTAATTCATTATAAGTTGGAGCAGAAGTAGAGCTGCAAGAAAAGTGGAAATACGTGTTTTTTTCAATGTTCATAGTTAATAATTTGAAGTTCCGCTATTGTTTTACATGCAAGAAATTAGCTTCTGCAGTTTCAATTCATCCCATGTATCTGCCTTATAAAATATGGCTGTATCATCAGCAAATCCTATGATGTTATCATCTTTTTCCATCGCGAATGAGTCGTTTAAATAAATATTAAACAAGGTGGGTCCAAGAACAGTTCCCTGCGGCACTCCATATTCAATAGTTGTTCCGGTACTAAGGAAATTATCAATTATGCACCACAAGAACAATCGACACCAATACTAGTACTAGTTAGAAAGCATCCATAACCTTGAATGTGTTTGGATATTCAAACTAGAATTTTTGAATACTTTTCAGGACAGTGGTTTTTCGTGGATATGTCTCTACAAACCTCTTCTTTAAGTGAAACCGCTTTTAGAGTTAGAAGAACCGATGAATGAAAAAAAAAACGAATATATTCTCACGTGTGCGGAATATTTGAAAATAACAACACAATTCAATACTGATTAACGGTCTACCACTTCATTTTTTATTCAAACTATAACGCTTCTTATCGTAATTTTTTTTTTAATAACTATTGAATTATATTACTGACGAATCTGAATGTGAAACTTTGCTATATTTTAATTCAGCATGCCTTAAAACTCATTCTGATGAAGTTTCATTGTGAAAACTAAGGGAATGAATGTGGGAGAGAGTCTTGATATAAAAATACTCATAACTATTTACTTGTTTGAGCACCCGCCAAAGCTTTAATTCTCTGGTCTCCAGTGGTAGAATGTTGATTTCGTGCTCCACTACAATAATGGGTTCTTTCTAGCAATGAATCTTGCGTGTATTATATACATGATATTTCAAGCAGTCTTCTCTTAGTCTATATGCAAACATTTTGGAATGGGCAGATACTTGATGAAAAACCATAACGATGTAACTGAAGAATCACCTGTGTAATTATAACAAGGCAGTTCACGGAATCACTGTATGTCTTTCACTATACAATAACTTCTTCGATCGTGTTATGGGTACCACTATAATACTATTCGAAAGGAATGCTTATATGAAAATTTACTATTTCCGATTTTAGTTCAGAATCAGAAATATAATGGCGGAGGTGCCAGTTGAAGGAAAATTCATTTCCCTTTATCTGATTTTAATTTCAGATGGAAGATTTAAAAGGACGGGGTGTCTTGCTGATGAATGAGAAACGGTAAAATTCGAAAAGAATCCATATTGAAAGCTGTAGGAAATATATTGTGATACACTAAACCTAGGGATCCCAAAAGTAATACATATAATTCGTCTTTTTATCCATAGAACACAAAATAGCCCTGCACGTTGACCGGTCCTAGACATGGCAGCAGTGTCATTTGTGTTCTCCTATGAATGAAAAGACGAATTATATGCATGATTTCTGGGAGCCCTATCTTTATAGGTTTGGTGTCGTGGCCTCTTTGATTGATAGGTTTCAAAGCAGCTACACTTTTCGCGAATTTGTTGAACATTTTTCATATAAAATAATATTCCTCGCTACTTCCTATCGGACCTATACTTCAAAACTTTTACCGTCTTTCTTTCATTACCAAAAAACGTGGAAATTTCATTTTTCCAACTCTTCCATTCTAAATGAAAAGTTCGAAACAAGTTATTCGAAGATGGACAACTAGACTTAATGAAAAGAAATTAGTTTTTTCAAACAAATGTTTATTGTGAGAGAATTTTGACTGGACTAAGAGTAATAGGATTTGGTTCCGTGGGGCGATTATCTAAATTAGGTATATCTTTATTCAAATTAGCCCACCCTTGGTGATATATTCAAGTTACTAACAAGTTTCTATTTGACTTGTATCGGCCATTTGTGAAGAATCCATAAACGTAGAAATTTATAGTCAGAATATGATTTTACCTATTTTACCTAGTTCGAAGTCATTTTTCATTTCCTATTTTAATTCATAAAGGTTATAAATATCAGTTACGACGAAATCCCAAGTTTTCCGCTTGCCTGAACAATCTGAACATTATATAAATAATTTCATTGTTATTTCATAACAAGAGGGTTTCTCAAATCGCCATGCAGCTGTTGTTGGCTTGGAACTGTTTTGTTTAAAAATACATCCCAGAATAATTTCAAAATTTCGGAATAGTCTGAAAATAGGCAGAGGTGTCTTATTTCATGATAGAATCAATTTTGTTATAGATGTCCCATTTTGAATGACATTCCGAAAGATTATGAAATGACCTATTTTGTCTCCTGTAAGATTTTCTGGGTGTATGGAAGGACGGAAAATTGGCGTTCTGAAAACAATACCCTTTATATTTGTTCACCTCACTGTAACGATTGAATTCTAGTATCCTACCAAAGTCACTTTTTATCCCGTTTCACCGTGTTTTCGGAAATTACACCCCTAAGGATGTGAGAAACGGGGTCAAAGTTTGTATGGGACAACGTGATTCCTAGGTCCAATTTACTCAAATTTTGCATGAACATTCTTTCGCAGAATAGATGGAAGACGTGTTTTTTTATCGAAATAAATCGCCTAACGGGGTTAAAAAGGGGTAGAAAGGTATTTTGGGTGTGAATTAACTCACAGCCTAAACCGCTGATCGTAGAGATCTGAAACTTGGAGGGTGAGTTCTGTGTATGACATAGGCATCCGATTAGAAAGGGTTTTCTGAAATTTCACCCCTGAGGGGTGAAAAACAGGATCAAAATTTGTATGGGACAACGTGTTTCCTAGGTCCAATATACTTGAGATTTTTCATAAACATTCTTTCAAAGAATAGATCGAAGACGTGTTCCATATTTTATTGAAATTCATTTTCTTGCGGGTGAAAAAAGGGGTTTATAACATTTTCGACTTCTTCCGAACGCTCTTTCGAGTGTGCTCAGAAGGCAGAGCTGTAATGAACCTGATAAAACTAAGTACTGAGAACTAAACAATATAATTGCATCACAAAAGTAATAAATGCCCAACTAAAATGGGCACGGGTCAGATTGTAATTCCATAAACTGAAGAAGAGATGATTATTTGCAAGAGTATTTCAATACATTAGGTGTTTCAAGTCAGGGTGGGGCAAAATCTGATTTAAAAAATATCAAAAATCATTGATTTTTTTTAATCACGATTTATTTGATATCTTTGATTTTTTAAATTTGAAAATAAAATTTGAACATTTTGATTCTTTGAAATTATTGTTGATTATTTTGATGTATAAGTCTAAAAGTTTTAATACAATTTGCAGCTCAAAAACTTGTGACAACGCATTTGTCGCGCTTCTTGCAAGAAAATTCTTGTCGCGATTTGTTTTCCTTCTGTCCTATACACTCGCTATACAGTGCCGAGTGAGGCACGAACACGAACGCGTTTGTTGTGCTTTTTGGAAGAATATTCCTGTCGAGGCTTGTTTTCCTTCTCAACCTATAAATTGACGTTGCCCAAAAATTTCACGCATTTCGCTAGTTGTACATTCTGATATTAGAAACAGATTAGGCATAGAAAAAGGAGGAAAACTCGTGTTTTTGTTTGAATTGTATAACGCTCGGTATAACGGAAATGAATAGACTGAAAATATACAATTATAAAATTTAAGTGTTACGTTCAGTTTAAGAATTTGGGATTATGTACTTCTTTTTCTACAAATTTCTCTTTCGCTTCTACAAATATCAATATTGCCATTTTTTGTAAACGTCATTTCAGAGGTTGAAATATTTCACAATAAAAAGGAGCTGGCATTAGAATGACGAAAGTACTTGAAAAAATGGCTAATAGAACGGTAACGTGCCATTTTTTGAAACTAGTGTGATAGTTATCGTGTACATTTGTGTTTTTCAATGGGGAGAAACTGAGTACTTATATGTTTTCTGTTCGTTTGGTACTAAGACTAACTGTGACATAATGCCAGGAATAGCTCTTTTTTTTGTAACTGCTCTGGTGTGTACACGTTAGCAGAGATCTGAGCACTTCACGAACTCCGATGGCCAGAGTGGCGTTTCCAATAAAAGAAGAAGACGCAGTCGAGAAAGTGCCTTGAGGTCGGTAAAGTGTTTTCTGACCGCGTCTTCTTCCAAGTGAACAATTCTTCATTTTCCAACCTGAGAGTTGGTTGGACATATGCACCTTTTTGAATTATTGTGTATTGAATATCTCTACTAGGTTAGGAATTAATTTTTCTGATGACCTTTCTATGGGCTTGAAAGCGACAGTGACGTATGTTGGAAAAGATATACGGTAAATGTGGCGAGAAACTTATTTGAAAATAATGGATGATGAAAGAAATTCCAATGACTCTTTTTTCTCAAACAGTCCACGAGTCCACTCTGACTTTCACTTCTACTTCAACTCGAAGATTTTCAATGAGAAGATATAGGCATTTTATGAAAACTACGCATGCGCATCAAACTTATTGTGATTGGATTAAAGAGGAATGTTTCAAAATCAGTCTCTTTAATTGGTGGAATTACACTTTCACTTCAAGGAATTAGATTTTTTTAAGTTTGAATGAAATTGGCGATGTTGGTGTATAAAATGGTCAAGTGATAATGAGGGGTTCATATTTAATAATAAAAGTGTAAGTGAAAGTTGAAGTGAAATCCACCTCTGTGATTTACACTTCAGGTAAACCGAATATATATATATATATATATATATATATATATATATATATATATATATATATATATATATATATATATATATATAATATATGATATGTTGTTGTTGAGTTCGGGTTGAACCGCGTCTGTAGTTTTGTTCTCGACGTTTCGGCTCCGATTTTGAGGCCATTTTCAAGAGTAAATGTGACTTCACGCTGAGGTCTCAATCTGCCTACTCCTCAGGTGTTGTCACAGGGGGCAAGGGTTTGTGACTTGACTTGACGCCGGGGCCTCAATCTGCCTACTCCTTAGATCGAACTGAATATATATATATATATATATATATATATATATATATATATATTTTCAATATCCATTCAAGAATTTTCAGTGATGAAAACAATCGTATTAAAAATTTTTTTTCGATTGACTTACCTATCGCTTGAGGGGCCACTATCTGGACAAATCCAGCGCTGAATAATACTAAGCAAACAGGAAGCAACGTCCATGCTATATACTGTGTTGCAGGGTGTTGAGTGAGGTCCCTGTATAACCATAATCTAGCTGTGAACAATGGGAAATGAAAATCATTTTCATTTCAGTATTCAGGAAAATATATCCAACAGGCGTAGGTTCGATAACAGGAAAATAGGGGTCCAGATTCAGTAGCAGCTCAACATGAAGATGAAAATGAATTTTTGTTTGTCGACGTGGTCGGTGGTTGAATTATTTTAGTAGGTTTTGAATTTATACCTCTCACAAATAAGGTGAATCATGGAATACTTCGCTAGTATCAAAGTGAAGTTAATCCTATTACTTCTATTTCTGGGAAAATTCGAAAAAAAATTTACTTGTGAAAGGGACTGAAAGAAGTGCCCTCAAGTTGTCTGGTCCTATCGAAAGTAAATGGTATATTTGATCAGCGAATGACTGAGATCATAAGAAAATGAAAATTCAAAATTTGATTTGTTTTAATTAAATCTCATTTAGAGATGGCCATGAGTTGAGTCGATCTCCATGAAAATTCTTCTTCATTTTAACTTTGCATACTAAATTATTGTAATCTTTGGAACTTTTTTGAACTTTTTGTAACATTTTCTGTTTTTTGTGAAATCGAAAGAAGTGAATTTTCATTCATGAAAATTATTTTCTATACCGAATAGAAACAGATATTGATGTCTGGTTAACCAAGAAATTCATAAATTTTTACCTCTTTTTGAACTGATATCATTAGACACAACATTCTTGTGTAGTAACTATCATCAAATCAAAGAAACTAATACTCACCACTGTTGCACATGCCGACTCCTCGATCTTGAATAAAACTCAAAATAGCCATTATAACACCTAAGAGAGCCAGGAAGACCCAGTCCTCGCCCAATCGTGCGAATGTGTGCCTCCATAGGAAAGCTATTGATCTTACTAATTTACCTGGGAAGGAAAATGATAGAATTTTATGACTGATATTCATTTGTATCTTCAAGACCAATGGGATATGAAAGTACTACTTTGGTTTTACATATTCAACGTTTCGGCAAAATCGCACAATCTTCTACTAACGAGTTATTCTAAAGTTTTTGGGTTCTTTACATATAACGTGATATAAAAAAAAATCAAATATTCACGAGAGAAAAGTGGGAGACTTCTAATCTATCCCGAAAAGTTGCTGTGCTGATTGAAAATGAATGTTATGAATGAAAAGTAACAATCATAAACTGGGGCATTATTGAAATGAATTGATGTAGGTATCTCGAAATAATTATTAATGATGTCTCAACATACAATTCGGATCGGTAATGTTCAAACAAAATATAAGCTTTTTATGTTGTTCAAATTAGATTTATTGATACCTTGTTAAGTTCTTTCAATGGCTATAAATATCTGGGCCCGTATGTTGATGAAAAACACAACCTGATTTTTCGATCCCCAAAAATTGTCCCTGTAGTGGGTGTTAATGAAAAAATAATACATAAATTACAGTTCGGTTGCCTCTCCCACCTCAGATATCTAATTGCTTGTGTTGGAATTGCTTCAAGGCTACAAATTGTCCGAAAAAAGCTTTCAATCAAGCTTAAATTCGATTTCCGTGTACCCACTGATGAATTATATTATGGTACAAAACTTTTTGATGAAAGCAGTATTCTTTCATCAAGACAATCAGAAAAGGAAAAATTAATCCACGGCATGTGCCACGGTTACATCAAAACAAATTATAACTTCCTTCTTGCTCAAGATGTTATTGATCATAATATACGTAATAGAAATTCAATCAGAAATGAGTTGAAAAATTCCAATCAAGCTCAGGATTCACCAATCGACAGAGCCAGTGAAGGATATAACAAAATTCCACCAGGAATCGAAAGTTACCACAGAAAAAACTTTCAATATCAAAATTGAATTGTGTTTGAAAAATTTCATGTTAATTACTTTATTCTGTGTATTTTTAACAAATAAGAGAAAGTTCTGTGATTTATTAATGCCTATCTCTTAGAATTACTTACCTTATTGATCAGTTTCAGTTAATTATTAATATAAAATTCATAAATGAAAAACTACTAAGATGCCTTGTTACAATTTTGGAAACATGTCTGCTAAAAGATGAAAAGAGTTTTGGTTGTACTGTATATTTCATAGATTATGTGTTTTGATTTATTTTCATATGAGAATCGTGTTTTCTCAGTTGTTAACATAATTCTTTCATACTAAAGACGGTAAATTATCGCCAAAACATTGGTTCTTGTAGAATCAGGGTAGTGTTTCCATGTCACATTGGTCATGAAGATAGCAATAAAAACATATAAATCAAATATCATCATAAATCTTTCGAAAAAACTATTGGTACTCACCTTGGTATCCTCTGAGTTCTTTTTTTCGAGCTTTTTCTTCTTTAATTCTCCGCCTTTCCTGAGCTTTTAAACCTTCAAATCTTGCGAATTCTCCTAGTTGCCGGCTATACCGGCCATACATCTAGAACAATACAAGGCACTTAGATATTCGCGAATACCAGAAAGAATACTATTTTTACTGTTTTTTAGCGCCTAATTTCAGAGTCATTGTAATGCTCCTGTTCCTCCTGCGTTGTATCGAGTTAATACAGGCATTAACTAAGGCATCGCATATATCGCCTTAATTGAGATGTGGCATTGTTAATATTATTGGACTTTGAGTGATAACTCAGGTGTCGGGTTTAAGATCTGTGGCGCAGTACGTTAGATCTATGTTGCATTTCGACACAGCATAGTACAGTTATATCCTCAGATATTTTTCGAGTTATTAAAAATTTTTGTGAAGCGAGTACATTTTCAAAATAAAAAGAATTATACAGACAATTGTGGTGAATTAGGTGATGCATGAAGGCACCTTATTTTTTCACATCGAAACTGCTTTTTCATGCTCGTGCCAGGTTGCTAAAGATCCTTTTCCCCATGTGATGATTCATATGGGAATGCCTTAGGTGATAATCCATGTGACAGCGACTTTCGACATTTCAAACAGTTACTTTGTTTATGACAATTCAATCAGAATTTGATCAAATCTCTTGTCTTACATTTCACGTCGGAATTTGTTTGAGGATTTCCCAATATAAGCTAAATAGAAGTTTGTTCGAATGTGGTTGAAATTATTTTGTGATGAATGGTGCTTCGTAGTTTTTTTTCACTTTTATTCACGTATATACATTACTCAAAATCAAAGTAGCTGGTATGATAAATGAAATGCGCTGTCCTACAAGCAACATTTTTGAAACTCGTTTATTTAATTTCGAGTGGCAATTTATCAGACAGTTTGACAAAACGAAATTGCAGTTAAGATACATGGGGGTCAAGGGAAATAGACAGAAATACAAGAAGAACTAATTCATTGGACAAAGGGATGAATATATAAAGAAGAAATGAAAAGAAAAGATTTTTGATGAACATTTCTCATTTGGGGTTGAATGATGCTAATAAATGCTCACCTTCTGCTGATCTTCTCAATCGGTTCAAATCTTTTCAAGTGAACCGCCTGAAAGCATTCCATGTACTTATAATACCAAATGACTGGTTGGATAATGGAAAACACTGAGGTAATGAGCAAATTAAAATTTTTTGTCCTCATTATAATGGTAATTAGGAACGCTCTTGCTAGGTTTTGTTCAACTTCGATAATCCATTAGTTGATAATTCACACAAAGGAAACAAAGGACACTTCAGTTGATGATTCACATATGAGAAAGAGAAGACAAAGGAACCTAGACATTCCCAATAGGGTCGGGTGGAAAATTCAGTTTTCCTCTGTATATAATTCCATTGTACCGCTTAACACTGACGGCATAGTGCTAGAATTTATCGTTTCATATAGCAGCATCGGTCTGAACATGAATCATGCTATTAGTATTTCTAATTAAGATCGCAGCGCCACATTCAAGAGAACCCCAGCTAATAAGCACCACTTTGACAACTATTGCTATTTAAGGTTGGGACGTTGTTTGAAAATCTCGATCAGCAAAATTTTGTGAGCGACTATTACAGTTTTCAGTTTTTTTCAATTTTTTTGAGAACGTTAACCATGAATTGTGTTTGAAAAATATTGGTAATAATTTTAATCATATTCCAAAATCCCAATATTTTGATCTGCTAAAAATGTGTTATAGGTTTGTAGTCAATATCACAAAGGACGGAGCGGCATCACTAAATTCAATATGACGACAGTGACTGAAGCAACGGTACTCGGTATCAAAGTCAGGAATATAATGGGAACAATATTTCTATTGTCAAAGGTATTTTCAAGAGTCCTGATTATTGTTTCGAATCAAATGGTCCACATCCCGTCAGCTCTCTTAATGAAATAGGTACAAGTGTTGATATATCAACACTTCGATTTCGCTGAAAAATGCAAAATTGCGAATCCCAAGTAACAAACAATAAGATCTTATATGATATTTAATTGAAGCAAGGGAAAATAGAGGAGAAACAGAAAATAAACAGACCTGTAGAGGAAAACGAAAGTTTGAAAGGCAAAGATGAATATTTTGAAGGAGAGAGTGGAAAAAATAATCTTTGTTTTTCAGATTGAATGAGCCAAGTGAGGAGATACCACCTGCATTCATTATCAATGATATAAAAAAAAGTCGACGTCGAGATGAACCAACGAGAAATTAGCGCCCTGTACACAATAGGAAGAGGATGAAAAAAGCTTAATCTTGAAAAACTGCTTCGAGTTCAAGGGTACGCACATCAAAATTGCAAACGATCTCACACTCAAACAATGACAGGAGGGACAAATACTAAGCAAACACCCCAATCTCGCTCGCCTGGACGAAAATAACAGAAACTGCTCTAGAAGTAGAAATAAACTTTTTGTTAATGATGAGTACTACTTACCAGAAGAACGGGAATAAAACGAAACTGAGGAAGACGCAGCTCACTGAAAGCCAATCAGTGCTACTCTTACACCAATTTCTTTCAACACGAACAGCACGAATACAAAAGCAGCGGATCAACCAATACTAAACCAAACCAATAACAGAGGTGAAACATTCACAAAATCCATAAAAAGAAGAGAAACAAGTGTCTGACCCCTCTACGATGGTCCAACGAAGTGAACGAGTCTGTGAGCGAAGAATCACCAATAAGACAGTTTGCTTTTTTCTGAATAGAACCAAAAATTTCCAATGAATGTTCTGGTGCCGAGCGCCACACATAAGAACTATATTCCAAGACAAGGCCGTACCTGTGCCTTGTAGATCGTCAGAAGCTGACGAGAAGAGAAGTATTTATCCGCACGAAATAGAAATCCAAGCTTCTGGGAAGCACCTTCAGCGAACGATTGCGAATGGTTTTTCCATGAGAGATTATTACTGATCGTTATTGCCAGTATCGGGATACTTGACTTTCTAGGAAAAGTTACTTCTGACATTTAAATATTGGTTGAAGATAGATCGGCTTTCTTTGAGAAGAGACATGCCTGGATTTTCACAGCATTAAATTCCACTAAGTTGATGATACCCCATTCCATTAGTTTCGCCAAGTGATCGTTAATACTATTGACGCCAATGCCTCCCTGTATTTATGTTTCCCGTGCTGATATGTGGACTCTGGAGGAGAAACTAGTATGAACAGTAATGTCGACAAGATATTTTCTACAAAAAAACATTGATATGAAGCAGAAAGTGGGCGCCAGAACTGAACCCTGTGGAACAGCTGCATTAATTGAGAGAAAATCAGACGATACCTCAACAACAACTACATAGAGATACCTATCAGACAAGGAACTCTTCAACAAAGCACACAACTGAGACGGCAGTTTAGATACGAGACCTCGATGCCAAACTCTATCGAAATGTCAATTGCAATAGCTGACGTTTCTCTGAATTTTCCGATGGAATGTTGCCAAATATGTGAAACATACGCCAATTAGTCTCTGGTTGATCTTTGCTGATGACATCTGTATTGTCGATCATCAATTATTCCCGATTTCTCCAGATATTAGATAAGCTTCATATAGATTGTTTTTCCATAACTTTGAAAATGATAGAATGCAATGCAATTGGTCTATAATCGAAGGCAATTTTTTTTCCTTCTCTAGGAACTGGCTGAACTCTGTCTGATTTCCAGGACTCAGAAAAAAATTGAATTATACGAAAGGTTGAACACCGGAGTCAATTCAAGTGCACACATTTTAAGAACAACTGATGGGATTCCATCAAATCCGCATGCCTTGTTTATATCCAGATTAAATGAAATTATTCTTATATTTTGTTGGTTACCTAAAGAAATCACTCCTGTAAAGTTTTCATAACAAATTAAGAACCATTTGGATAAAAAACTGTTGAATTTTTTCGTAGGGAATCGATTCCAATGATAAATGTTTCTAATATGCACTGGCAATCATACTCCACTTACAAATCCTCCAACTATTCTGTGGGATATCTCACGGCCGTTACTCTCCTGAAAGTATTCGCCATCAATATCAAAATGATACTGTAGTTTACACCAGGAGGAAAAATTTAATCTATGCATATTCAGAAGGGTTGACACGCAAAGTTAATTCTTTGAAACTAAAGCACCTCATAGTTATCTAAAATCGAAAACCCTAAGCAAAGCAAGAGAAAAACGTTATCATGCTGCTGCAATTGTTTCATCATTTTTATTTACGGTTACCTTCAATGAGTCCGTAATATTATTTGTCTCGGTGTTAACATCTTTTGTATGAAAGTGATAAAGGATCCGAAGGTGAAATGTTGTATTAACGTTGTTGGTTTACTGAATAAATATCAGAATGCACATGAAGTTCTATTCCAGCAGAACTGTAAACATTTTCAAAGAATATTGATTCAACTGAATACGGATTTAATCTTGTATTACCAAATCTATTTGAACCATCTTGCATTCTCTAGATCAATTTTCAAATGAACTGATGAAGATACTCATTTCCACTGCAATGCTGCTTAGAGTTATACTCTTCTTAATACTATAAAAAAAGTCTCAACCCTATTGACGAATAGACGAAGTCATAACACACTTTCGAACTCACCATAATCATTATTGAGATAGTCTGAAAAAAGAGAATGGATACTGTGTTCTGTTGAATGTTTATGTTGGAAGTGATGAGTCTTGTGGGTACATTTGTGAAAAGATTCAATTACGTAAAATCAAGTATTTCTCGTCAAATACAGGAAAAAACCTGAGATTCTGCACGCAGGGCCCATCTGGTTGCCTGTGTATAGAAGAGCGATAGGATATTCCACAAGCTATATCTATCAAATAAATTATACGATTGAAACCTATGGTTTTACAGGTAGGACTATTTCTAGAGATCAATTATTACCCCAATACCAAACTGTTATTATTGGCAATCGATACGCGTTTCGTTAACAAGGTTAGCATCTTCAGGAGGAGAAAATTAATACTCAATATGAAGACTAGGGTTAGTTATTATGTCTTGAAATCTAAAGTAATGCAGTTAAGAACTACCTGGAGATGTTTCTCTCGGTCTAACATGGACGTCTAAAGATTAATATAATTAATTTCTCAACTTTGAACTATATAGCAGGCTGAAAGGGATAGGTTCCTTGTTAACATTCATACTAATTTTACATTTTGCTATTTCTTGACTTTCGAATGCCTCGTTATCATGCACATGAAATCTGATACTGATCAAGGAAACTTGATGAGTCTAGAAATTGCAAAATGTAAAGTTAGTATGAATGGTGACAAAAGGATTAGTCTTTTCAGCCCACTATCAAATTTAATGTCGAGAAATAAATTAGAATAATTAGTTAATGGACGAAGTCCATACCAGACTAAGAAATACATTTGCTGGTATGTGGTATTGGCTAAACGATTATAATGAAACCAATTAGACCCTCAAGTTTCGAAACTCTAGAATGCCTATTATAAATGTAAAAGGATTAAACCAGGCAGTTTAGTGCAGTTGAGGCCAATATCATTTAGAGTGAAACACTATAGTTGTAGTAATAGTAGTAGTAGTAACCCTTGTCTTTAGATTTAGTGTAAATTTTCTTCTCCTGAATATGCTACCCTTGTTAGCGAAACGCGCGTTGTATGCAAGTAATATCAGTTTAGTGTTAGAGTGATTGTATCTATTATCATATATTATCAATAAGAGAAATTACTGAAGTCATTTCTGCAGAAGCAAAATGAGTTGTTTATATCAAAATTCACGTGCTTATGACAACATTCTGACTTCAAAGTGAAATGTGGCGCATGCCTAGTTATAATCTATAAATATCCCACCACGACAACGTAATTAATGTTTGGAGCCAAGATATGTTGATATGATCTTTTTGAACGAAAAAATTGGTTCACCGAGTTTATATTACACTCATATAAAGACCAAACCATTAGTCATATTCTTTGGGTTCGTACCAAAACGAAGCTTTTGCTCCATTCAGAAACTACAACAAACAATTATCTGAGTGAATTGTGGTACTCCAACATTTCAAATTGTCTACTCCTGACGTAGTAAGAATCTGAATGAGGAGTTTTGATTTTTGTTCTTCCAGGAGTTGCAGTTCCGAGTTTGAGGTCGTGGATAAACATTTTATTGCACTCATGTATATTTCTAGTATAAAGAATGATTTTCATAGTAGTTAGGAAGATTCAAGAAGCTGGGAAATTTGTTCAAGGTGAATCATTCACTACTGTCCATTTGTTAAGTATTTCAATTCACAGATACAAAGATGGCATTTTGCATAAACATAATTGAGCTATCAGCGGCCAAAAAATTGATTCAACGTACGAAATAATGGGTCTTTATACTCTTATTTCTATAGAGCCATCCATCGAGAACATAGTATACTTTGAGGATTCACAAAATTGCACCCATCTTCTGCCATTCAGTAACGTTTTGGTGCAAAAAATGTTTATTGCACTAAACGCAATGTAACAATTCCACATGGAGCAATATAAACATACTTTTTTACATTTGTTGCTTCAAAAACAATTTTAATTTTTTTTAATTTCAATATCGATTCTTCAAAATCAACGAAAAAGCCATAAGTCGGAAGTTGTGATTAGCGAATTCATACCCTTTAACCAGCACGAAATATTCAACATTGATAATATCGAATGCTCGTTTATAAGCTAGCAATTAATACAAAAGCAGTTCGCTGTAATTATTTTATGATTGTGCATTAAGAAGATAACCTTTCATAATAGTTTTTTATGTTTATTGATAAACGCATATAGGCTTATTCAAACATTTACTATAATGGCTTTGTTTTGCGAATTTCATGTTCAAGTGTTCTTTAAGATTGCTCACAGTGTTTATATATGCCTGATTGGGATTCTTGTGATAATTCCTGTTAAATAAACAAAATTTTTCTTCATGCCAAGCTGTTTCGTTTTTAGATGAATAATATTCGTTTGAGGTATATCTGATTTTTGAATTAGAAATTGTTCTATTCCAATCATAGTATTTTATTCAGTTTTGTGATAAACTTGGCTGGATATTTAACCAACACATGAATTCTAGGTGACAAAGCAAGTCAACCGATATTGAATTAATAAATAAATAATATTAAAAAAATTAATAAATTAAATTAATAAAAAATACTTCCTTGCGGTAATAATCACTAGATTCTTGTGCATGTTGTCTCCTTTTTCTTCAAATATTTTGTCAGAAATTTCAATAAATGTGGAAAATTATTTTTAGAAATAATTGAGCCTCAGAACCTTTGGAGTAAAAGTTGAAACTCTTTGTAGAGATTAATTATTACCCTTACCCAAACTGACATTATTTGCACTTGCCGCGCGTTCCGCTAACAAGGATGGCATCTTCAGGAGAAAATTGAAATGAAATCTAAATATTAGGGTTAGCTACTTGTTTACTTGACAATATCGGGTAGTCCAGCAACTACCTGCAACGTTTTTCAACTCATCAACAATAAACTAAAAACCGGGCCAAAGGGTATAGGCCCTTCGTCACTAGTCATGATATTTTCACATTTTGCTATTTCTAGACTCTCGATTGCATCGATTGTGTCATGCACATCTTCACGCTGTCTCAGATTGCTTTCACCAAGTCCGTGATCATTGCCCAGAGCATATTGGCCGATACTGGACTTTTCTAACCTTCCGTATCTCATGTGTGAATGATGTTCTTTGAAACTGGTTTTCATAGCTTGTCGACTCTGGCCAATGTATCTATTGTTGCAATCTTGACAACTGATTTTGTAAATTCACGACTTTTATGTGGTTTACCAAGGAGCTGTTGCAATTCATGAACGTAGAAGGGAACGTAGAAGATACAATCTTTGGAAAAAATAACTTCGAGAAGCTTGAAACCGTGGTTTTTGGGAAGGTGGATATGTCTTGAAATCTATTCCTTGGGGGTTATCCCCCTGAAAGTGGAAAAACTGTCATTTTTTTATATTAAAATTGTTTTTTCCCTATTACTTAACTGCAACAAAAAAGCAAAACCGTCTGTTTCGTCGGTTACATATCGTTTTTTTATGAATTATGAGATTGACGACGTTTCGGAAGCTTGGCTGTTTCTTTTTTAAATCTTATATAATCTGTTTTAGAACAAATTAGCGTATTCGCCCATACATAACTGCATTATTATGAAAAAGCAAAATTGACTAAATTCAAAGCTTTTTCACTTTTAAAGGAAAGAAAACCCCAAAAATGGATTCCATGATATACTAAAACCACTTTTTTCAAGTGTTCTGTATATTCTTTCTAGAATACTGGAATCAGCAAAGATCACTCTTTTTGACCTTGATAAATGTTTATCGAGACCAATAAATTACTCACCTTGTTTTCTTTTCATAGTGTCTCAAGATCACTAGAACATATTTGAACAATATGTTTGCTATGTTACGGATTACAGCACAATATTCATTCTCAGAACCTCATTCCGTTGAAATCTAGACACTTTTGACGCCGGGCAATATACAAGATTGATTTGGATCCAAATATTTGAACTGGCAGTGCGCCTGCTGCTTTTTTTCATGATCTGCGAGTTACTTCGCTAGGTGATGAGGCTGATTCATTAAGTGAGAGTGAAAATGGTTCATAAATATTGGGAGGCGTTGATAATGACCGTGAATATTACTTTTTTTTACTGGCTACAGTCGTTTGGCTTCAGCCTTGTAAAAGGGAACTTTTTAATGTCAAGTTTCACGAGAAAGATGGAATCCTGTCATGTTCGAAAATAACTCGAGAACGGCGAAAGAGGGAATAGGGATTTGTGAATATCTTAATTTTTTGGTGGTTATGAATGTTGGAAATGAAATCCATAGATTTACCATATCCCGTTTTGTCCAATGTATAATTATTTTCCTAGCTTATCCTTATACAATAGCTTAAAATTATAACTGTGGTATATGAAACAATCAGAAGATAATAATTGGTGTATAAGTGCTAATGAAACAAATTAATTTTAATGTACAAATTTCGATTCGAAACACGAAGCCCTTCAACTTTTATTGGGATACCTTTTTTTCATTCAAAATTTGCACCAAATTTTATGAAACGTTCCCTTACTATTCACTTTTCAATTATATAGCAAGTACTACAGGTATGTTCCTATGAATGTGGTTGATAATGTCCGTTGATTCCTGAGTGATATTCTTCAATTTGTAACTAGATTCAAATCCACCAAAAAGTATTAGAAAAAACAATACAATCAAATGAAGGGTACTGAAGTCTTCACAAGAAATTTCAATTGAAACTTGATCAAAAAGTGGAAGCGAGAAATCTTAGATGATCAGAAAAAGAAATGCAAATCACCAGAAATTGAACGAAATTGCAATAATCATTACAATTTTTTTAATTTGGTTTTCGTCCAATACGTTTTGACAGGTATTTGTTTCTTATTATTGTTTCATATCACATTTCAACTCATAAAAATTCATTCTTTATATTTAGATCATTCTACATTTGAATTCTGTTATTTGGATTCAAATTTTTCGATCTAGTGAGCTCTCTATAGGTTTCAGATAAATAAATTATAGAAACAATCAGAGTTGGAAACAATTCCCTTAGTGTTGGTGTTTTTCGAGTTAATGGAGTCATCTGTTTAGCAAGATAGTATTAATTTTTCTCTGAGAAGTTACTGACGAATGAAATTTCTTGTTCAAAATCGGTAGCCAAGCTTTTGTGAGGCTCTACTGTCATATCAAATGTGAGAAGAATAAATATGGGTTACGTGTTGAACTTCATTTTAATCGCCCCCTTCTCTCATTTGATTTTTTTTCCTAATAGGTTTCACTTTCCTCAGATTTTGGATCTGTAAGAAAAAAGCTGTGGAGTTGAAAGCGGTGTGAAGATTTCTGTCATCTGCCAAACCATTTCCTTGTCAAGATATCCACAATGATCAATGACGACGAGTGAGTAAAGTAACAACATCCTTTTGGAACAACATTGCTTGTTTGCAGAACAGCTACCTGGGGTGGTAAGACAATGGATCTGCAGTGTTCAAATGTATTTCAGAATATTCTTCAAATTATTTTCACTATAGCAAAAGTTCATACGTTGAAGTGTTGAGTCAACAAAAAATCTTTTAGATTGATTGTAGACAGATAACATTACAATATTATCAATAAATTGTTTATTTCGTGCTAACTTGGAAATGTGAAGGGGATAAACAACTGATACATACCACCTATTTTATTGAACAATTGTATTGATTCTCTTCGGAACAAAGGTTCCACAATAGCTCAGAAAGTCTATTGAACATGAATTGATCTTGCATTTTCATCAATACGTCAGCTAGCTTTTTCTGCAGAAAAAATTATTCAGAGGTTGATTGAATCACAACTCTACCTTAGTAGGTAAATGATACCTAGTGAATTTACTTATCTGGCTCAGCTTTTACGATAATTATGGTAAATAGTTGAGAATTAAATGAGTTATATTTTTTTAATGCGCTAATGATTGACGGACGAGTCATTCTTACAAAACTTGTTGGCAACACCCCATGCATCAATTTTTTAATAAAAATGATTGCATTCACGAATTATGTGCCAAACTATTGTTGCGACCCGCCTGCCATAGGTCCCATCAGTGGCAATCGGCGAGTGCGATATATTTCGAACCATCTGTCCCTTTAGGAACAAAAATCTGAACCTAGTGCAGATGATGGTTACAACCGCACGTCATACAAGGGTACAAAACTATTTCTGACTAGCATTTCTATAACATTGAATATAATTTTCAATTTACTTAAAAGCACTTCATAGCATACGTGTTTTTGCCTGCGTCAACGTCTGTTGTTATATCATCAACACTAATCAAACTCGTACCAACGAATGATTATAATAATCAGAGTGCTAACGTACGAAGTCAATAAATGTAGGTATACCTTGAACATTTAGTGCCTCACACTCCGAGAGTGTTGGGCAGAGGTTTCTATGGTACTATCAACAAACTTAACATTTTTTGGAATCAACAGAATCTAGTGTGATTCAATCGAATTACAATTGAATTCAAAAATCAGTTGTACATCTTTCAGAAGTACAATATTCAACCAGTATTATTGGCATCAAATGCGAAGAAGATCGTCTGATAATATAAATGGGTTGGAACAGACCATTATTGGGAAGCATCCTTCAATATATTAAGTAGCTACACATCAGACGTATTCGATGATTGGGGAATGACAATGAAATGTATAGTTGAATAGTAAAAAATTGAGAGGCTTTCAAATCACAAGTTTAGGGCCAAATTTCTCAATAGTTAATAGGAAAAGTTGCCCTCTAAAGTTGAGAACATAACCTAGGGCAGCTGTAGAACTCAGTGACTGACCGACCTCTTTTCCCATCTAAAGTTATGTTTTCTGGTAACAACATCTGTAGAAAGCTTGAAAGAACTCATATAATACTCGTCTTATTCATTATCATCCATCAACCAGCCATTTAAATAGCAATTTTCATTAGGCAATCTGAAATTATTCGCTTCATTTGTGCAACAGTACATATCGTTTATGACAAGCTTTGTTACTGACTACCAAAAAATGAAAGTTGAAGATATTTCCCAGCGAATTTGGTTCGCTTACTAGTTCATTGAGAAAAAATTAAAGAATGTGAGTGAATAATGAATATTAAATCGTAATAGTGAATCTTAGAAGTGATAATTGAACCAGCTATTGGCTTTTGGTTAGGATCATTGTTCACTATCCTTCGGGTTCGTTCACTGAGAGTACTATGAACCGACTTTCAAATCAAGTCAGCTCAACAGAAATGATAACCTTGATCATTTCTCGAACAACTTCCCAGTAAACAGCACGATTGAAAAGATCAACATGTTTATTTTGCTAATGGATTGGATACTTTAACGTCTGAGTTTTAACAAGAAAAACATTTATCTGCCACAATTTATTGAGAAATAGAATGGAACGGACTCGTGGGTAATCATGACGAAATAGTAACAGATCTGAAAATAGTATTTATGTAGGTTACTTTCTTCCAGTTAGGTTTGGAAATTTCTTATATTCCGAGGAGTAATACATCCAAGCCGAGACGAAAGAAAAAACAAATTGACAAGAATGTAGGAGATCCATGAAAAAAAAAGAATAGCAGGTCAATAGAAAAAATGAGAATGAAATGAGTGGGGGGAAGTGGCACATGAATTCAACATAGAGGTTGCCATCTACAAATTCGCCAGAGAATTCAACTCCAATATGTTGACAACCAGCTTTGTTGCAGAAGTTAAACATGAAAACTATTCTGAACCTCTTCGAAATATCCGTATCTTTATTAAAGTAAACTAGTAGAAATATCATACTGATGAGAACTGAATCCTCCAGAACTGGAACACAGGTAGATTTATCTTTTATGTTGAAGTTATTTCTGTAATCAGACAAATACAATGAGTATTTATAGGAATGTCAGATATAATTTTACTATAGCGCAATATTCTACACTTTTCTCAGAAAGGGCTTTCTTATAACTTCATCAAACTCGCCAAAAATTTACCAGTAGATATCGGAGGAAAAATTGAGGTTACTTTAAAATTTTGGTTTGAAGAAAATCTCTTGGCTAACCCATATGTTCATTCTGCTATTCTATCCGTTGTTTTTCTATATTTTCACTTATTCTATTATGCTTAGTGAAGTTTGGTATTCAACATATGTATAACATATAATACTGTTTTACATTTCGATTGTTGAACTAACCCTAAGTATGGGGATCGTTATGGGGTTGGATGTGAGAGTCGCTTTAGCTAAATCCCGTCTCATCAGCGGTCATCATACTCAATTTACCTGTCACATATTCAAATTTCACTTTTCAAAATGAAGACGATTATTTTTGTCATTATCATTAATTTAATGCTAGTGGTGATATTATCCAGGAAAGAAGTTACATTCTGGAGAAAGAATTAACAATATATACGAAGGAAATTCTTGTTGTGACACTATCTGTAATATATTCTGTATTTATTTGGGTTCCTTGCCAAATCTATAAACTCAGTGGAAAAAACTCCGGTAATAGATGAATGAAATTGTTATCGAAAAACTTCTAGGGATTATGGTCAAGCAAGTACCTGATGAAACTGGGACCAATAACCTCCATTATTTTTTCAAATCGGAATTCAGCCGTTCTTGTTCTTGTACGGATTCGAGCAAGTGAAATAACCGAAAGAGTTTTGGGTCTTATTTCAGTATGATGTACCTAATATCGAGGATATACACCAGTCAACACTACTGGCAAGATCAGCAGGTGAAACACCTGGCGGCGGCACATTTATCTACTTCGAGCAAAAGTTCCTATGAACATATGCTGAGAGTTGTTGATTTCTAAATTTCCAAAGTTATAATAATATATTGAACATAATTTAATAATATAGAACATTGAATAGTGAAGGAATGAAAATTATTTGAATATACCCATAATCTCATGGAGCAATTCTTCGGAATACATATATACAGGGTGGAAAATTCTTTCGAAGTAGTGGACAAAATTAAATCGGTTGTATAGCCTCCGGGGTACATATTGGTATCACTGGATGCAACATCATTGTTTACCAGTATTCTTCATCAGTTGATAATTGATATCAAGAGTGATATCATTCAATTCTGCGTGAATGAAACTGAAGAATTTTCTACTATTGACAAAAATAGCTTCAAAGAGTTGATGCGAGTATTGTTCACAGTCTAGTTATTTCACATATGAAGGGGGTTGTACCGAGCCTAAAACATCTTTCATAAACCAAAAACCGTTTACTTGTATATAATCATCTAAAAGACGGGTAGGTGCGGTCCTGTGCGCGAGGACAATGTGATGAAAAGAATATGTCAGTTTGATAGGAGGATTGTCAAGTAAGAATCTGAAGCTAAAGGCCGAATCGTTGATAGTTATCGGCAATTTCGATTGAAAGAAGTATCTGCGCAGTATCGCAGTGTTTGTCCAACTGGTATAACAATCTTCAAGCTGTTTTGGAAGCTGTTGTCGGAGCCTGAAAGTTCAAATTCGAGGTAGGAGATATCCTTATCCTATTCTTAAAATTTGCCACTCAGAATTTTGTATTCACACCGCGCACTCGGAATTTCATCACGCAAATCCAGTTATTCTCATTGAAGATTTGTTTGAATAGAACTGTTGAAGCGGGGCTGTATTTACAGACATTCGTATTTGAAAGGTACCATTGACAGAATTAGGTAGATTTAATTTTTTGGAATTTGTTATCTTTAGAATAGTAAAAATCTCTTGAACATATTGTTTTCTTTTTCGTACGATCAATCAACCAAAAAGAACCTTGAGATACTGAGGCTAGTTGCAGGATTCATCTATACAAGCACGAGGTACACCGACGGGAGATCCAATGATCCCTATTTTGGCTGCGCTGACAATGAATTGTATTATTGGGAAAGCACTGAAAAAATTATCTTTCAATATTCTGTTCCTATACCCATATATTGACGATACTTTATTGGCTAGCCCAGAGTTAGAAGAACAAAATATAATCGATGTATTCAACAGTATCGACATTAACATTGCGTTCACTATAATTACTGAAGAAAATAATGCAATTCGTTTTCTAGATATTCTGATCATTGGAGAGGGGGGGAAAATTATAACGAACACTCATAAAAAGCCATGTTACACAAAGAGATGTCTCAATATCTGAAAAATAGACTCCAACATCATAAAAATGAATGTTCAGAGACAAATAGGAAAAAATCAAATACCTAAAACTGCGTTGGGCATCGTTATTTCGAGTTGAACCATATAAGTTTGATTTCAATGCATCAAAGATTATTATAGATAAAGAAAAATTTCTGTCGAAAAGAATATTCTTAGGAATGGCCCATATTGCCAATGAAGATAAGAATGATAATTTCAAAACGGATTATAACAACTTGAATAATATTTATAGAAACTTCAAAAGAACAAATCATCCGTTATCTCCAAACATCCACATCAGCTATGTGAGAGAAGGAATAAAAATTCACTGACATTCGAATAATGAAAGTTTCTCCTCGATTCATTCCAATTTGTGTCTATTTTCGTTGTACCGTTCCATGTCTTTCAGTGATTATATTCACCGTTTAAAACCATATTCTTAATTTCAACAAAAAAAATCGTTTTAAAATCTATTGACCACTACTTTCTAAAACAATTGGGTGAGTACACTTACTGGGTGATATTGCACAGGAGTTTGATAATACTTTATGAATGCATACATATATTTTCAATCTAATCCATCATTGTAGCCCGGAGGATGGCGAAAATCAATCGCCGAAACATTGGCAAATAAAATTGTGAACACTGAGTAGTGTATTTCTGTTCCAACAACTCGTGAAAACAACCAACCAACTCAAATATATTTGGAGGGAAGAGTAGAGTGAACGTCAATTAGTTACGATACAATAAAGTGAAGATCAACAGTTTTATGAAGATCTACAGAAGAATAACCTCAATCTATACAGCTAATGAGAATATTCTACCATTACGCACACATACCATTGAATAGAGAGTCATTGCAAACTTTCAGAATGTATACCGAAAACGTTATATCTTAGCGCTATATATCGATGTACGTACGACCCTATGAATTTTGTTAACTATTGCGCATGCGTACATGTCATTGTAAGGCACACCGTATACTCCATATGATGTGCAATAACTCTCTAATGACATCAAATATTAGCATTATGCCGGTGTAGACGAATATTTACAGAAGAATAACCTTACTCAATACAGCTCATGGAAATATACTACCAATACCCACAAATGACAACAAATATTAGTATAATGCCGCTGAAGATTAACCTAAAGAAAATTATCTGGAGACGTCATTCCAGATAGTAGAACCTCGCGAATATAAATGATTACAGAGATGATATTGAAATATTTTCGGTAAGGGTTAAACTATAGTAAGAAAACAAAACTGATAGCAGAATCGGCATAGTTTGGGGTACGTATCGAACTAATTATCATGAAGAGCTCAATAATAATTACTAGAAGGCAGCTTCAAGAAATAAAAGAATATGAAATAATAATTCAATAGAGGGCAATCCGTTACAAAAAACTCCTTTTTTTCTTGAATTCTTATAAATAATTAGTTACCTATTACCTATCAGTTCAGTTTTTATATAAATAATAACAATAAGGAGGAGCAATCGATAATTGCATCTGTAAATCTTACAGGAATCACGGGCAATTTAGAATCAAACAAACAATAACAAAATATGGCTGGGATCACTGAGTAAAACAATATGTTGTTATTCTGTTCTGTTATTAGGTGTTGTTTCGTATCGGAATGTGTCAATTACCTTCCAGGTAGACGGAATCCCATGCTATTTTGAATTGATCAACTTGAAAAAACCCAACATGATTATTCTTTCTGTAAATTCTCATTATCATGCAGATTCGATTTTGCTAGGTAGTGACTCTTTCATTGGCTTTCCTTTTCCTTTCAGCAAGGTATATCGTTCGCAGTTGAAACCTGGTATTTTTTGATTTGTTAATTATTTGTTGTCATAGTTGGAGTTGAGTGTAATTTTTGAATACAATTGATGAAAGTGAGAAGGGATAAATGACAGTGTAGATTCGTTGGATAACCTCCAACGACCGTAAAAATGATCAACAATAACATATCAACTATAGTTCTCTATCAGTATGTTCATCACTATGATTGATCTTATTTTCTGGATCATTACACTTTGTCAGTTACGAAAATGACGATTTTTTCCAAGACAAATCAGAAGGGAGCATAACTCGTTTTTCTGACCATTCTTAGTATATATTAAGATGAGGCTAATTACGT
The DNA here is from genome assembly GCA_032362365.1 of Zygogramma bicolorata. Lineage (NCBI taxonomy): Eukaryota > Metazoa > Arthropoda > Insecta > Coleoptera > Chrysomelidae > Zygogramma > Zygogramma bicolorata. The sequence continues at coordinate 315,068 of JAVJAQ010002690.1, read as the reverse complement.
GCCTCGTTACGTGCACTCGCAAATTACAGCACTCGCCTAAAGCCTCGTGCTCACAATTTTTCGCTCGTGCGTAAGAGGCTACTTATCCTCCTCGTAACGTACTGTACTTTTTTTACTCTCACCATCTCGTGCGGTAATTTCTGGTGGTGTAGCACAAATTGCCTCGTTATAACTCATTATCAATGAACGACGAGACACTGAATGACATCAAGTAGGTAAAACAATCGATTCATGGCTATAACTAGATACAGTACCAATCCACAAACTGTTGAACATTAAATTTTTCAAAAATATTATTTCAATATCAATTCTACAAAGAATTTGAAGCAAAAAATCGATGAATATGGTTTTTGGGAAATTGCATGTAGTCATGAGATCAAATTCATCAGGTTTATTGTTATATAACCCAGCATTGTTATTTTTTTTTCGGAAGCAGCCGATTTAAACACGTTTATTGTAAATGAGCCATTACCTAACAGTTGTCAAATACGTTAAGAACGGTTTAAAATAGTGGGAATAGAAAAAATAATGCACTGATCAAATTGGTACTGATTGAAACATTAATCATCATGACGAATTCTGCACTATCGAAAATTCTATGCACCTGATAGTTTCGTGAGATCGAATAAATACCATAATCATACCTTATTGCGCAAGAATTTATGTAACAAAATACGTCGAAGGTTGTCACGTCAATTCAAAACTAAACGGAGAATATTGAATAGAAACACTGGAAAGCGCCCACCGACATATATAGAAAAAAAATCTGAAAATGATTTTGGCAGTAATTTTTCATTTCGAAATATGCTATGTTGATCTGGTTTCGTGATATGAATCAACTTAACATTAATGACTGTGTGGACGTCATTATTTTGTGGTGGATCGATATTTGTTCCGTAGTTCTCTGGGTATTGTAACCTACCACAATCTGAAAAAATAAGAATTAATATTTGAATCTATACAAGTATAGAAGGACAGATTATCAATCTACCCCGAAAAGTTGCTGCGTCTATTGAAAAACTGTTCTTTCTGAATAGAACAAGTCCAATTAATCAGCAACTTCTCGTATAACTCAAATTTGGCCTATCAAAAAAATCAGAAGAACTAATATACAGGGTGTAACTGAATAAGTGTAAAACATTTAAGGAGGTGATTCCTCATCGAAAAAAAGATAGGATCTTTCATATAAAAAAACTTCATTGGAGCATCCCTTGTTGAAATACAGCCCCTTAAAGGGGGTACATCAAATTTGTATAACAATTTTTTTCACAAGCACTGGAAAAGTTACAATATTGATATTGACATGACAGCGTCATTTAATTGTCACTATCGCTAATAGCGACCTACTAGATAGATTAGTTTCGTATTTTCGCATTTATGAAGATGTATCTGTGTAGTAGTTCGTAAAATAATTTTCTGCTGCAAGCTGGTTTATTTTGGGCAAAAAACCCAAGAGACATTTGTTGTTCAAAATGAAACAGGCTATCGGAAACACATTTTCAAATTGTAAACAAATAATGAGACAAAAAGTTACATTGGAAATAAATTTTAAGGGTTGCGTTTTCCACCCCTTACAACCATGGGGTAAACCAAATAAATTACTGGCTAAGTGTCTTTTCGGTAGTACAAAACATCAAGTTAATTTCAATATTGTAACTTTTTCAGTGCTCGTGAAAAAAATAGTTATACAAATTTTATGTACCCCCTTTCAGGGGCTGTATCTTAAAAAGGGATGCTCCAATGAAGTTTCTTTATAGGAAAGATCCTATCTTTTTTTCGATGAGAAATCACCTCCTTGAATGTTTTACACTTATTCATTTACACCCTGTATATATGAAAATACTTATCGTTAACGTTTCGGAAACTAAATCCGCCTCGGTTTTCAAAACTGATACGCAAATTCCTGTACAAATCCCAATATGATCTTGTAGGCAATCTTGCTAATTGACATTTGTCAAACCACCACACAAGTGTCAAAAAAGGTATAGTTAAATGCCTTTATGATAGAACAAACATTGTATGTAACTCACAAAAAAAATCAATGATGAGATATACTTCAAAAAATCAGTCATTGAAAAATAATGGATATCCAGAAAATTTCATAGAAAAAACCTTTGACAGAAATTGAGAATCCGAATACAGTCCACAATAGACATACAACCTACACAAAATATACAACCTGTATAAAACATTATACCTTATGTCCCTCGTTTGTCTGAAAAGATAAAACGGATCGGCAACAGGTATAATGTTAGAACAACATTCAAAACAACAAATTCTTTGAGGTCAATACTGACACATACCAAACCAAATAACAACGGAAAACAAAAAAATTGTATTCATCAAATTCCTTGTTCGTGCGGTCAAAAATATATCGGTGAAACGTCTCGACCATTGGAAGTGTGGAAGAGTGAACACAAGATATCAGGAACAGACAGATAGGTGGTTCTAAATTATCAGAACACATTCTCACTGCCGATGGAGATCACATAGTAGAATGGAATGACACTAAAATCATGACGAAAGAGAGCAATGGCAGGAAACGAAAATTAAAGGAATCTGCTTTCATCATGCTGTCTGGTGAAGAAAGCATATCTGAGTTCGCTTGATATGGATCGCGGATGGCTACCTCTCATGAGGGATAAAACTATCAAATTGAATATATTTGACAAATGTCAATTACCAAGATTGCCTACAAGATATATTGGGATTTGTACAGGAATTTGCGTATCAGTTTTGAAAACGGAAGCGGATTTAGTTTCCGAAATGTTAACGATAAGTATTTTTATATGGTGAAGTTCAAAAAGACATTGAAAAAATATTGTAGTGAAATTGTGAGTAATTTGTAATCAGGGGAATTTGGGACATCCCTAACAAAAATTCCTCTAATTACAAATTACTCACAATTTCACTACAATATTTTTTCAATGTCTTTTTGAACTTCACCATGTGAATTTACTATTTTTTTTCATCTCCATAATTCAATGTAATTTCAGCTGATGATGAACCTATCTAGGTTCGAAACATGTACTGAATTACCGTACTGACATCTTTCAAATATTAAATTGTGGAGACGACTTTGAGTTTTTCTGAATCGTAAATCTACTACACTCCACTTTGAGATACAATGGACTTTTACCACAGGTTATATATAGTTACTCCTGACATCTGAATAATAAATAAAGATAGATCGGCTTTCTTTGAGATGAGACATGCCTGGGTTTTCCCAGCATTGAATTTCATCAATTTGATGTTACTCCATTCTATTATTTTCGCCAAGTCATATTTAATACTATTGACAATAGTGCCTCTCTGAATTTTTGTATCTCGTGCTGGTATAGGGACTCTGGAAGCTGTTTCAGATAGACTCCTTTCTTTTCGTGTATAAATCGAACGTCCAAAAAAATAATCATTTTCCTAAATATGCCTTTTCAACTTGTGACCAATATTATTTACAAGAAATTTCAAAAAGTTGTATTTTCCATCACTGAACTGAAAGATCAAATATTTCAAAAAAATCAATAAAACAAAAAGTAGTTACCATTGGAAATAACTGATTGAACCTGATATTGACGGTGCTCGACTGACTGAAGTTCGATTTCAGACATATAGATGGCGTAACTAAAATGAACTTTGCTAGCCCTATCCGAAATTCAATTCAATTTTCATATAGGCTAGTGCCAGTGTATTGAATAACAGTAAATTTCATATCTATAAATGATTACAAATAGTCTTGTACACTACCCCCTTTTCCTGAAAAATTGTTATAAATTCGCCTTTGGTCCAACTGAGCAAATCAACTTTTCTTCCATTACCTGATGGTGTTTTTTGATTCGAATATCACACAAATGTCTTAGCTCACCGTTTTGTTCAACGTTCATTCCATTCAAAATAATGTAAATATATTTTCAGAAACAATGCATACTCAATTCAAAACAATTGCAAACCAGACATTAATATTATTGATTACTTACGACATCGGTAACGTGTTACATAGCCTGACCTTGTGATATCACATGACAAACCTGATAGGTATTCAGTTATGATGGGAAAAGATAATATTTGCGGTTTGGTTAACACAGTTCATGTGCATATTAGTTCATTAGTTGAGCGCTTTACTCTGGACTCTCGATTATCTGTGAGACACACCTTTTCAAGTTTTCTGGTGGTTGTCCGCACTGAAAACGATTTAAGATGACTAGATCGATGGTAAATTGTATACATTGCGATGAAATATATTTTTCGCAAATCACTAGGAAATTTTGACATTCTAGACAAAATTTCTTGAAAAAAGAGTCAAGATTTCCCTACTTGTAAGCAAATGATATTTCCTCACAATTGGTGTTCTACATAAATGATTGAAAACAGTTTCCATAGTTACCCAAGTTATTTTATTACGAATTTCAAAGCACCATTTATTTGTGACAATTTAACTCATATATAAAACATCCCATAAGCCGCCGTGATTTTGTCATTATGACAGCGAAAAAACTTTGCCCTAAGTTTTTCAGCGAGAAAACGGAACCTAACTCTTGAAAGCGTGGCAACCAGAAATTGTAAACAAATTTTTGACGGCGTTTTTGTTAATTTTTTACTTACGTTTTCGAAAGAGAATATGTGATCTGTGAAAATGAAATAGAGGAATTGTGTTTTCAAAGATTGCACATTTCCGTTGAATTGAATAAACTGAAATGTATTCATCAAATTGTAGTACCGAATTACACTCAAGCTTTTTTTCGTCGAAGAAAACTTGACATTTATGATTCGAATTTAGTTGCCTTTCGGCAAATTAACTCAAAAAACTGCCAGAAAAAATTACTCGTCCTACGGACTCGTTATTTTTTCAGGGGTAGTTTTTTTCGTTGAGTTTCCAGGCAACTAAGATACCTAGGAAACACGGTGTATCTAGTGATTCGATATTGTTTAGAATTTCTTGGCGAAAAACAATCGACGATTACGGAAGCTTTCTAATTTTTGCATAGGGGGCGTTATATGAGCATTTTCAAAACTCTGTTAAATGTCGGTTTTGTCAGATTGACGTAACTTTGAGGTTTATTGTTGTCAATGAAAATTATTTTTTCGCATTCAACAGTGTTTAAAAGTCTATATAAGTGGAATAAGTTTTGTAGTTATTACAAGTACTTTTTCACGATGTGTAGAAGATTTTTTATTTTGTGTGGACAGTCAAAATCTAGGGATCCAGATATTCGTCTTTATTCAGTACCCAAGGTAAATACAAAACAAATCTCAAAAAAAAATAACACGAATTTAGCGTCGTAGCTAATTTCACTCGTTTCAGCTCAAACGAAAGTCTCATTTCGAGGAGGAAACATCTATAGCTCTTATCAATGAGAGATTGAAAACAATGTATTGTTCAAATGAACAAAAAAAAAGATCAATTCCAAGAGAGTCTATCACTTTCAATACACTAACATGTTTCTTTAACAGAAGTTTACTTCGACAAAAAAAAGTTCTCGTGTAATTATAAGTGAATAAAATTATTCGCGACTTTTTGAAAATTTACTAATATCTGTCGGATTTCAAACGATTCGTTGAAAAATAGTGTGTTCACCTCTTAGAAAAAGCAGCATTCCTGGACTCTGTGTTGCTAAGACTCGGCTTGTGCCTCGACTTGGCAATCTTCACATTCGTCTAGGAATGTTAGGTTTTCCTACCTGGTAAACAACTTACTATTGAGGTGTGTGGAAAATTAGTCTTTTCTGGAAATCTGGATCCTATTCGTGAATTGAAATAATATATTTCGCGACTCGTAATGATTTAGTTATATGATCAAGAACGTTCACATTACTGGACTTACATCATACTGGCAGTCGATCTTCATGACGATTATTTTTGTATTCTGATTCAGCATGTCTGAAACCTTCCATATATACAATTCCATAAAAAGATTTTGTAGAATTACGGATAAAGCGTTATCTCAATACTAATAACCTCCGAACATCATTTTTCGAAAAAGTTCAGTTCATAATTCGGTTCTCGAATGGTCTGTTTTGACTACGGGTGAGGAAACTCCATTTGGATATTATTAAATAATGCATAAAAACAATACTTGTGCCACTGACAATTTGAAAATGTTTACAAAGTGCCGTCGAAAGGGACATTTCACGAGAATGAGTATAAATCTTCCGTGTACAATTTTTTTTAGTCTAAATTATAGTGGCAGGGGTGATGAGCATTCCTTTACTTTTCAGTGCAGAATCAGGAAGATAATCCTCTTCGAATTGGCAATGAAAATAAGCTATGCATTACTATGAAGATAAAATGTATAACTATTGTCACTTATAGAATCACAAGAGCTTGAATTGTTTCCAGGAATAATTGAGATTTGCGTGGTATTCACACTATAATTTGGAAAAAATTATGTTAATCCAACCTGACATTTCAAATTGATTTCTCTGATTGTGAAGTTGGTCAGGGTATTGCTGTTTTTGACATATGATTTGTCATATGGGTATACCCACCATATTTCTTCATATCAAAAAAAATACCAACTCAAGTGAATCAAATGCTAAAATTCAGATGGGTAGTAGACCAGTCAATGGCCCTTTGGTAATTTCGATTAACTGACGGTGGTAGAAATATATTTTTACGAGTAGCATGGGTCAATTGCGGAACTAGCCAAACGTTACAACCATACTCAATCCCTTGAGAGATGGGATGAAACCAAAGGATGCAGTTTTGCCAGGATCACCCTGGGCAACCCTGGGAAGCTGGATCCGAATAAATATTTGGCGATGACCAGGAAGAACCTACGTTTAACAGTGAGATTTCTGACTGGACACTGTCAACTAAGGAAACACCTCCATATTATGGGGTTAGTGGACACACCTCTATGCAGGATGTGTGAACAGGAAGATGAAACTGTCAGGCATGTCTTATGTGAATGTCTGGAGCTATCGTCGATAAGAGAGTGTGTGTTCGGTGAGTCTACACCTGCCGATATTGAGGAGATGTCCCCTGGTGACCTGTCCTCCTTCCTGGATAAGGCAGGTTGGACAATGTCCTAGGAGGGCGACTCCTTAGGAGGATGTACAATGGGCCATATTGTGGCCCAAGTGCTGTGGGTCTATACTCACCCTCCCTACTCTACAGATACAGATACAGAGAAGTAGGATGGGTACTACTTCAGTCTATCGCCCTTTCATAATTTTAGGTCACTAAAGTTGGTAGAAATATATTTTGAATTATTCACAGGTACATCTACATTATTTAAGAGTTGTAGATCATATGTTTATTTTTTGAACCGCAAAAAATTTCCACTTGAATATCGTGGCGCCTCGAAAAAATTTCCGGATATTTTATTAGTTTGCGATTTTGAGTAGTTACCAACTCAAAATCGAGGCATCTTATTGGTTGAAAAGTAGAGGTGTGAAATTTTCAGAGAAAAGTCTCTGCCATGTTGAGGAATCGAACCCACGACCTTCGGATCGTGAATCGGACGCAGGACCATAGCGCCTCTAGCCATGCATAACTATAATTTAGAAGTTTGCAAAACTAATAATAAAACTGATATCATCTAAATTATTCCACTGTAGTGCTTTGCTATTCTTCCGCCTGGATTTTCCAATTAATCTTTCTTGACTTAATGGTTAAGACGGGATTCTGAAGTTCAGCAGGAATTTTATCCGCCGAATTTTTCTGTCGATATATTGACAAAAGGATTAAAAAATTCAGATAACCGAATACATTGGGATTATTCTGAGATTATATGGGGATTGATAATCTCAACGCATTCATCAAGATTACTGCAGCTATTGTTTAATCCCCATATACATTCACGATTAAGTTTTTTACTGTCATTTGGCTAAAGTAGCTGAATTTCATTTAATTGGAAGATGATTGTGGGATAAGCCGAAATTATAAAAGTATAATTGGAGTCATTGAATATATCGTTTTTATAACAGATGAAATGGTTTTGTTTCTTCGATGTTCGGTTCATTATTGTCATTTATTGTTAGCTAATAGATTTCTCGTGAAACGTGTGTCCCATAACTTGATATTTTTTTATACTCACACCCTTGTCAAACATTCTCACTCGTGCGCCTAGAAGAAGATTTTTATTATGGTAAGGTTTAAAAACCCACGACATTTTTAACATTTACAAAAAAACGAACCCAAAAGAGAATATTTGTTAAAGAGTTCTGAAACGGAAGCAGATTTTTTTTCCGAAATGTCAACGATAAGTATTCTGATAAATATTAGTTTTTGTATTTGGACATATATGAGGAGAAGATGATAAAGACGCAGCAACTTATCGGGGTAGATTAAAAATCTGCCCTTCTACACTAGTATAATTTATTGCAATATCTCATCTTATTTTTTTATATTGGGAATTCATTTCCCGTAGAAGTTGGTCCTCCATCTAAATTCATCTAAGGCCCGAATTCACTAAAAACGAAAACTGAGTTCAAATTCCAAGTGAACCTCAAGAAAATGAATGTTACAGAAAATGCATGCAAATTCTGTCTGATTCATCTTATGAGCGCCACTCGGAATTCAAACTAAGTTTTTTTTTCTGGGGAACGTGGGCCTTGGTATATACGAGGCGGAAACACAGGGAGATATACAATTTTTTAAAATTTATTTTATTCGTTAATTATTGATCTTCAGAAGAATTTCGTTAATATATGCTCAATTCCACAAAAACTGTATATATGGCGGAAGGAAAACATTATACCAGATATATATTTTCCATTACGAAAATGATGTTTGGGAAAATATTCTCTCTTTCCTCACTGGATCCGCCGTGGATATAATTTTTTCCGTTTCTTTCCTTACTATTTCATGCGAAATAAGAAATTAATAACTATTCAAGTGGTGGTGGATCTAATTTCACTTATCAAAACTATTCAACTAATCTGATATCTGTTATAAATATTTGCGGTTCGAAATGAAATTATAATGCATAGCAAAAATGACAAAATTTGCAAATTGATCCTTTTTGATAAATTCAAATCAATTGTGTGAAAGAATTGAAGAAATATTGAGAATGGAACGGTTGGGATTGAACCGGTGAGTGAAAAAACAAAAATATAGGGAAAGAAAACTGTAATGACACGAGAGCATGAAAAAAAGATCAAACTACAAAAAATGAAGTTACTAATAGAAATAAAAAAATTCTTTCAAAAGAAGTTTCATCTGAAAGTGAAATTACTTACAATGCTTATTTCCTTTCATTTTTTTTCGATTTATTTTTTCATTATTTTATTTTGAATTTGGAAGCTGGATACACTTATTCGTAGAGAATGAATTGCAGACTTTGGTATAGAAGTGTAAAATGTCATTTTGACAAAGCCACATGGCCTAAATCTCCAGCATGAATTTCGTTGGTTATTAGACTGATTAGTTCAATACAAATTAAATTTCGCAAAGATACTATGTTCTCATATATCGATACTTCCTGTCGCTTGACAAGTGAGCTCTGATGATGACGAAAGTCGAAAGCGCTTTGCAATGAAAATTCACAATTATACACTCCTTTACAGAAGTCTTCGAATAATTTGTCATTTCATTCCATAAGCCAATACAAATAATGGATGGAACTTACCTCAAAAATTTAATTGATTTTATAATATGTAGAACTATGCGATTCCAAGCAGCGTCCGATGTGCATATATATGGCATATCTACATGGTAAGATTTGCTGTATAAATTCTCAGGGTAGAGTGTATTTTATATCGGAAGATTTGATTAGATGATTTGAATCCATAATTATGCGATGCAAGGGCAATGACCCTTTGAGAGATCAAATACAAAATTTGTCACATAGTTTAGTTGTTCATTTAAAATCTTCTCATTGAGTTTTTGATTTTACCATTAGATAGGTACCACGTAAACTCTTTCCAAAATGGTCAATCGAACAAAATTTAACAAGGGAACTGTATTGGAATGTGCTGGCAATTACTGTTGATCCTCTAATCACCGAAATCGTCGAAAAGATTCCTAATGAATTCGATATGGATATCATCATTCCAACAGGATGGAGCACCACCACATTACTCTAGACCAGTAAGAAACTATTTTGATAATACTTTCAATGGTCGTTGGATTGGCCATTGAGGTCCTACGGAATGGCCAGCCCGCTTGCCAGATTTGACATCTTCAGACTTTTTTGAATGGGCTGTGTGAAGCGAAAGGAAAAATAAACCTGCTTCAATATTGAATATACGGCAGAGAGTAATAAATATTTGTAGAAATATCGACGTTGCACTATTCGAAAATGTTCGATGTGAAATGTCGGATAGGTTGTTCTTGTGTTATGACGTTCAAGACAACCATATCGAGCAACTTCTGAACTGAACTCAACCTATTTCCTCAAAGTATGAAGTTGAACGTCGATGTGTTCAGGCAATTATTAAATGTTCCATCATTTTGTGTTAGATGAAGATATCGCCTTCATATTCTAGGGTTGTAAAGTATTCGTCAGGAGATTCAAAATGATGTATCACAAGACCCCCCTTTCCAGATGGCGCTCAGTCGCCATCTTGAAATTTTCATCTATCAATTCAACTCCACAATATAGTATTTATGCACCAATTTCATTACTCTAGTTTCAATTTTTTGAGTTAACGCGTTCAAAAAATGAAAGGGGGACATTAAAGAAAAGCATTGTATTTTTAAATGCCGTTTACGTTGGGAAAGAGATCGAAAATTGTTCCTTAGGTGAACAATTCAGTTCAGGGCTCTGCAATGAAATAATTCAATTAGGAAACCATATACATGCCGATACATACTCCAAATTAACCTAATTTTCATTCATACATTGACCACATAGTTTGAAACAAAAATACAAAAAATATAAACAAACAGAAATTGACGAACATTAGTTTATCCATGTTGAAAAGGCTGAAAATATATACATAACAGACTACATTGGTAGGTTATTCTCAAACAAATAATATACAGTTGACTGCAAGATTTTCACATATTGGGGTTTACTAAACCGCGACACGTGTTTCGCTAAACAATAGCTTCCTCAAACAGGAACTTCAAAGTATATTATTCGTTTAATATGGATGTTCATCAAGTAACAGCCACTTCCATTCAGTTTTATGTTTTTTTGTTTTTTTTTATCGTACCTATTTTGTCTGTTATTTACATATTGTTAATCTTTTTAACATAGATATACTGATGTTCGGCAAATCCCATTTGTTCAATATTTCTTCAATTCTTTTAAAATATGAGGTAAGTATATGAATGAATTATGTATGTATTATGGCATGTATATTCAGGTCTATTATGGTGTACATTGAATATTTATCAATGTTGACAATTGGTTATCGTCAACTGTTATGAGGGAATATCATGGCAAACTATCGAGGTTCCTCATAATTTGAAGACATTGATTTCAAGATATGATTAGATATTCTATTCTTGGAAAAGTTGTAGCAAATATCGTCTACTTAAAATTTTTTTTGTGCATAAAAATTGCACTTGTATATTCTTGAAGAATTTTCAATAATCTAGCAATATTCAAGAATCGATAGGACACCAGAATAGACCTGATTGTTTTCTCAATTGATTATGTCAATGTGGATCCATGATGATTGATTCAGTAAAGTCTGAAACGTTGGCAAAAACTAAATTGTTCATCTATGAAGCAATTTAACTTTCGGAAATTTTTCCCATAACTGATAACGAATGTAACTCACCAGCGTATTTTGGTATCCCAGTCCATATTTTTCATTGGCCCTTTCGTCCACAGTGTCAATCTTGTCCATTTCGCTTAATATATGCAGGAAACCCCACTTTATTGAGTGTTTTGTTTTTTCTAGACGTTCACAAGCAGAACATTGATGTAGAGCGTCATCGTTCCCCTCTGTAACGAAAAAATCAAGATACATGGTGTTTGTGAAATAACAATTCTTCTAGGAACAATGTAGTGGTGACTTTGTTTCAATTGTTGTCTGGCAGTGGACTGAATATTATTATCAGGATTTCAGTTGGTAGTATTATAAAAACTTGTGTAAACTTTTTGTGCACTTGAGTGAAATCCATCGTGTTAATATTTGAGTCTATGAAGAATAAACCAACGTTGTACGAAGTTTTCTTAGAATATTGCACATTGCCTCAAACGGATTAAGAGATAAAAAAAGTGATTTAGTGTTGCAAGCGTCTTGTCTCTTGTATTTTCAATTCAAGTTCTTTCGCACAAACTGCCTAGTTCGTGAAATAAGGAATTGTTTCTTGAGTTTTCGAAGGTCTGTTTTCTAACTCATATTTCCACGATGCAATTTGTCGCTGCAATTTGTCGCTGCGAGAAATGTCATCTATCTCTCAGTTTGCGTTGCCAATATTGAAAAATAGCACTGAATGTTACCAAGATGAACGCCTACGTTATCACTGGAAGGTATACGATTTTATTCATCTGTAGGTACTACTATCGTATAAAGAGGTGAAGTTTCAAACTTCGCTAACGGTTAACGTTGTCAACGAGCAACAGCTAGTTTCCAATGATAGTAATACCTAAATTCACTTCATTACTTGATTCCACCAGTTTCGAAAAATAATTGAATTATTCGAAATTACTATTCTTCACAATGGTGCCACCACATATTTGTAGTTTGCGGCAACAAATTCACCTCAGTCGCTGCAACTTATCGGACCAAAAAAGATCCATGCAACTCGAAAAACTTACATGAATACATGCAATTTACTGGAGTTGCAGCAACAAGTTGCATCGTGGAAATAGGGTGTACGTTTCAGTATGACATATGGTATGTTGAACCAGTTTCGAAAAAAAAAATAAGGTGGATGATTTAAGGCAAAAAGTACCTATAGACAAATTCTGGATGATTTTTCAAAAATTTGGTGTCCAAAATTCGATTCATCCTAGCTAGTTTTTCCACAGATACGATAACTTTATATTCAGCTTTCTCACTGCTCTTCTGGAATATTGGCGGATAAAAAGTTTTGGTGCTCCACTTTTCGAACAAAACAAAAACGATTCTCACTAACAACAGGTTTATAAAACCGCAACACATGTTTCGCTACATAATAACTCTCTCAAGCAGTATAAATTCAAAACTGTAGTATTGTTGTTTTGGATAGAAAGCTGGTATTGTGTGGTTTTTCAATTGATGAAAGGCGGCAAGAATATTTGAAATGATGTATCTTGATAATATTCGAATGGGGTAGAAATATAATGTCAAGTTTTCAGTTGATGATTTCGATAACAAAATTAAATCAAGAAGATTACAGTTCGGTATCAAGTACAAACACTTACTTTCAGTAGTGTGGAACGAGTTCATGATGATTTGTGTAGCAGACAACAAGTTGGATAAAAGGAGTTATTAATATTCATATTTATGATTGTCAAAATTGTTCCAAAATTGTTGTTCTAAAATTGTTCGTTTCCGTTAACCAGCTGACGAACGTCAACCCTCAGAAGTCGAAACTTGTGCGAGCAATGGATCAACGAGGCCTTACCTTTTAACGTGCGATTACCCAGCACGGTGGCCCGGCGAGGATTCGAACCCCGGCCTTCCGCTTGATAGGCAGATATGCTAACCACTACACTACCGAGACCACCGGAACAGCAATATGTAGAATATGGAATAGGAGGCTGAATACACATAAAACTGCGTACATGAAAATACAGATAATAACAAAATTGACTCATTGCTCTTGATCACGTCTGATAATTCTCGAACGGCATTGCTGAAGGCATTTCTTTCTGGTGCATTGAATATCGAAAGCAAATATACTCAGTCAGTTATTTTTTATAGAAAAAGTAGTATTGCAAATGATTCACATCAGCATTAATATCAAGTACATTTTTGCCTGAGGTATTTCAGAAAAAAAAATACAAATTGAAATGTGAAATTGATTGGAGTCATTACCGCGTAAATTGATATCAGCGTGGAAAAGTTAAAGTTTTGTTAGTGAATAATTTTGAACAAAATTGAATTTGGTTGAGACAAGGTTAGGTTGAGTTGGGTGAGATAAAATGAGTAATGCATAAAACATACTGCGTCGTAAGCAAGATTGCATGGTAGAAAAATTGTTGAGAATTTTTTCGCTATGATGGAAACCTGGGAACCTAGAGTTTACAGAATTATCATAAGGTGCGCTAGAAATGCATATGATTACCATGAGATTGGCAATGGATAAAAGGTGATATTGAAACTTCTGGTCTAAGAGTTTAAACTTCATGTAAAGATCAATTCGCTAACAGAGCATCTTTAGGAAAAGAAGACTGACACTAAATCCAAAGGCTAGGGTTAGCTATACATATACTTCACAATCTGAGGTAGTGCAAAAACTTTATGCAAATTTGTTGGTTTGATATGGACTTGGTTTGTTAACTACTAATTATTCTGATAAATTTCTCAACAATGAACTAAAAAGCGGGCTGAAAGCGATAGGCCCTTTGTCACCATTCACCCCGTTTTTAAATTTTGCTATTCCTAGACTGTCGAATGCATCGAGTAGTCTTGTGCCATGCACATTCTCAATCAGTTCCAGATTGTTCTCACTGGACTTGTCTACCATTCCGGATCTCATGTTTGCATGATGCTCTTTGAAACGGGTTTTTAAATCTCGTATTTATTATGGCAGTGTTAACAATTGATTTCGAGAATTCCTGACTTCTCTGTATTTGTTTTATTTATCTCTTGTATTACTAGGAAGCTGTTGTGATTTATAGAAAGTTTTATATGAGACTTTCATATATACTTTGAAAAATATTTTTTCAAGTACTCTAGTGACCAGCTGAAGCTCAAATGGGATTACTAAGAACTTTTTACAAGCTGAACTATTCGAAAATTCGAGGATTTACGAAGTGTTCGCCAAATTTTTAATTTATTTACGGTAATCGATCTCTCCAAAAATTAATGGACATGAGGTCCGAATGGAAGGGGAAAATGAGCAGAATTTATAAACAAATTATTACAAGGGCCCAGTTCAGAAATCATTGTCGATCATTTTTCAACAACTTTCAACAATTCTTATTATTTATATTACTCTTCTCTAAATCCATCAGAATATGGTATGGCCCAAGCTATCGGTTACTCAGACGTAGATTGGTCATGTCAAAAAAAAGTTGATATTGAGTTCATCTTCCTAATCAATTACCCTTGCAAGTGAGGAACCTAAGTTACGGTGAAACAAAGGTGACTTTTTAGATAAGTGTTCATCTCAACTATTGTGATGTGTGCTTGCATCTTCTATGAATTTGAGCATTATTCTAGATTATGTCACTCATCTCATTCAGGTAATTTTTAACCATGTAATTGTTTCGATTGGCGAAATAGTGAACATCACATTTCATATTGAATCTTATTTATCAGTATCAAAAATGTAGGTCAAATTTGATTCTACGTTCATGGATTTATATCTCATAATTCATATCGGAGAACATATTTTCATTGATTGATTGATTGCTTGATGATTTTTGGACTTATTATTCTCATGAAATTGTCAAGCCCTAATATTGGGATTTCAGGAGTAGCTATAGGTACGCCCTTTGGAAAATGTTTTGATCATTGTCAAAGGGAAGAAAAATAGTTGAAATCTTGGCGAAATGATTGACACAGTAAAAGTTTTCAAGAATATGAATAAAATTATATTTGAACTGTTTACTACACATTACAGAAACGAGTATAGATAAGCAGGGGCATTGTTGTACAAACCAAAAACTGTTGCGCCATATTAATGTAGCGGTGTTGACCCCAACTATGTTATAAAATTGAATGTATCACAGAATAAAAATGCATATATCTGTATTATCGACAAGTGAAGGCAGATTTTTCATACTTGGATCGATCGATAGAGACCAACAAACAAAAAAATCTATCTTGATAGCTTACTCACAACACTTCTTATATGAGAAGCAGTTTCCTTCGATAAATAGGGCGTCACGTACTAATCCAATCAAATTAACTGTTCAAGAGCCCAAAATGACGATTTTCACCTACCCGAAAAGTAGCTGTGGATTCCGGCAGACACTTGTGTCCTTATTATCCCCTAGAGTTTGCGCCAGATTATGTCAGTGCGTTTAGCAACAACAATTATCGGTTGAATGCCAGAATTCATTATTTTTTTTTTGTGTTTTGCTTATATAATGAAAACCATTGGTCGGATCGAAAAAAAGTTGAATTGAAAGTTGTAGATATCTTAAAAATCTATTGATTAGCGTTGGCCCGATGTCGATATTCTAATTTGTTGCTTAACTATTGCTTAACTATTACTCTATTAAAAAATGTTGAAATGCATTTGGGGTTGCAACTATGAATTTGGGAAGCTTTTAACAAGTAGAAACCAAAGTTTCGATTTGGTTGAAAAACCATTGATAGGTTAGCAACAATCTAATTTGTTACTAAAAAAAGTGTCCCACTAGATTGTTATTTCTTGCCCTACTGATAATCGTAGAGCAATGTACGGACGGTGTTATCTCGGCTCGTAATCATCTTGGAACAAAAGTCAGGTTGGCAAAATTCGTAGAAAAATCGTAGCTTTCCAATGCATTTTGTGGCATTTTGATACGACCATTTTTTCCTCATTGTTTTGGAGTTTGAATAACGTTGTTTTTTTGACGCCATTTTTGAAGGTATCACATTGCAAAAATCGATTTTCCAAAAATTATAGTTTGTAGTTCGACTCTTTAGCTATCCAAAACCGTTTCGTTCATTACTCTACGATTATCCGTAGGGCAAGAAATAATAATCCAGTGGGACACTTTTTTTAGTAACAAATTAGATTGTTGCTCACCTATCAATTGTTTTTCAACCAAATTGAAACTGTGGTTTCTTCTTGTTGAAAGCTTCCCAAATTCATAGTTGCAACCCTCAAATGCATTTCAACATTTTTCAATAGAGTAATGGAAAAAACGCCTTTTTTTAAATTCCGAGCGCAATAGTTAAGCAACAAATTAGAATATTGACATCGGGCCAACGCTTATCAATAGTTTTTTCAATTATCTACAACTTTCAATCGAACTTTCATTCGATTTGACCAATAGTTCTCATTATATAAGCAAAAAACAAAAAAAATAATGATTTCCGGCATTCAACCGCTAATTGTTGCTAAATGCACTGACAGAATCAGGCGCAAACTTTAGGGGATAATAAGGACACCTGTGTCTGCCGGAATCCACAGCTACTTTTCAGGTAGGCAAAAATTTTACGAAAAAAGTTTATTTGATTGGACTATACCCTAAGACGATTTGAAGAAAAATTCAAGTAAGCCAATACTTAACTCATAATTACCTTAACTTATCAATTCAGAAAAATTGATCACAAGGATTATTAAGGGCATTTAGACAAGTTCTTAACTTAGAAATTTTCATGTATATTGCTCTTAAGTACCAGTTTGTCAATACAAGGATGAATAGGTTATGTGTCAGATAGATGAAAAAAATGAGAGGGTATGAGAGAAATGTTTGACAGTGATAAGGATGAAAACTGTTAGTTATGTTTAACTGTTATATATCTTGCATTGAAAAATCGGTCCTAAGAAGAGTTAAATTGGCTTGTTTGAATCCGCCTCTACATTATATGATGCAGTTAAAACTCGTATGCATTTCAGATATACGTCAAAGTTGATTGAAACCATCATAGAAGTCAGCGATTCGGTGGTTGTTGATCTTAGGCTCCCAAATTTTGCGCGGGAAAATGTTTTCTAAACACAACTCAAGACAAGCATTCAACATTTATTAGGTATAGTTGTCAAAGTGGGGCAAATTAGTTCACTTTCAACCTGAATGGCGCTGAGATCTCAATTCGAAATCACAATTTGTTATTATTCCCAACGTTCTCCAAGGTGAAAAAATTAGCGACCACATCTTTCTGAATGACTCACATGCCAAATGTTTAGGTTTTTGTGGAACTCACGTACTTCGGTCTCCCCTACAAAAAATCCAAATGAAAATTTCGGCGGTCTCGTATATTTTCGGAGATACAGGTCCATTTTTTTGTAACACTCCACAATTTTTCACATCAAATTTCTGTTGTTTGAACACACAAGATTTGCCCTTCTTCTGATAAAACACCACTCACTCTCTTATTCACTAGTTTTCAACATTTTCAGGCAGAAAAAAAACATTATTTTTCCAAAAAATCCAATTTTTTTCAAAAGTCGACTATAATACATTCAGTTCTCAACAATAACAATGAGAGCGGCAACACTGCAAATACATCACAATCGACTGTCATTGCACTATGACATCACAATAAATTGGTTATGGTTTGAAAATAAATGCATTTTTTGAAAAACGAATGTTTTTTTCTGCTTAAAAATGTTGAAAACGAGTAAATAGGAGAGTGAGTGGTGTTTTATCAGAAGAAGGACGAATTTTGTGTGTGCAAACAACAGAAATTTGATGTGAAAAATTGTGAAGTTTCGCAACAAAATGGACCTGTATCTCCGAAAATATACGAGACCGCCGAAATTTTCATTTGGATTTTCTGTAGAGGCGACCGAATTACTAAGTTTCACAGAAAAAATTCAAAAAAACGGTGCTAATAGCGACCGAAGTATTACCAATGCTTGTACCGACAATGGCATCTAATTCGTTAAAAGACCGAAAACTGCTGGACATTTGAATTTTTGATATATTCAGGTGAAAATTCCAATCTGATCAGAAAGTCATTTCAATATGACTTTGAGTGTGTTTATTTATTTCTTGAACTAACTATGAATTTTTCCATTATTTGAACTGTATTAGGCTTTTGACTTTTCAATTCAACTCAACTATCAAGCCTATGGTAGATGAATAATATATATCTATACGCCCATCTTGTCTGAGAGAGCTGTCTAGACATGATTACAAATTTATAAAGTTTATTGGCAGGGAAATAGATGCTGCTGTTAAAACGTTCAAATAATATTCTCAAATTATCCCGTTGAAATGAACTGAAACATGAGGCTATTTGCTCGGAAAAACGATTTAGCTGTGAAGGAAGTGTTGAACATTTCCTTCATTTCGTTCTCGTTCCATAGACCTCGAAACTATATTTAACGTGTCTTATGTCAGCAGCCACAACAACTGAGCACAAATCTTGCGTGAAGTTAGTCGTAATTTCATACACTTCAAAGCTAATTACTGACTTACATAAGACACAATTCCAAAGAACTTGTAACACTCGGAAATGGCACGAACTCCACAGAAATAACCACTACCTAAACGGTAACTCAAATTAACAAAACAAACTTTGGGCGGTATTAATCCAGAGACATTAAAAATAGAAAAGAGGCAATTGTATTGCTTTGGAGACAGTCCAAATCTAGTGCACAAGGTAGATTTGTAACAAACAAAGCACTTTTGATTCTTTATCAGCTTACATCAGGTCCCCGATAGTCATGTAACTATAATTGTTGTATTGATAAATCTTGCAAGATAAACAATGAAATTACAGATAACGTTTCTTCTCGAAGTGTGCGAATCGATGTTCAAGTGTTTTCCATGACGAAATAACGCTATCAGAGATGTGGTTATGAAAACACGTTAATGATGGATTGCAGCAAAGCTCGAATTAGCAGAATGTACTTCACGAAATTTGTAATTTCCCACCTATACCTACTGTACACCCGTATAGTGCGTATCAGAAGTATTTCCTCTTCTTTGAATTGGTTACCGAGCTATCTTTTGATAAACCGATAAATCAAATTTCAAGTTGAACATTTAACATTTTTTATATAATACTACATCTCATACTCATTTATTTGTTTTTCAGTTATATAACTGTTGAATATTTGAACCAGTTGTGAATCACTATATCACCATGTTTATATATCCCTGTCATAAACTACTGTAGATTCTTGGGATCAATAAATGAATAAAAATAATAGAGTGTCATCCTTTACAGAAGAAAAGCAACCTCTTTGAAAAAATTAGCTCATCTGAATTTTCATATGCGTCTTCAATTCTCGAAATATTGAAGCTTAAGAATAATATAAAACTGTAAAAATGAAGACTACTGAAATTGATAGTATCAATTTACTTCTCCTGAAGACGCTAACCTTAAATACTGTTTGAACATCATTATTTTGTGGTGGATCGATATTTCTTCCGCAGTTCTTTGGGTTTGTAACCTACCACAATCTGAAATAACAAGAATTAATATTGAAATCTACACAAGTGTAGAAGGGCAGGTTTTCAATCAAACACGAAAAGTTGCTGCGTCTATTGAAATACAGTTCTTTTTGGATAGAATAATTCCAATTAGTTATTATGTATATATATATATATATATATATATATATATAAAAGTGATATAAAACTCAATAAGAAAGCATGTGCATTAGCACAACACTCTATAGAAACAGGACCTAAACTAAATTACCCCAATACTGAAATTTTACGTACAGAAAAAAATATTTCCAAACGCCTTTTTCTTGAAATGGTCGAAATAAATAAAACTTCAAATTGTATCAATAAAAGAAATGACATTGATAACCTCAGCAACATATACAGTAACTTACTGGAACTACATCAAAAACGTAATAATTAAAATCTTCTCAATCAATACATCTCTCTGTAGAATTAATGATCAAATCATCATAGACGTGAAAAATGACATATATGTGAAGGTATGACATTTGTCAAAAAAAAAATTTTACAAACATGTATACACATTTTTTATCAATTTATGTTTAATTCAATATTTTTACACCATTTTTACTGTAAGTATAGTTAATGATGTTGATGAGAAAAAAAAAAACAATAAATTATAGGCCTTGAAGAAGCTTCACAATAGAAGTGAAAGCTTGGCGGAGTAAAACAGAGACTTTTCATTTGGACTGACTGAGAGACCCCGCTATCCATTTCATTGTACATTTCTCCAGTCGCTGATATATGTAATACTTATCGTTAACGATTCGGAAACTAAATCCGCTTCCGTTCTCAAAAATTATACGCAAATTTATTTCTGTTCAAACGCAAATTTCTCCTGTAGGCAATCTTGTATAGATTTCAATATTAATTCTTATTTTTTCAAATTGTGGTAGGTTACAAACCCAGAAAACTACGGAACAAATGTCAACCTTGTTAGCGAAACGCGCGTCGAGTGCAAAGATATCAGTTTGGTGTTAGGTAATTGATCTCTAGGAAAAGTTCCAACTTTTACACCAAACGTTCCAATCTCATCGTTTAGACTTTGACGTTGTTGAAACATCCCAATCCGTGAAATTTTTTGAGCTACCATTACAGTTTTTAGTGTTTTTTTTACTTTTCATGTGAACGTAAACCAAGAGTTATGCTTGATGAACAAAGTAATAATTTTAATGATATTTCGGAATTTCAAAATAATATCATTGCGCCAATTAGACCACGACCTCAACTAATGAACACCACTTTGACAATACTTTGACATTGTTTGAAACTTTTCACCAGAGGGCGTGTCGCTTATCTTGAAATCTCAATAACCTAAAGCATTGTTTACAGATATATTGTTAGTCAACTTTATGGAAATATCATTTGAAGGGATGGATATCACGGGGAGATGACACTAGTTATTTCGTTTCCCAGTCATGTCTTTTCTTCCATTTTTCTTACGGACGTCGTAGCCTGAATCACACATTATCTTGATAACTTATACATGATACCAAAAGATGACAATCAAGTCAGAAACAGAAGTAGAACTTTTGGTTATTGTCGTAGATTATTCATGTTTTGAAGATTATTTTAATGCTTGAACTTTAATTCCCTTCAAAAACTTCTCTCGTCAACTCTATACCGAAGCGTCTTTATCTTTTTCTCAACATTTCACTTAAACTGACCGACAAAATTCTGCACCTATTTTTCCTTTCATAGTAGTAAACTTTGTCGTACATTTTCAAGCAACCGGAATTATCGACATTATGCTGATACTGTATATGTCGTAACAAAAATGCTTCAAATCCATTTTACACAGGCATTAACTAACTATATCCCTACAAACAATGCCTATAGTTGGTGTACAATTAAAATTTCAACTATCGAAAATATCAGCCAACAATAATTTTTTTACATTCGAGGGAAAATTATATGCAATTTTTGAAAGGATGACATTCACTAATTATTTATATTAGACGTATGGCAGGTGTTTCAGTAAACACATGTTACTGCGATGAAAACAGTGAAGATAAATAACCAATTATATGTAGTGAGGTCATTCAAAAATACTATAATAATGATGTCAGGTATCAAATCGAGTCGCATAGTCGGCTTGGGTTTGAGTTTTTTATCGGTGTCCGAACCTTCAATTCATTGGGTGATTGAACTCATATTAGTACGAGATCCCGCTGCAGAATCACTACGTTCATCACGTAGATAATCAAACTCAAGTTTCTACATACAAAAATAAGCTTAAAATTGATATAGGAAACGTAAATATACGTCATGAACGTGAAAGTATAACAAAGTGTTACCTGTTTACACCTGGCTGCCAAGTAGTTGCGGCCAAATAGGCCAAAGCAACCATGTCTTTTTAAATTTTCTACATGCATGATGGTGAATGAATGTTTTGTGGAAAATCAATTAACATTATTTTAATTAAAAATATTCGCGTGCTCTTTTCGACTGGTACCCTGTTATCAATGCATTTGCCTACTCATAAATGTATGTAGAGATTTGAGTTTGATTATTATCTACGTGATGATCGTAGTGATTATTAATCGGGATCTTTGACAGTATGTAGTGTATTTATTGGCAGGATTGGAGCATTCTGACAATACATAAGGAATGCATTTTCGAAAGACTTTATGTTGTTGTTAACTTGTTTATTTTGTTGATTGATATTTTATAACTTTCAGTCGGGCGAAAATACATAGTGAATAAAAAAACTAAAACTGTGAAAATATCTAGAGGAAAGGGATAAATCGCTGATTTTTCTGAGGTGTAGATCAGTAGTGAATAAATAGTAGATAGTGGATATGGCGACTATATCACACGAGGACGAAGTTTGAGTACGATGCTGTAGGAAACACTGTGATATTGACACCATCACTTTACTGTTCTATATTCACTTCGAAGGCCGTCTTTCCAGAACGATATAATAATAATTGGAATTATATAATTTTCATGGTTGCAAGAAAAATATTGTATATACCATGGTCACAAAATGTTGTCTCGCTCTATCTTGCGTATTGTTGTTTTGTGAAATCGTTGTTAGTGAAAATCGTATATGAATTTGTAGAAAAATTTTTGTTGAAAATAAATTGTCTTCAAGTATGGGCCAGTTCAATTATATTGCAAACATATTTTGTTGATCGCATGATTATAATTATTATTTATGCTACTAGATTTGTTTTGACTACCATTTCGCCATGGGCGATCGTTATTTGCGACGGTTTGCCAATTACGTCCGATAATGACCATCAACTTCAGCACGGATTATTATGACAAAAGCGGACTCTGAATAATCCAGACCACAAAAGATAAAAACAACTAATACAAAAAAATGTTATATTATCAAAATCGCCCTATAACAGCACGAGAAACAAAAATTCAGAGAAGCGTAACCGTCAATAGAAAAGTGTCAGGAGTTCTCAATTATCCCGATGCTAGGAATTACGATCAGTAATAATCTCTCATGGGAAAACCATGTGAGATCGATCGCCACGGGTGCTTGCAGAAGTTTGGATTTCTATTTCGTGCGAAGAAATACTTCACTTCTCGTCAGCTTCTGATGATCTACTAGTGACAGATACGGTCTGCCTTGGAATATAGTTCTCATGTGCGGGGTTCGGCACCAAAACAATCATTGAAATTTCTTGATTCTGTTCGGAGGGAGGCAATTCGTCTTGTTGGTGATTCTTCGCTCATAGACTCGCTCACTTCGGCGGAGACTTGTCTCTCTTCCATAGATATTTCAACGGTGGGTGCTCTTCTGAATTGTCGTCAATCGTTTCACCCTTGGCAGTATCTACACGGATGACCCGATGAGTACAGAATTCCCACCCCTGTGTTGTGACCTGTCGGACCTACCTTGCTCAGGGAATTTTTTCCAATAGAACTGAACTCTGAATCTCCTTGCTCTGAGAGTTAAAAACTTAAAGTGACTGTTAATTCGTATCTCCTGTCCCTCGATTTACTTGGTGTTCTTTGAAAATAACAAGACTTCACTTTCGTGTGAATCTGTATTCATAAAAAAAAATGATAGTCATTTCCCACGAGTATGAAGTTTGCAGGATCCGTGATCGAAGTAGAAAATGAGCATTTCACACGAGTTATACACTATAATTTTTCTACGGCTATAATGGATAATAGCGAAATTATTTAACAAATAACATGAGCTTCAAATTCAATGATACAAATAAATGAGTAAATATAACTGTCATTGCTTGGTTTAACATTTCATGGGAGACCTGATTTATTGTGTTATAATATTTACAGCTGTAACACAATGATGTCATTCAGAAAAAAAAAATTATACTAGCAGTAGTAAACGATTAGATCAGAACCTTTTTGGTTCAGATGTTGGAACTTTTTGTAGAGATATATAACTCTACCAAACTGATATTATTTGCACTCGACGCTCGTATTTATTCAAATATTTTACAATCTAAAGTAGAGCGAGTGAGAACTGCCTGCAAATGTTTGTCAGATATTCATTCCATTGTTGAGGAATTCAATTAAAATAATCAATGATTGAGAGACGAAGTCCATATCGGACCCAAAACACCTTTGCAGGTATTTCTTAGCTGCAGTACCTTTGATTGTAAACTATATAATAACCTAATCATCGTCTTGAGATTTTGAATGAATCTTCTTCTCCTGAAGATGCAACCTTGTTGGCGAAACGCGTATCGAGTTCAAATTATATCAATTTGATTTTGGGGTGATTAATCTTCAAAAAAAATCACACATTCTGATTACCTTCTTAATCAATTGACCCTACTTATCCATAACATAGACATTGGCCTATGTCTATTTGTCTGGTTCGTGGGTTCTATTAATAAACGATGCGGAATTTATATCTAATTCAGTCACGTTTTGAACATATTTCGTCAACCAATTGAGGTGCTTTTGTTTTCAATGGATACCAATTAAATTAAATGATATAATCTCAGTTCCTGCAGTTGAGCTCCAACGTTGATGCCGTGTGATTCAGAAAAGTGCTCAAATTAGCCCGTAAACTATACGAGACACGAGAAAGTAACAAGCACAACAACTGATATGTCATGCTCTTTCTCAAGTATCGAATCAGTATAACTAATTGTCCTGCATTTCGATAAGGAGATTCAACTGGCTATTCAACAATATCTGGAAATATGAAACTGGCATTCAATTTCAATCTTCTGTATGAAAATACGCAATATCGGCTTTTTACTTCTAGAATCTTGCAGGTATGTAGTAGCGAATAATGTTCAAATAATCAGATTCAGATTATATCTCGAAAAGATGTACAAAAAATGTATTGTATTCCACTGGCAATAGTCAGATGGTGAAATATGACTTATTCTGTAACGTTTTCAACATCTTTCGTCAACCAATCAAGGTGCTTCTGTTTTCAATGAATACCAATTAAATATAATGATATAATCTCAATTCCTGCAGGTGAGATCCAACGTTGATGCCGTGCAATTAAGGAAAGTTCTTAATTTTGCTCGAAAATTATTCAAGACACGAAAGAGTAACAAGCACAACAACTGATATGTCATGCTCTTTCTCAAGTATTGAATCAATATAACAACTGATTGTCCAGCATTTCGATAAGGAGATTCAACTGGCTATTCAATAATATCTGGAAATATGGAACTGGCATACAATTTCAATTCAAAACTTCTGTAGGAAAATACGCAATATCGGCTATTTACTTCTAGAATCTTGCATGCAAGAAGTTGCGAATAATGTTCGAATAATCAGATTGAGATTATATCTCGAAGAGCAGTACAAAAAATTGTATTGTATTCCACTGGCATTAGTTAGATAGTAAAATATGACTTATTCAGTCACGTTCACCCAATCGAGGTGCTTCTGTTTTCAATGAATACCAATTAAATGAAAATGATATAATCTCAATTCCTGCAGTTGAGCTCCAACGTTGATGCCGTGCAATTTAGAAAAGTTCTCAAATTAGCTCGAACATTATTCAAGACACGAAAAGTAACAAGCACAACAACTGATATGTCATGCTCTTTCTCAAGTATCGAATCAGAATAACTAATTGTCCTGCATTTCGATAAGGAGATTCAACTGGTTATTCAACAATATCTGGAAATATGAAACTGGCATTCAATTTCAATCTTCTGTATGAAAATACGCAATATCGGTTTTTTACTTCTAGAATCTTGCAGGAATGTGGTAGCAAATAATGTTCAAATAATCATATTGAGATTATATCTCGAAAAGAAGTACAAAAAATGTATTGTATTCCACTGGCAATAGTCAGATGGTAAAATATGACTTATTCTGTCACGTTTTCAACATCTTTCGTCAACCAATCAAGGTGCTTCTGTTTTCAATGAATACCAATCAAATATAATGATATAATCTCAATTCCTGCAGGTGAGATCCAACGTTGATGCCGTGCAATTTAGGAAAGTTCTCAAATTAGCTCGAATATTTCCATCGTAGGTTGAAAAACCCCATATGAAGCTGGACATTTTCGATCAATTACAGCGATAAATTCCCGGCGGGACATTTTCGGTCTGGTAAATACCCGGTAGGTATCGAAAAATACCAGCTCGGTCCGTGTATCTATAGTAACGATTGTTAAAATGTACACTTGTCATCTTGACAGCCATATATATTGAATTTCAAACGTCGTTGTTTTAACTCCGGAAATATTCTACCGATTTACACTCGTGCATCATAATAAACCTGATAATTTTCCAGTCAAGCATGTTGTCAGTAAAAAAACTGCATTCGGTTATTTTCATATTTTGCTAAAAGAGCCCCCCTCCTTCGGAGTCGGACTCTTTCGACAAAATATGAAAATAAACTCGTGCAGTTTTGTAGACAACATGCTTTCATTGAAAATTATCGGTAATTTTGAAGCACTTGTGTAATTACTCCCGAAAATTATTCAAGACACGAAAAAGTAACAAGCACAACAACTGATATGTCATGCTCTTTCTCAAGTATTAAATCAGTATAACAACTAATTGTCCTGCATTTCGATTAGGAGATTCAACTGGTTATTCAACAAAATCTGGAAATATGAAACTAGCATTAAATTTCAATCTATAATTAAGTACAAAAAATGTATTGTATTCCACTGGCACTAGTCAGGTGGTAAAATCGTTTCAGATCAGTAAAATATGACAATTACATTACTAATGATGCGTATGGATGGAATCGTTGTTATTTGTTAACGAATAAAAAATCGATAAGATGAATGATAACAGCTAGATCGTTAACATATATCAAAAATAAAAATGTCCCAAGAACCGATCTTTGTGTCATTCCTGATATGACTGTTTGTGTTTCTAACAATAACGGTGAGTTTGCTTCCTAGTTTTGATTGGATTGCAAGTGTGTCATCATTAGCTGAGTTATAATTCACATGAAATTAAAATACTCCTACTTATTTTGAAATGAAACTGGCTCACATTGGAATATTCAAAAAACAAACAGCGACTGAATGCGCCTTGGTACCTTATCACAAATGACTAATATTTCAAATTCCTTGGGTTAATGTTTTGTTTCATAAATGTATATTCAAGATAGTATATGGAAACCGTGTTTATAGTCTGTTTGAGTGTTCAGTTTTCCATATATGAATCAATTACTGCCCTTTGTGTCTCGTGGAGACCCACTGCCATGTGCTTTCAATATTGAGCATTACTTGGAGAGTTCGAGTGGTTTTTTCTCACACAGGTTCTCACAGACACCCGATGCTCTAGTTCTAGTTGATATAGGCTTAGAGTGTCAACGTATGTTAACACTTGAACTCCTGTTTTCTCATGTGAAAATACCACGCTTCCATATTTCAAAATCGATCTATGTGAATATTGAGTCACAATTCTTAGAACAGACTTTCAGTTTTACACTTCTGTCATATTTTTTGTATAGGTTGTTACAGAAAAGGGTAGAGCAGCCTATTTTGCTCAGGTAAAAATACAAGTCGGAGATATACAGAGTGATTGGGCGAGAAAAATATGATAGGTGGGTATATTAATGTATTTCTGTATTTCACGTCACAACTTTTTATATTGTCGAGGAAAAACAAACAGGGCCATATGGAGCTAATTACAGGATTTCTCGTAGGCCTTGTTACTAACTCCCTAATGCCATACCTCAGGAGCAGCATGGTTATTCGCAGACTCGTTAACCATGAAACGTGTTAGAGTCATTCCATAACGACAGAAAGATATTCTCAAAGAAGAATCTCTGCCCCGTTGGGGGATCGAACCTACGACCCTTGGATCGTGAGGCGGACGCGGAACCATAGCGCCAATATATTGTTATAAGTTGAGTTATTTCAGTAGAATTTATTATAGAGGATGAGGCAGGCGCGTATATAGCTCAAGTTTATAGGGGGGGGAGGGGTAATCACTGAGAAAATTATGCATTTCCACCATTTTATCAACACACAAATGCATTTTGGCCTTTTTACAAACTTTAACTTTCACGATGACTTGAATTATTAGGAATTTGTGGAATAAAAACGATTTTTTAATCTTCATTTTTTTCATTAATAAAATTGGAAAGTAGAGAAAATAATAATTTTCGATAAAAATAAACATCAGACTTTAACGATAACCAACATTTACCTTGTCAACGTTATTAAACCGTTATAATGATACTCGTTCATGTATTTATCATACTACATATCAATATTAGTAGAATGAAAACTATATACTTATTAAACACAAGATAATACAACAGAAAAATTAAATAATGAATTTAAACTTCGTTTTTTCTCATCAACATAACGATCTATCAATGCATCAGCTTCTATGGGTAAGTCCCAGGAATTGTTGTTGTTCTAAAATTGTTCTTTTTCGTTAACCAGCTGACGAACGTCAACCCCCAGAAGTCGAAACTTTTGCGAGCAATGGATCAACGAGGCCTTACCTTTTAACGTGCGATTACCCAGCACGGTGGCCCGGCGAGGAATCGAACCCCGGCCTTCCGCTTGACAGGCAGATATGCTAACCACTACACTACCGAGACCACTGAATGTGTTATGGTGCTAGACCAGTCGAAATATTGTCAGGCCAGGTCGAAGTAAATAGCATGCATTTTTTAATGAGAGGCATAATGTTAGAATCGCACTTTTTGAAAGCGGTATCCCACACAACACATGGACATCCAGTGGATATCTAATGGATATCTATTGAGGATATTCTGGACATCCGATGGACGTACAGTTTTTATCCAAAGAATATTCAATGGACGCTCAATGGACATTCTTAGGCCACCAACCTGTACGTCCATGAAATATCCTTCATGGACATCCATGAGATATCTATTACGGACATCCATAAGATTTCCTTCATGGATACCCATAAGATATCCATCATGGATATCTACAAGATATACTTTATGGACATCCATGAGATATCCATCAAGAACGTCCATAAGATATCGTTCATAATTCTACATGATTATTTGTGCAATTCGTTACAGAGAAACCAACCTAGCTTGAGACGTGAAAAATTGCTGCAAACTTCTTGGACAACGAACGGATTATAGTCAGTAATATATCCTGTGATAAGGCACTCAACGTGACCGTATATGCAATTTAAAATGTTCTGCTAGATTGGTTCCGCTGTATTTTAAAGAATTTTGACAAGCTAAGATGAACTGTAGAGTGGTAGACGAACGATTAAAAACCTTATGTCGTTAATAAGAATTTTTTATTTTTTTTAATTACTTCTCAAACAGAATACTTGATAATTAATTAAATTAGAAAAAAAGTTTGCCAAGAGTTCTCAACAGAAAAGTTATTGATGAAATTAAATAGTTCTCAATTTGAATAACATATTATGAATATAGTATTCGACAATTCACTTGCTGCCTTCCAAAAGTTCACGTTCAAGGTAAATGCTAATGATCACAGTTTACAACTATCAACTAACACACCACTATTTTTTGTTTCTTTATAAACACAATTATTGCACAATGCGCACCACAACGGTTCAACTCAGTTCAACATAATTTTTTCAAACCGACCCAACACCCAACGACTCTTCAAAATTACATTTTACAGACGCCATAGAAGGTTGCACGTCAGGAAACCGAGTAGAGGTGAGCGCTTTTGCATTTCGCGTCACGTCTTCTGAGGTGACGCTGTATTCAAATATTATTTGAAAGGATAAAAAGTTTAAATATGTCAACTTTCGTGCTGGAATGTCAATGTAAATGGCCCAATCACGTTGCCAATTCGTAGGGTGCCACTGCGGCAGAAACATTAATTATTTATACAATAAATGTACGAAATGGATGTCCATAAGATATCCTTCATGGATATCCATCATGGATATCCGAAAGGATATCCATTTTGTATATCCTATGGATATTTTTTACTGAGAATACTTTGGATATCCTATGGATATCCAAAATTGGTCCAAGGCTATTCCGACATGAATTGGACGTCCATAGAATATCGTGTGCTGTATGGGATCTATCGAAGTGGAAACGTCACGAACGTTCTTCCAGAACTGTTGGTGATAATCAATCTCTTCCGAAATACCAGAGACCATATAATCTTCTGAGATATTCTATAATTGTGATAATGATTTTGAATTTAACTACTGGATTCTGCGATCTTACAGGGTTACAGGAAGTAAAGGTGAAATAAAATTGTGATTGATTTTTCATTCATTCATTATATTTGTTGATATCTCCCTATATTTTTTAATATATATTAACATATGTTATGTGACTGACTGATCATGGAGGGGGATAATTACCCCTTTGTATACGCGCCTGGGATGAGGTTCGCTAGAGAAAGATGAAATATGGTAGTAGTAGTGGCATTTGTGGTTTTTTTACATACCAAACACCATTGACCTCAATGGAAGACCTCAGCAAGTACTGCTTGTCACTAACTACTTACGCTCAGGTGCAGCCTGAAGTGGATATTTTTTTAAAAAAGTTAATTTTCTTTGTCCATTTTTCGAATTGTTTGTTGTGCTCTAGGGAAAATCCAAAAGCTCAATTTGGATATTCTTTTTGCAATGTTCAATTGAAGTACATTGTAACTAACGTTACTATCTACCTATTAGTCTCTTACAAAACATATATGCAGTTGATTTCTTCCGTTCGTTTATTTCAACCTGCAGGAAATAATGATAGATCCAGTGTAATGTTCAACTCGAAAGACAATGAACAACAACTATCTATCGGAAACCGATTACCGGTCATAGTACTAGGTCAACACTCTGAATACCCTTTCTTTCTTTTATCGTGCATGATATGTTGTTTATTTAAACTTCAACCTTTTCTTTATAATACTTTCTTGATTTGAAATTCATAATGATGTGTCTGTCGGTGTGAATCGGAGAAGTGATCATTCTTTTTATCGATTCTTATCCTTGAAATTACTTCATCTGTTTTCAACAAGGAAGTGAGTGTATTCGTAACCGTAAACGAGTATCAGGATGTAAAAAAAAACGGTGTATGTTTTGACTCCGAGTTCATACTCCAGAAAACAGTACCCTGGAACATATTCTGTGGAAAGCTGACGGATAATATGAAGTAGTTTTTTGCAAGAAAAAGATCAGATTTACTGTTTGGACGTCATTATTTTGTGGTGGATCGATATTTGTTCCGTAGTTTTCTGGGTTTATAACCTGCCACAATCTAAAATATAATAATCAATATTTGAATCTACACAAGTGTATAAGGACAGATTTTCAATCTACCTCGAATAGTTGCTGCGTCTATTGAAAAACAGTTGCTACTGGATATAACAAGTCCAATTAGTCAGCAACTTCTCGTATAACTCAAATTTGCTTATTAAAAAAATAATAAGAACTAGTATATGATATGAAAATACTTATCGTTAACGTTTCGGAAACTAAAACCGCTTCCGTTCTCAAAACTTATTACTCCAGTCATTTCGTCGGAAAAATCGGGTTAGAAATGCAAATGAACCGAGAAAGCCAAATTGTAGATATTATGTTGGGGGGGGCTAGAAAAGCTTAAGTTCAAATTGTCGACCAAAATAACCTTGTGGGTTCTCCGCCATCTTGAAAAAGGGTTCAATTCAGTTTTTTCATCATTACTCGGTTCCCCGTTGAGATACGAAAATTTTATTGAATACTTTTTTGTTGCTTTTTGCACGATCTACAATTGAGGTGCTATACGTTTTTCACGTATCGATCATCGTTATCAAGATATCGATAAAAAAAACCATAAATTTGGGGAGAAAAAATTGTTTTTCGCTATTTTCTTTTTTCTCGTGAAAGATATCGAGAAATGTTCGGAATGAAACTTGTAGAGCGTGTCCAGACCTACAAATACGTTTTTTAATTTTTTATTTCCGACAAAAGTTACGACCTCTAGCGCGCCGCAAAGTCAGTAAGACTGTGTCCGGTTTTTATTAAGCCGCTGGCACGGTTCTATCCACACGTCAAAATGGAGGAATGGTTGTTCAGGGAATTATTGCAATACAAAATAAATTAATAAACCAGCCAAATTATATATCAAATACATGAAATTTATTGATCAAATAATTGTTATGCAGCAAAAATAATAATTACAGGCAGTCATTTTTTTCACACGTTTTTCGGCGTTTTGATGGTCCTGGCTGTTCAAACTTCTCCTCGGTCGACTCTTCGAGTCGTGAAACTTCTTCAATCGCAAGAAATCACCCATTTTCGCACAAACTTTCAAATAGGTATGCTCGCTTCAAAAGATTCGAGACAACTGACTGGAATGCTACATAAAGGAGTAGATGTTTCGGCACGTACACGAAAAAAACTCTAACGGTCGCCGTATAGACGCGTTCTATGGCGAGACGCACATTGCAGCGTCGGGCGCGATGAGGCCGACTTTGTAGCGCGCTAGAGGTCGTAACTTTTGTCGGAAATAAAAAATAAAAAAACGAATTTGTAGGTCTGGACACCCTCTACAAGTTTCATTTCGAACATTTCTGGATATCTTTCACGAGAAAAAAGAAAATAGCGAAAAACAATTTTTTCTCCACAATTATGGATTTTTTCATCGATATCTCGATAACGATGATCGATACGTGAAAAATGTATGGAACCTTAATTGTAGATCGTGCAAAAAGCAACAAAAAAGTATTCAATAAAAATTTTCGTATCTCAACGGGGAACCGAGTAATGATGAAAAAAAACATACATTTAACCCTTTTTCAAGATGGCGGAAAACCCACAAGGTTATTTTGGTCGACAATTTGAACTCAAGCTTTTCTAGCCCCTTCATGGCTTTCTCGGTTCATTTGCATTTCCAAATGTATATAATGACTGGCCTATATACGAAAATTACTGTTCAAATGCTAATATCTCTGGTTGACAATCTTCTCAAATATTTGACAAATGTCAATTACGAAGATTATCAACAAGAAATATTTGCATTTGAAAAGGAATTTGCAGTTAAGTTTTGAGGTTAGAAACCCAGAAATCTACGGAACAAAGATCAGATTTCTTAGAGGCATATTTTGAAGCTGAAACCCGAAAGTTTTGCTTATGAAACGATGTTGCTAACGCCTCGAAAACAAAACCGATGGTGATATAAGTAAAAAAAACGAGGATATATATTTCTTAACAATAATAATAGTAATGATGATTATATTCCTCATATATCTAATAAAATATAAACTGATTACTGAAACTTCCGGTTGAACCGCGTCTGGATTTTTGTGTTCGAAGTGTCGGCTCCGATTTCGAAGCCATTTTCAAGAATATTAATGAAACTTCACTCATTTCAACTTGCCTACTGCTCGAATGTTACCACAGGGAAAGGATTTATGACTTAACGCCGGGGTCTCAATCTGCCTACTCCTCATATTGAACTGAGATAATGAAGGGTGTTCGGTGATATTCATATCGACGGGTGGTACCAAAGTGGAAGTGATTGGGGTGTGGTGTGATTACCATCACCGGACGTCTTAATGGGCACTGAACAATGGGAAATAAGGGGTTTCACGTTATTTAGGCAGGAAGGTCGCTTCTCGATTTCACTGGCCTCGGGGATTTTTCTAGTTTGTAGTGTTTTCACTGTGGCGATGGTCTTGGTATTCGCAAACTCCATATTGCGTCCTTTCTCTTGATGATGTTTTGACAAGACTGGAGACGGGGTTACTTTCGGGAAGCTAGTTGATGTTCGTATACTCTACTGGTCACACGTCTGATGCTCTGACCTACATATGCTCAATGGCATATATACATGTATATATTGTACTACTCATCATATTTTTCACGATTGTGTAAACACATTCTATATAAAAATGGAAAAAATCCAAATCAATTCGAATATAGAATGCGACTTCTAGTCTCGATAATATTGAGAATAATAGAATTAGACAGAGCAGCAGTGACATATTTTTTGGACCAATTTTTTACAGTCTGCCTTTGAAATGTGAAATACTTGAATATGAAACGAATCACAATCTGCAAAAGAGTAACGCGCTGCTCACCCAGAATTTGTCTTTGATGGAACACACTGTATACTTCCAAAGAGTATAAATTTTCAACATTCTCACGATGAGACTAATTTCAGTTTCAATTGGCGTTCTGAGAAAAGTTGGTTTGCATTAATTTTTTTTGCAATACATTCGGGGAATTTTTTAATCACCCTGTACCATTTGAAACAGTATATCTTCATGTTTTTTTACTTTGATTGATGTTTTCATGTGCAACAAATATAAAGCAGTCTGTAAAAAGGCTGGCATCCAAATTATTCTTGCAAGTGGGCTGATATTTGTAAATGAATTAAGAGATGTGTAACAATTATCAGTGACACTTTGGAGAATGTAAGGGTTGAAAGTAGAAGTGGTTCATTTATTGTAGAAGGTGACAAAACACATTTTGAAAGTGTATCAATTGATAAATTCTTTGTGTTGGTTCAGAAACCTTTCTTTTCATTCCATTTTATTGTTTTCAACTTCAGCACTTCATCAAAAAATAAAACTCACTTTCAAATAGCCTGCTGCAAAATGTGTTATGTTTTTTATTCATGTGTTTCTAGCTATATTCGAAACTATTTTCTTGTTCTTTCATCCACCATGTTGTGATTTCATTGCATATCTACTGTAATATTGCAATCTATTTTGTAATTACTGCCCTGCGGACCGTAAGTAATTTATCTACTTGCCGTAGGAGTTTTATCTTACGTAGCACTTTGATAGAAACGAAGTGATCAATGATAGTCGTGGCGAAGGCACACAAAAGTTCAAGTCAGTATACACATGGATTACCTGCCTGATGTGAGTTGCTGAAAACGGTTTGTAATTTCGTCGAAAAACTGAACTGGATTGAGATTTTTCCAAATTATGATAGAATCTTTGTTTCCATCAATGTATGCATAAAAAGCCATATATTAATTAATGGACAAAATGAAATTTTAGATGGAGTTGAGGATACTATGAGCAATAGAAAATAGAACCATTAAATTGCTTTATTAGTTCATTAATCATATTTGTCAACGAACCAAATATGTTTCGACTTTTCAACACTATAGCATTGATTCAAATAACAAGTTTTTGTGATACTGTATCTGAAATTTGACAAATTGTTCAATGTTAATGTTAGACGCTCTTGATGTAAATATATCTAATGACTTTGTAACGTCTTTAGATTATGACACAATTATCATTGTTTGGGTTGGGGTTGCTAACGCAAGCAGTTGACACAAGTTATCCACATACAGGGTGGACCAATGAATTCAAAACAACCTGTCGATTTGCTATCGTGGGGGAATCCTACAAACATATTTTTAACCTCTTCATTTCCATTGCTTTGTACATTTCAGAATTCAATCGATGTGCAATGGAGGTGGAAATGACAAAGTTGAAAATATACTCTAAATATTTTCCCCCAAAATTAAAAAAGACCGGTTCAAGATATTTTTGTACTCTATCGGCCTTGTCACGTTTTCATTTGCCCACCCTGTATATTGTAATAGATTCAAATTCCCAGGAAATGGTATAATCACCTAATACTCATTCCCCCATTGAATTACATATATATATATATATATATATATATATATATATATATATATATATATATATATATATATATATAATATATATACATATCTATATATCCCTGGAATATTTTTGGTTTTCTTTTTTCATTTTTTCATGTTAAGAATGTGTAAACTCTTTGTAATTGTAAAGACCATCAGATTGAATGGGTCAAGAATTCCACAGATGTCAGAAAAGTTCATTTCTGCAATCCGAAAATAAACAATCATATTCGGATACAATCAAAAAGAAACTCCCGATTTTAAGTTATCTTCTTCTGATCAATTGAATATTTCTGATAAAATTCTGCAACATTAACCAATCTTTTGTGTTCTTGAAATTTGAAATGTAATTTCTAATTTTCGAATAGCGGCAAATGATTTGACGTATTGGCTGGGTTTTAACTCATTCAACTAGATATTGGTTTGGAGCAATCCATGAGAAATTTTTGATGATTTCGAAACTCACTACTCAATACTTTGTGGAATTTTGAAATGCACTCGGAAATGCAGCTACTCAGTTTTTGGAGGATGGGGACCGAAAAGGTTGATGTAAGTCATACGTTATTTGCATCATCAGATGAAAGTATAAGTAATATTGCTGAAGGTTTCAAACTTTGTTGTAACTGTCATTCCTTCTGAAGATCCCAGCTATAAAAATAAGAAAATTCGGGTTGATCGCACAACAAAATAGCAGGACAACAGACAGTCAGTTACTGGGATAAATATACATTGCATTGCAGAGGCCTTCTTTTGTTGTCATTTGATACAAAACTCACGATGCTACAGTGATCCTGATGAGCCTGTATTTGAACATCTTCCTGCGAGGAAGTTTCCCAACAGATATGAAAACGGTGAAGTTGGTCTTTGGAGACGACAACAATAATTGATCATTAGCCAACTTTTCAATTAGCTGCTCATAATTTCCTTTCAACAACTCATATGACTGATAGCTTGCTGTCGTAAATGATAAAACCAATTGCATTAATAACTGCATTCAGTTGAACATAGACCTCCAGTTCATTGTCACAAGGTTCAATTAGCCGAAAAGCAAGCTAAAAATGCTTGCACTGTACGCGTGTTTGGCCAACCACGTTGGCATCTTCTACTGGTTGGTGCGGATAGTTTTTATAAATCGTTTCATCATGAACAGTTCCAAAGTTAGAATTCTACTAATGGAAGAGTCTGATCCTATAAAATCGTGTTTGGATGAATTAGTTGATCTCTACCTAGTGAAGATTATCTTTCGATAAATAGCCTAGTCGAATGGCAAAACGGCTGTTTCAATCTTACCTTCAACAATTGGTATATTTTATCATGATTCATTGTAACTAATCGTTTATGGGACATGGAGAAGAACAACCACCCACATCTTCCTTTGAGGCGGATGATATTTGCAGGATATCATTCATCTAAAGAAGAATGTCGCATGTGTGTTTTATTGGTGTAATGAGCGTCGCTGGATGATGGAGAGTGACCACCTACTTTCCACGCTTTCTTTTTTAAGACAGTTGTAGTGGTACATCATCTTTTTCTTGAAAACTAAAACTGAGTTTGAACCTCAAGTAGCGCTAAGATGAATGAAAAAAAATGGAACCACATTTCCTGTCAGGGTTTACGTTTTTGACAAATTTTGACCTAACGTTGTTATTTCTGATCTCCTGTAATACATGTTTCAAAATGGTGATTTAATGAGTGTTTACTTTCAGAAAAATATTTAAAGGAGTTTGTCTGTCAGAGGATATGCTGACCTATGTCTGGCGAAAGCTGAATTACGACCTTACCGTACTTTGCATACATCCTTGCTCATTACACATCCATATAAACTGAAATATTTATTCCACCGATTTATATCATCGTAATCATAACACCAGAACCAGTCATAGTTCAGGGCAACCCAGCCGGACCGAAACTGGGATTACCTGTACAAAATGCATTTTTGTAATAATAATAAATTCAATGTTGAAGAAGAAAAAAACATGTTGTTGTTATTCTGAGGAGAAATTGTCGACGTCCACCAATTTAGATACTTTTTATTTTGAGTAATCATACACTATACAATATTAATGAGAGGTTTTGGCTAACGGTACTGATCTATATGATCATTCTGTTTCGAAACAATTTGTCAGCTGTTCAATGGCATGCAAGTGAAAAAAAGCAAGATCAATTCCTCAACGTTTGTAGACCGTCACCTCGCCGTCACCTCTACTGCGATTAGGTCCTTTTTTCTATGTATACAGGGTGGTCCAAAACAAACGTCAAAATAATTAACTATATTTCTCGCATCGAGGGCTATGTATATTACCAGATTTTGGTTGTTTTTGATCGTTTGTTTAATGTTTTCCGTCTGAATAGATGTTGATTGATTTTTCATTGTTTTGTGTTTCAGAAATTGCTCTGTCAATCTTACTGATATATCTGCGCATGAAAAAATCAGCTTCCAGTTCCAGCTGCAAAAGTTCCAATCATATTCTTACTCCCAAAAAATCAGAGTTGAATTTTAAAAAATGGAAGATAATGAAGCTTATAATCATCTGATAATTTCGGATACCTTACAAAACCCCTTGCTTCCAAAATAACAAAAAAATACCCTCCGGCTTCTGAGGTGACGCAAGTGATTTTATTTCAAGCAATCATTATCACCAATTTATCATTGCCAAAGTGAATTCAGATAAGATTCACCCCACGCAAATCGAAGATAATCAAATTAACCACAGTAAGTAATTAACAAATATCAAAACTGAAAATTTCGTGTCAGTGAAGTATAATGGGATTAGTATCGACTATTAATAGTTAATGAGAAATTGATAGAAATATAATACCAAATTATTGTGTAACAAATACTCCCAGGTTGTATCAACATTCATACGTCGATGTAAATTCCCTAATTCTATTTAGATCTCGTGAATTAATTAGATAAATTATGAAAATTTCTAACTATTATTTTTCTAAAGTACATAAAACTGAATTCTCGAAAGTAAACTACCTACTCCTTTGACGGATATTTTGGATTTTCCAAAGGTGACCACGAACTATCAAGAATTAATTTGCATTGATTTTAATTATAGCGTATTTATGTAATTTACATATCATGGTGAAAACTATTACTATGCCTGTGCTAGATAGCAGGCGGAAAGACAAGTATACTCATCCACTGACATTACGAAGGGGTACATACTTAATTATTGTTGCTGTCCAAGTCATTATCAATCAGAATCTATCGAAATATTTTTTGAATAAGTAACAAAATCCAATAAACACACGCAGGTGCGAAATTTTAATAACAACAATATTCACTTCGAACAGAACAATGTTACAGGTAGATAATCAAATTCACATATTATGTTGAGGTCATTAACATTCATATTGAAATGATACGATACTCTTGACTTTGCTTCAACGACGTTTAAATTTTTATCATTATCATCATCGATAGGTCATACTCTATTATTATCGATAGTTCAGATTGGGAGACGGAAAAGAAGGGACAAGTATTTAGAAAGGTCAGTGAAAGAAAATCTTACTAGTTTTTCATCTGTCTAGAATGATGTTTTTGTTTCGAATTATAAATCATCTCATGAATGTCGATATTTGAGAAATGCTAGTAATTGATTATATACAGAAGGCGAATGCTTCCAAAGTGAAATTCACTGAATCAGTAATACTTTTTTCATCTTATGGAGAAGAAACGTATCCTGGTAACCTCATTGGACTTTGCTGTCGATATCACTATTATAGACAACATCATAAAAAATCAAGAATGCATATCAAACTTCACAATTATTGTTCACAATAAATAATTGAATTCTCTTGACACATTTTTCGTATTGCCAAACAACATTATCAGATTGAGTTGCTTGGAATGAACCCATGAAGAAGCTATTGAAAATCTGAATGATAGATTAAGTCATGATAACTCACCATCTATTCAATATTTCGAATCAACCCGGGAACAGGAACAGTTTTCCGTAAATTATCACTTAGTTCAGAACAGAACCACTTATTTGCAAACAACAATATGAGCCGAAGACGGATTTGAAATGAATCGTAAGATAACAGTTATCTTGTAGAATGTCGCGGAGATTTGTGTTTGATTTCTGACAGAAAGAAAGATAAATAAGACTTGAAATAGTTAATTATCACATAATAAATTATCGAACCGCCACTTGAATCGCATATGAATGTATTTATACGGCCAGGTATGTATCTATACCTCACGTGTTCGTGTTTAGGAACACGGCAAAATACTGTTTTGCGCTCGAATTTGACATCTTTCTTGCCGAATAAAATCTTGGTAATTACTTACTGGTTTTCCTGCTATTAGCTCGTGACACGCTTCACCGCAGAACGTATTACTGGTTGCCTAAGATACATTCTTCAGACTTCTGGAGAAGGTGCATTACTTCAGAAGTTGAAGATGACGATTTAATAATAAATGAGTTCTAGTTAGCAATACGACAATGAGAAGTTTGAACTAAAACCAAGGATTTTTTTCTCACCTCGTACAGAAAATATTATAAATCAAAAGTACCAACAATAATTACAAATATAACTGAACAAAATTAAGTAGATAGAATATACTGATGCCATCTAAGTTTCAAGAGATGTCGGCGAAATTGGTGAATGTGGGAATCGTTGAATTCGTGCCACGTTCCTGTGGAAGTTTTCGACTGTAAGCTGTGTAGTGGCCGCTATGTGTAGTCCCACCAACGTATTATCCCTAGAACAGACTAGGGTTTTTTCTTATATACAAATTCACACGAAAGGGAAACCTTGTGATGTTCACTGCGTGAATCAAGGAATAGGAGATACGAATTAACATTCACTTTGAATTTTTGAAGTGTGTGAGCCTCAGGAAAGACCTCTATATCGGCAAGGAGTTCCAGAGCTCAGCTGTTCTATTGAAAAAAGATCCCTGAGCAAGAGAGGTTCGACAGGTCTCCAAATTCACAACAAAGGGGTGGGAATTCTGTACCCGTTGAGTCATCCGTGTAAATATTGTCAAGGGTGGGAACGATTGATAACAATTCAGAAGAGCACCGTGAAAATATCTATAGAAGAGAGACAAGTCTCCGACCCTTCTACGTTGTTCCAATGAAGTGAGCGAGTCTGTGAGCGAAGAATAACCAAAAAGACGGATTGCCTTTCTCGGAATAGAAACGAGAAGCCTCATAAATGTTTTGGTGACGCACTCCACACATGAGACCCATATTTCAACACAGGTCATATCTGTGCATGTAGAATATGTAGATCATCAGAAGCTGACGAGAAGTTGAGTTATTTTTTGCAAGAAATAAAAATCCAAGTTTCTGGGAAGTACCTTTAGCGATAGATCCCGCATGGTTTTTCCATTAGAGATTATCACTGATCGTGATTCCTAGCATCGAGATACTTGACTTTGTGGGAATAGTTACTCCTGACATCTGAATACTAGATGAAGATAGATCGGCTTTTCTTGAGAGGAGACATGCCTGGGTTTTCGTAGCATTGAATTCCACCCAGTTCATGTTACCCCATTCTATTATTTTTACTAAGTCATCGTTAATTTCACTGACGTAGATGTTTGTTTGAAATTTTGTTTCAAGGGCTGGTATGGGGACTCTGGAAGAAAAACTAGTATGAAGATTACTGTCGTCCGCAAAACTAGGTGCTGAACAAGATGTTTTCTCGAGCAAATCATTGATTTGAAGCAGAAACAAAGTGGGCGCCACAACTGAACCTTGTGGAACACCTGCATTTATTGGGAGAATATCAGATGATACTCCATCAGACAAGGAACTCTTCAACAGAGCACACAAATGAGGAGGTAAACCATAAGACGGCAGTTTAGAAAGGAGACCCCGATGCCAAACTCGATCAAACGCTTTTGAATTATCGAGTGCAACAGCTATCGATTCTCCGAATTATTCGATTGAATGCTGCCAAATCTGGGAAACAAGCCAATAAGTCACTGGTTGATCGTTGATGCCGCAATCCTATTGTCGATCATTGATTATTCCTGATTTCTCTAGATATTTGATAAGCTTCATATTGATTGTGAAATTTCGTCGTGAGTAACCAGCACACAGCCAGATCATAGCCATGATGAACGTTGGGTAACGGAACTCAAAAGCCACCTCCATCTCCACAAGAAATATTCTTGACATACCAAATGAGAAAAAAATATTATTACTGTATCATTGTTCTTCTCCTGAAGATGTCAACCTTGTAAGCGAAAGGCGCGTGAAGTGCAAATAATATAATTTTGATGTAAGGGTATTCGTGCTCAAGAAAAAGTCGAATATCACACCATTGGTTTTAATCTCATCGTTTATATTTGATTACGACTCATATAATTTCAACTACTAGCAATACACGCCGAGTAATGTATTACTGGTTGACTAAAATGCTTGCAGATTTAAAGGTAAAGTAGGAAATGAAAATTGATAGCTCTCCAAGAAATTCGGTGTGACACTGAGATTTTCTCTTGTACGCTTGATATTCTAACCCATTGTTTTGTAGTGAATCATCAGTTGAATGATTTAAAAAACTTTGTGTACACAGCGATAGAAGTAATAGTAGATTATATCACTAGTCAATAATGATTGCGAGTAGTACACTCTATATATACGACCAATTTATTTATCATCAATAAATGATTATTGAGTTTCATTTATCTCAATATAACAGTATATTACACACCGAGGTGGGAAGTGATTCATTCCTGTCGTGAGATCAGTTTGTTAGCTATGATCTCGAGACAGGAATGAAACTTCGTACCGAGGTTTGTATACTATTTTATTTACAACCATCATATTTCGAATAAAATCGATAAATCTCTGTTTCGTTCTGAACATATCTAAAATATTACATTTAACGACAAGTTACCAAGAACGCGGTTTTCTTAGAATAATAATGTAGATATATTGTTACC
Organism: Zygogramma bicolorata; assembly: GCA_032362365.1. Taxonomy (NCBI): domain Eukaryota; kingdom Metazoa; phylum Arthropoda; class Insecta; order Coleoptera; family Chrysomelidae; genus Zygogramma; species Zygogramma bicolorata. The sequence continues at coordinate 272,106 of JAVJAQ010002690.1, read as the reverse complement.
GTGACTACGGAGTATAGAATTGTCACCAATATAAATAAATGTCAGATAAAGTCCATAAATTGCAGATAAAGTCTAGAATAGATGAAACGAGGGCGGGAAATTGAGGTGTGTAATGTGACACTTCCCAACCTTCAATGACGTTAGTAATGACAGCATTACATATATGGTTGTAAATAAATACATAAACACTACCTACGCGTTTGACACTGGCAGTTTGCTTATATCGTTTCCATGGTTAATGATACAAGAGGGTATAAAGGCCAGGGCTAATAATCCCTCGCCATTATTTCCTAAGGGAATAATATATGGCATTATACTGCAGAAACCATAAGTATGATACTTATATTATATATAAGTCGTAATTAAAATACCATTATTAACTTGTCTTGGCAGAGGGCTAATGTAGAACATTTGTGTTCAGAATCAAGTAATGAAATATTCTAATTTATAGCTTGTCCAATCCATCTTGGCACAGAAATAATTACGTATATGCCCAGCGATCTCTATGGAGTATACTAAGATTAAAAAACACCTATTATATGTGTTCACTGTGTTGAAATTCATTTCTAGGAGATGTTTTTTCTTTCATCATGTTCTACACTACCAATGTGCAACCTGAACAGTATCTGAGTTTGTGCCAAGATGAATTGGATAAGCTGTACGTAATCGAAAAACGATTGTATATCTCAGTATTAATCGTATCGTTTCAAATATGATATGTTTTTCGAAGGTACTTCTTTATTTTGGTAAAGGACCAGAGTCATGGCATTCGAAATGTAACTTTTTGAAATCAATTGCATTGGTCCGAACGAAGGCATAATTTAATTTAATTTCCAGCTTTTTTTAGAGATCAATTATCCTAACACCAAACTGATATAATTGCACTCGATGCGTGTTTCGCTAACAACGCAAGCATCCCACACAGCACATCACATCCGATGGATGTCCGTTTTACGTCCAGCTCAAGTCCAAACGTCCATGGATGTTGAATGTACATCCACTGTACGTATGGGATATGTACGTATAATGGATATTCCAGTTCTGTACATCCATTGTACGTACATGCAATGTACAAAAAATGCTTTGGTTTATTAATTTCATAACGAAATACCTTCATCGTACTAATTCGTTTTGATCCCAAACAAAAATTTATTTTATAAGTGAAAAATACCAAATAAGCTGTTCAATCGACGTTTGTGCAATCTGTTCAGCCAATTTATGTCCATAAACCGACCTTACCTGTACATCCAATCGTAAACATCCAATGGACGTCCAATTCATGGTCATGCATTTATTTAATGACATTGAATATTGATATTATAATCATATATTATTTCATTTATAGTAATAAAATTATCGATGGCACATAAATTTTTTTCTGTGGGCAAAATACCATTTGAGGATTTTGGACATGGTAAAAAAGTCAGGAATAAGAAGAAGAAGAACATCTGAGGTTAGGTGTGGCCAATGTGTGTTGTTGTGTGTCAGTTTTTGCGGGTCAACTCTTGTCTTTCTGTTAGCCTTTTGTGTTCAAGTTGAAAGTTATCAGTGGAAAATTAAAATTAGTAAATTCATTCTGATTGTGAAGAAGTTGATACACTAGCTACACTAAATAAAGGACTGTATTATGAAGTGGCTCAGGAGAGCAAATGAAAGGAAATAAGTTCGAAGAAACCTCAAGATGCTCTCAGCTGCAAATTTTTCCATTCAGAATTTTATTTTCATTTTTCATCCATTTGTTTTTTACCGATTGTTTTGGTTTTCGGAGTTTTATTAATTTATGTTGTTCAAATATATTTATTTTTTATTCATTCAAATTGTCTTGAATTATCTGTTTTTCAACCCCAAATATACTATACTATAAATATTCACTAAGGATGTGAATGTGAGTCCAATATACAGTGCATGGCTAAATTATGGTACAAATTTGATATAATCAATTGTCATCTTTGAAACAAATCTGTTTTTCTGGATTTCAAAAAAAAACAATGGATGTATGAAGAGTTCTGAAATGGTTTGATCATTTGTGTATGTGAAATGACGAGGTACCCACTTACTTTCTTTTTTATTATCATTTTATGAATACATGTCATTCATTTGCTATTATTCTTATTAATAAGGATATTTTTTGATTATTTAACATGTTTGAGTTTTCTGATATATTGAATTGAACTGACCGATACTTGATGAAAATTCGTATTCACAAAAATATCAGTTTCCTCAAGCTTGAGGAAGCTATTGTTTAGCAAAACACGTTTTGCTGTTTTGTAAGCCCATTGTCGGTGAGAATGGTACAGGAAACTGATATTTTTATTATGACACATATTATTATTCTCATAATTGATTCTACGTATGATGATCATCGACAAGTTTTTTTTTTATGATTCTGTACTGAATTTGTTGCTATTCATATATTGAAATATGCAAAATGTTGAATTTGTTTTATAATTCAGCCGCGCACTTTATAATCAAGGGAGGTCCATTTTGTTCCCAAAGTGGAACGGCCATTGGATGTTCAATGGACGTTTTTTGAACAGTTTAGGACGTCCAATGAACGGTCATTGGATGTTCAATGGGCGCTCTTTGAACCAGTTAGTGACGTCCAATGAACGTCCACTGTTCCTCTTTTGGAGACAACATGTACGTTCATTGGTTGTCCAAAGTAATCCCAACGGATGTATAAGTACGTCCAATGGACGTTCTCAAAGGACGTCCTCTGTACGTCCAAAGTGGTGCCGTATGTGCCTCCACTGGACGTCCATTGGAAGTTTAACGTACAGTAAAGGACGTCCAATGGATGTTTCAAATATCCAGAACTAACGTTCATTGGACGTACATAGGATGTACATGTGCTGTGTGGGATCTTCAGGAGGTGAATACTGATTAATTCAGTTCAAATGTTTTTCTCCTGGAGATGCTTACCTGAGTTATTAATATATTTCACAATCCAAGGTAGTGCAAGAACTAGCTCCAAAGGCATTCTTTTGATTTGGCATGGACTTCGTTTGTTAACGACCAATTATTCTAGTTGATACCCCAACAAAGCAGTGAACAGCTGGCTAAAAGGGATAGTTCGTTGGTCACCATTTATAACTACGATCATTTGTAGGTACCAGACAAAGTTCATGCTGAAGGGAGAAAAAACCTTTGCAGGTAGTTCTTGCACTATCTCAGACTGTAAAATATATGAATAACTATCCCTAGCCTTCGGATTTGGCATCAACTCTCTTCTCCAGAAGATTCTACCCAGTTATTGAAACGCGCATGGGCAAATGATATCAGTTTAGTGTAAGGATAATTGATCTTGACGAAGAGTTTTAACTTTCACACCGAAGGTTCCAATATTATCGTTTATAATTCCTTATAAAGGATGTTCCAGAATTTTCTGGATAAGTGATATGTCCGTTACTGGACTATGTTTTTGCTGTGGCAATGGTCACACTCCACTCTTCATTCCAGAATCCAGAATCATTCGCGAAGCAATAGAAATTGAAAAACGCCCTCAATGCCTCAATAAACGAGACGACTCACGAAGGCTCCCCAATTCCTGGAAACCATTAATATCCCTTTGAACAAATTCATTAATTGATCCTTTTTAAACCAGACCTGTATATGGTCCGACAGTTTCAACAACGTCGGATTCTCATACAGCTATAAATACCATCCCTTTATCCACGAAACCACAATCTTCACTCTGTCAAGGTGAGTGCTGGGGGTTAAGGAGACTTAGAAGCCTCGCCACCAAGTCAAGAAGTCTTGAGAATGGCTCCGAAGTGGGAGCCGAAACGTCGAAAGAAGAAACAATTCCAGACGTGGTTCATCCGGAAGTTCCAGACAGCACATATCCGACCGCGGAAGCCTATCCGAGTATATATATATATATATATATATATATATATATACAGTGTGTCCCTAGACCAGTGGGACAGTTGAATATCTCTTGAACCAATAGGAATTTCCAAAATATTTTAAGTTCACATTATATTGCATTATGAGAGCTAACTTCAGGAATTACTATTTTTTTTACGAGGGGCGCAAGAACGGCTCACAAAATCGAACATCAATTTTTTCAAATGGAACACCCCATATATTTCAATATATCTGAACTCTCATTCCTTTAGGCTTATTATTGGTTTTTTATTTTTGAAAATCCGACAAGGCGTTGCCAAGTTATACCAGTGGTTCATGAAATGTCGACATTTTTTTAGACAAACCCATTATTCATCCTACGAAGAATTTCTGGAATCATTCAAGACTGTTGGTAGTCGGTAGCATATTCTATAATATGGAATACTCATCTTCTTCGAGAGTTATACAGGGTGGTCAGAAATATTATATGATTTTCACGAAAGTCAAACTTTCTTCACATCAATTTTTCAAATAGTGCACCCTACAATATGAATTATTTTCTAGCCCATTGGTGATTTGATTGCTTATGGTCAATGGTTGTGAAAGAGACATGTGAATTTCATCATCAGAAAATGCAAAAAAAAATCATCAAACCACGTATAACGCATAACAAATGTTGAAGAACGTCACAAGAAATCATGTAATGAAAAATTTCGAAATGTGCCTTGCAGCAAACGGAAGACAATTCGAACATTTATATTAATATTATCGTCCCTAATTATTTGTCAACACAGTTATTTTTTGTTGAGACTTTGTTTAGGACAGTTGAATGAATAAATAGTTCACTGCATTATGTTATTTGCATTTGCTGATGATGAAATTCATATGTCTCTTTCACAACCATTGGCCATAAGCAATCAAAACACCAATGGGCTATAAAATAATTCATATTGTAGGGTGCACTATTTGAAAAATTGATGTGAAGAAAGTTTGACTTTCGTGGAAATCATATAATATTTCTGACCACCCTGTATAACTCTCGAAGAAGATGAGTATTCCATATTATAGAATATGCTACCGACTACCAACAGTCTTGAATGATTCCAGAAATTCTTCCGTAGTATGAATAATGGGTTAGTCTGAGAAAATGTCTGCATTTCATGAACAACTGGTATAACTTGGCAACGCTTTGTCGGATTTTCAAAAATAAAAAAACAATAATTAGCCTAAAGGAATGAGAGTTCATATATATTGAAATATATGGGGTGTTCCATTTGAAAAAATGTATGTTCTATTTTGTGAGCCTTTCTTGCGCCCCTCGTATAAAAAATAGTAATTCCTGAAGTTAGCTCTTATAATGCGATATAATGCGAACTTATAATATTTTGAGAATTCCTATTGGTTCAAGAGATATTCAACTGTCCCACTGGTCAAGGGACACACTGTATATATATATATATATATATATATATATATATATATATATATATATATACATATATATATATATATATATATATATAGATATAGATATCTTAATCTGACGCGCTTGTGTATTTCGAAATGACGATTTTTTTTCACATTCCAATAACGGCCGCAAGTCTGCGTCACATCCAAACCGTCAGATTATTGTATAAGAGTTTTTTTTCAGGTTCACTTAACATCCCCTCAGAAAATCTGACGCGCTCCAGTTTTTTTTTTCATTTCCAACCCTTACGTACGACCACTCCCCTCATGGAAACAAGCAGATTAACATACGTACATTTTCAAAAATATGTAGGGTATAGATGATACCAATATCTGACGCGGTCGAGAATGCCCATGCCATTTTTTTTTCATTTTTTTTATTATTAATAACACGCTTTTATTAGCTTGGGTTGTAACTATGTATGTAACGGAATCTTTGAGCATAATTTTCACCAATTTCCAGAAGTCTGATTAATTTGAAACTTTGCATACGTATCAAGGACCGATGACAATGCAATAATTTGATCATAGTTTTCCATTATTAATTACTAATTATTATTAATTAATTAATTATCATTAATTAATTAATTATTTTGCAGTAATTTATCTAGGCTCGCGATTGTTTGCTGCTGGACAAGCCTATGTAGCACTTAGTCGTGTAAGATCTTTAGACGGTATTCGGATTGAAGAACTTGATTGCTCTAAGTTAACAGGAAGTACCCCATGCAATAGTGAAGCTTTAAATGAAATGATGAGATTGCGGAATGATTCGTAAGAAATATCACATTTCCACTAGAAACTAATTGATAAATTGAACTAAAAAATGAAAAATAAATAATAGTTTAAAAAACTAAAAAAACACGCTTTTATAGCTAACCGAACTAAAAAATAAAAAATAATTTTCAATTACAAAGAGTTTATATTACGGTAGTAGAAGGCTAAACAATTATTCATAGTCAATCAGCTCAAAATAAAATTATAATAGAATTTAAGTAATTAACAGAATGAAGTAATTCAGAGTAAAAAGCGTGGGGTGCATTCTACTACATTTCATAAGTCTCCTCTCAAAGATAATTACCGATAGAATGATTGTAATATATAATATATCAAGCACCCCATGATTTTACTCTGAATTACTTTATTCTGTTAATTACTTAAATTTTATTATAATTTTATTTTGAGCTGATTGACTATGAATGATTGTTTAGCCTTCTACTACCGTAATATAAACTCTTTGTAATTAAAAATTATTTTCTATTTTTTAGTTCGGTTAGCTATAAAAGCGTGTTTTTTTAGTTTTTTAAACTATTATTTATTGAAAATCTATAGCCGCTCTCCCTACCGATGCAAATGTATACATTATAAACATTTTTTTCCTTTTGTCATCTAAGCTTCGCAACCCAATAGGTCTCTATGACGCTCGAGTAAATCCCTATTTAGCATTATATATATATATATATATATATATATATATATATATATATATATATATATATATGTTCGGATAGGTTTCCGCGGTCAGTAGTGTTTTGTTGTTGAGTTCGGGTTGAACCGCGTCTGTTCTCGACGTTTCGGCTCCGATTTTGGAGCAATTTCCAAGAGGTGAATATGACTTCACGCTGAGGTCTCAATCTGCCTACTCCTCAGGTGTTGTCACAAGGGGCAAGGGTTTGTGACTTGACGCCGCGGCCTCAATCTGCCTACTCCCCAGGTCTCGTCACGAGTTCTTTCTAAGGTCTCAATCTGCCTACTCCTTAGATCGAACTGAGTTATCGAGGGATGTTGGGTGGTATTCACAGCAGCGGGTGCTGCTAAAGCACCGTCGGATGTCTTGGTGGGGATTGGGCATCTTGAAATTAGGGGTTTCCATGCAGTTGGAAGTCTCTGACCGTCGTCACGTTTATATATATATATATATATATATATATATATATATATATATATATATATATATATATATATATATATATATATGTATGTATATATACATACATATGTATGCATGTATATATACATAATTTTTCGATTTCTTTTGTAATTATTTTCTAATTTTTTTATATATTCCAGAAAAAAAATTAATATCCTATGTTGTGAATCAGCACGAAGGAAAAAAGTTACATTAATGTGGATCTCAAGTCATGAGGGTACGGAGGCTGCTGATGTTCTTGCATGAGAAGATGACAACTTCCTTCTCCTGGACCGAAACCCTTCTGTGAGGTTCTAAAAACAGCATGAAGAAGAAATTCAGACTTGGTCTAACATGACGTTACTGAACAAAATCCCTGGCCAAAGACAAGCGAAAGCTTCATAGGGCCAAAAGTGAGCTAAACAGCTTCTGGCGTTAAATGATGAAACTGAAATGATTGAAGGAACACTTGAGAAAGAATGGGCAGAGGCTGTTCTGCATAAGGCTCAAATTCCTGGAGGGGAAAGCATTGTTTCGCTGCCACATAGAGGGTCATACATACACCACAGCTCTTGAAGGCTAACTGCTTCCCGACCCCTTACTATCTACATTGCGTGGATCCGCCTGTATTGTAATATACAAATGAAGCACATTCATCATTATGACAGGATATCCATAATCTCATCAAATGTTGCTACCTGCAATTGAAATTTTGATAATCCATATCAATCGATTATCTTGACTGGAATGGTGTCCATTACGCAGGTGAGTTTCACTATTTGTATTTCCCCTTCCTGAAATAGAAGTAGAATATACATTTCGATATGTTGGAACATGAGTATTTTGTGGTGAAAATGGAGTTTCGAGAAAGTGGTTCTAAGCTATTTCTCCTGCAAGTCAATGCAGAAATGAACTGCTATAAAAGAAGCGAGTCAAATGATTAGCAAACGCCCTTTTTTGAAATGTGAATATCATCCGGAGACGCAAGAAAATCTGAACAAGCTTCCCCCCTGCCTATATGGGGCGATGAGCTCTCACATATAAATATCCTTCCCTTCATACCAATTACGAAAAACTATAGGAAATCTCCATCTCATAGCAGAAAAATTTAAGTCATCAGGATAACATTTCATTCTTAAACCAAAACGAGCTTGTTTCGCTCAGTGCATTGACTTGCAGAAGAAAAATACAAAAATCACTTCTTCAAAATAACGTTACATAGGTATATCTCTTTATTAGCACATTCTTCTGGAAACCAACCGAATAAATCCAAGAGTAATGTGACCTTGCAATCGAACTACGTTCAAAATTAACCCTAGTTTACTGGTTTGCATCATCAGTGGCATAAGATGTTGTGGTACCTCATCTGTGCATCATCACATCTTTCACATCTCCTTCTCTACTTCCCCTCTTCATCCTTTCCCTCTACCTTTTCTTGATAGTTTTTATCTAGGTTGTGGTAACTGATTCGAAAGTACTGTGAAAGTTCATTTGGAAACCACCAGTCTTTAGGTGGTTCAAGAAAATGTTTCACCGAGGTCAGAAAGCTTCTGCTGGATACATTTTGGCTCAAGGGTCATTGATTGGTTCGAACTCACCTTGCACTGATGATCGAGAAAAAAAACATGTTTATGAAAGAACGCATTAGTATGTACTGTATGCAAAGATCACAACATACTCTTCGTTCCATGCCGTGAAGTCGGCAGGAATATCAGAACGTATGTAACGTTAGCTTTCATGAGATCAAATTCAATCGGATCACCGCTTATCAAATAAGGGATTATAGTGGCTTATTGCATTTATTTATCAACTCAAACGATCAAATATTATCATTCCTGACCCTGGAATGTGTATGAGGTGATGAAATTTAAATTAGGGCATTCATAATGACCCCAATAAGCAGTCAGACTCGGGCTGATAATGGGCACACCTTATTTAAGCTCGAATTGATATTAATTCTACTCAAAATTCAATGAATAGTTCATATGCATTTTATTGGCCATTCAATGAAATGACAGGAGCGTGTATGTCACTAAAGCAAAACAAACGACTGGGTTTTCATAGGATCGCCAATGATTCTTGAATTTTACGAAGAAATTTGCAAGTACAGATACCATAAGCGAGCGAGCATAAATTCCGAGATTTGACATATTTTTCCATTCGGGTCCCTTACAATTTCCTTGCGGATTTTGCAAATGAATTTTTATAAAATATCACAATCACTATTAGTGGTCGATGATATAGAGTACTCGATCTGGAAACCACTTAAATATATTTCTAGGTAAAAATTTACACTTTGTATTCTTCGATATTTTTTCAAAGAATGCACAAATTTTGAGTTGAGTGATTGAATAAAAAAATTGCATGAAATTCATTATTTTCAAAAAATCAAACATTTTTCATCATATTGAGGTGCAAAATTATCTATCAGAATTGTACATGAACGTCATATTTTTGGATGGTTAAAATAAATAAATGTAAAAATATCTGGTAGAAATTTAGTCATGAATGCAATGAAAAGTGTATACTTTTGCCTGAAAATACATTTATGTAGTAGATCGATTATTCGTCATCCTATATAACCAACCCCCATAGGAACATGGGAATGGCATATATATGAAATCAATTGCAGAGTTAAATGAAAAGGGAATTGAATAAAAATTTATGAGGTTCAAGTATACCTCTCAGATTTTTTTGCTCGTGAGGAAGATGAAAAATATCTGGAAGAAGTGGAGCTATAATATTTGAAGAATGGTAAATTTTAGTCATTTCTCGACATTCAATGAAATTGCGAAAAAGGTGCGTTTTTCGAAATAATGTTGAGGGATGTTTATTATATCGCACTCTCTACTACCATGGAAGTACTTCCCGCACGGATGTCAATAAGCCATCAAATCCGAGAATCCTGTAAGATTTACAGATGTAATTAATGATTTCTCCTCCTCATTGATATTTTTAACATAAAACCTGGACCAAAAACTAATCATTCATAAAAAACGAAAAGAAAAAAAAAGTGTTGACGCCGAAAATCGAACCAACAACCTTGCGGTTATCTTACCGGATACTCTACCAACTGAGCTAATTCAGATTAGAATTAACGTTATTAGAGATATGTGATTATATCAATCCCCTAAGTCAATAACTATAATCTAATCATGATGATTCTTGTATTTTCATTTTATTGAAACAAAATTGAGCTATTTTACAATGACAACAAAAACTCAAAAGCTTACTTGATTGTAATTTCACATGAACTTTTTTAGAGACACAATATCCAAACATAGACTGTCACAAATGAAACGTAAGGTTAGTCAGGTAACTCAATACACACGAACTGATTTTCATATATTGTGTAATAGAATAGGTGGTCGTAGGAAAAATAGTGTACACTAGCTGACCCGGCCACGCGTTGCTGTGGCTAAAGTTTTTGTTATATTACATTATAGTAAACAATCTAAGAGGAACAATAAGAGAACATCAGTCACGGAGTCCACTATGCTTTTTCTCACAGATGGTATTTGCAAAAAAATATGGTGATCTCCTTATTTGACTTTCTACTACTATAACCCTTTAGTACAACAAAGACGAAAATGTTGATGTTGGTATACAAATTCACTGGATTGAGATTTGAAGGGGAAGTACGTTGAACACAATTAATAAAAATGTTCTTACACTTGATATTAAGCAGAAATCAATAGGTACAAAATAAAAATTTATCAGATTTATTATTTCCATTTAATTTTATAACAAATATAAGTATATTACAGTATAATACAGTAAATAACATGTGACGCTTAAACTCATGAATGAGGTAGGCAAGGCAGACAGTCTTAAACTTTTAAACATCAATATCTATTTTTTTGGATTATAAATACTATCAATTTCAATTTAATTTAACACCAATCGGTGCACAATGTTTTTGGTTAACCTGTCTTTAGCTAACATGAGAAAAACATGGATTTTCCAAATCTAAACCATTTGTAGTTGTGCATGACCTTCTGCTGTCCTGATTCTTTGAGCTGGATTTCTTGATTCAATTTGTTCTGCCAACTGATGGGCTCAGCAGCGCCATCTATTGAATACTTACTCAACTCAGTCGAAAGGTATCGACATCTTGATTCAATTTGTTCTGCCAACTGATGGGCTCAGCAGCGCCATCTATTGATTACTTACTCAACCCAGTCGAAAGGTATCGACATCTGTTAGAATCATTTGGAGTTAACAGATAATTGTGACTGTCAAATAATAACAGACAAATAATTAGCAATAAATTAAAATTGCGACTCTAATTTGAGATTTAAACCATCCTATCTCTCAAGTTGGATCGAACTGCACATGGTGTGCGAATTTTATTATAATCGGTTAAGTGGTTTAGGAGTCCATTGAGGTCAAACATTGTGACACGAGATTTATATATATTAAGATTACTTGTGCGAAAGTGATTTTTCACGCTCGTGGGGTTGTCAATATATCCCACTCGTGTGAAACATGTTACTTTCTGCACTAGTAATGTGATACAGTATTGGCTTTGTTTCAATCATACGATTCATTTCATAACATATGAATACCATTTGGATGGAATTTGGTATTTTTTCGTAGACAATGATGGTGGGAATCGATTCCAATGAGTTTCCAACAAGCACTTCTTCTTGGTTGTAAAGTTGGATATGTATTCGTCTTCTAAAGGGATGACTGTTTGCTTACCCAACCAGAGACTGGAATTAACAAAGAAAAATAATTATGTATTGAGCATAATCAAGTCGCTGCCAGTTTCGAAAATGGTTTAAAAAAATTCAAAAAACACTTGAAAATCATCTTGTAGCCTGCACTCACTATACCGCCACAGAATTCAAGTATGGAGAGTGACGAATCATGTACATTTCATACAAAGTGGATTTTTATGTGTGAACAAATATTTTCTTTTATTGTTGATAGGCTTGGTTGCAGAGGAGATTTTTATACTATTCGACTCAGTGAACAATTTTGAACTTCTTATATATTAGATATATCTATTTCTCAACATGAATAATCATTCTAAATATATAAAGGTTTAGATGAAATTTGATTCGACTTGATAAAAAAAAATGACACTCTATTCTACCATTGACGAGATTAGATTGTTCTGGAGCTAGTCCGTGATTTATTTCACAGTGACTATTTCAGACCTTTTGTGATGCTCCTTGGTTATAGAGTTCATTGACTGCTTTGATCTTTATGATGAGACTCCATAGCCTTGACACCGACCACTTCATATAGGTAGTAGAATCTGGTTTCTCTTGCATCTCGTGTGTTTCAGCCTCACCAATGCTGGGCATTCACAAAGCAAACCCACTGCGAATTCCTCTTCTTTTTGAAAGAACCTGCATTTAGTAGACCCAACACCACCCTCACAACCTGATTCCGTCACGAACTTTTTCGCCTGGTTCATTCCTGGGAGCTTCCAATCATGGCATTTGAGCCTCCATCCTTCCTTTCCGGGAAATATTCTCTCGGGCTCCGCGACTCTAGATGATTTTCAAAATATTCGTGCCCCCTAGAGAATTTCCGGAAATGAATTGAGATCTTGTGATATTATAAATAATAATATAAATATCACATGAACTGTTAAAGATCAACAAAATGCGTACTTTGTTCCGCGTTACCATGGCAACTCAGGTATTATATAGGAATTTTTTTTTCCAGCAGGGGTAGTCTACAGCAGATTATAGTAAAGAATTTTTGTCAAAAGCAGATACTTTTTTGATTGACGTGTCACCGTCCCACTTTTAGCAGAAGTGTACAAAATGTAACATTCAAATTCGGCACTAGAGCAATTTGCTAGACTAATGAAAATAAAATATTATGCCACATCTCAATTCACGAGCCACTGACACTTCATTAGTATTGTGTTTCAAGAAAAAGGATGTGTATTGTTTGTCGGATCTTGTGAGGCCTTGGTATTTCATTGCATTACTGGTCTTTTAGGGCGTTGATATATTTCCGTGATACTTCTGAGGGTTGACGTTCGTCAGCTGGTTAACGGAAACGAGCAATTTTGGAACAATTTTTTTATGAAGTTATTTTCCTCAATGTTTGCAGATAATTATTCTTCGAATTAAATATTTTGACTGATCTTTTCTCAACTAAGAGATTTACCATATGTCCAAGACGGCATTGTGATAATATTTAATGATTGGTTTGTTTAAAGTAAAGTAATTTTTCCAAATAGGCAGCCTAATATACACACATTCTACATGCTACAACAGAAAACAAATATCTGTGTGTAACATTATAAATAAGATTCATTACAGTATATATTTTCTAGGAAATTATACTAGAATTACTAAAATTATACTAAACTAACTCTATCATAATCTGGATTTTTGCTATGTCATACATACTTCGTTTTGATGTTTGGAAGTAGTTGGTGTTTGAACTCATTGAGTGAGAGGGACTGTTTGATTTTATACCGGAAGGTCATTGTACAATAATAAGCCTCTATGAAACAATGAATTTGCAGTTCGAGAGTATGTTGTTCTTCGAACATAAAAATAATTGCTTCTTCTGGTAGGATAGTTATGTATTTCGTTATGGAATACTATAAATTGGTCAAAATATGCAGGGGCCTCACCAGATACAATCTTATAAATCAAAATCATCGAATGATAAAACAACCCATCTTCAATAGAGAGCCAATCCAAGGTCTGAAGCATTAATATAAAAGGAGTATACCTAGTGCATCTCAAAATGATACGCATTCCTCTATTTTGCAGTTTTTGCAATTTCCATTAAGCAACGCAAGTACACTAGCACAGTAATCAAAGTGCGGTTGTATTATAGTTTTATAAACAGATAGTGTAGTTTGAAGGGTAAGATTTCTACTAATTCTTGTGAGGAAAAATAGTTTTTTTCAATATTTTATTGTAAACGTACTGAAAATGTTTTTTAAGGCTGAGTATATTATCAATAATGAATCCCAAGTACTTTATTTCTTCGACAATTTCAATAGTTTCATCGATAATTTTAATTTTTATCACATTTTTGTCAATCTGATTATATTTATAATTTTTTGTTATGATCATGGCTTTGGTTTTATTAATATTGAGTTTTAGTTTGTTGATGTTTATAAAGTTTGATATATGTTTTAGGGTACAATCAAGTTTTTCAATTGCTCTAGCCAGACTTACATTACTTGCAGTCACCACCATATCATCTGCAAACAGATTAAGGAATTCGCATTCTTGAATACAGTTCAAGTCATTGGGATATAGGATGAATAATAGAGGTCCTTGTGGTACTTCAGAGGTGATACCTTTATTATCTGAAAAAACATTATCAATTTTTGTACACTGCTCTCTATTCAAAAGGAAACTGTTGAACCAAGCTAGTGCAGTGCCTGTTATGCCATAGTATTTAAGTTTAATTAGTGGTAGCGAGAGGCCAACAGTCTCAAAAGCTCTTTTGAAGTCAAGGAAGACTGCAACAATATATTTATTACTATCAATTCCTAATCTGGATCTTTTTTCGACGAATATGTTCAGTCAAACGTTTGACAAGAATACCCGGTGCCAGCGGGCGGTAGTAAGGCATTGTTACCAACGTACGTACAAACTAGGTAGGGTGTAAAATTTTCTCACCGAATACCACGCTTACTAGAATTATTATTGGATTTTTTTTTCACGGGCATTGCCATTATTGGATCTTCCTCCAGTTCGTTGTACAGTTTCAATTATTCTGCTCAAGTGAATGACTGATTTAAGTTCGCCCCTACATCAGCCTGTGTGACGCCAGTCATTTTGAATATAGCTATGCAGTGGGTGGAATCTCAAACAAAACCTCGAGAGCTGCAGTTGGGTTAGTTCTCAAAGCTCTTTTCCACTCAAGTTTGCCAACCCATCACTGACGAGACAAATTGCTGTTTTTTGAGAATCCATGTTGAAAAAACTTCCTGAATATTTGCTTCATCGATGAGGTTTTCAAAAGCATTTGAATATGAAACACATCGTACAAGAAACTGTTTTGAGTATTTTTAGAAAATTTAGTATTTGAAGGAAATTTATGGCTAATTATCTCTACCAACTCATGTTCGTTTTATGGATGGATTATAAATCTCTCCATTCTTGTATTCGAGTGTTCGAATCAATTCATAATGTTTTATATCACATTAACAGGCTTGTTAACAGTAACTTACTTTATTTGCTGAAATCCATTTCTGATTAGAATCTTCTACTATTTATTTGCCGTAGTCAGTTATCACAACCTATAAATAGTACTTAGCAATAAATTGATCATACAGTACACGTCATTAATAATATATACGCCATCTACTTCTAGGTAAATTCCTCTATGAATCATAGATCGCTTTTACCAGTTTAACACTTCCACAACGATACAGCGTGTGTTAGTATTACAAGTAAATGAAAGTTGATTTTATTTTATAATTGTTATTATTGATATTGCTGAAACAACCAGCTGCAATCTCTCGAGATCTTTTGAGCTATTCCGATATAGGAATAAGCAAAAAATATCAGTCAATATCCAACAGCTCTTCGAAATAGGGATAACTGACTGAGTTCTGAACAGAAAAATAAAAGCTCAGATAATAAAATATTGAATGACTCGCCTGTAAGGGAATTCAGTCCTTACGAGAGGCCATGTTCGATTGGAACAAAGCACTACTAGTCACTACTTCCTTGCAACAACAGAATGGCCAGCTAGTTCTTACTAACAGTCAATCGAAGTGCTTGACAGAGACATCCGAGTAGCTGAGGACCTAGCCGACAGCTAAGATCCTTACTCTAGTCGCATCACTATTTACGACTGGTTTCGTTTAGTGACTATTTGTTCATCAAATTGTGTTCATTATGCCCCTATATTACAGGAACAAGTTCAGATAGGCAACAGCATGCTTATAAAAACCAAAAAGTATTTCATCACATTCCTGTGGCGGTTGTTGACCTCTACTGTGCAAGAATTGTATGGATTGGAGAAAACTGTAGAAATTACAAGTGCAGAATACTGTATCATCGACGAACTGAGGAGGGCTTTTCCATACTCAGATCGTTCAATACATACCAACCAATAACAAGAATTCATCTCATCACCAATTACATCACATCTCCTGTTCTCATTCTGAGTATGTGCTGTGAGAACTAGAACATTGTGCTCTTCACCTCATAGACTTTGATAATGCCTAACACAACTGTAGGCGAAATGTCAGGAGTGTGGACCACGACAAACAAACCCGAATAACACCCCAGAATCAATATATTGAGATATATACAATGTTTTGAACATTGTAATTGATCTATCAACAAGAATATCTTTCATTTCTTCTTCTTCTATTTCTTTATTTAACGTCGGCCTATTTCCGCTACCAAGGCCAATCACCGATGCCGGTGAGCACACTTCCCCCAACCGGAAATTTTGCCGAACCCTCTGGTATTCCAACCAGAGGTAGGGATCTTCAACGAGCCCAACATCCATGGACTCGGGACCGACGGCTTTACGTCCCCTCCGAAGGACGGCATATCCTCAATATATCTTGTGCTCATTGATATATTGTCTGCGAGCTATGATATGCTATTTCGCTGCAGCTGTACGGGCTTCCGACACGGTATTTCCCTGCATGGTCAACCATCCAATATCTTTCATTTATATGTATAACAGTTTTCAAATTATTCAGGATATGAGAATATGACAGAAGAAAGTTCAGGTACCCTGGCTTATAGGATGAAGCATCATTGGCCTAATAAGAATTGAGTGGGATGTGCCTTGCCTTATTCCAACTTTTCCATATTCAGATATTGAAGTATTCATGATCAATTTGTCAAAGCGAAGATCGCTTTATTTTATATCTCTGCTGTTTTGGAAAGTGGCACAACATCAGAGCTAGTTACTCATTTCTTCAGAAAATCAAAATACAAATTGGTATTTTCTCTCCTTTGGTTCATGCAATGTTCTTTCAATATAAGAGAAAATAAGTTTTTTATTTATTTTTATCTTAATGTAGGAAAGAACACCGACGGAAATTTCCTGTAATGCTCGGAAAACCTCATGTGAATTAAGGGGAAGTAGATAAATAAATAAATGATAGCTTGTCGTCCAAAAGTCATCCATTTACCAGAACCAGAACATCTAGAGCAGGAACTGGAACATCTTCAAGTGACCTTGAGGTCGAATGGGTACAGTGTATCTGAGATCAACAGGGCCATGAAACCGAAGAGTTCCACGGTTCATAACAGGGAGGACTCTCAGGTGGTTGCGAATGCATATCTGCCATATATCCCGAGGGTCACTGACAGAATTGGAAAACTCTTGGGAAAATATAACATAAAAACGGTTTTCAAGCCGACCAAGAAGATCCAACAAAGCCTCAGGTCGGCTAAAGACAAAAGAGACCCACTGTCAGCGGCAGGGGTTTATCGCATACCGTGCACCTGTGGGAAGGTTTACATCGGTACCACGAAAAGATCCATGGGTACAAGGCTCAAAGAGCATCAAAGGAACTGCAGGCTGGGGCGAACCGACAAATCGGCGGTGGCGGAACACGTACTGAGAGAGGGCGACCACAGGATTCTGTTCGAAAATGCAACACTGATTCCCCCAACCAGGGTTACCATAGCCGACTGGTACGGGAGGCAATAGAGATCCAAAAACATGCGGACGATTTTAACAGAAAGGAAGAAGCGTTGACTCTAAACAGAATTTGGAATCCGATTCTGAAGAAATCAAGAATAACTAATGAAATCACAGCAGGTAGTGCGGCAACTAATAATGATGATTATTCCCCGAACCCGACAGAAGTAATTAAGACTCCAGACTACCTGCATCAATATAAATACGCCTTGAGAAATCGAACTGTTTAGTCATCGGAGATGAATAAGCCTCTGAAGAAGCTGGCTACTCGCGCTAGGGAAACGTCAGGAAGAAATTCCAAAGAACGACGGCCTTCAAGCCCGAAGAAAAGTAGTTATACTAATTTACATAAGGGATTGAATGCATTCTATCAACAAAACATTACTGCTATCAAAATAAAATGCTCCTATTTACTAGTTCCTATATAGATTAGCGATTCAATAGAACAAATTCTATTGACGTTTAGACACATGATGTATATTCATTATATTCGATTGCTTTGAGGAGTTTGAATGTAGGGTAGGATCTCGTAAGAAATTGGGGTACATTGTCGATTTGCTGAAGAATTTCTGAATAGTATCATTCAATAGATTCTTTAGAAAAACAGTTGAAGCACAGTTCCTGCGACGTTACAAACTAGTGAGATCCAAAACGTCCGCATAACTCACAATTACTAATACTAATCATAGATTCTTATTTGAACAGTAGAAATTCAGTAGAAAGAATTTCCCTTGTATTTTTTAGATACTGTGTTGATGAATCTCATAGAAGGAAATCCAGACGATACCCGTAGGTCCTAAGTTGGAACGCACTTATGTAAACTATGTAACAGTTTTACAGCAGATTTTATATTGTAAAAAGGTCTGCAGTTTCTAACAATGAAGCCATACGATCTAACTGGGGGATTCTGAAGTTTTAGGTGAGATAAAAGAATGGTGTATTGAAATTCAACAACTTTCTTTTTCTTACTGTAACACATGACCTTGCATTTCTCTACATTGAGTTCAACTTATTAGTACTACAGAAATCTTGAAGGTACTCTAACTGAGACTGTAATTTGACAAAAATCCTAATGAAATCAATTCTTGGAACTAACTTCAAGTCATCGGCCAAAATAACATAAACGTTCACAGCATAAGTTTTCACATAGGTCATTAATAAAGGAGATAGCCATAAGAGGTCCCAAATTGGAGCCTTAGGGAACTCCGGACGTTGATAACTATTTTTCCAACTTTTGCCCATTTTATGACAAACTGCTTTCTTTGTACGTGCTGAGACTTCATAAGCTGCCATTACTTAAAAACGAACTCTATTTAGCTTGATAAATAAAACACCATGACCTGTTGTGTCAAAGGCCTTCGAAAAATCTGGCTATTTTCTATCAATCTGACCATCATCGTCTTATGCCCCGGAAATGAACTGTGCAATTGCAACTAGATTTTCAACCAGTTACGAAGCCAAGTTGCTTCAGAGATAACTGGCGTTTCACGGGAACAAATATGCAGACATACAAAATCATTTCGGAGACCTTCAAGAACATTCATAAAATAGATATGGGTCTGTGATTTTCGCTGTTTTTTTGCCAGACTTGAACATTGGATATATTGCATATAACAGATTTGAATTCTACACGATATGGTCGGTGAGCGTTCTTGAATATTGGCAAACCATCAAAGGACAAACAAGTCATAGTAGGATGATGAGCTATGTCTATCTTCCTTGCTAATACGACGAATGGACTGGTGCTAGTAAAGGTTTCATTGGAGAAGAAATACTTGCATTCGACACCTAGTTGTTTTCTGACAGGCATCAGCTCATCAACCTACTGTGTGGGTATCCGACACTGGCTTGGTATCGTTCAAATTTCTTGATTTGTAGATGTGAATTCGTAAACAACTGATCGTGAACCGGGCGGAACTAGAATATTTATGAAATCCTTATTTCATTTACTCTTTCGCTAGTAGAATTTAGCATATTATAGCAAGTCAGGTGAACTATGAATTTTATTATTAATTATTTGGTTTTCTTCTTTTCCGAATTGAGAAATAGAAATTACAACTTCTGCTCTCTATTTTGCTTTGTGTAGATATTAATATGTTTGCTATCTATTTGATTCAATATTCATATGCTTGGTAAACGAATTGAGCAAGAAAAAGTGATTCCTATGAAACCCAGTTCCCGTCGTTGCCATATAGGGTAGGGTAGCTGTTTTACGTTCCTATAAAAAAAGAGTGTTTGCATGTTTTTTTTATTTAACTCCTTTCATAGCAGTTGTGATTTCTATTTTTCGATTCGGAGAAGAAAGCCAACGAATAGTTCATTAAACCTCATTTTCTCCACGAAAATACCCGAACTCAATAATGTTCAATTTCTTTACAGTCTATGAATAAAAGAAATCTCGACTCACAATACCGAAACAATAAATTATCATAGATAATAAATATAATACTCACCTCACCTAACATATGTGGCACAGCTAATGAAGATACTTATAAGGCTTGGCTATAGTCGTTTCCGCTCATCAACTAAATAATGATCGATGTTTATCACCCCCACACAAAGTCCTGGTATTAGAAGTATTTGCGAACTTAGTGCTGACAATTCGCTGGATTAAAGATAATATCAGCATGTTATCACAACTAATACATGAGCGATGTGACCAGTTTTCTTCATCTTTGTGAAACTGGAGAAATCCCAGAATGGTAAGTCTGATTAAGACAAGAGCTACATATTATTCAATCATTATTAGTCCTATTCATACATTTTAAACGTTCATATAATTATTTTACTACATATTCTTCTTACTATTTTTTCCGTGAACCAGCCCCATACGCATAGCAACCTTATAAGTCGAAACTTGTGCAATCCTAGCATAAACAATGACCTACTTACCTTTTTACACTATTCTGAAGGCAGTTCGAGTATGGTTTTGCCGACACTGTATAAATACATCCCTGAAAATTCAACACTGTTCTTATAACTTAGATCAACGAAGCCTACAAAGAATTACAAGACCTTTAATTTCTTCAAAGTTAACTATCATATAGTGAGTCTTGAAAATCTGGTTTTGAGACTAAGCATTTTCTCTTCGCGCGAAGAAAGGGAGCGAACATATTTGTTAAGAACTCTAGATATTTGGTGAATGGTAAAATATAATATGTATTAATATTATTGGAAATTGTTAGTCGATTCGTTTTCACAGGACCATGAGATTCCAGAATCTCTGAAAGAAGGAAGGCCCCGGAAATCCAAAAACAATCGATTTCGACGTTCAACTTCAGCACTCTCAGTTTTTCTGGAAAGCCAGGATGGTGGTCAACTTCCATTTGTAAGTGAAATATATAATACACGAATTGATGAAATTTTATTCACTTATCACTAGTACAATTAAAATAATCACATTTCTTTCAAAAGTGAAATTCGATACACTTTCGTTCGTATCCTTTTCTTGCTCAATTTTTATACCAACCATATGAAAGTTAAATCGAATGGATAGAAAAGATAGGCATATCCACACAAAGCAAGATAGAGAGGTATTTGTAGAAAAAAATCTCACTCACTAGGATTATATTTCATTCCAACCCATACACGATCTCGTTTCGCCTAGAGAAAATTATCTCTGAGCTCTCCAGTAGGAAAGAGGGATGAATTACTCAGAACTTTCATTTAAATCTTCAGACAATTTCGACATATTCAATTCGTGACAAGTCTGTCATCAGGAACTAAGGTATTTTTGTGTGCCCTGGGTCACATATAAATCATTTTTTCTTGCTCAACTTTTATACCAAGCATATGGTTAGGTTAGGTTAGGTCAGAAGTGAGTGGGTCTGTTCGGCCCTCCACTGCAACCAACAAGGGTTTATTGTGGCTCACACCTATTCAAACTCGACCAAATAAACCCAGCTTCTTAACGAAGCCGATTAGTTTGTGTGGTGAGTGATCTTTCAGGTCAGATGGTAAGAGTGAAACCTTGCCAAACTCTGAAAACCTGAATCGGTCCGCAGCGGGGCAGGCACAAATTATGTGCTCTGCTGTTTCATCATTTTCCAGACAGAGACGACACAGGCTGTCTTCTGACAGTCCGATTCTCTGCATATGATGATTCAAATGACAGTGACCTGTGGGAAGGCCAGTTAGACATCGTAGTTCGTCCCTACTGTAGTCCAACAACTGTTTGGTTTCCGACTTCGAAGGGTGAATAAACGCCTTGGAATGAGCCAATCCTGGAAGATTTTGCCAGAAGTCCATAAATCTTCTCGCCATCCACGTATTTAATGTTTGTTTGGCAAAGCCTAAGGCGATGCCAATGACAGGTTCTGGTCCGATGAAGCTGCTTGCAGCACCCTCCTTTGCAAGGGAGTCAGCAGCCTCATTGCCTTCCAGGCCAGTATGGCCCGGAATCCAGACCAGAGACAATTTGTTAAATCTTCCTATTGAGGAGAGTCGTTTTTGGCAATTTGTTACCAGTTTGGACGTTGATCGGTTAGAGCCAATGGCTTTCAGCGCCGCTTGACTGTCCGAGAATATTTTTATTGACTTGTGTGTGAGGTTGGTTTCTGCCAATTTCTCCGCACACAGTTCAATAGCATGAATTTCCGCTTGAAATACGGTCGCATAGGTCCCTAGGCAGGTTGATATCTCTGTCCTGGGTTTGCGACTGAAAACACCTGCACCGGAACCAGAAGGTGTTTTTGATCCATCTGTGAACCAACAACTATCTGCTCTCAGTATTTCCTTCTCCCGGAGGATCCAGTCCTCTCTACTCGGGAAAAGAACTGTATAAGGCAGTTCATAGTTCACAGTTGGAGTCATAATGTCAGAGGTCATTCCCAGAATGCTGTGACTTCTAGTGTCAGCCAGCAGTCTAGTATACTCTGCATTAGATTGTTTTGTGCAATTAGCGATGTGCACAAGTCTATATGCAGTCCATCTAGCCTCTCTCTCCAGAAAAATGTGGAGAGGAGGTAGATCTAGAAGGATCTCCATGGCCGCTGACGGTGTGGTACTGATGGCACCACAGATAGCCAAACAGGCCTGTCTCTGTAAGCCAGAGAGCTTTGCCTGAGCCGTTTTCTGAGAAGCCTTCGGCCACCAGGCAATTGCCCCATAGGTAATCATTGGTCTGACAATAGTCACATAAATCCAATGAATTTGTTTGGGACCTAAACCCCAAGATTTACCACAAATCCTTCGACAAGTCCATAGGGACAGTTTGGCTTTGTGTAAAACTTTTTCCAAGTGGGCGTTCCAGGTGAGTTTTTTATCAAGGACAATGCCAAGATATTTTACCTCCGTTCCAAATGGAATGGCCTCACCATTGAGAGAAAGTGGCGTTAAATCATCCAATTTTCTCCTCCTGGTGAAGGGGATTATCACAGTTTTGCTGGGGTTTACAGACATCTGCTCCCTCTGGCACCAACCGTGAACAACATCCATCGCGCTTTGAAGGATATTACAAGCTACCCTTCCCGACGTGGACCTTGCCAAAATGACAAGGTCATCTGCATAAGCTTGCAGATCTACTTGTCTTCTTTCGAGGGCATTAAGCAGACTGTCCACCAGGAGTGACCACAGAAGAGGAGATAGTACCCCACCTTGAGGGCAGCCCCTGGTGACCCTGAACTTGATGGCCTCGTCTTGAAGTATATCGTCGTCAAGTATATGAAAATTGAATCAATTGATAGCAAACATAGGAATATCCTATTAAGCAAAATAGAGAGCTATTTGTAGAAAAAACCTCAGTCACCAGGAATATTTTTCCCATATATAAAATGTCCCATAAGAGCAATGCAATTATCGAAAACTTACAGCGGTAATTGCATTGTATCAAGTCACCATAACAACACATTTGAATCCGTATCGCTAGACATCAGTGAACAACACAAATAAATGTCAGATAGACTTCAAAAATAAAAAAACATTTCACGTTTTGGTGAGTGCTCCATACAATCTATAGAGGAAAGTATGAATGAACGAAAAATAACATTTCATTGAGAATTTCTTTATTCGTCAAATATTCCAATGAATTACATTCGTGCATAAAAATGACCAGATAATTTTGCATTCAAGCCTGATATCTTGAACAAATTGCATTCGGTTATTTTCATATTTTATAAAAGAGCCCTCGTCCTTCGGACTCGGGCATTTTCGCCAAAATATGAAAATAAACTCTTGCAATTTTTAGATATCACGCTTTCTTGCAAAATTATCGGTAACGGTAATTTTTATGCACTCGTGCAATTATAACCGATAATATTTGATTCCAACCCATCCCATACCAGATTTCGAAAATCATCTCCTCACTAGAATCTTCAGACATTTCCGAAATTTTCAACTCTTGACAAGTCTGTCGTAAGTTTCAATTGACATGTCAGTGACATTCATTCATTTGATAATCAAAACCAGCCATCGTTATAATGATAATTAGGAACTTAGGTATTTTTGTGAAAAGAATGAAGTTTGACGAATTATTTTTTTACTTTCTTTTCTCCGAATCTCTTTTGATTGATACTTGTGGGTTGCCAACCCGAAATTTTAAAAAGACGTAGGCCAGATTGGAAAAGGTATGTAGAAATACTGAAATTTGCACATCAAAAGTTAGTAGATCTGCGTACTGAGACATGAAAGAAAGAATAAGTAGTTTTTTGCCAAGCTTTGTGTTCGTGATCATAATTTCAATAATTCAAACTCATAACGTTTAATTGCTTTTTTACTTAATTTCTAATCTTAATTTTTGATCCCCAGACATCATGTGAGTACCTTTCAGGTTAGAATGGGACTGAATTCATGTAGGTACAAAATTTTCAAAATTCGTCAGAATCAAAAATGATGTAACTAAAAAATGTCCAATGGTATTCCAAGGTTCGATCTCCATTTCATTGCAATCGCAATTCCTTTCTGACAATCGTGCCTATATGAACTCAGCTTAATAGTAAGGTTGAGTTTCACTGATTCGGCAAGACGTTTAGTTTGACACATCACATAGCTCACAGCACAAGTCACCGACTTGTTGAATATACATTTCGTTTTTAAAGCCGCGTACAGACCGGATGTCCAACGTTTGCCAACGGCACATGTGAATTGTGTTGGAACGCGTTGGTTTTGGTGTGTACGACGGCGACCACTCGAAGCCAACGCTTCCCAACGGGAACGTTGGCATAGGCTAGCGTTCGGTTTTGTGTCGAATTTGGTCTGGACGCGATTTGGAGAGTATTTTCTGGTTTCAGTCGTTGGGAAACATTTGTTCGTTGCGTAATTTTTTATTATTAGTTTTCTATGGAGTGGACTGGATTTATAGGGATAATCCTATTTTATGGGACAAATTGAAAAAATATACTTAAGTTATGTTTTTATGGGCTAAAATTTTGAAAGCAGAACTAATACAAATTTCCCTTAATATATTTTTATGGTGATCCAACTAAACCCGAGCAAACTTCTGGTATAATGGACGAGATTAATTGTTTCTATTCTTTAAATGTGTGTGCATGACTAGTAAAGGAATTTCCGGTTGCTAGATAGTAAAGAGTAATGGCCAATCTTTTTTTAGCTGGAATAGCTTTTCGGTAATTGGTATCCTTTTTTTCAATTTTTGGAGCCAGTAAATTGAGCAGTTCTTCAAAAATATCTGGGATCATTCGGCAGAAGTTCCTAAAATGACCAGAGTCTTCATTCCGGAGCTTATCCAATAAATTACTCGCGCTGTAGGAACTTCTGTTTTTATACGGTGTTGTCATCCACCAGCGTCTGCGCTTTCGTTTCTTATTTTTTTTGTTGAGTAAATTATGCAACACGAGAAATCCTGCACTTGCACACAATAAATCATCATCACTTTCGCTCGATGACATCCCAAAAAAATAAAAACCACCGAACCGCTACCAACGATCTCTAATGCAATACTAAAAGTTCGGTATGGACGATGTTCTCAAATCCTTCCCAATGCTTTCCACTTCCAACGCCAACGATAGCACATGCGCCGTTGGCGTTGGTTTACGTTGGAAATCCGGTCAGTACGCGGCTTAAGAGAGAAAACGCGACGCGTTGGGTGGCGAGGCAAGTGTGCGTCAGTGTCAGTATGAAACGAAAAGTTCACTGTGTTTGTTTCGCGTCGGAAATGATCCTATTCTGCCTAATGATTGAAATATTGAAAATTTGTAAAATTCTGTTGAAAATACGTAGATTTTGAGACTGATGTCTGTAGGTTGTCAGGAAAGGCTCAGAGTACGTAGATCTACGTAAAAAGACGAAGAAACGGCAACGCTGACCTGTATATCATTCAAAGACGTTCGATTCTTTCACAAAAAGGAAAAAAGTGTTCATCTAAAACAGCACATGAACAGAGAGTGTTTGTGATTTTTTTTATATTAATTCTTTTATAGAAGTTGTGATTTCTATTTTTTGATTCGGAGGAGAAGAAAGCCAAAAAATATTTCATCAAACTTCATTCCTCTCTCTATCTCTCTGTATATCGAATATTCTTCGATGCCAGCAAATGTTTCTTCTTTGGTGAACTAATTCAAAGACTTCGCCAAACACTAGTTAACGCTTCGTCGTTAAGAAAGAAAATTCTATCCGGATGAATCAAAGATAAGTGTGCAGTGATAATAAAAGTTGTAAACGGCATAATCCAAATCAAGTGTGCACCATCGCTAACTCATAATGTTATTATTGAAGATTTGAAATCGGTCAAATAGGTACTTTCTTCACACATTGAGATGCAAGTATAAAAAAAAACAATTGTGCATCGTCTTTTTGACTTCATATGATACTTCAATTATTTTACAATTATAAACGTCTATGACAATTTTCTTCGTAATGTGAAAAATAAAGGAGTTATGAGAGGTGAAAATGAGATGGACATCAACTCTTCAATTGCGATGAAAACATAACAAAACGGTTAGTTAATCCTGAGTAGATGTTCGAAGACGCCACCCCTTCCTCCGATACATATTTGTGTCCGTTTTTGTACTGCACGAATATTTTTTAACAGAATCCTGCCGTCTCTTTCAATATATTGACATCAGCATTCTGCCGTTGATATATTTCGTGAGGTCAGGGGACCTGGAAGGCCATTGAACAGGGTCATGAGTTCCAATCCACTGATTATTGGATATTGCCACCAGAAGCTCGCAGTCCTCCATATAGTTATAAGCAGGTGCTCTACCTATTTGAAATACAATTTATGTTTTACTTATCAGGTCAAGTTCATTCAAAAAATATCAAGAAAGTCAATCCTCGTATGTTTCTTTCTTTCCTTATAGGAGCCGATGTAAAAAAAGGTCCAAGAATTTGTGATCCAATTATTACGCATCAAACATTCATTCTGAATTTAACGTTTTGAAAAACATTTCAACTAGTGATGCTGGTTTCTCTATCATACATGACAGAATTCACATTTTTTCGGTAGTACTTGATGTACCAATCACCATTAAGTCTTCTTTCTGGATCTCATGCCATTAACGCCTGAACTTGTCGATGTTTATAAGGAACA
This sequence comes from Zygogramma bicolorata, assembly GCA_032362365.1. Classification (NCBI taxonomy): domain Eukaryota; kingdom Metazoa; phylum Arthropoda; class Insecta; order Coleoptera; family Chrysomelidae; genus Zygogramma; species Zygogramma bicolorata. The sequence goes on along the minus strand of JAVJAQ010002690.1, from coordinate 244,780 downwards.
AATTTGTGTTTTTCACTGTACCATAACTCAAATTGGAATGCTTGACAAAGTCTCTTATAGAAGGTTCACGGTAGGCTTAAAATAGTTCGAAACCGCTATTCCTGTAGACTCACTCTCGTTCTAGCAAATACACTCTCATAATGTTGAATTTTTTTATAAACTTTCACAAAATATAGCTGATCTGGGAGAGTTCAATGAGGGGGCAACTTGACATAGTATTCCAGCGCTTTCGATATATGTTTCTGCGAGATAATCCTCTAGCATTTCTTGCATGAGAGAATGACATGTTATTGACACTGCGGTATAATTGAAATGTCGTTTTGTACCAGCAAAAAAATACATACAGGATGTCCCATTAGAAAAATAGTTGATTTACTGGAGAAGACAGGAGGGGGCAGATGCTTACTTGTTTTTTGGAATTTTGCATCTCGATGTGTGTTAAAAATACCCAATACTAGTTTATCAATTCAACTGACAGCAAAGTTTGAACTGAAATTGTAATTTCTGGAATTTCAGAAATACTGGAGAATAATATTTGTATAAAACACGTTATCGATAATGGCGTTTGGAAAAAAAATCTCACGAATACTTACGAAACATTATTCTCCTGTCAATCTAATAATAACACTGATGCTCTTCAAATATGACTCAACCTCTGGCGGAAGCACCAAACTCTTACGAAGATTCGAAATAGATGAACAGTTCAATCTAGCAGACCACTATTATAATCTTCATGCAGTCATTGTTGACTGTGGTTCTGGTGTTGAATCTGGTCATGATTACTCATTGGTCAAAGACGAAACGGACTGGTTTAAGTTTAACCATAGTAGTGATACTGTTAACGATATTTGCGTCACTAAATATTCCGGTGATATGTTGAATTCATTGAAGCCTCAGGAGCTATATTTTTTTTTTGTATGAAAGAGAGGGCATTGGCAGATCAAGATCTTCAGATGATGTGGTGCTGCAGGTTTTTCCAGGTTGCAGCTGAAAAAGCAAATGCGCCACAGGAATCAATGATGTCGACACAGAGCGCCAAATAATTTTTGTTGTTACATAATTTGTATTACTTTCGTTTCATGACAGATCGTATTCCTTTTCAAATAGTCTCCAGTGTGAATTCGTCAATTGTTTTCGCAAATACTCTATGGGTTGAGCTGGGTGGAGGAGAAGTGAATCTTGTGTGTATGAGAAAATTCTTTTTTTTGGATTACTTCATTGCCGAAATGATTTTTGAAAAACTTAACCTGACCTATATTCGTCTTCAGTAAAATAACTAAATGCAAATGAGTTTCCCCCCAGTTCTTACTAGAAGTTGCATGCTGGCTACTTTCACAACTTCCTATAGAATGTCTAATGTTGCTCCAAAATTTGAACGTTTGAGTGAACGGAAAAGCTCTATTCGTTTTTAAACTGTCTCTCAATTTGTTGTGTACTGTCACGTTACTATTCAAATAAAATATCATCAATTTGTCAAGTTCATTCATGCGACTTGTATCATTATTTCACTTTGGTATTCAGGTGGCGGAGCAATATAATTGTATAGTTTAGCCGTCCTAATTTCAAATGAAAAACAAATAATCGGTTATAATTGCACGAGTGCATAAAAATTACCGATGATTTTGCAAGAAAGCGTGATATCTAAAAATTGCAAGTTTATTTTCATATTTTGGCGAAAGTGCCCGAGTCCGAAGGACGAGGGCTCTTTTAAAAAATATGAAAATAACCGAATGCAATTTGTATAAGATATCACGCTTGAATGCAAAATTATCTGGTCATTTTTATGCACGAATGTGATTCATTGGAATATTTCACGAATAAAAAAATTCTCAAGGAAATGTTATTTTTTGTTCATTTATACTTTCCTCTATAGATTGTATGGAGCACTCACCAAAACGCGAAATGTTTTTCTATTTTTGAAGTCTATCTGACATTTATTTGTGTTGTTTACTGACGTCTAGCGATACGGTTTCAAATGTGTTGTTATGGTGACTTGATGCAATGCAATTACCGCTGTAAGTTTTCGATACAATGCAAGTACCGCCCTAAGTTTTCGATAATTGCATTGTTCTTATGGGACATTTTATATATGAGGGAAATATTCACTGGAAGGAAGCAAAGTCGTAGGAATTTCGAAAGCTTAAGAAACTGAATTCGTTTTTCTACGAGCAACGAGCATGCAAACAACAAAACTTAATGGAACCACATTCAGTGGAAAACCTGAATATTTATTGCACCTAGGTAATGCAAATTTAATTGCACTCATCTGTAAGTCTAAGAGTACATTCATATTGGGGGTAAATTCACGAATTTGTTAAATCACGTATGAAATTTATTCAATGTGATCATTGTCTGATATCCATGGCAAATTTTTGTCGTCACTACAACTCTACGAAAATAAAAATTTCCGTGGTACTATAAAGCTCGCTCTCATATTTGAATCACTGGAAAGGTGTTTTTGTTAATCTATACATATAAAATGATTTATACTAAATCACTGACTGACGGATCAACGCACAGCGTAAACCTCTTATCGAAGAGATCTGAAACCTGGAGGGTGTGTTCTTTGTATAACGAGGGCATCTGATAAGAAATGGTTCTTCTACTTAATTGATAGATGGTGCATCTTGTATCGTTCTTTTGAGTAAGCCAAGAAGGCAAAGCTGTGATGATCCCGATGATTCTTGGTATCAAGAACTACACAAAATAATTGCACCACAAAGAGAAAAAAGAAAAGAAAAAAAAATGATGATGCCAAAAATCGAACCTAAAACGTTTCCTCAAGGTTCCGTCATCTGGCGTTCCTCAAGGTTCGAATTTGGGACCACTTCTATTTTTAATATTTGTGAATGACCTCTGTAAACATTCAATATGTGAGAAGTTGTGCTTCGCTGATGATTTGAAGATTTCTGCTGTTGTGAATGGTATGAATGACTGCTTACAACTGCAGAAACAACTGGATTATATTCAAGATTGGTGCGATACAAACAAGTTATGTCTTATCGTTGGAAAATGCAAGTTCCTGAGTTATACTAAAAAAAATACCACTATAAACTACTCTTACAATGTTGACAATATCAAACTGGAACGCTGTACCAAAATCAAGGATTTAGGTGTTATTTTATAAAGAGTTGAATTTCATAGAAAACACAACGTTAAAAGTCTCTCAAGCACTGAAGTCATACGGTTTTATAATGAGAAATTGTAGGAATTTTACCAACATCAAGGCATTGAAATTACTGTATTTTTCCATGTACGATCAAAACTAGAATATGCTAGTATTGTTTGGTCCCCTTTTTACGAGTGTCATAAAGCAGCCATTGAGGGCGTACAAAAAAGATTTTCGAAATTTCTTATCTTCAAAATAGATGGTACATTTCCTGAAAGGGTAAAGAACAATGAGAAATTATGCATGAGAGTCAATATTGACAGCTTAGAGTGCAGAAGAAATTGTGCATTTGTTATATTTTTGTATAAAATCTTGAATGGTCTTGTTGGCTCCCCCGGTCTACTCAGCCTGATTAATTTCAATGTTCTTTCATATTTTTCTCGAAATCATGCAACTTTCGAACTTACAAGAATTAGAACAAACTTGCAACTGAATTCTCCACTTTATTGAATGTGTAGTGAATTCAATGGAATTAGCACTCAAATTGACATTCATTCATGTTCCATCAAGGAACTCATTTCTGTGATGAAAAGTTGAATAACATTTTTATATCGATATTCCAATGATGTTTAATATATTATTTTGATTATTGTTTGAAGTACTATTACTATTAATCTACTCTACTCACTCATAAACACCATTTCAAGTTCTGTTATTCTTTAATATTGTCCTGTAAATGGTAAACTGTTGGACAATAAGGCTATCATAATTATTATTATTATTTATCTTACCGGATACTGTACCAACTGAGCTAATTCAGATTTGAATTAACTTTATCAGAGATATGTTCCTATATCTCGTCTCGACTTATATAGTCGATTTACATTAATCTAATTATGACACCGTTACAATTTACAAATTGTAACAATAACCATTTCACTTTTGATGTTTATGGTACCAAATAATTCAATTCGTTCCCCAGTTGTATCCAATAAGACTTACCTATTGTCAGTTTTTCAAATAAATGTTTATTATAGTCAATTCACTCCACTAAATTAATTGTAAATTCATGTTCACTTTTTATAGAAACAATATACAAACATAGACTGTCACGAATAAAACGTAAGAATTTTTTTTATATATGCAAATTCACACGAAAGGGAAACCCTGTAATGTTCAAAGAACACAGCGTGAATCAAGGGAAGTTTGAAGTTTGTAAGGAAAAACCTCTCTCTCCAAAATTCAATTGTTCTATTGAAAGAAGATCCCTGAGCAAGAGAGGTTCGACAGGTCTCCAAGCTCACAGCAAAGGGGTGGGAAATCTGTACTCGTCGGGTCATCCGTGTAGATATTGCCAAGGGTGGAGCGATTGATATCAATTCAGAAGAGCATCGACCATGAAAATATCTATGTAAGTAAGTCAAGTCTCCGACCCTTCTCCGATGCTATAATGAAGTGAGTGAAGAAACACCAACAACTCAATATACACGGTCTGACATTTTCATATTGTTTAACAAAATAGGTGGTCGCAGAAAAAATAGTACATTACTTTTGGGAACGAGTAGGAAATATGTCACTTTCACAAAAGTAATGTAATGTACTATATTGCCTGTAACTATTTTCCTTCATAACTTTTTTGTTTTGCGAAATCATTATTCGTTTATTTTCCACGTCACCATACGAAGATATATAGACAGATTGCTCTCTGTAACAAATTTGAAGTGATATCTGGTGTGTTCAATGGAGTTTTAAGCTTTTCACGAAATATAAAAAGGTTTTTGCCAGTTACTGAATCTTGATTCAGAATACTTTCGGTCTCAACCCATTCCTTTCCAATTCATTCTCTGGCCACGTCCTTTTATAAATGGTACTTTCCATGCGTTATTTTGTCGTGCTTATATTTGAAGACTCACAAAACCAAACTTGAACTTGTATCAAATACTCTATTTGTGATCTGCCTAATATAAAGGTAACACAGAAAAGACCTTCATGCATTTTTATTTGCTTTTGGAACGCGTATGTAAAGCTGTTTATATTTCGTTGTTCGATCATAATAAAAAGAGGAAACACCAAGTGGACCGCTTTTCGATGTACCTACCTTACAAGAGCAATATTCTTTTATTGTTAGCAAATATTGGTTTAATATTCAGTTTACATCTTGGTTACGTATGTTAATCGCTATCCAATTGGGTACATGACAAAGTTTTCGCACAGTTCAGTTTGTTGCAATGTATGGTCGATAGACATTTGTGTGATCACCAAGACATTATTGTCTTCGGGGGAAAATTTGAAAAATAACCGAGAATGAGTTTTCGACAAAACAATTTGCCTGTGGGTCAGCTGTACGATTCACGATATTCACCAGTGCAGGTGAGTGATATTCGTTAAACAAAATAATTTCTTAAGAAATATATGGTCCATTCTCGAAGTGGAGTTAATGATTTTCAAATTAAATAAAAATCCAAAGTCTTCTCCACATATGAGATTATTTCAGTTGTGAATAATTATTAAAACATGTTTCGGACGTCTAGGCGTCCATCTTCAGTAATATAATACCAAAAAAAAAAGGAAAAACATACAGTTCAATTTACCATATAGTTGGTAAAATTATATATATTTTTTATATAATTTTCGATCCTCCCAACTATGTAGTAAATTGAACTAAATGTTTTCTTTTTTTTTGATCTTATATAACTGAAGATGGGCGCCTAGAAGCCCGAAACACTGCTGATTTTTATTTCATTTGAAAATAATTTCTTTCATTCGATGAAAGAAATGAATAGAATATATCCACGATATATTGTGGACTATTCTGAAGTAGATGAACTTTTCGTTCTCTTGACGTGAAGTATCAATGCTTTGTCAACAATAATTTCGATTACTCGGTTCATCAGTGGGTGGAGATTTGATCCCATATGATTTCTTACAGATTACATATTACGCGAAACATTTTTAAAGATGGCCCTTTTATTGTGGCTGGAAAATAATAACAATAATTGTGCATTTCAACGATATTTCAAAAGACAATATGGTGTACGACAAGGATCAATTCTTGGACCCACAGTGTTTCTCATATACATGAATTAACTCAATATTTGGGCTGAATTTTTATGTGGAATACAGAATGAATGTAATGAATTCTATACAATTTTTGGGGTTATATATACCGGTGCCGGTAAGTTTTTCGAAATCGATTCTTCGAAAATATAAATTGGTCGAATAATGAATTAAATAAAAATAAATTAATTAATTTTCCGAAAGTACCAATTATTCACACTAAGTGACTACTTTACATGACTTGATTCATTACATAGCATTCATAGCTTATTCCACCTCCTTTAGTACTTAAGATGAAAGGCATATTCTGCCTTTTTTTTTCTCAACAAAAACAAATGATATTTCGAAGAACTGGTAATCGAATAATTGAATTCGTAAAACTGAGTTATGAATAATTTTCACCAAGACCTTTATATATATATTCTTCACTCCCTTGGATAATTGGACAACCCATATCGAACAGTGAAAGTAACAAATTTCAGCAATCCTTGACATTCTGTTTCGAATTAAAAATCATAGCATTCAAAAATTTGAAATTATTTCGATTGGGGATACTCAAAATGTAGTGTTTAATTTCTGCTTCACGAACAAATAAATCAACTTTGAAGCCTTTGAAATAGTGCAGTGGTAAAATACATTCATATGACATTTTTTCTATGATAAGATAAGGTATCATCTCGTAGAGTTAAAGTCATCACAAACGACTCGCCTGTATCTCACAGGAATTAACAAAAATAAGTATTATTTACGATTTTCCCAATAATCTTATAATTGATAATTTGTGTTTTATATAAAGATGAATGTATACAATATAATGATAATAGTCAATTGATGCAATTATTTTTGTCGTGGGATAATGGAGTAAATGGATTGACTGATAAATATCCCTTATTCGCATTTGAACAACATATGCCTTCATAAATTTCCACCATTTTCACTCGTGCCAGTATTACCAACTAGTAACAGTAGTGCCTGTCAGACGCGTGTGAAGTTTTATTCACTAAGTATCCATTTGAGAGATCATTCTTCAGCGCAAAGATGACCAAGTATAAGAGGAACAAACAACAGAAAGTTTAATTACACATTTATTCCTGCGAAAGTGATGGCGCTATGGTTCCGATTTCGGATCACGATCCAAGGGTGGGGTCGTGGGTTCGATTCCCCAACAGGGCAGATATTTTTCTTTGATAATTTCTCTTTGTCGTATTGGGGAATGACTTTGCCAAGTTTCATGGTCGACGGGTCGACGAATAACCATATGTATGGCGTAGGGAGCTAGTAACAAGGCCTACTGACTGAAGGACTTCACAAGAAGTCGATGGCGTTTGGTACATAATACCATAAATCACGTTTACTACTACTACATTCATTCATTAGAAAAAATTCATATGACTATTTCAGGCTCTTGCTGCAGTATTCATTGCATCAATCTTTCGATTTGGAAGGAACGGAGGTTTTGTTTATAGCCTGTTTTGACAATGCAATTTGTCGCGGCAACTCCAGAACATTGCATGTATTGATGCGTTTTTCGGATTGCATGAATCTTTTCTGGTGCGATAAGTTGCAGCGACTTAGTTATTTCTATGGTAATTTTTTTGTCGCAAACCATAAATATGTGGTGGCATCATTGTGAGGAATGGTAATTTTGAATGTTTCAATCAACTTTCGAAACTGAAGGTATCAAGTAAAGTAATAAGATAAATTTATCACAATCACAACCATTAGAAATGAATTAAATCATATATCAGTTGTGATAACGTAGGCATTTATCTTGGTAACATTCAGTGCTATTTTTTTAATAGCGGCAATGTAAACTGACAGATTGATGACATTTCTCGCAGCGACAAGTTGCCGCGAGAAATTGTAGCAACAAATTGCATCGTCGAAACAGGTCATCTGATCTAACCTCCTGCTCAAAAGTTGAACGATTATTGAGGATACTTATATTGATAGCAATAATATTGGTTCTACGATAGATTATGACCGGTTCATTTAAAAATCCACTGGAAGCTACATCGATAGTAATAAGCCAAAGGCATTGATAATTGTTCGAAAAAAATTTATAACAGATCTCGAAAGCTTGTTGCTTGGAAACAGACCGACGCCGTGGGCAACAAGCTTGAGAAAGTTGTTATAAAATTTTTGAGCATTTATCAATTTTCGAGGGTTATTCGGATAGAAATTTTTCTGATAGTTATTGAAAGAAATACAAAACAAAACCAATTTATCTTGTTACGGTTTTGACCCTAGCTTATTTGAACTCTGTACTATCTTTTATTCTCATTTTCACAGCCCAATACCTTTGAAATTGACGCCAATTCTTCCGCTTCCCGATTTCTTTCATAATGATTCATTCTACCATTAGAAAGGTCCATAAATGCTTTCCATACAAATTTACTGTCAACGGTTATTTTTGGTATAATTGATTCCGTAATTTAATTATTATTCTAGAAAGTATTACAACCAAATGGTGACATTTTGAAATATTGAATATTTGAACAGTCAAAATCGAAATAAATCAAGTTGTGGCATCAAAATAAAGTGAAAACAGCCCATAGGATATTTTCAGTAGTAATAACCCGAGGACATTGATAATTGTTCGAAAATTTTATAACACATTTCGAAAGTTTGTTGCTAGGAAATGAACCAACGCCGTAGGCCTATGGCGTCGGTCTGTTTTCTATGAGCAACAAGTTCGAGAGAGTTATGAAATATTTGAATATTTATCAGTGATCGAGGGTTCTTCGGATAGAAAATGTTTTGATAGTTTTTGATAAAAATCAAGAGAAAAACCAATTCATCCTGCTAAGTTCCACATGGTTTCGACCGTAAACTCTCTACCATCTTTTGTTCTCATGTTCACAGCGCAATGCTTTAAAATTGACGACAATTCTTCTTCCAACCAAATGGTGACATTTTGAAATATCAAATATTTGAAACGTGAAAATCGAAATAAATCAATATGGATGTATCCATGGCAATAACATAATACAGTGAAAAAAGCCCATGAGATCCTTTCGGTTATAATTGCACGAGTGCATAAAAATTACCGATAATTTTGCAAGAAAGCATGATATCTAAAAATTGCAAGAGTTTATTTTCATATTTTAGCGAAAGTGCCCGAATCCGAAGGACGAGGGCTCTTTTACAAAATATGAAAATAACCGAATGCAATTTGTATAAGATATCACGCTCGAATGCAAAATTATCTGGTCATTTTTATGCACGAATGTAATTCTTTGGAATATTTCACGAATAAAGAAATTCTCAAGGAAATGTTATTTTTTGTTCATTCATACTTTCCTCTATAGATTGTATGGAGCACTCACCTAAACGCGAAATGTTTTTCTATTTTCGAAGTCTATCTGACATTTATTTGTGTTGTTTACTGACGTCTAGCGATACGGTTTCAAATGTGTTGTTATGGTGACTTGATACAATACAATTACCGCTGTAAGTTTTCGATAATTGCATTGCTCTTATGAGACATTTTATATACGAGGGAAATATTCAGTATAATTTTGTTCTGATTGGTTATGTTCGATCAGATGACTTCAACTTAACTGATTTCATTGGATTTCTACTTGAGCTACAAAAATTCCATAATAAACGTAGCTATAGACAACAAGTCGTCAATCTGGTACTGAAAGCTTCTCAAAATGTTTTCAACACGTTTTCGATTCGGTAAAGATGTTAATAATGCTAACAGCAAACAGTGCCAGAAAACGTATTGAACAGTAACAACGATAATTCACAGATGATCTCTTCTATTAGCATGTTTCGATGGATTAATTGTTCGTTCAAATAAAATTGGTCTCATTGTTGACAAAGTAATGAACGTCTATTGTTTTCGCTTTCTTGTTGAAGTACAATGATACAGAATGAAAATACTGAAGACTTTTAATTTTTTCAATTCCATTCAATTTATCAATCCCAAGAAACACTTTTTTATAGAGGGATATAATATTATGTACAATATGTGGAGGGGGGAAAAAAATTAAAAAAACTAATGGTGAAAGAGCCGATCGAATAAGTAGGATATGAATTTATATTATTGGTTTAACCTGTGGTAGAAGTCCATTGTATCTCAAAGTGGAGTGTAGTAGATTTACGATGCAGAAAAACTCAAAGTCGTCTCCACAATTTAATATATTTAATATTGATTTAATATATAGTACTTTTTCAACTCATTTTTCAAGCTATTTTTCAACATAATATCAAGTTATGCGGTATTTCATTTATTTTATTCCTCCAACAAATATTTAGAACGAGATTTTTTGAATTTTGCCTTTGAGAAAGGAGATATTTGGAGCCTAAACAAATCGTCATTTGCAGAAAAGTTACGTGCTGCAAGGTACCAATACTTGGCGTTTGTAAAGTTTCACAATAATTCTGATTGATGACCTTTTATATGCAGCCCTGCTTCTGTTGTAATGAAAACTTCGCAATAACAAAAATCGTGAAAGCATACTTTTTCATAGGATACGAGTCAACCCACAACTTGCACGAATGTGTTGGAAAAAAGTTAATAAAAACTGAAGACTTTAGTATGCCCATCACAACTTGAATTGTATTTGTCGTAAGAATGACGAAAATTCATAGGACATCTCATTTGGAAGTATACACTGTATTACAACAAATGCAAAGTATGGGTTTCGCATGAAGCCACAGCTCGTTAATATTTTTGCATATTACGATTTGTTTCACCTTGAAGGGTTCCCTACTTCCAGCAGACTGAAAAATTGGTCCAAAAATATGTTACCGATACTTATAAACGAATAAGAAATAAATATTTGCGAGTCTAATTTCTATAACTTCTGGGTTAGAAGTAGGCATCACGAATAGACAAACTACATTATGCTTTCGCCAAATGTCATTATTGTCATTCATCTACATAAAAATATTCATATTTAGCATGGTTTTCGAGAATGTATTTGGCCTGCCGATATCATAAATCTCAGTTATGTTTCTGGTCCTAAGCAACAGCGACTGACTTCAAAAAGAAATACGCAGATACTTTACTTAACAAAATGGTTGATAACCGGTAAGGTTTTATTTCTGGAAACTGAAGTGATGACGTAGTTATAAAAAAGGTGGAAGTTTTGAAAGTAAAGTAGAAACGGAGTACTTATATCTTTTTGAGTCTGCTCGGTACCGAGATTGTGTGTCTATATTGAGATTGTAATATTTTAACACATAGTTATGTATTTATTTTTATCTCATTCCTATGTAAAATTGATGAATATTGTACTGATATCGATTATTTAATACATTGTATCGTTTTATTTTCCTACAATTGGATTTTTGTACCTGTTGGCTTATTATTATTATTATTATTGACTATAGATTAATGTTGGATGCCTCTCCTGAAGAAGGAAGTTGAACCAGAATCAATTCGAAGTTGTTTGTGTCAAAATCGACACTTGGTATGGCTTTTGATGAATTAATAATGCCACTATCACATTTTGACACTACTTACCAAAAATTCTAATCGAAAGGAGGCAGATTAGCTTCCGAAATGTCCCCAATGGGAAGTTTATGTATTTTTTCAAATTTCTTCAATTTAATCTCCAAATTGATGAAAAATACGATTCGTAACTGACAAAATTGGCAGTTATTTTTGCATTTTTATAATATTGCAGTTACAAGACAAAGTTAAAAGAGTCAGAGTGAGTGCATGTATTCTAATTTGCTCCCGTTTACTTGGCTGTTTCCACTGGTTCGGTGTACGAATTTGTTCTGTTTTTTTTTTCTCCACTCATCAAACAAGGTATTTACTATATGGTTATTGAATCAAATTCCTGAAATTTCCAAGCCATTCCTGAGAAAAACTGCATTTAAATCGAGCGTTATAGTCAATCTCGAATCACAACGAATTCCTGTCTCTTTTTTACCACTGGCCTTTTTTCTCGGCTATCGGCGGAGTCCGTATCCACCAACGGTTCGAATATCATTTCTGATTGATATGACGAATCTGAATACAGATGAACTATTCAGCTTGATTCAAAAAGCTAATAGAGAACAGACGTCTAAATTGGAGAAACTATGCGAAGATCAAACCAAATACTTAGAAGCACAAATATCAAAAAGTATCTTGGACTTGCACCAGAAAATTGAAAACGTAGACTGAGAAGAAACAGCATAGTAATCTTTGGTCTTGAAATCTCGAGAGATACTTTACTGAATGGGTCTCTAGAACAGTTGAACGAACTCCTCGGTTTGAACTTTGTGGAAGCTGATGTTAATAACATATACGTAGCTGGAAAAACAGAGAAACACCCCGTCATTCTAGAATTTGTTTCTTATCTAAGAAAATCTCTGATATTCGCTAATATTCATAAACTAAAAGGGAGTCAAATTGCTATCGCGAATGATTTGTGCCCTGAGGACAGGGAACAACACAAAATCCTGAAGTTTCACCTCGAACGAGCACGTGAACAGAAACTACAAGCAACTATAAAAGGGCATTTACTGATTATTGAATGTCAGGCATATACTGTTCAAAATCTGGAGGAACTTGAAAATAAAGCAGCTCCGAATTCTACATTACCAGTGAGCTTGGAGGAGGCTGGAGGAGGTTCAGCTGGCTCAACGGATTCATATCAAGACGGAAAAGTGGACGGCAAGCGTAAACGAAGAAAAATAAATTTCAGCCCAGGAGTGTCGACCAATGGTGAAAAAGTTATCACCCGGAGCAAAGCAAGAAATCCATAAACCAGATCAGCTGATACGATATCATTTTTGAACTGCCATTTTTGATATAACATTTATAATTCCTAGTTGTACGATTTCATTGATTTTTCTATAATGTTAAATATAGCACAGTTGAATGTTTGTTCGCTAATACCAAGTATTACTGATGTTCGAAATATTATCAAAGCTCATTAATTCAACATTTTTGCATTGACTGAAACATGGTTGAACTCACATAAGGATGATAATATCATAGAAATTCAGGGTTACTCTTGTTTGAGAAAGGACAGATCAACAAGCGGAGGGGGAGTGGCCCTGTATATTGATGTCTCTCTCAAGCACGTTCCAATTCAAACATCTGATGATATCGAACAACTGTGGGTTGGAATTACTAATAAATGGGGAAATCTTGCTCTGGGCGTTGTTTATAATCCCCCAAACAATAATGTTAAATATTTCTTAGATTCATTGGAGGAAACAATTACCTTACTTATTCCAGAGTATGACAATGTCATTATTTTGGGAGATTTTAACATCGACTACCTTAAAGATACCCCTGGGAAACTACTTCTGCAATCATTATTAGATACATACAGTCTCACCCAAATAATTGACAATCCAACGCGAAAAACTAGTAGAAGCTCAACACTCATTGATTACATAATCATCCCCGATAAAGAGGATATATCAATTAAGAAAGAAGTGATTTCTGTGAGTCATATCTCAGATCATGAATTGGTAAAGTGTGAATTGAGTTTTAGGATATCGTCTAGCTCTCCCAATTTCAAAACTATAAGAAACTTTAGAAATTTCAACTTTGTTGAATTTTCTAGAGATTTGGTTGGAGTCAATTTTAGATATGCCAGATATTAATATCAAAACTAAACATTTGAATCAATGCCTGCTGCAATTATCTGATATTCATGCGCCACTAAGGAAAATTAAAATCACTAAAAACTATAATCCGTGGATGACAGATAATCTGAAATTCATGATGTCTCTCAGAGACAAAGCTTATAAAAGTTGGAAAAAAACTAAGAACCCTGCCAAACTGGATTATTATAAAATGCTGAAGAACTTCACTACTTTGGCTTGCAAGAATGAAAAGAAGGCTTTCTTAGCACACAAATTCCGTCACGAGGGTTCAAAAACTATATGGAATGTTTTGAATAAAATGAATATTCTGAATAATAAATCTATCGAAATACCAATTCATTTGCAGGATGTTAATACTCTGAACAATTATTACGTGAATTCTTTACCTAAGATCGATCCTGACGAAGAAAAGATAATTTTTTATAAAAATCATATCAGAACACAGGATATCTTTCATTTCAAGTCTGTGAAAGAGGACGAAATAAGTAAAATAATAAATTCCATTAAATCTAACGCCTCAGGGCAAGATGGTTTGAACTTGAAACTGATACAATTGTGTTGTCCTCGCATAATTCCATTCCTGACACATATAATAAATGTTAGTCTTCATTCTGGTGTATTCCCAAGTTCTTGGAAGGAGGCAATAGTGCTACCCTTTCCAAAAAAGAAAAACCCTTCGGAAATGAAAGATCTACGACCGGTTAGTATATTACCCACACTGTCCAAAGTTCTTGAAAGAGTAGTAGAGCAGCAACTTCGCAAATTCTTGGATGATAATGATGTTCTCCCTAAACAACAATCCGGTTTCAGACCTATGCATAGTTGTGAAACTGCACTTCTTTCAGTCACGGATGATATCCTGAGGGCTTCGGATTCGGACATGATTACTATAATGATGCTTCTAGACTACTCGAAAGCATTTGACATGTTGAATCATCGAATGTTATTGAGTATTCTCCACTTTATTGGTCTAGACGAAAATGCGGTAAATTTTTTCAAAAGTTATATTTCGAACCGCTTTCAACGAGTTCGGATAAATGAAAATATATCGGAGCCTCTCGGTTTATCTTCTGGTATTGCTCAGGGTTCAATTCTTGGACCTCTTTTATACACAATTTATACCTCAAGTTTTGCTAGTGGTATCAGGAATTCTAATATCCATTTTTATGCTGACGATACCCAGCTTTACTATTCTTTCAAGCCAGCTGATTTGAAGACAGCCATCAATATTGTTAACGATGACATCTTTCATATTGTGGAAATATCTGAAAATCATTCTTTGAAAATAAATGCAGATAAAACTACCCTTTTATGTTTCGGAAACAAAAAAATTCTTTCTGAGCTGGGGGCAGGTATAGAAGTTAATGTTGATGGATATACAGTGAAACCGTCAGAGTACGCAAAAAACTTGGGAATCATCCTAGACAGCACTTTACGTTTCAAACAACACATCACAAATTGTATCAGACTGGGATTCGGTAATCTAAAAGTAATTTATGGAAATCGGGAGATCCTCAACAAAAAACTCAAAACAATTCTTTGCAATTCATTAGTTCTCTCGAGACTGAACTATTGTGATTCGGTTTACGGGCCTTGCATAGACACAACTGAGCAACGCAGAATTCAGGTTCTCCAGAATTCCTGTCTGAGATTAATTTGTGGAGTGCGTAGGCGACAAAACATTTCACATAAATTAAAAGAAATATCATGGCTGAATATGTCGAAGCGGAGAAAGCTGCATACTCTATGTGTGTTCCAAAAGATTATAACTTTTCGAAAACCACAGTATCTGATCCAAAAAATATCTTATCGTCATAATGTCCATAACCTGCACACAAGGCATAGACTCAGACTCAATATACCTGCACATAGAAAAGAGATTTTCAAAAGGTGTTTCAGTTACCAAATAGCGAACCTTTATAACTCTTTGTCGGATAAAATAAAAGCTTTGTCTCTGGGCACATTCAAGTTCAAAATACGTCAACTATTATTAACAGAATAAATAAGAGCGAGTGCAATTCACATCAACTAAGATGATAGATGCATTCATGAATGTGTATAACAATTTAGTAACCTATCGTTGTATTGCTTTTGGAGTTTATACAAATCATATTTTTTTTTGTTATATAATTTCTTTGGGATTGGTCATTTTGTTATTCAGACTCATTTCGATCCCGCTCACGTTTCATTTTTATTTACCAAGGTTAGGTTGAAAAACAGAGGAAGTGATGTGCATGCACATCGCAACCACCTGACACCTCGCCTCATTTTCAATTGTTGATATATGAATATATTCTGAATTCGATGCATGTAATTCAATTTTTTTTTCTTGTATCATAATTGAAAATAAAGACCTTTTATTATTATTATTATTATTATTATTATTACATATCGGGGAAAATATACGAATGTGCCCCAAACACAGATATTATAAGAGCTTTTCCTTTTTCATTTCCAGGGTAGAAAAAAAAAACCCAGAACATTTCAAGACATTTTCACCTCCTGAAAGAACATTCAATCAATATTTAGATACCTATTTATGTGAAATTTTATTTTTCATAACATCTGTACATACTCGTTTAATGAAATGGATAAGTGAATGATATGTTTTTAATCGGTACCAAGTAGGTGATTTTTCTCGTTTGACAAAATGGTTGAGGCTTTCGCAGCCGAGGTTTTTCGTATTACCACTTTTCTTCGGGTTTGAAGGCCGCCGTTCTTTGGAAGAAAAGTAGTAATACTGATTTCCTCGATTGGTTTGGTACAGAAATTACGGTCTGCTACTGGCTTCCTCGTTGAATTTCTTTAGAGAATGAGGGCTTACTTGATCAAATTCCGTGATCTTTAAATCAGGAGTGGGTATCCAATACGACATGCAAATCGTGAAGCGCCTACTCAAGGAATATTAGGAATTTTGATAATTTGCAGGTGATGAGTTTCCAGACAAAAATCATGATGATATTGTATTCTATTCGAGTGCAATAATATCAATTTGGTGTAATTGTTCTCTACAAAAGTTTCGATCAATGAAATACGGATTTTATTTGGCGTTACCATAGCAACTCAGGTATTTTATCGGATTTTTTTTTCCACACGGGAAACGTTTGCTGAGAATTCGTTATTTTTTTGTATCGGGTGAGCCTGAAATAAATATAAATTTGGAGTTATAATTACTGTAGGTGGAATGAGGATTTCTTCTATAATTATTTCAAGTGGTCATTGCCGAACTAGAAGACCAGATGTCCAAGTCGATATTGTAATTAAATTCGATTGATTAGTGCACCTCTTTTTGTCGTCCATGTTTATTGAAATGTTTCACAAAAATATCAGAAGGTAGCAGCCCAAGTAGCACAAATTACTTTTTAAAAACTCTAACAATAGTTATACAGCAATCTTATATAACTTTAATACTGTATAAATTAGAGTTGACAACACTGTTTCAGCATCAAAGAAGTACATATACATACAAAATATGCACAAGTTATACAGCCTCGACAAGATTTGTAAGGGGTATATTGATGCTTATGTAGTAATATAAAAACCTCTCCGCTTTTTTCTATCAGTTCTTATAAATCACATTACAAAACTTCTTAGCAGCTGCCATATACCGCCTGTCAGTAAGCATTTATAAAGTTGTTTTATGAATGGGTTAGGAGTTGCAGTTGTGAAGCAACCGTATTAAGGTGTTCGCTATTGACTCAATATAGTATCTTCTTAGTTGATTGAAAACAGAGGTATATTTGAGTTTGAAAGGCTATATAAACATTTAAAGAGTTAGACATTTTTGTGACAGATGAAAATTACTGGATGATAGCTTCCAACAATTACATTTATGAATACTTTTTGCGCTATTATGGTGTTGTTAGATGTGTTGTGGAGAGAGATTGAATTATCAAACGATCGGAAATGATATTGTTATGGCGTACATATAAAACTCACTGGAAGTTATTTGCTAACTTATTATGTACTTGCTGCCGTCCATGTTGAACCAAATTTATCATGGGAAGAAAATTTTTCTGTTGAAACATGCTCTTCTACTTCGAAATAATTCAACGCGCTTTCAAAATATCTACATTTCCTTAATTGAAAAATAATAATTTCAAAAAATTATTATAATTTTTTTCATAAAATGGGCTTGAAATGATGCACTTACGCTATTACAATGCCTCATGAGTGATGTTTCAACAAAATATCTTTTTTTATTCAGAAAAAGTTATCAAATACACCCCAAACATTTGAAATGGTAACAATGGCGGCTGTATTAAAGTGTTATCTAGACATTTCTCGATTAAGCTCAGTTATAAAACGAGGATAAAGTATCAAAACAGCAATCTTTGAAAAGGGTACAAATGACTGACCTCTAACGGGCCTTTCTGGCATCTCAAATCGAATTCACTTCGCCACTACATTTTTACACATATTTTTGGCGCTTGCCTATTTCTATGTATAGAAGAAAGCTGTAGTTGAAATTATTAGATCGACTGATTCGCATATTCGCCGTCCGAGTCGCCATTCGAACGTTGATGAATTCGACAAATAGAAGCTCTCTCCTCTCTCTATCTCTGCGACTCCTTCGTTGCTGTATTAGTGCTGTATAAGTAGCTATTCGACAGGAGTTGTTTGATGTTACCCCAGTTGCCTAGCCATCAGATAGAACATAACCTATTAATACCACATACAAATCTGTATTTTTCACCAATTCTTGATAATTTGTGAAAAATGAAACCCAGAAAACAGTAGGTTGGTACACGCTCTCTGTTCATTGTGGAGGTTAATTCTCCTGTCAATCATTTCTGCTGTTATTGGATGTTTCAATTTTTGGAACGTTCTCTTCCTCCATTCGGATGTCCCAATCATGGACTACTTCGTCAATATCTCCGTTTGATATTACTTCCTCAGATTTCTTATCGGTTATTTCCATTGGAATTTCTCCCTCATAACTGATGCTCTCTTCAATTATTGATTTATTGGTGGATTGCGGGGGTAATTCTTTCATAATGTTTCGAAGTTTCAAATTTACTCTCCATCTGAAATTCCCACTTCGCTTCACTGTCTTCCAGTTCGTATCCATATTTTAGAGTAACACAATTTGCACAATGAATTATTAATATGAACAAATTCAGTAGTACAATTTTAGAGGTTATGGAACTCTGACCACAGCTTAACTACTATACAGCTAAAACACTCTCTTGGCGGGAACGGTTTGCGTCGATCCCCTCGCGCAGGCTTTATGCCCCGCCTCTTAGGGGAAAAGACGTCTATGGCGTGCAGTCGGGAGATCAGTATTACTTATTATACGTTTAGCCGTCATAGGCGGGTGTATAATTTTGTGCATTTTGTTTGTGATTCTTTTGAACATAGTGTTTTATTTTTGAATTTTTAACTGTAGTAAAATGAGTGACAAAAAACCATCAGGACATCATCATGTTTGTGCAGTGCGAAACTGTTATATTAAAGGTTATAACTCGAAGAAGAAATTCTATCGTTTTCCTAAGGATGCGAATCGGTAAGTTCTTACATCATATTTTTTTGCATATTTAAGTAAATAAAAAGTAAAATTTTGATTATACCGTGTTGTCGTAAAATTGTTTGGGAATATATAAGATAAATTACCGTCAAAGCTGGTCAAAGCGTCAACTTCCAAAACCTTAAATATCACCCAGCTCTCGAAATAAGTACCTGCCTCTTCTTAAAATAGATCCACGTTCAAGTGGTCGAAAGATGCCCTTATATCCAAGAAAAAGTGGTATGCATTTCTTATGCGGGGACACATTATGCAGTATGTATATTTTTTCTGGGGAATTTACAGTATGCAAAAGCGTAGTGTTCTTTTAATGGGGTATTTTTTTTTGTTTTTTTTTTCGGGGGGTTTTTGTATGATATTTTTTCTATGGTGTTTTTCCTTTTTTTTCCTACATTACTATTTTTATATATATCAACGACTATTAATTGTAATGAAGCAAATAGGAATACAGGTTGTCCCTGACAAGAATGAACTCTACAGGGATCTCGTAAACCATTAGGGCTACAAAGTTGTTTAAGTTAGGAAAAAGTTGGGCCCCACTAAACCCTGCAGTATGATTTCGAATACTTCCGAAACTATTTTGGGAAAAACCGAATATTTGATGACGACTGCGGAGGAAGAAAACGTTGGGTTAAAAAGTGGCTATGAAACGTGAAATTTATTTTGTTTTATTGTTTTAAATTATCAGAAAAAGATAATAATGAAATTGGAATTTTCGGTTTTTCCCAAATATCTTCGGAAGTAATGAGAATTTTCCAAATTTTAAAACATCATCCTGCAGGGTTCAGTGAGGCGCAACTTTTCCTAATTTGAACATCTCTTTAGCTCTAATCGTTTATGAGATCCCTGTAGAGTTCATTCTTATCTGGGACACCCTAAATAGAGGTGTTGTTTAAAAATGTTTTTATTTATTTACAGAGCCAGAATATGGGCAATGAAAGCCAATCGCGAGGACCTGTTCGGAAAACTAATCGACTTACATCGAAGTTACTCGATATGTGAAATCCATTTTGAAGAGAGGATGTTCACTAGTCACTTTCATACACGATTAGTAACCACTGCAATTCCTACCCTATTCCCGTCTCTCGAGGGTACTTCCAGAACTGATCATTCGTATAGTGCACCGCCCTTGCAACTTCCTGCAAAAATACTACTTCTAGATGACAATGTTATAGTTCCAGGCGGGGTTCCACCTCCACTATTTGATTCAGGTATTAAAAATAGTTTCTTAATTTAAAATAAAGCTTAATGTTTTGTATACAGGGCGAAACGAAGGGTGAACCAAAAATAACTGTACAGTGCTTTCATTTTAATTGTCCCACTATTAAAAGACTAAAACCTTTTGATTTTTTAACCTTTTAAAATGAGCTAAAAATCGCATGATATCTGTACATGTCAAGTTTTGTTAAAGTTTTTGTTCCGCCCTGTATAAAAAAATCTACGAAATAAATTGTTCCTTGCTTAAGAGTACATATTCCCCTAAGTTGTTTTTTATTTGTTAAATAAAATGTATTTTTGCAGCTAACCAGACAAATGTAGTTGAAACCGAACTAAAAACCGAGGTTCAACATGAAATCGCCGTGAGTCCAATCACAGTTACTCCTCCTTTGACATCTCCAAATTCTAGCCAAACGTCAGCCAATTTATCCTTCGATACCCCAAGGAAGGTTAAATACAGACAGCACATCAAGTCCATAACTGCCGAAAACAAATATTTACGAGAAAGAGTTCAGGTACTTGAGAGTCAAAAAATTAATGACTTAGACAATATATCTTTGGAGGAATATATGTCCCTAACATTCAAATTTTGCAATCCAGACACTGCAAAATGTGTTAATATGCAAGTATCACAGGCGAATAAACATCCAAAGGGTAGACGTTATAGCAAAGAGTTAAAAATTGAATGTCTGTCAATATATTTTGCTGGTCCCCGAGTGTATAAAAAATACTTGATGGCTAAATATAGCCTTCCCTCGCCTAACACTTTGCTAAAAGAAATCAGAGCAGTTAGGATAGGACCAGGGTTAGATAATCCCGAGTTCTTCATTTTATTAAAAAAAAAGATTGACAGTTTTCAGCCCCAAAGCAAATATTGCTTATTGTGCTTCGATGAAATGTCCATAAAAGCCAATTTATTTTATGAGCGTAATCAAGATTATATCATTGGGCTAGCAATGGGTGATACAGGGGAGAAAATTTTCAAACCAACTTTAACTGCCAGTGTATTTATGGTCAGAGGAATTTATTCCAAATGGAAACAGCCAATAGCATATTTTTTATGTCATACTTCTTGTCCTGCTAACCTATTACATAACCTATTAAATGAAGCTGTGCAAAAATTAAAAAATGTGGGATTAAATGTTTGTGCAGTTACTTGTGATATGGGGTCCAACAATATCAAATTGTCAAATATTTTAAAAATATCTCCAGAAAATACTGGTTTTTATTTAGAAAACCAGTATCTCTTTTTCATCTTTGATGTGCCACATATTATAAAAGCTATGAGAAATATGTTGATGGCATATGACTTCTATGTTAATGGTAAAAAAATTTCGTGGCAATATATTAAAGACTTCTATGAGTTAGATAAAAAATTACCTGTTAAAGCAGCACCTAAATTAACCGATTCTCATATTTATCCCACTAGTTTCCAAAAAATGAAGGTAAAACTTGCCACCCAAGTATTTAGTTACTCAGTTCATGTAGGTATGAGTTTTTATATTAGATTTGGTTCCCTTCCCGCAGAAGCGACTGAAACTGTTCAATTTGTTAATAGAGTAGATCAACTATTTGATATTTTAAATTCCTCACAAATCTTTAACCCAAAAAAATATAATGCTGCTTTTAAAGCAAACTCATTTCAATTAGAGTTTCTAATGGATTGTTTGTCGTTCTTTAAAAGTCTTGAAATTCGAGACAAAAATAATATGAGCATTACCAAAAAAATTAAATTCATCAAAAGCCTTATAATTTCAATCAACAGTATTATTCAGTTATTTTACTATCTTCGGGAAAATGCAGGATTTGATTATATACTTACACGAAGATTAAACCAAGACTGTCTGGAGAACCATTTCGGTAAAATCAGAAGTGAAAATGGGAACTGCATTAACCCAACAGCAATACAGTTCCACAGAACATTTAGAAAGTTGCAATGCGTCAACTTGCTTAATTCAGGTACAGAAAACTGTGAGGCAGATTCTGATCAGATGCTTTTAAGGCTTTCTGACTGCAAACACGATTTTGTATCTCAGGAAACGGATAAAGTACCCGAACAAACAGACGCAATAAATAGCATGCATTATTCAAATAATGAAAAGTTGCAAAAAAATTTTATACGGTACGTGTGTGGGTACCTTTTAAATAAAGCGTTAAAAATCCACTCTTGTGATATTTGCAATACTTATAGTAAAGACCATGATGAACTAGATGATTCATCTTTTTACTGTTTTCTTAAGGCATATGAAAATGCGAATAAGGACACCTTCGGAAATTTGCAAATGCCTAATGACGAGTTTCTGGAACTAATTTGTAAAATAGAGCAAATATTTCAAGAAAACTTTGAAAAATTCGCAACTAAAAGTAATATTTGCAATACTCTTTTAGATATAAGTAACCATTTGTCTTTTAACCATCCCTGTAAATATTTCCCCAAAGAATTTGTAGTAAGATTATATTTACGAGTTAGAATATATTACACTTTAAAAACAATAAATGGTAATTTTAGAAATATCAACAAAAATAAACTAATAATATGGAGAAATTTGTAACATATCTGTAGGTACTTTTATTGCTACAAAATGTATTATAATTTGTTGTCGTAAGTTGTAATTAAATTTTTGATTTTATTTTTTGTCTATTGAGTTTTTTTGTATGTATTAATGAATGTTGTATTCTTTATTACTGTTAATAAATCATTAGTATTATTAATAGGTAAGCATTTTTTATTTACTTTCTTTTCCACCTGTTAGTTTTCAATTATTGGGCAATACAACTTATTAAAAACTTAACCTACACAACTTTATTTTATTATTATTTTGACCTTCTCCCTAAAAAACTGAGATTATATTGACTGCATCACTGTGCGCCTGTCACAAGCAATAAATGCAAAATTGTAAGTACTCTGTCGAACATTAAAATTCAGACGCGAAAATCTTAATTATTTTGCTAGCTGAGAAAGGACCTTAATAATGACCTAGCATTCAAGAAGAATAGCTAAAGCTAAATCCTTAGGAACAACATTATTGCACAATCAACGACTTTCATAAATCACTATTCTTTTCGTAAAGTTACAGATAACAACTCTAATATCGTAATTATTCTGACCATAATTTTATAAATCGCTCCTTGTCGGCCCACACCAGATCTTTTAATCTATAACAACGAAATTTTATTATTTTCCAAATCAGTTTAAGTAATGTATTTTTTAATAATCCTTATTAACTCCAAATACAAACCTAGTTTTATCGTAATATTAAAATTAAGATTCAAAAAATCATAATCCGATCCTGTCAGGCAGAAATTAAAAATTTTACTTAAATAAATAATCGTTTTAATCAGGCCCTGACTTTTCCCCTCTGTGCGACAGAGAAAGCAATACTTCTGTCTCGCTTACTCGTAGACTGCGACTTCAAAGGTGCCGCCGAGAGTGTTTCAGCTGTATAGTAGTTAAGCTGTGCTCTGACGTTCAGTGTCAAAATATAACTTTTGTTGAATGATGCCTCATTCACAAGCATAAAACCTTAATACGCTTACTATATAAGGTCTGGCTTGGATGGTATTGGGCTTAAAATTGCAAAAGGCTGTGGAATTTTGCTTTTAAAGTAGTTAAAACTCAATATTTTATAGCCTCTATAGAGAATTACCGATATTGTGAAACAGTTGGGTAATGGTTATATGAATGCTTTAACAACAATTATGAAGGTGCATAATTTGTTTCTGTGTAAATTCTGCTTATAAAGTAGGTAAAACTCAATATTTTATAGCCTCTATAGAGAATTACCGATATTGTGAAATATTTGCGTGATGGTTATAGGAAAGCTTAAACAACACTTATGAAGGTGCATAATTTGCTTCTGTGCAATGCTTCTCACTGAACCTTTTATAAAGTAATAAACAAGATATATAAGATGCTTTAATAAAGCATATTCATATTTAAGCACTAAGAACGTTTAATCAGCTATTTTATTCCACCAAATATCTTTATTAGCAATTTAGTGTCGAACAAAGCATCAATGTAGTCATTTAGCTTGATAAGTTGCAAGAATACCTATATCGTTTATAAAGCTTTAGGCGAAATAAGAGCTGCCCGTGTGTTACTTGGGAGGACTGGCAGGAAAGGTAGGCAACAAATATACCGTGTTGAAAATCTAGCCTAAATTTATATGTAACTCATGTCGGTACAATGAATAACTTCTATAGTTTCTTGACCGAATCGATACATTTCGTTAGAGCTCCTACAATAAAGTAAATTAAATGTGACACAACAAGAAAATTTCGACTCAACTGTTGAATCTGTAATGTAATCCAAATCCCATTTTGACGTACTTCAGAAGGCTTAAACATGAATTTCAAATAATTTGTTGAAGTTTGATAAGGTGTGAAATTTTCTTCCGAATACCACTCGTACTTCAATTATCCTTGGAGCGTTTTTCTTGCTCTGAATGTTTTACGAAAATTACTTTTCGAAATATTCGTGAGCTGGGAAATATTTCCGGAAATAATTCAAGCACTAGTGGTATTACAAGTGAAAATATTGTGTTTTGAGTATTGTTTGTTTTGAAAAGTTATAATTGTTATTTATGCAGATAGTTGCAGTCTCTATTTATAAACAGGCATCATTTCAAGGAACAATATAATAAAAATTCATCAATGAATACTCATGAATATATGAATGCTTTCCTAAACGTCATTTGCTACTTCAAAGTGATTTATCACCTATATAAACGTCATGTCACACTGAAAATCCCTCTATTAAAGCGATTACATTTCTGATGATTAATGAAAATAAACAAATGAGAATTAGATTGTTTAATCGAGAATCATACAAACTTATGATAATGAATCATAATAATCTTCATTATTGCAGTTTTTATCCTTTGCTTTTCAATTATCATTCCAATGAGTGCACACGAAAGTACAGCTTTGTTCTGTACATCACTCTGTACGATCTTTTGTACATGGGCTTTAACTATTCAGAGCCTTGTATACCTATACTCCTGAAGAGAAAAACTTTCATGAAAAAAATGCAAAAAAAATTACAAACATACTCTGTTGATATACAGAGTGGTCCAACGAAAAGTATGCATCTAGCTTTATATTTTGCTTGTAATTTTATTCAAAAAAAATGTCCGGACACGAAGAGTTTGTGAGGGGGGCACATTATGGACATATATATATATATATATATATATATAAACATATATATATATATATATATATATATATTTATTTATATATATATATAGATATATATATATATATATATATATATATATATATATATATCTATATATATATTATATTTATATATATATTATATTATTTTTCAACTTCGTGATTTTTCAATCAAAACTATTTTCCTACAAATTCATAACTCCAAATATCAGAGACTGTCAAATCAGTTTGAATATTTTGCCAATGCAAACTGCTTTCTGCTTTCCTTTTGTTTTTATTTCCCGTATTGTATCCTTTCATTTTTTGTTCCAAAAATCACATTCAGCAAATCATTCGTCGTTTTTACAGACAAGATATAACTATACGAAATCCATCCAAGAAATACACCAGCAGTTGAAACAGAAAAAGTTAGAAGAAATCAAGAAGTTGAAGGAAGAAGAAAAACGACGACAGAAGGAACTCGAAATATATCAAGGTGACTTTTCAGAAGACGAATGACTATAATTATTTACCTCCAGGTTGATTTCAGGCAAATATACGAGGCTTTTCTGGAAAATATGGAGCAATACCTTCGGGAGATTGGGAGAGGACTGGGTCTTCTTAGCTTTTCTTGGAATTATCATTGCCATTATAAGTTATACCATAGACAAAGGGATCATGATGTGTAATAAAGGTAATATATTTCACTAGAAAAGGTCAGTTTTTGGCCAATAGGAAAAATACATAAAATTTAAATTTGT
The DNA here is from genome assembly GCA_032362365.1 of Zygogramma bicolorata. Classification (NCBI taxonomy): domain Eukaryota; kingdom Metazoa; phylum Arthropoda; class Insecta; order Coleoptera; family Chrysomelidae; genus Zygogramma; species Zygogramma bicolorata. The sequence continues at coordinate 218,385 of JAVJAQ010002690.1, read as the reverse complement.
CTCAAATATTTCTTTCTTGAATCATTATGATCGTCATATCATAATTGAAATGTATTTTTTCATTCAGTTATTATTAAAATACATGGTCGAAATGTGACATCAGACACAACAGTGGATTTTTCGGCGTCGATATTCATACTTTGTAAGTGGTAAAATATTTCAAACCTGTATTCATGTTGCAATTCCCAGTGAATCTAGATTCGAAGTGGATCTAGAACGATGACGGAAAGTGGTCTTAACGAAGCGCAATCGCACAATTATTCACCGAAAATACACATTTAAAAATCTCGATTTTACGTCGGCAGAGATCAAATGAGTGAAAGTGGCGAGCTAAACATTATGTTGTATGGTGTATTTAAGTCCATAACATATATTGGTATCAATAAATCCCCACAGTAGCGATGTTTATTTTACATCTATTTTCCGTTATTTGTACACTAGATTGGGTTAGTTTGAAACCGAATTTTTCACTGCTCAGTAGCTTATACAAAACTTATTTTTGACTAATTCACACTGAGCTGTATATAAATATACCACTCTCACGTTAAAATGATCGTCACAACAATATAAACACGATTTTGGAGTTACATTATTCCCTCTTATTATCGGGTGTATTTCCGAAGTGTTTTAGCACATCGATATCTAACAATATTTAGGTAAGGTGTTGTTTTACCTTCTTCCATGAACCGTATAGCGATTGAAACGCTTAGTGTAAACAAACATGGGAAGCATCACTTGACATCATTTAAAGAGCGCTAAAATGGTCGCGTTCGTACTTTTCAAATTTATTCGATATATTGAATTTCAATTTGAAAAATAGAATATTTTCAAACCTATTTATATTTTTTCTACATCATGAAGTGGTAAATGATTAATTTATGATATAACAAAAAATCATGCTTATACCCTATAGCCACTGAATCCCATAGTCGTAAATATAAATGAGATAAGGAATTGTCATGACGTTTTTCAATGAGCGTTTCTTACACTTCTGTTCTGAGGTATCACTTCAGGGTTTATCCTAACTGGTGTATCAAACGATGATCCCAAACAATGAAACTAGATAAAAGATTCAATAATGTCAGTAAGAATTCATCAAACGCCTTGTACATTGATACTTGCTTTTTGTTCTTGGAGATCTTCACACGAATGAACATTATATCAACAATATATGAAGTAGGGTTCCTCTTCAGATTCAACAGTGTCATTTCACCACTCTTTGAGTTTCTATTATTATTATTCGTTATTTTTATCGTCGATTGACTACTTTCTTCGAAAAACTCTCAGGGGCCTTCGTGAGACTCGTGTGAGGTAGTGTCCAGACCTTGTTACTAATCACCTGCGCCTTGTCATCATTGATCGTGGATTCGTCGAAAACGAAATCATATCTTTGTGGCAACCTCTCTTATTGGAGAGGTTTTCACAATGCTATGAAAACAGACATCATGAAATATTCGGAATACCCACTCAGAAAATTTGTTTCAGGTCTGAAATTACTCGAGATGTGTGAGCTGAACATATTTTGAATATTTTCGTTGTATCGAAATCATTTTTTATTATGCAAATTCGACGACTTATATTTGATATCTGATTCAGTGCATTCAGTGCTGGATTCAAGAAAATCTGAATTTTTTTATCTCAAGAGGTTCAATGAAGATCTTCAACAATCGAAGAACCAAGTTCGAATATCAAAATTCTGGTTTCTCTCAGAGTTTTATCTTCTCTGCAATAGGATGAAGACGATTTTCATTCCCAAGGGATCAACTGTTTAATGTGAATGTAGTTTTTGGTCAAAATGTTTTTATTTAACGGTAAACATCATCTGCGTTAGATTTCAGATTTTTCTCCATCAAGAGACACACTGTTCGAAATGCATTATATTAGCCAGTTCTGACGAGTGCTGCTGATGAGACCTATAGCGGGTCGAAGCAGCAGACTGGCATTGGATTCATAAATGCGATGATATTTGACCTGGGCATTGATCTCATGTTCTACACGGCGCTAGAATTTTTTCAAAATATAGTATAATGTGGTTTCCACGCGCTGTCAAAAATTTATCGAATTGTTGCCAATCATTGGATTTAAAAAAGTTCTCCAAATAGTGCAACTCATGTCTTTAACATTTCCACGACATTTCCTGAAATCATTAATAGTCTCACAAGAAATGTGTTGGATATAAATGTTAACAACAATGAAACTCAATGCCGAGTTTATTTTTAGAAACCTGATGATTTTTATGGAGAAAACGAAGTTTGAGGAGCTATAGTTTTGATTCGGGGAAAAATCCAAAAAATCAGTTCCTCAATAAGTTGTTTTTTTCCTAGTTACCACCACCAGAAATTTAAGATCCATATCCTCCAACTACAGAAAATCCGTTCGCAATATATATTCCTAGAATTTTGTCAGATTCACTTGGTACAATAACGGACAGGTTAAATATTTAGCATTTAATTTTCACATGGCCTGATGTTAATAAAAATATTTATCTCTAATATTGTTGCTAAATCTGTATGCATAATTGACGCCTGTGACCAAAGCTATTAATAGCCGGTTCTCATTCCTTATATACAGGGCGTTTTCTAAAGGTCGATTTATTTCCACTGGATAGTTTTCCTCTGCCGTACTCATTTATATCTGAATGAAATTTGATGAGTGGTGATTTTTTAACAACCGGTGACTCCATTTTACGTACCTGGTATGGTCCCATAGACCTGAAAATGTAATAATTTGGTCCATTGCTTTCCACATTCCTGGGGAAATATTTCACATAACACAGTTTCATATTAGAGCGAAAATCCCTGCTACCAGAAAAAACAACTTTTGCTAAAGTTGTATTGTTTTTTATTCAGTTTGAGTGACTTATATTTTTACATCAATCATTTCTCTCCAATGTGAATAAACGATAAGAAGTTGAAGACTAGACTGCTTCTACGGACTTTTACAGCGATTAAATGCACTAGACCTTTTAACCGATCAGCTTGATCAAAATAAACCGGGTATATGGCTTACTTTTCACGTACTCGGGTACTATACTGTTCCTGTGTTCGATTTTGATGTTTTCTGAGTTTACATGTTTTCTGGAAATAATCTCAACATATATCCCTCCTTCACCAAGCTCAATCGACCAAAATGGATGCTTTTCCAAGTTTTTCAAAATTTTGCTTTCAAGCAAATGCTTTCGTGTATAATAATTTAAAATAAAATCCCTCGACCGGCAGTCTCGGGATTTTATCAAATTATCATACACTCAAGTCATTTGTTCTAAAAAAATTGTTGTTCTAAAATTGTTCGTTTTCGTTAACCAGCTGACGAACGTCAACCCTCAGAAGTCTAAACTTGTGCGAGCAATGGATCAACGAGGCCTTACCTTTTAACGTGCGATTACCCAGCACGGGATAAGAAAAATTTCGAAAATCATGGAAGTCCAGCACACATTTTAACCGATTAAACTTGGTGTACTCAGGATATAACCCCCGATTAATTGACCTGTTCAACCAATAAAATTGATCAAAATACACCTGGATTTTGACTAACTCTTCAGGCAATATTTTGTTCCTTTCATTCTCTCTGGAAATTATCTCAACATATATCGACCAAAATTCAATAATTTTCGAAATTTTCCGAGGGAGCAAATGCTTTCGTATCATCTGAGGTGAGATTTGTATTGACGGATTCATTGCAGATTAACGGTCTTCTTTTGTCGTATTGTTCTCATATCTCGTCATGATTTGAAATTTTGTTTTCATATGAATGAAATATGTATCCATGCAATTAGACCAATTAAAAGGGTCAAAACATTGTACATATTTCTTTGAAATGGAACAAACTCAAGGGGGACTGAAGAGCTCTGAGAATTATAAAAGAATGACAATTTCAAAATTTAAAATTCAAATTTTAATTCAAATCAGAGTGTACCTGAACAAAGTAAAATTACTTCAAATAGTATGTTTTTATCTAGGACTATGAGACAATATGTGTTTTAGCTCGTTCGAGCCATTTTTTGGCTGATAGTTCAGCTATTTATTACTAGATGAATATTATACTATACTTGAATAGTATAATCGATAATCAAATAGTCACTAAACTATACCAATCGTAAATTGGTGTGGTGAGTCTAGAATAATGAAACTCCCTCCTTAAGATAAAATCTCTCGACCTGCGATCTCGGGATTTTATCAAATTATTACACAGTCAAATCAAAATTTTGAATTTCGCAGATGTCCAGCACACATTTCAACCGATTAAATATAGTGCACTTGGGATATAACCGCCGAACATAATATCGCATTTTCAAGTCCTCTATTACAAGGAGCAAATCTATAATTTTGTATCAATCGATTTATCAACAGGGCCACCTGTATGCATACTTGCCACTATTGGACAAGTAAAAAGCCCAACTAAAGATATATCTGCTTCGGCTTGGTGTATTGGCGATGAATCCAAAATGTGTTGGCCAGAGATTAAATGTGACAAATATATTTGAAATGAATAAAAAATTTCCGGTGACCAATTACTAGGTCCCCCATCGTCTAATGAACGATGAGAAGTTCTAGAAATCAATTACTCTATAATAACATTTGACATAGTCAGTGGGCATACTTGAAGACTGGCGTTAAATCAAATCATCTTTCGAACAATCTGTTCAGGCCAGTCTCAAATTACCTACACAGTAGGTTCCGGCTGGCACCTGTCAGAAAACAACTACTCCCCTGGCTAATGCCACGAAGGGCATTGAATTATATCTGACCGGTGCCAGTGCAGGTTTCTTCACAGAAGTAAATCCTGCATTTGCTTCCGTCGATACAAATGAAGGAATTGATATATTCTCCTGAAGATGCTAACCTTGTTAGCGAAACGCGCGTCGAGTGCGAAAATATCAGTTTGGTGTTAGGGTAATTGATCTCTAGGAAAAGTTTCAACTTCAACACCAAAGGTTCCAAATCTCATCGTTTATTAGAAAAAAATCATCTCTTGAGCTCTTCAGTGGGCGATTAAAAAAATATGGTACACTATAATAATAATAATAATAATAATAATAATAATAATAATAATAAGCAGGGGAGACTAAACAACATCTGAACAGTCTCTGGTGAGTAGCGCCACCACTTTCCTGAGCTTAGGATGCAAAAGCGGACCGGCAGCTAATGCGCATCCGGGAGAGAAAAGCTTTTTCTCTCTGGTGCCGGCCGTGGGCCTGCTGGGCTAACCACCTTGCAGGCCCTCAACTCTGGTTCCTGTCACTAGAGGACAGGGCCCCCACAACCGACCCCATTCGGATAGGGGTCAAGGGCAAGGTGGAGGGGCTCTGGCAATGGACATGGACAACGTTCTGAGTGGACCGACGAACTGAGAGATGGCCTTGATGCGGTGCTACGAGAGTAGTGAGCCCGCTCGAAGGGGATACATGGCGAGAATGCATGCGCTGTGGTGCGTGGCACACCCGGAGCATGCCGCCTTTTCCGCCCAAAATCTCAGGGATTATGTATCCCATCTTCGTGGCCGTGGCTATGTACGTGCCCCACCGAGGCCGGTTGAGCAGGCGGTAGAAATACCGCCAATTCGGTTGGTGGAGGAGAGGGTGCGCCTGGAAGCACCGAGAACACAGAACATCGGGACCCGGAGGATGCTTCACAAAGTGAAGCCCCTCAGGCCAGAACAACTGGCCCAAGTGGATGCAGAGGTTCGTAGTGCCCTTACAGAAGAGGCCGACATCTGGCAGATCAACTGTGTCGTGTATGACTCTGTTCAGGCTCTTTCTGGGAGAGAAGGGGGTGACAGACCCTTCGACCCCTCCAGGAGGCGTGAACAGCGCATACACAAGATGAAGGCTAAGATCAAGTCGGCGAGACAACACGCGTCTCGTATCCAATGTGTGATGGACTACTTAGCGGTTCAAAGACCATTTACGCGCGCAGTGCGGCAAATTGCTGCAAAACTGCGGAGATCCCATCACACATTGAATCGAGGGGTGCTGCTCACCATCAAGCAGCATTGCCTCGAGAGGATACGAATGCTGGTGACTGCAAAAAAGTCACTAGTAAGGCGGGCGAGGGCTTTCTCAGAGAACAAACAGTTCCGCGAGAAACCCTCACGCCTATTCCAATCGCCTCCGCGTGTTGTGGATAATCCGCCGGCCGCTGATCGGGTGGAATCCTTCTGGAAAAGTATCTACGAGCATCCGCAACCACTCAACCGAGACACTCCAGCCCTGACGCAGTTTGAAGCTTTCTGTAGAAGTCTTCAACAGCCTGAGCCCGAAATACTGCGTCAACCGATAACCACGGATGAAGTTCGGAAAGCTCTTGAGGGGTTTGAAGAACTTTGCTGCTCCAGGCCCTGATGGCCTCAATAACTATTGGTGGAAAAAGTTATCGAGCACTCACCACAATTTAGCCAGAATATTCAGTTCTTGGCTGAATGGAGAGCAGCTGATTCCGGAATGGTTTGTCGAGGGGCGAACCGTGCTAATCCCGAAGAACGGAGATTTGTCGGATCCTAAGAATTACAGACCGATAGCATGCTTGAATACGTGTTACAAGATGTTTACACGCATCTTGTATATGCGTACTCTCCAAGCAGTTGACCCGGTGTTCGAACGGATATATGAGCAAAAAGGGTCGAAGAGGGGTTCCGCGGGCTGTAAGGAGAACCTGCTGATTGATAGATGTATCACGCAGGACTCCGTGCAGTATAAGCGGAATCTTTCTATGGCCTGGATCGACTATCGCAAGGCATTCGATACAACATCACATGAGTTGTTGTTGTACTTACTCGAGTGCCTTGCGGTACCCGATCAAATAGTGAGATGCATCGAACAACTGATGACGCTCTGGAGGACCCGCTTCACCATAACATCAGGTGAAAGCAGGATCCAAACAGAGCCGGTCATCATAAGAAGAGGTGTTTTTCAGGGAGATTCCCTCAGCCCTCTTCTCTTCTGCATCTCACTAATGCCATTGTCCGTTGCGCTCAGGAAAACCCGGGGATATAACTGCGGCACCCCTGGAAACCGAAGGCATAAGGTCACCCATCTTTTCTATATGGATGACCTTAAGCTCTATGCCTCTGGAGAAAGGGACCTACAGCAGTCCCTCAGGGTGGTGCAGGAGTTCACGCATGTTATCGGTATGGAATTCGGGATTGACAAATGTACACTGGTTCATCTCAAAAGAGGACGATGCGAGGATTTCGCGGAGGATGCCCAACTCGTAGACGGAAGCATTCTACATCATTTGAATGCCGGAGAGACATACACCTATTTGGGTGTGGAACAACGCCACACCCAAGAGGTAGACTCGGTGAAAAATGCTCTCCGTGGCAAGTATAGGCAGAAACTACGGCAGATCTGGTCCTCAGAGCTGTCGGGCAAAAACAAAGTTTCTGCCACCAACATGCTTGCCATTCCGATTCTACTCTACTCCTTCGGAGTAGTCAAGTGGACTCAGGAAGAGTTGCGGCAACTTGACGTGAAGACTCGCAAAATGATGCATATGCACAGAAGCATGCATCCCAAATCGTCCGTTCCACGGTTATATCTCCCTCGACAACAAGGGGGCCGAGGACTTTGGAGTTTGGAGTGTCTTCACAACAGAATGGTTCTGGATGGAGCCTGTAGAATCATCAGGAGTTCGGATCCCCTTCTCTGCATGGTCCGAGACCATGAACATGCAGGAATCGGAGCCTTTTTATTCAAGGCAGCAAGGCGCGCTGCTGATGAACTTGGTATAGTCTTCGACACCGAGCGGGTAAACCAACTCTCTGTCACCGAGTTGGAGCCCGCACGGAGAAAAGCTCACATCAAAACTGCAGAGAATGCTAAAATGCTGCAGCTGCATACAGAGAAGCCCATGCATGGAGTCTTCTTTAAGAACATCGAGGACCATGGCTTGTCTGTTAAGCTGACATTTGCCTTCCTCAGGTCAGGTGAGCTGAAGTCGGAGACTGAAGGGTTCATCATGGCGTGCCAAGACGGTGTCTTCAATACCCTTGTCTATCGGAGCCGCGTGATGGGTATAGAGGTCCCTGATACTAGATGCAGGGCCTGCCGACAGGCGCCCGAGACTTTGATACATTTGCTGTCATCTTGTGCAATTTATGCGGTCTCGGCCTATATCCATCGCCATAACGCGGCCTTACGAGTGCTGTACTATTTTCTTCGGCACTCGTACGGAATAGACAGGACACCGGTGCTGCCTTACGCTCCAGGGGATATTGAGTCCGTAGTGGAGAATGAAAGGTGTCGAATTTTTTGGAACTTTTCATTCCCCACCCTCAGGCAAATACAAGCCAATGAGCCTGATATAGTCCTCTTCGACCACCGAACTAAGACGATATTCGTTATTGAGTTTTCGGCTCCTGCCGAAACGAATATCGTCCGAAAAGAGGAGGAAAAACGGACAAAGTACCAGGACTTACTTTACGAACTCCGCAGGCTCCACCCGGACTATTCTGTCAAGTTAGTGGTTCTGATTATAGGTGTTCTCGGTGGTTCCAGACCAACGCTACTCTCGGAGCTCAAGATCATACCGGCATGCCGTAATGCGGCAGATATCTTGGCCGGCCGCATGCAGAAGGCCGTTATTCTCGGTTCGTTGCGTCTGTTCAGGACTCAAGATTCTCGGAGCCAGTGACCACTCACCCCGCGGTGCGGGGAGTGGTCATTGGTTAATTATACTAGCGCGTTCGCCCACTGGGTCGGAGCAGTGGGGAGTACGGACCCGACTAGATTTGTTTTGACGAAAATAATATTAAAAATTTTTATTCATCAGAAAATGAAAAATAAAGTTGTAATTTCATGCATATGTGAAAAAACAGGCATTATCACAGAAACAGTTAATTTGTGTGTATGTGATTGTAGTAAGTTTACATTAATTCCATTTTAATTTTACGCAGTTTTCCTTTCAAGCCTGGATCAAATTTTTAAAGTCATAGTCCAGTAATTTCTGTCACAACTGAGTAATTCACATAAAAAATATGGTGTTTTAGCTCACTTTAGATACACGGACATACATACACTTCACAATACACAAAAAATTACATAATAATATACATTCAGACATATTAGAAACACAAACATACCTGCAAAAAATCTTAAAAATATACATCATCATAAAAATAAAATTTCAGGTAGATATGAAAAACTATAAAAATAAATAAAATACAAAAATTGTGTGAAATTATTGAAATCGTTTGAGTAGAGATGTGTATTCACAAGTGTTGGCTGATAATTTCATTCATCAATTGTCTGTTTCTCAATATCCAATCCCTCAGAGTCTTTTGATACTTATGGAAACTCATAATATTTTTGATTTCTCTCGGAATGGCGGCGTACATAAGGGCTGCCAAATAATTCACGGTTGTCATACCGATGGTTTTATCGCTGCGAGGAAAGAATATTCCATCAGAGATTACAAAAAATTCCAAAAAACCAAACACGTGACAAGTCTGTCATCAGTTTCAATTGCCATTTCGGTGGCATTCATTTTTTGATTACCAATCCAGCCATCGTTATGAAGATGCTTGGGAACTTGGGTATTTTAGGAGGGAATGAAGTTCGAGAAGTTATTTCTAGGTTTTTCCTCTACAAATGAAGAAATAGGAATTACAACTTCTATGGAAGAAGTAAAATAAAAAAACACAAACACTCTCTGTTCATAGGTATGAAAATGTACATAACTCATAGTCGTTTTAATCAATTATTCTGATCAATTTCCCAACATCAAATCTCTCTTTGTCATCATACATATCATTTTTACATTTTGCTATCTCTAGACCCTTGAATATATCAAGCTGCCTCGTATCACCTTTTTCAGTCTCAGATTGTTTTAAAAAAATTCCATGATCATTGGCCAGAGCATGCTAGGCGACACTTGACTATTCTATTCTTCTATATCTTATGTGAGAGTAATGTCCATCTAGTTGGCGTGTTTTGCCAGTCGACTCTGGCCAAAGTATTTCTTGTTGAAATCTTGACAACTGATTTGATATACCCTCGACTTTTCTGAGGTTTCCGGTTCATCTTTTGAATTATCAAGGAGTTATAAGAAAATTCATATGCCACTAATGTCATGAATATAACTACATTTGAACATGAAGATGTATAGAAAATTGGTAAACGCCCTTGAATGGAGTTGCTGGACAATCGCCCAACTTTCATTCATTTGAAAGGTCTTCACAATATTTGTTACATTTTCATGTCGATATGTAGGTACAAATAGGTGATGGTATTGATACTATCGAGAATATCGGTAGCAATGAACCAGCCGGTCCAAATTTCGAATTTTAAGATTTCCTCAGCTTGAAATGATGAATGTTTCGCTTCTACAACTTTATCATTGTCACCCTGGGTTTATACAGCAAATAAGATGAAATAAGAAATGAGATAAGAAAGTTGAACATACGTATATCAATGAGAACGTTTATATACCTACTGAAATAAAATAAGAAATACATTGGCCAACTTTCAACTCTTATCTTATTTTAATTTGAACATGGGAGTGCGCATGTGCAGAAAAAATAGTCGAACGTCATCGTCAAAAAAGGCGTGATTTCATTGGTTGATTCTTATTCTTTATTCAATCTCTATAAACATGTCTAATTTTGTCTAATTCCTCATCTTATTTCTTATTCTATCTTATTTGATGTATAAACCCAGGGTCACTCTGTATGCTACTATAAGCAGTAGTATCACGTCCCAGAAAACTAGATAGATCACCGAGGGGGGACAGAGCTTTTCATCTGGATGGTTAGAGTAAGAGCCAAAAAATTAGGTATGTGATGAGCTGTTGAAGACATTATTCTAATGATATTCTAATAACGTTCCGTAGAAATTTCGCAAAACATTTGCTAGGTAACACGTCCACTACAAGAATAGATGCCTAGTTATTTTAACGTATCCATTGGTCATTTTAATTGATCGTTATTCGAATAATTTGACAATCATCACAAAGTGTCGTGTAGAATATATAATTTGGATAGATAGTATGTGATGACTCATACGTTCTCTTCAACGATCAAACCCATTCATGAAGTGAAGAACGGTGTTATCGAATAATAATCTTATTTCGACTGCCAAATTGGAAGTAATTAAGGTTATTATGATGTTATGAAGATGAAAAATAAGTTCTGAGGATTGTCTTCATTTTATGAAAGTTTGACAGATCTCCGAGTAGAAAATATCATTCATCTGAATTGTGTAGGAAAGTGTAGGAAAAGATATTTTAGAATTATATTAGCAAAGTTAAATTCATATATTGAATCCCCCATTCTCAGATTTTTGCGCAAAATATCAAAGCAAAGAGCCGATTGAAATAACTATAGTATTTTTCACAGTAAATGGTATTGGCTTATTAACTGCAATAAACTAAACTACCCGATTTAAACCCATTGTGTAGAAAATCATCTGGTAAAAGATGCAAATGTGCTACAGGGTCCAACTTAAGAAATTTGAATTTTGCATAATGTAGGAGATATAGGTACAAGTAATTTATTTAAATGTTACAATTCTATTCTATATTTAGTTCAGTGTCGCTATCGCTATCCTCATCTAAATTAATTATAATTGGCGCAATTGATTTTACAGAAAGGTACGAGTTTTCAACATTTATAACATGACTAACAGAACTTTTCCAACTCTCGGTAGGAATGTCATTCATACAGTTCCTAATTATTACGCTATAAGGTAGACACGATTAAATTTCCATAAAATTTATTGTCTTCGCGACATGTTTCGGTACACTGTACCTTTATCAAGCGAATGTATTTAAACACTTAGAGTGTTTAAATACATTCGCTTGATAAAGGTACAGTGTACCGAAACATGTCGCGAAGACAATAAATTTTATGGAAATTTAATCGTGTCTACCTTATAGCGTAATAACTATGGATTTCCATCAAGTAAAGGCCACCTCAGTCCAAAAAAGTTCCTAATTAATTCTATCACACTACCACTTAAAGTCGGAGAAGTATTTTTTCCGCGCACGCTCGATTTAAGTTGGTGCCACATAAGCTCTATGGGATTGAACACGCAGTAGTAGGGAGGTAGTCGTAACACTGTATGTCCCAATTCTTCTGCAATTGTATCACAAACATACGTTTTTTTCAAAGAAAATGACTGCAGCACTTGTAAAAGTTCTTTTTTTGTATAATTTTCCTCAAAATATATGTCATTTGCAGCCATGAAGTTTTGAATCTCCAATTTCGAATTCTTTGAGCCAGGAATTTTTTGCAATTGTCGACTATGATAGCTTGCGTTGTCCATTACTATAACGCTGTTTGGCGGAATGTTGGGTAACAGACAATTTTTAAACCAATCTTCAAAAAGCTCTGCTGTCGTATCTTCGAGATAATCAACACAAGAGTCCTTAATATTTTTGGCAGAAAGCCACATAGCGTTTGGGATCCAACCATTTTCTGATCCTGCGTGTGATATTGTGATTCTCTTCCCTTTATTTGATGGTGCTTTTGTTTAACACTTATCAGAGGAATCAGACCATCCTTTGGAAGGGGTGTCATGCGTGTCAAACCACGTCTACGCGAGGTAGAGTATTGGCCGATTTTCAGACCGGTATTTTCTTCTTGACGTTATATATTCAGAACGCCAGTTTATTGAAGGTGTGGATTCCATTATTACTTGTCTCTTGTCAATTTTACGATATTTAAAGCGCATTGCAGACAGAGCTCGCCAAAGAGTAGTGAGGCCACAGTTGATGTGAGTTTCGTCATTGATGAGCCGCTGTTTCAGACTTTTGATTGTAGGGACACGCTGCTCATCGTACATAGTGTAAATTTTTCGCCTTATCAAATCTTTTTCCCAGTCGTCTAGACTTCTTGTGACACCGGAATCTTTACGCTTTTTTCTTGATTCCATGGAATTTTCAACAATTCGTCTAACTGAAGTAAGAGGCACCTTCGTCAAATTACTGGTTACTTTTGCTGCAGCACCCGCGTTATATCCTTGCTGAAGTAAGGAACTATACACATTTTTTTATAATGATTTTCGCGTCACAAGGTAATTGATTCTTCTTCAACGAACCACTGGAAAAAGCACTATTACTTTTCATCCACGGACGCCACATACTGCCTATTCTCTACGTTGGGGTATAAAATCTTTGCTATTAATGTCTGTAATAACAAATAAATGTTGTAAAATTATTGCACGCCGTAACACAAGTGAATACTTCCAATGAAATACGAAGACTAAATGAACAAGAAGTGTAAGCTGTTGGCCTCTACAATCCCTCTCTGAGAAACAAAATAACCCGAATCCGGTCCTTTCACATTTATGATGTGCATCTCGGATTTTACAACTTAAGGGTCTAATTGGTTTTATTATAATCCTTCAGTCAATACCATTCATTGTGAAAACTACTATACCAAGTATCAGAATCAGTTTTTTCGATATTGATACTGAAAGAAAAAATATAACATATCAGTTACAGTTCCATATTGAACATCTGCAATGATTATTTTGAGAAAGAAATTCATAATGATTAATTATTATTCGGAAATGAAAAATCAAGGATTACATAAGAATACATAACCTGTTTTGTGATCTATAATCATTTTTGTTTGATCAAGGGCCTACGAAATTGACAGCACTATGTACATACTGTTTGAACGTCATTATTTTGTGGTGGATCGATATTTGTTCCGTAGTTTTCTGGGTTTGTAACCTACCACAATCCGAAAAAATAAGAATTAATATTGGAATCTATACAACGTTTCGGGGTAGACTGAAAATCTGCACTTCTACACTTGTATACATTCCAATATTAATTCTTATTTTTTCAGATTGTGGTAGACAACAAACCCAGAAAACTACGGAACAAACACTATATACATAGAATATCAATCTATTTTGGTGCACGTATTATGCGATGAAATATGAAATTTAAATATGTTATAAATTTCATTTATAGCTGATGAGTCAAACAAAAAGATAACTATTGTTTGGTTGAATGAATGATCAACACTTCCATACTGGACTGTGGCAACAAAATGAAATTAATGATTTGTTTTTTAAGTTATATATATTTTTCAGATTCTCGATACGATATACAGTGTGGTCCACTAAGTCTGCAACAAATGGGAAACTTTTTTATTATCGATTTCTCAGAAAAATTTATTCTTCACAAAAGTTGGTGCATGTTCCAACACTATACCAAGTGTACCTGAAATGGCTTTATGACAATCACCATACAGGATAGGCCAAAAAATTCAAATTTCTTTCAAGAGTAAAGTATCCTTATTTCAGAAAATATAGAAATATGTTGAGGAGAAAAGTTGCTTAGAAATAAAAGTTGTGTTCAGATACGAAGTCATGGCCTGCTATTCGAATTTTTTTTTCTTTTGGAAAATTTTGAATTACCCCCTATGATACATATTTTTACTATTTTGATTCAATACGTATTTGAAGTAGCTACAATCAAATCGGTTTGGAGTATTTCTTATCAAATTAAAGTGAATTTGTATAATTTACATGGATTTGTATTTTTTTAGGTGACCGTCAACTTCTTGTTTGTTGCAACGATATTTAACTCTAAAATAACACAAATACTTTTTTTAACGAGGCAAATACTTTAATAAGTACATAAAAATATTTGTGTTATTTTAGAGTTCTGTTAAATATCGTTGCAACAAACAAGAAGTTGACGGTCACCTAAAAAAATACAAATCCATGTAAATTATACAAATTCACTTCAATTTGATAAGAAATACTCCAAACCGATTTGATTGTAGCTACTTCAAATACATATTGAATCAAAATAGTAAAAATATGTATCGTACGCGGGTAATTCAAAATTTTCCAAAAGAAAAAAAAAATTCGAATAGCAGGCCATGACTTCGTATCTGAACATAACTTTTAATTCTAAGCAACTTTTCTCCTCAACATATTTCTATATTTTCTGAAATAAGGGTACTTCACTCTTGAACGAAATTTATATTTTTTGGCCTATCCTGTATGGTGATTGTCATAAAGCCATTTCAGGTACACTTGGTATAGTTTTGGAACATGCACCAACTTTTTTCAAGAATAAAATTTTCTGAGAAATCGATAATAAAAAAGTTTCCGATTTGTTGCAGACTTAGTGGACCACACTGTATAAATGAGCAACTAAAATAGTTCGCAAGGTATCTTTTTTGACATATCAACGTCCAAAATTTACAGTATACTATGTGAATATGCAACATTTATGCATCATCAAACCGAGTTTATACCAAGAAGGTGATTATGTGGATTTCGGAAGGGGTTTTTCTTCAATCACCTGGAAACACTCAGGGCTCAAGGATCATTACCGATCATAACGAATAATGTAACCCACATTACACAAGTTTTCATTTTATTCGATGATGCTGTAGTTTTGAAATTTGATGATTTCATATAGGGGTTGACTGACTATCCAAACTAATTGACCTTCGTCTTTGTGGTCCCGGTAGTGTAGTGGTTAGCATATCTGCCTATCAAGCGGAAGGCCGGGGTTCGAATCCTCGCCGGGCCACCGTGCTGGGTAATCGCACGTTAAAAGGTAAGGCCTCGTTGATCCATTGCTCGCACAAGTTTCGACTTCTGAGGGTTGACGTTCGTCAGCTGGTTAACGGAACAAACAATTTTAGAACAATTTTGTGAGGAGTAAAAAGTCTTTTTGCAAACCATGGCCCGAGGCATGAAACTGAAGACTCCTAAAGAAAAATGGTTTTCTGTTTTAGAAAAAAAAAACAGAAAACATGCTAATTGATCCAGATTTCCAAAAATTTAAAAATATTCCCTCAGAATGAAAAATCATAAAAATTATTGGAAAAACAATAATCTCTCCCTCTGCTGAAATTTCCTTTCAGCAAATCTCAGTTTTTTTATAGAACTAGAACTGACATGCGAAAACTTGTTTCAGGACAAATGTGGCTATACCACGACCTATCTACTGGGCTGTTCACTAAATGGGTGGCCTGGATATCTATACCCTTCTGCCTGGTGATGTGGGATGTGGGGTTGACCCATTTATTAGCACCTCAAGCTGCTGGTAAGGAAACATTAATTTCATTTAAAAAATAATAATCTTATGAATATATTCAAGGTTCCGGTATCCCCCAACTCAAAACCAGTCTGAGAGGTGTTTTTATGAAAGAAGTGTTGACGTTCAGAGTCCTCATAGCGAAGTGGCTGGGGATCATTGCTACCATAGGCAGTGGAATGCCTCTTGGCAAAGAAGGTCCTCTCATCCACATGTCGAGCATCATTGTCACCAAAATGAGCAAATTCATATCGAATTTCAATAGGATATATATCAATGAAAGCAAGAAAATTGAGATGTTAGGAGCTGCTTGGGCGGTTGGAGTTGCTTGTACCTTTAACGCGCCAATAGGAGGTGAGAATTCAGATCAGAGGATCACAAACTTTTTTTTCTCATAGAACCCTTTCAAAATTTTTCTGGTGTTGGTGGTTTGTTCACGCCAACGTGGACCCCTGTCAGGTCTTCTGTGGACCCCTGGTGGTTCCCCACACACCAAACCAACAAAAACAAAACAGCAACTCAATGTTTCACAACTATTTCCAAAACGAAATCGAAACATTACGGCAACTATATTGATTTGTTGGTGTTTTCAACAACTTTTTATGTGTTGATGTTTTGTCTGCTTTCATAACAAGTCTGTTGGTCCAGTGTGTAAGCGCTCGATGAAGGAAACAAATAAATTCTTAGTTGTATCGTATCCTTACTTAGGTTAGGTTTGTAGATAATTATTGATTTCGTATAAGTGGACAGCACTTGACAATTTGTTTCTGTTTCCGAGAACTTGCAGTTTCGTTATGTTGCTGTTTTGTTGTCGGTTTTTTTTTTGTTGGTTTGTTGTGGACCCGGCATAATACACTGTCAAACATACATACAAACATAATATTTCATTAGATTTGACATCGATGTATTAGTGGGAATAGGTGGTGTGTATGTGATCTAAAACCGAATAGGAAAACATTAATTTCCAATGATTAAATTTAAATGAACTATTGAAATAATCAAATTTACATTATGTTTTCTGATTATTTCAATTGTTTTGTTTAGTTTTTCCTAGTTGACATTCGATACCTTCTCCTTCATTTTAGTTTTGTGGAAAATTCCATTCTTATTACTACCTCTGGTTTACTTATAACTCATTCACACTTCCACTTTAACTTCAATTTTAAATTTCAATTTGTTACTAACTGATATATCCAATCATTTGGTTGAAATTCTATTCTCATATATTACCATTCCTCCTCATCTGCCCTGGTATTTTCCCCCAATTTATTGTGTTCGACACTGTTCTAGATTCACATATTTGTATTCATCTCCATTCTGTATTTGTGTCGTTTTTTTTTTCTCCCGTTGCTATCACTGCCATATTATCTGCAAACATTCCAATTCTCTATATTCGTACATTCTACATAATTTTATACATTATTCAGGGCATTATCTAGAACTGTAACGGACTCAAATAAAAAAAAAAGTCATAATAAATAGTGCCTTAAAATAAATGAATATAGTGAAACACAAAATTGCCATGGAATATCTAACTTTCATTCGATCCTCATATCTTTTCCAATCGAATGTTGTAGGGGAGAACTTTTCCAAGAACTTAAATTCATTTCTTGATTTTAGGTGTATTGTTCAGTGTAGAAATCACCACTGCCTACTATGCGGTCAGAAATTACTGGAGAGGATTCTTCGCAGCCGTTTGGGGTGCTACAACTTACAGGTTACTTTTGGTATGGATCGATGGAGTGGAAACTATAACGGTGATATTCAAAACGAATTTTTTCATTGACTTCCCCTACGATCCTCTAGAACTCATCTCGTTCGCAATATTGGGGTGAGATGTAAAAAAAAAACATGATTTTACTCAAATGAAATATAACGAATTTCAGACTGATCTGCGGACTGGGGGGGTCATTCTATATCAATTGCAAACAGATCTTCGACCGTTGGGTGAATGGCAACACATTCGTGAAAAAAGTCAAGAAATTCAAGTGAGTAATAACTGATGTTTATGAACCAGTTGCAGTCCCACGTTGATGGTCTATTTTTTTACAGTCGATTCATTTATCCTGGATTTGTGATTCTCCTGATATCTACCGTCACTTGGCCTCCAGGAATTGGCCAGTTCATAGCATCGGAAGTAGCAAGCGGTCCTCAGGTTGTCAATCTCTTCAGTAACTTCACTTGGACCAAAGGAAATCTGACGGTTTCCCAGCATGAAGTTGTTTCTCATTGGACTACGGACAGGACAGGGATATACGCCAATCTCGTTATCTATATCTGGTACCAGTTCATTTTTTCCATCCTAGCGTCTTCTTTGCCGATACCAAATGGGTCGTTCATACCTAATTTTCGAGCTGGAGCAGCTTTAGGGAGGATTGCCGGAGAGCTGATGTACAGTTGGTTTCCCACAGGTATTATCTGAATTTTCTTTTGTGATTGAAACTTGCTTCGTAGGAAACTTGAAACAGTCCATTCTTCTAACTAATGATAACTCCGGGGTCATTCTTGAATATAGAAGGGTTCAAATTCATTTGAGTAATGATGCCTTTCTGCGTCATCACTAACAAGTTCTTACATAAAAGTATCATAGAATAGACCGGAAAGATTGATTTTTTTCGAATGAATTTCTTATTGAAATTTAAAAAAAGAAGGTATCCGAGACTGGTCTGGACGTATCGTCCATATTTCTCAATATATCTCACATAGTGTGATGCTCATCTTTCCAACTTACCAATATGCACTTTGAGTGATCTCAGAGGTTATTCCAAGAAGATAATTCCTAGTGAGAGTGAGTGTTTCGTTTCTAAACTAACACAACGAATGATAATGTTGTGCCAAACAACACCGGCCTCAATTATAACTAGTTTTTCTGAGTTGTAACTCCCCAAAGGAGTGCCACTTACAGGTAGATTGTCATAATATTGTTAGTAAATTGATTTAGTACATAGACACTGAATATTGTAATGAATATAGTTTGTGATTCTGTAACATGGAACATTATTAGATAGGACGGATTGGCAACACTGAACTGTACTGAGCACATCGATGTTGATAAACTGATGAAGGTTAAAATAAATATAATTCACCTACGTGCAGATTTATTATAAACCAAATAATATTACATGGCGCAGTCGAGTGGAAATCTATAAGTCAAGACGAAACAATAATAAAAACCTCAGGGGAGGTGAGAAGAAATAATTGTAAAAATGGAGGTTAGACTGCCGAATCCAATGTCATTTGAGGGCAATGTCGCTGAAAATTTCAGAAAATTCAAACAAAACTTGGAAATTTATCTGAGACGACAAAGAAGATAAAGTTAAAATAGCCATACTTCTCAATCTGATAGGGGAAGAAGGTGTTGAAATTTTTAATACCTTGAAGCTCACTGATGCCCAAAAATCTGAATATAAAACTGTGTTGGATGAGTTAGAGGCATATTGTATACCAAAGCAAAATGAGGTATATGAAAGATTCGTGTTTTACACTCGAAATCAAGAAGAAGGCGAAGCATTTGACCATTTCCTGACGGATCTGAAAAAACTGTCAAAGAGTTGTAACTTTGAAACGGGTCAAGATAAAGCTATAAGAGATAGGATTGTACTGGGTATCAGCAGTAAAGATGTGAGAGAAAAACTATTGAACAAGGATAAGTTGAGCTTAGAGGATGCCATTAACATCTGCCGAGCTAGTGAAATAGCAAAAGCACAAATAAGAAATGTACAAGATCAAATTCCATCGAAGGTTGATTTACTTCAGACAAAGAAGCCTGCAAATGTCAAGCAAGTAAATAGGCAAACAAGTTTCAAGAAAAGTGACACGTATAGAAATGAAAAACAAGAATATTTTGACTGTCGAAGTTGTGGAACAGAGCATAGGGCCAGACAATGTCCAGCATATGGCAAACGTTGCAGAAGTTGTAGCCGTTATGGACATTTCAGCAAAATGTGTCGCGATATAGGGTCTAGCAGACAAACGAAGACAGTAAAGGAAGTACAAGAGGTTGATGAGGAAGAAGATGAAGATGACCCTTTCATGGTGTCCACTATAAGTATCAATGAAATAAAAGATGGTAGAGAGTGGATAGAAAATATAAAGGTAGGAGGTGAAAATATTAAATTTAAAGTTGACACAGGGAGTCAGGTTAACATTTTACCAATAAATATACTAAATAAGATAAGTAGAAATGCCCCAATAGAGAAAAGTAAGATAGTTTTAGAGGCCTATGAAGGATTTAAAATTATTCCTATTGGCACTGTAGAATTGAATTGTTCATTTGATGAAAATAATCAAAATGTTAAATTTGTGATCGTAGAGGGCAGCAAAAGTTCACCAATTGTGGGTCTGCCATCAAGTATTGATTTGAACATATTACCAAAAATTCATAGTGTAATTTGTGATACAAAAGATCAATTTATAAAAAAAACAGTGATATATTCAAAGGATTGGGTAGATTTAAAAAAAATGTTTTCTAAAACTTAAACAGAATGCATTACCAGTTGCGAGATCTCCCCGTAGGGTACCTTTAGCCATACAAAGTAGATTGAAGGAACAACTTGATGATTTGGTTCAAAAAGGAGTAATTTCCCGGTGTGAAGGTCCTACAGAGTGGTTACGCAATCTAGTGATTGTAGAGAAGAATGATAAATCGCTTAGGCTATGTTTAGATCCTAAGGATTTGAATAAGGCTCTGGAACGAGAATTTTGTGTAATTCCTACCTTGGAGGAAATCAGAGTCAAATTAAAAAATCAGTCATATTTTACTGTTTTAGATTTCAAAGATGGGTTTTATCAGGTAGAAATGGATAAGGCATCAAGTGAGTTATGCGCCTTTGGTACTATTTTTGGAACTTTAAAATTTAATCGCTTACCGATGGGTCTAAATATATCAGAATATTTCCAAAAATTAAATCAAGAAAATTTTGGGGATTTGCCAGGGTGTATGATTTATTTTGATGACTTGTTAGTTTTTGGTGATACGCTGGAACAGCATGATGCCAACTTGAGCCGAGTAATTAATAGAGCTAGAAAACTGAATGTAAAATTTAATGACAGGAAAATACAGTATAGAGTTAATGAGGTAAAGTACTTGGGAAATATATTTGGCAAAGAAGGAATGAGGCCGGATAACGATAAGGTGACAGCTATTCAAAATTTGATAGATCCAGCTAATAAAAAAGAACTTCAGAGCATACTGGGAATGATTAATTATTTGCGTGCCTATATTCCTAACTTGTCAAGTATATCATCTCCGTTGAGGGAGCTGTTAAAAAATGATATAGAATTTTTATGGACACAAAGACAATCAGATGCGTTGAATGAAATAAAAAAGCTAGTGAGTTCATATCCTGTTCTAGCAAATTTTGAGGAGAAAATTGATATTGTCATTCAGACAGATGCGAGCCAATTTGGTTTAGGATGTTGTTTACTTCAAAACCACAAACCTGTTGCTTTTGCGTCGAGATCACTGACTGACAGTGAGAGCCGGTTTAGTCAAATCGAAAAAGAGTATTTAACAATATTATGGGCTTGTAACAAGTTTCACCATTATGTTTATGGTTGTCGCATAAAAGTTGATTCTGATCATCGTCCATTAGAGAATATAATGAAGAAAGGTGTTTCGGAGATTCATTCTCCTCGATTACAAAGAATAAAAGTGAAGCTTCTGAAATATGACATAGAGGTGAGATACAAGCCTGGAAAAGAAATGCACATTGCAGATCTTTTGTCGCGAAATTATCAAAACGTTAAATCTGAGGATGATGAATTCATAACTGAAATTGTACACTCAATCAATATGACAAATGAAAAGAAACAACGTTTTGTAGAAGAAACTATTAAAGAGAAAGAGCTGCAAAAAGTTAAAGAGTTCTGCACACAAGGCTGGCCTAGTGATGCTAGTAAAGTGTCAGAGCCAATTAAGAAATACTATTCATTAAGACAGGACATCTATGTAGTTGATGACTTATTATTCTACAAGGATAGAGTAATAGTACCAAAATCTTTTACGTAATGATATGTTGACACTGTTACACGAATATCACTATGGCATTACCTAAACTCAGCAACGAGCTAAACAAATATTATATTGGCCTCAAATAAATTCAGATATCGAAGAATTTATTAGAAAATGCAAAAACTGCGAAAAATATAGTAAAAGCAATTCTAAAGAACCAATGATACTGAGGGAATTTCCGAATTTACCATTTGAGTCAGTAGCCTGTGACTTTTTAGATTATGGTGGAAAATCATATCTAATACTAATCGATTATTTCTCAAAATGGTTGGAAATTATTCAGGTCAAAGACAAGGCGGCAGAAACTGTTGTAAGTTCATTCAAAACAATTTTCTCCAGATTTGGTATTCCTAAAGAGGTAGTAGCTGACAACATGCCTTTCAATTCACTGAAATGTAGAGATTTTGCTAAAGCCTGGGATTTCAAAATCAATAATTCCAGTTCCAGTCCAATGGGCTTGCAGAAAGGGCAGTACAGATATCAAAAAGTATGCTGAGAAAATGTGAAGATGTACAGTCAGCCCTGCTTGAATACAGGAACACTCCTGTAGCAGGGACAGACAAAACGCCATCGCAGTTACTACAGAATCGACGATTAAGAACAAAACTGCCGATACTATCAAAACCTAACTTCCCAGAATATTGATTATGAAAATGAAAAAAATAAATTGGAAGAAAAGAGAAAAACTTACAAACAGTATTATGATAGATCAACATCATTGAGGGAAAACTTTCAAGATAATGAGAATATTATAATAAGAGAAGGGAAAACATGGAGTCCTGCTAGAGTCATAAGTAAATTCGAACAAGCCCCTCGATCATATCTAGTTGAAAAAAGACAATGGTCATATTGTTCGAAGAAATAGTACACATTTGAAACATAGTCAAAATGATTTTCAACACAGAAGATCATATGACTTAGCTCATGAAGGCAACATGAGTGGTGGCGACCAGGACAAAATTGTGAAGCTACAACCCAAGACACTTGCAGGGTCAGACCAAAATGTAACGGTCAGTACATCACCACGTAAAAGCAGCAGTGGCCGGGTCATTACTGCCCCTTCCAGATTTAGAGACTATGTAACTTATTGAATATTGTTGTTTGCTCGAAAGGGGAAGATGTCATAATATTGTTAGTTAATTGATTTAGTACATAGACACTGAATATTGTAATGAATATAGTTTGTGATTTTGTAACATGGGACATTATTAGATAGGACGGATTGGCAACACTGAACTGTACTGAGCACATCGATGTTGATAAACTGATGAAGGTTAAAATAAATATAATTCACCTACGTGCAG
Source organism: Zygogramma bicolorata (assembly GCA_032362365.1). NCBI lineage: Eukaryota > Metazoa > Arthropoda > Insecta > Coleoptera > Chrysomelidae > Zygogramma > Zygogramma bicolorata. The sequence continues at coordinate 195,058 of JAVJAQ010002690.1, read as the reverse complement.
ATTTATTATAAACCAAATAATATTATTTTTTTTGTATATTACAAATAGTTTTGTAAGTCAAGACGTGGGCGCCAGTTCTTCCTCAGTATGCTCCACATTGCAGGATAGCAATCGGGAGGAGGTATCCAGAGGTCATATAATGTGGCAACGGTAGAGTACATACTTTAAAAAATATCTTCTGGAAATCTACCTCGATAATTTGGAAAATAAAGAGTTGAAAGACTTTTCAAATAACTTTCAGATTCATTTGGAACTCTTTGGGAAAGTGACTGTGCATGAGAAAAAGTCTTATAACCAAGTGTTTTGTAATTTTCCAGAAATTATAGTTTCGGCGAATATGCGAACATAGAATTATTCTTAAATAATTGATTCCGAAATACTGCATCATGATTGAAATAATGAAATTATCTGATTTCTCATTTGTTTATTTGTAGTGAAGGCGAGCTCATCAACAAGGTATGATAAGATATGAAACAAAATAGAATAAAGCGAGGAGTAAACTGACAATGTACCTACCCTTCTTTTTTTAACAAGAAGAAAACCAATAAATAATTTTCGATCAATCTTACCGAAGTAATTTTTAGGTTGGTACCATATTTGTTATGGCATGTACTGACAGCCCGATCCTTGAATGTCGAATTGGTAGGTTAAATATTTTATTCAAAATTGTGTGCCCACAAAGTGACCAACCTTTGGTAGCAATCCATATTACCTCTTTGCCTCTTCATGGGACGTACTTTGTACAGTCTCGGCTTCATTCGTTTCTCTCGATCACACTAATTCCGTAGTGGTTGGAAACATGAGCTTTAATCCTGTATACTCTTCGTCCGTCAACATTTTTTTCTAAGAAATGAAAGTATCGCAAGAATAGGTCTGAAATCTTGGTTATGATAGAGAGTCGAACTAACGTATTGAGGCATGATTACAGAGATTCACGAAATAGAGGAAATAACAAGGACTTACTTCTCATTACCAATTTTAGCTCATTCATTTCATAAACGCTATTAAATGTTTATATCCAACTCTTTGATTTTACTCTATATCATTTCCTATTTTATGTCACTTTTTCATAAGCCCGCCCTTAAATGTGGAGAGAAAGAGAATGACTGTTTTTTTTCCACGCAGGTCTTGGGTATAAGCATAAGGCAAAAATAATGCCAGGAGCCTACGCAACAGTTGGAGCAGCTGCATTCGCAGGTGCTGTGACCCACACCATGTCGGTTTGTGTCATACTCTTCGAGATGACCTCCTCTATAACGCACGTAATACCAGTATTGATAGCCGTCCTCATTGCCAATGGAGTAGCTAGGTTCCTGAGTCCGAGTATATACGATTTGGTGATAATGTCGAAGAAGCTTCCCTATCTCCCAGATTTGCTGCCTAATACGAGTGGTAGGTACTTCTGGTACAAATTCCCAACACATGTCTTTCTGGAATGAAAAAAGATATTTAATGGAATTTCAATTTGAGGTAACAGGAATGCAAAAATTGTGTTTGTTGAAGATATAGTTTTTTCGAAATATTTGAAAGGCAATGAAATGGATGAATTCTGTTTTCATTACACTCATTGACTGCGGACAGGGTATTATTCATTCCCGAATTATCCTTTGTAAACAATTAATGACTCACGCACTACTCAGGTCAGTGATATCCATCGATCTTTCCACATTTCTGTGCTCTACTACTCAACTTACTTTCGGAATGCTCAACAGGGAATATGCATGATTTATTGTTATGTCTTCAATTAACCATTTACATCTTTATAAATTTGAAACACTGAATAAATTTGAGCCGTTGATACGCCATTATAAAGCTTGCACTTTGGTGAAAAAATTATTTACTCTAATTTACCCGAACATATTTTCAGTTTCAATTGATATACATATCATGGAAGAAGTTTATCTGAGTGTGCTACATCGAATAAGTATAGTATAGTATATTTCACAGAGATTGCTGGACATATGCGTTCTCAGTTCTGTGCCAAGTTAGATTGAACAAGCTGTATAGCCCATAATATAATAAGTACCTTGCAGCTTTCACGCCTGGTTCATAGACCAAACTTTGACTTCTACTCTATCTTTTACTTGGAGAAAGCCCTTCCAATGCTAATCAATGGAGGCGTTCATAATCAAAACGCTAAAGAAAAAGTTTCGTGTATAAATGCTTCCATTGATCAGCAGGGAATATAGTGAGAACTTTCTTCTGAAAGTGAAATATAGAGTAAAAGATCGGTCTATTAACCAGGCATTACTCCTTTGGTACAAAGGAAATTGGGTATTTTTCTCGAGTGAATAGAGTTTGAGGAACTATTTTTCAGCCATAACCTTCTTCGAATCAAACGTCTATGAAAGAAGAAAATAAGAAAAAATGCAAACACAGTTTGTGCCCTCTGACGTGACATTTCCTTTCGACCAATGGTGATGAGTAATGAGAGTTTGAGTTTCCCTCCTTTATCGCATACCGTGCATCTGTGGCAAGGTATACATCGGTACCACCAAAAGATCCATGGGAACAAGGCTAAAAGAGCATGAAAGAAACTGCAATGATAATGAAAATTCCCGAATCCAGAAAAAGTAATTAGCACTCCAAATTATCTGAATCCATATATATACGCTTTACGAAGTCGTAATACCTGGACAAAAGGGAAGAAATAGCACCTGAAGGCTGAGTTCCAACCAAAGTAGGTCAGATATCAATCTTGCTGAAGTGCTCAACAGCAGGATGAGGACCGCTCCTGAGAGGGCGGGGGTGGAAGCCAATAAGAGGACGGCAAGGTTTCGTATCAAGGCAACTGGATATGGGATCACGACATCCTGGGCGTTCAATCCTAGAGGGGGGGGCGGGGGCGCAGGGGGGCAGGTGGCAGTAATACCCAGTCATCGGAGTCAAACTCAAGATATATGAGCCTCTGAAGAAGCTAGCCACTCGCGCCAGCGAAACGTTAGGAAGAACTTCCAAAAAAGCTGGCTGAATGCGCCGTACGGAAGCAAATGCCAAGAAACCATAGAGAGAGAGAGAGAACTTCCAAAAAACGACGGCCTTCAAACCTGGACGAAAGTAGTTTCCTCCCTCATTTTTCACTTTCATGAAATTTTTCATGTGTGATGATAAAGATTCGAGAAACAAATATTTCAGACGAATTTGAATTTTATGCATATTCCCTATTGAAATTGAACAGGTCTCTAAACATGTAGGCAAACTTTTGAACAGATACGTCAAGAAGTATGCAAATCTGATTTCTGGATAAAATAACACACAGAAATTCCAACATGCGAGAACGATTGAAAATATCAAAGTCTATAGCAGGACCCTTTCGGAAAACATCACGTATGCCTCAATCATGACACCTTGCATTCATATAACTGAATCTCACCTATTTCTCACTACTGAATTTGTCAGGGACAGAAAATGAAAATTATCCTTTCAGCTTATTTTTCGAATATATGAAGACGTGTTCAGTTTTTCAACTTGTGATAGCAACAATGTACAATTAAATTTTTCCATACCTCATTATACCAGAATTTGGGGAAAACCCAATCTTCTGAAAATTCTGAAAAAATTGTGAACCCCAAAAATTCAAAAATACCTAATCTGGTAACTCGAAAATAGTGTTTCGTGTAACGAGTGTGAAAAGTATAATTTTTTTGTATTTGTGGCACGGAGTTTGCAGTTATATACAATATATATGAATATTACTCGTTCATTTGATGATATATTAAAACAGTATGTCCTTTTCTTGAAGAATAAAAAATGATATTGATATTACCAATGTTGAATATTTTCCCGTATAAATGGATTTATTTTTCCTTAAGAAATACAATCAATAATTTTTCCATCTTCAGGTATATACGAAGTCTACGTGGAAGACTTCATGATAACAAAAATCAAATTCCTCTATTTCGGTATGAGCTACAGCCAACTGAAAGAACTTCTCACATCCAACCCCAAAATCAACGTTTTCCCCTTGGTGGAGCACCCCCAAACAATGACGCTGTTGGGTTCGATCCCGAGACACGAACTCATCATCCTATTGGACAAGAAAATTGGATCTGTCAAGCGGAGACAGTATCTGCCCACTCCCATGGTCGAGCGCAGTACTGACTCTTTGGACAATGTTGAGATGATCCAATCGATGAGAAAGCGATCCCACGTACCCATTGACGATTCCAGTGATTCCGAGGAGGAAAAGGAAATGGGTACGAAGTTACAACCGATAGAAGAGAAGAAAGACCAATCAATGGAGGTGAGGAATGTTGTTTAGATTCATGCTGTTACTATATTTCTGGGTTCGTTCACTAAAATAATACTCCGAACAACACTAAAGTATTTTTATCAACCTCACTTGATGATGCAACTACTGCCCTGACTAATAAATCGCTTACAAAACACTTAGACTGACTTAAACATCCAAAACTCTTTACTGAAAACTGCTGTCTGCTGATGAAACACTTTTTTATATACCACCTCATCGGAACCCCTGCGGCCCCGGCATCCGCCGGGCGCCTAGAAGTTGAAATGCATGACAAATTGGAGTTGAAATTTTGAAAATATATATAAAATATATATATATATATATATGTATATATATATATATATATATATATATATATATATATATATATATATATATATATATTTATATATGTATATATCTATCATTCATATATAGATATATATAAAATTGAAATAAATCTCAAATTGAAATACAAAAAAAATTGAAAATGTATAATTAAATTTATTGATAAAAAAAATAAAAATATAATTATCCCTCCTTGGAAGGGGGGGGGTGCAGGAGGAAAAAATATCTCTCATTTGAAAAAGTACTATTTTCATGCGTAGAGATTAACCCTGCATTTGGAAAAATTGAAAAAAAAATTGAGGTATGTTGCCCCCCGAATTTTCGGATTTTTTTTGTTTTCGCAGAACATATTCAAATTATTTCAAATTTAAAAAAAAAATCTCTTCACAACCGTCTATTATTTATTGAGTTTATACGATTTTTCAACTCAGCTCACATTGGCTATTAGGGCAGATGATTTTAGAGTCCTATTTTCGGTTTTTTTCCATTTTTTGCAATAAGAATTCGATTTTCGAAAAAATTTCAAGAGAGCATTCCTTTATGAAATTTTCTGTACTTTCTGACGACCTGAAAATTTTGAGGATAGCAATTTTTTTTTATTCCGATAATATCCGCGGGCACGCCCTCCTCCTTTGGGGGGGCGGGAGGAAAAAATTTAAATTTTTTTTTAGGTATGTTGCCCCCCATTTTTCTGAGTGTTTTTATTTTTCCGGAATATATTCAAAATGGGCAATCTCGATTTTTCCATATTTTTCTGTATACAGTGTCACCGACAAAGTCCGCATCAAATGGGAAACTTTTTTATTTATCGTTTTATGTGAAATTTGATTCTGGCAGTATATTTTGCTTAAGAAATGATGTCGAATGGCGTCTACAAAATAGGTCACGTGATTTCCTTAACCTGTCAAAATTGACATTTAAAAAAAGAAACATCGAAAAATGACATCATTCTTCAAAATATCCAAATATATCAAAGGATAAAAACATTTTCTTTTGTAATTTTATACCCACACACCAAGTTTCAAACCCATAATAAGTATTTTATATTTTCACTATTTTTCCGCACTTCTGCTTTTTCTACTTATCAAAATTTAAGCACACCTGTACTATATCATTTATTTTAACTATTGCTCATTGAAAAACTCAAGTACTGAATAGTTTTGAAAGCCCCGTTGAAACTAGATGAACTTTGCATCAAGTTTGACAACTTTTATTTTTCAAAATTTGTTTTTAACATCAAAGAGGCTCTTAAAATATTATTATATTACAAAAAAAAAATTCGGTGACGAGTTTAGTTAAAATAAATGATTTAGTACAGGTGTGCTTAAATTTTGATAAGTAGAAAAAGCAGGAGTGCGGAAAAATAGTGAAAATATAAAATACTTATTATGGGTTTGAAACTTGGTGTGTGGGTATAAAATTACAAAAGAAAATGTTTTCATCCCTTGATATTTTTGGATATTTTGAAGAATAATGTCATTTTTCGATGTTTCTTTTTTTAAATGTCAATTTTGACAGGTTAGGGAAATCACGTGACCTATTTTGTAGACGCCATTTGACATTTCTTAAGCAAAATCTACTGCCAAAATCAAATTTCACATAAAACGATAAATAAAAAAGTTTCCCATTTGATGCGGACTTTATCGGTGACACTGTATTTAAAAAAAATTTACACATTTTTTGGGGGGTGTCCGCCCTTTTATTGAAAGAGGACCCCCTCCAAAAATTTTCTTTTTTGATTCCTGAGAATTTTTTACGTACGAATACATATTCGTTTCCATGAATATGGTTCATAGAGTTTTTCAAGGTCAGGGGGGGTCGGAGGGAGTCGCGCTCGGAATCGATCGATACAACTTTCGATGGATTTTCAATTTTTTTCATAGAAAACTTTCGAAGATGTCGAAAGCCCCCCAATTTTCCCCCCAAAGGGGGGGGTCGGAAATGCGTTCAAATACCTTTGAAAAATTTCCTCTTTACAACCATATAGGGTAAAATCTGTCTCACTTCGGAATAAAACCTACTTCGCTATTGAACACCGGAGAATCTTCCAGATCTGTTATTCCAAACGGGTCTTAAAACGAATGGTGTTTTGAGGTCTTTTTTCATTACTAATACTCAGCGGCGGCGTTAGGGGATCTTTTTCAATTTCGTAACAATTATATAGCTCATATCCCTTTCATCTTGGAACGGAAATAATTACGTTTTTTCTACTGTGGGATGAACTGCCATTTCAAACTGATAGGCAGTTCACTAACCGAATCGACACCAATTTCCGTGGCAAGCTAATTTCATTCACAATCATCAAAAAATATACAATCTCTGTTATAAACTTGGAAAACGCTGAATTATTTACGTATTCACTATACAACCAGTTGACAATGTTTTTCTCTCCAACGGGTATACAGAGTGTTATTCAAGTACGTGGCCAAACTCATAGGGGTGATTCTTTGAGTATTTCTTAGACGAAAAGTTCACATGAAATTAGGTCCGGTAAGGCTTCGTTTTCAAGATGTAGGGTGTCAAAATAAAAAAAAAATGGTTTTTTCCTGAATATATCCTTTGTCCGTTTTTCTTAAAATTTGGCAGTGTTATAAAGGATATTGAGGGGCTGATTTAGCCATAGCTAGATTGAAATCATCATGACCAGTGGCGTCCCGGAAGGAACCTCAACCAATTTTTGACCAAAAAATATGCTCCACTGATTTTTTGCGATTTTGGTATTTTTTCTTCGAATTGAGCTCTATCTTTTTTCTTTTATCTTCCTTTGTTTTTGAGAGAAAAATAAAAATCACTTCATTGCATGTCCTCGGTACAACAAAATAAACCTAGCAAACCATCAATAACCGGAGTGTACTTGCATGTACATGCAATTACGAGCTTTTTATTTATGATTGGACAAATAACATAACACGAAAGTCCATCTTCAGAAATTTATAGATTAACTGTTTTCTATAAAACACAACTGTGAAATGAGACATTTTCGTAGCTGAACAGATTTATGTGCATTAATTAAAAAGTGTCACAGGTTTCAACGTCATGTTATTTTTCACCCTCAAGTTCTTTATAATCTTCAATATCAACATCCTGTAAAAGAAAAATTTTGTTTCACTGGACATGATGACTTCAATCTAGTTATGACCAAATCAGCCCCTCAATATCCTAAATATCACTGCCAAATTTTGAGAAAATCGAATGAAGGATTATTGAGATATTCAGGATTTTTTTAAATTTTGGCACCCTGTATCTTGACAACGAGGCCCCAATGGACTTATGTTCATATGAACATTTCGTGATAGAATTACTCAAAGAATCACCCCTTCAAGTTTGGTCACGTACTCCAATAACACCCTGTATATTGAGGGAGGTTTCGATGAAGAGAATTTGAAAATAGCTTGTGTAATGAAACTCTCTATAATGAAAAAAACTTTTTTTTTTGTCACTGCTACCATGAAACAAACAATTTGATGAACGTTGATTCATTGGTAAAACGTTGTAGTTTCTCAAAATTAGTATTACTATTATCTTTATCGATAATAACAAACAAATATATACATATAGTGGGGACGTTAAAATGACAATATTATACGATGAAAATCTGAACGGATATTATAAAATTAAGAGTTATTCATTATTGATGAGAAATAATCCTCAAACAGTTCAGAATTATGAAGGAAAAAACACAGATATCATTCAATTCTCGTATTGAGAAAACACTTTCTGAAGTATCTCCCGAATTTCATCAAGAAGATGTGGTTTATGTTAATAAAATATTTGGAAGTACTTTGGAAAATACTTTATGTTTTGACTCGAAGTGTTCTCATTTGGATTTCAATAAAAAAACGTTTTTTCATCCTTCATAATTCATCTCTTATTCCAACGTTGGTTGGAGAAATATCGCCTACCTGGGAAATGTTAGGGACTTGTGTAATAGCATTAGTGACAGACATATGCAGATAGGAAACTAGGGCAGGAAATTCAATACATTTTGTCTTCGACCAACTAAAATTGAAGGGTCAACTTTTGCCATATTCAGTCAGCCCCAAATCCAATTGTTTGTGTTTGGTTTCTTTCAGAACACTAGAATCAGTTGTCATTCACAACTGTTGTCAAATTTCCATCAATGAGGTGCCAAGGTGCCCTCAATATCAGTTTTCAAATCGACTCACAATCATTCTGAATTTGCAAGTTTTACTTTGCTGAAAGTTGTCAATTTTATCTTTCTGTTATCATATCGGAGGAATTCAATTATGGGATTTTGCCAGGAAAAACTTAAATAAACTTCGTCATTCAGAATTTATAAATAAATAACAACATATCTGAATTATGAGTTGTTATTATGCAATCGAGATATGATAATTGTGTTATTGAGAAATAATTTGCATCAACAAAAATCGAAATATACATTAGATTAGCTATTTCGTCATGAAATGTGGATCAAAATAAGACAGCAAAGTCGTCATGTATCGACTACCACTTATCGGAATCTGAAGAATTGAACGCTTACTTTTATCGCCATCTACCGGTTGAAATCCGACCACGGTGAGGTAATATCCTTATCATTCTCTACCGCAAGTGGTGTTGCGGCGTTTTGACTATATTTTATGAATAACGAGCAGACACAGAAAGGCATTTATGTATAATGGGGAACCAATCACAATATGCAGATCAATCAATCAAAATATGCTTTATTGTCCAAGATACACTCTCATTACAAAGTTTGTGGTGTTGCGAAAATTTGACCATATTATTGAAAGGAGACAAGGAAAGGCATTTATGTTATGGAGAACCAATCACATCATGCAGATCGATCAGTCAATCAAAATATGCTTTATTGTCCAAGATACACTCTCACTGACAAAGCTTGTCGTGTCGCGAAGTTTTGACTATATTTCATGAATAGCAAAGAGACAAGGAAAAGCATTTATGTTATGGAGAACCAATCACATTATGCAGATTATTCAGTCAATCAAAATATTCTTTATTGATACACTCTTATTGACAAAGTATGTGGTGTTACGGCGTTTTGACTATATTTTATGAATACCGAGCAGACAAGGAAAGGCATTTATGTAATGGACAACCAATCACAATATGCAGATCAATCAATGGTTTTTCGATGAGAGATAATGACTGATTGTAATTCCTAGCATCGAGTTACTTGACTTTGTAGGAACAGTTATTCCCGACACCTGCATACCAGATAAAGATAGATCGACTTTCTTTGAGAAGAGACATGCCGGGGTTTTTTCAGCGTTGAATTCCACCAAGTTGATGTTACTCCATTCATTGATTTCCGCCAATTCGTTGTTGATTTTATTGAAGCTAATGTTTCTCTGATTTTTCTCATGCTGTTATGGGGACTCAGGAAGAAAAACTTTTATGAAGTGTGTTGTCATCCGCAGTACTATGCGCTGAACAAGCATATCATTGATATGAAGCAGATAAAAAGTGGGCTCCAGAACTGAACCCTGTAGAACACCTGCATTCATTGAGAGAATGTGAGACGATAGTCCATCAGAACCACATATGGAGAATTATCAGACAATAAACTTTTCAACAGAGCACACAATTGAGGAGACTAACCATAAGATGGCAGTTTAGAAAAGAGACCCCGATGCCAAACTCGATCAAACGCTTTTGAAATGTCAAGTGCACCAGCTAACATTTTTTCGAATTTCTGGATGGAACACTGCCAAATATGTGAAACATTCGCCAATTAGTCGCTGGTTGATATTTGATGGCGAAATCCGTATTGTCGGTTATTAATTATTCCCTATTCCTCCAGATATTAGATGAGCGTTATATTTAGTCCTTTTCCCATGACTTCGGAAATGATAGAAAGAAATGCAATTGATCTATAATCACAGGGTGAAGTTTTTTTCCCTTTTTCAGGAACGAGTTACTCTCATGCAGTTTTCCAGGACTTGGAAAAAAAACAAGTTAGGAAAAGTTGAATAATTCGCGAAGTACTGGTGTCAATTCGGAGGAACACACTTTAAGAACAATTGCTGGGATATCATCAGATCCGCAAGCCTTGTTCGTATACAGATTTTTTGAAATATTTCTCATATTTTGTGGGTGAAGAATTATTTCAGGCATATGACATTTGGCGATTTTTCCCCGATGATCCCGAAGTGGACTTGCCAAGAAACATATTTTCCTTTTTGTTGGGCCGTGGTGGCTTTCGATACATCTCCTTTGGTTAAAGGGGAAAAATGAACTAAAAGTGAAATTTTCAGCGACAGCTTCAGAAAATGACCAAAATGAATAAGAACCGTTTGGATATTCAACAAGTCTTAAATTAATTCTATGATTATGTGCTTTTTCAGTAAATTCGATGCTTGCGCTACTCCTATTTCTTGAATTTTGGCGCCAGCGATTGAATGCCGCTTGCTTGAAAGTAACAACGTTACCAGCCATGGTTTCTCAAACTGTGTTGTCTTTGTACTTCTTTTCACTTAACATTCCCAGAATAACGGTATCAAAGATTTCTTGAGCACATAGAGTAGGATCACCAGGTGAAAAGTAGAGAAAAACATTCGAAAACAGTCCCAGTAGTCTGACCTCTAATTACAGGTACGACGTGTGGGTAACTTACCATTCATTGGAGCTGAATACGAACAAATGGTCGAAATATGAGTGTTATCAGAATTACCCAAGGAGGGGGTAAATTTTGGTCTGATAAAGATCAGGATGAGTAATGAGAAAGGTCCAGTGTGTTGGCAAATTGACTATTCTTATCAGGAATACGAGAGGGTTAATCTATTATTTGTTCCAGATCATTAGTAATAGCATATGCCTCTGCCTGTCGTTCTCTTTAATTTTAAGAAACAAAAATCTGAATTTGTTACGAATGCTTTCAAACTCACAGGAAAACGCCATCTTCTGGATGACTCAAATTCCTAGCACACCAAGCTTGTAACAGGCACATCTTACAGCAAAGCTGTAAAAATCGCATATCACCAATGGCGTTGTGGATGCATTCATTTCGAATGTTGAAAGTCCCATTTCTATCGAAGTTGCAGCCTTCTCTGGGAGTACAGATTCTCGTTGGCTACAGATCTATTGTTACAGCTTTGCTGCAAGATGTTACTGTTGTAAGAGATAGGCACTTGGTGTGCTAGGAGTTTGAGTCTTTGGTCATCCTGTAGATGGTGTCCTTTAAGGTGAATAACATTTTCAAGAATTTCCACCATTACTTAGTAATTGATTTTTTCCCGTCCTTTTGCTGTATCTCTTCGAAGGAAAGCTGTTTTTATATATCGTATACTCGGTTAATACGAGACCAACATGTTATAACCATGTATTGCATTTTTCCAAAAACAAATGTAAGCATCTCCAGAATTTTGTCCTCGGTGTGGACTACTTAGTCTTCTATATTGTCGGGAATAAAAATGAATTTGCTTCTCATTAAGTAGAAGTTGACTCAGAAGTTATCGAAACGTAGAAGAACATATCATTATGGAAAACTATTCTTTGAAGGAGCTTTTGTGTTATTTCATTCTGACAATAGGTATGAATATTCATTAGGGTCTCGTATTTATCGAAATTAACAATTTTTAACTATTTTTCGTTCAGATAGGTAAAGTGAATTTTAAAAAATCTGGAAACATACTTGTTCCTGAGGCATTTCCCGAAATTTACCAGAAATGAAAAATTTTGTAGATTCATTTAAGAAAGTCGAATTGGGAGTGATCTCAGCTCATTTTCCAAGCCGACACAAATTGCATAATGAAATTACAAGAATAATATATTATTCAAGAAGATTTTTATATGTTGCAGTCATCATATCACAGTAGAATTGATACAGTCATGATTTATATCAACGATACACTTATACATGTTATATCCCACTATTTAACTTGACTAAAAAATTTCTTTGAGTTTAACATATTGGTTTATTGAAATGAAGTTACATGTATGGATACTGAATTACAACCAACTAAATGATGCCACGCAGAGCTATTAATGAAGTGAGAGATACTGATGATGTTGTTGGGAAACAATAGCGTCCATGGTCTCCTTCGTGGAAGTCTGGAACGTGTGCGTGGGCTTCGTCATCACAATGCCCACTTGGGTAACTTGATCTTCTCCAGAGGGTCGTTACTTGGCATATAACATACATATAGTTCAGGAAATGGAGCATTTTGGCTCGCAATTTTTTCGTCCACCATAGATTTACTTGAAATTTTCACAAAAGGTAGGGAATAGCTCAAGGATCATCTTCTATATCAGGCCGCTGTACGCTAGAGCCTTGGGGGTGGTTGCCACCCCATCTCAGGGGTGGAAATTTTTTATTACATTTTAATTGTAGGAACCGACGGAAAAAGTAATTCTAAGTTGAAAATGTTCTATGTTTTTTTCGCAAAAGTAATATTTTTTGAGTTATTCGAAGTTGAAAGTAACAGTTTTTTGACGAAAAAATCGACTTTTTTAAATGGATCTTTGCTAATAACTCTAAAAATATGCATTTTATCAAAAAAAGTTTGGAAAAATTGAAGCTTTTAAATAAACAAAAACAATGCTTTTTATAATTCTTCTACGACAAATACGAACTGAGATACAGCAAATTAATGCTCAGCTTTTTTCGTCAAATGTATAAATAGGAAGATTTAAAGCCAAATAACGTGAAAAATTTGCATTTTTCGAAAAAAGCACATTTAATCTGTTTTAAAGTATTCAATTAGAACTTTCAAACAAATAAACAAAAATGTCTCTAGCATGAAAATTGACCGACTCATGATCAAAATAATATCAGTACCCGCTTTTTTCTACGAAAAAAATATGTGAAAACAATTCCCAAAGTACCCTCTAATTAATATTGATCGCCACCCTTCAGTGATTCTCTTTATATATGTACTATTAATACACCCACGAAGTTTGGCCAATTTAAAATGCCTAATTATGGAAAAATTGGAGTTTAAAGGGAAAACGAATTTTTTTCAATTTCGTGTCTTTAAGTACTGAATTGTAGCTTTTTCGATGACAAAAATTTCCTTGTATGAAGATTTTTTGTACAGTGAATATTACACCTACATTTACGATCGAACATCACCTTATTCAAGCGCTTTAAACTCTCCCCATTTGAAAATTAAGAGATTCAAAGTGATTTAATTCACATAGTCTCATAGCTCTTGAAAAGACCTACAAAATCGTTTCTGAAAAAAAATTTCTATCACCTAAAATGAAGGAGCTATGCTTAAAAAACCGATCAATTTTTTTTTGAAAAATTCGAATTACCCGCTTCAGAGCGTAGTAATCTTCATAACCGGTATAATCGGCCGTTACACGTTATATGTTCCACTTTTTTATTCATATTGGAAGACAGAGCAGAAGAAACATCTGCTCACGTGCTCACCAGTGTATTCTGAAGTTCGAAGACATATTATAAAAATTTCAATGTTTTCAAGGGTAGTTTTTAACAAAGGTAGGTTGACACATTATGAAATTGTATCCTGAAGCACAAAACAATCATTATTTAACTATTTTTACCCATATTTAGGTTTTTAATGTTATTTTATAATTTTTGACAATAAGGGCTAATTTACACCCCGAAAAAACAAAAAGCGTACGACGGCACAGTATATAAAATGAACTAGAGGGTGAAATAAGCCTAATCCCAAATTTTTGTAAAAATCGGTGCAGGACGAAAAAATTGCGAGGTTTTAACATTTTTTCAGCTTTATTTTCTGGACTAATATCTTAGCCAGCCGATTCAAATATGTCAGGGGATTCACATAATAGCACATTGAATTATTAGTTTGTCATTATGTTCATGACCTTCTGTAATCGCTTTTTCAGCAATACCGAAAAAGTTGGTAATCACAAATGTGTCATAAATCAAGCTGATGAGTATAACAAGGAAGTCGAAATCACAAACGTAAACAGGTTTGCAAAACAATAAAACAACTCAATTTCCTGCGTAATAATATATAATCATCTGGAATATTATTGTGGTGACAAAAATAGTTTGATGGACAATTCGTTAATCACTTTCTTGGCAAACGTAAACAAAATATCGTGCCAAATGATTATTTGTGCTAGTTGAAACCAATTTGTAGATAAATTCTGAAGGTTATGGCGGAATAATCAGATAAAAAAATCCTTTGAGAGGTTGGACCTGGAACACTGATACGACTAAAATTTACGACGGCGTATTGGTACCATAGCAAAAATAAAAATTCTTACAATTGCGACTTTTGATCTGTCAATTGACAGATTAAATTTGTCAATTGGCAGATTCAATCTGGAATTTGCGACTTTTATGAAAGATGTTGATTCGAGTTCAAATTGTCATACAACCAATAACGTCGAGTTACACACGATGGAAATTCCAACTTTCCATGGATCATATGACCAGTGGTTGGAATTTTATAACATATTTAATGATCTGATTCATACTAATTCGAAGCTTTCCGACATTGAACGTTTTCATTATTCAAAAAGTTCCATTCAAGGTAATGCACCCGAAGTCATAACCTCTTTTGAAAATTCAGAAAGAAATTTAATTGAGGTTTGTACTTCACCCAAGGAACGTTATGAAAATAAAAGGCTCATTTCATTGAGTCACATTGATTCATTTTTCAATTTTTTCCCCAATAATGAAAGAGTCTACTTCACAACTCAGAAAATTATTGGATATAATCAAAAAGGATTTTCCGGGCTTCGAAGAATTCAGGACAAGGAGTCGATAAATGAGATTTGCTCTTTATTCACATGATAGGAAATTAACTCGAATATTTCATACAATCTACAGAGGAAAGTTTAAATGAACAAAAAATAACATTTCCTTGAGAATTTCTTCATTCGTGAAATATTCCAATGAATTACATTCGTGCATAAAAATGACCAGATAATTTTGCATTCAAGCGTGATATCTTATACAAATTGCATTCGGTTATTTTCATATTTTGTAAAAGAGCCCACGTCCTTCGGACTCGGGCACTTTCGCCAAAATATGAAAATAAACTTGAAATTTTTAGATATCACGCTTTCTTGCAAAATTATCGGTAATTTTAATGCACTCGTGCAATTATAACCGATAATAATAGTAAAGGGGATTAGTGAAAAGAGTGTTCAAGCAATAGTTTTCCAGAAATGAAAAACTTCTTGGATTTTTTTGGATCAAGAGGTCGACACGACTGTGAATTCAATTCATTTAAGATTAATCTAGTGAATTCAATTCATTGGCTTCAGTTCATAAAAAAAGTGTTAATTGACTTAAAAGTCGCAATTGCCAGATTAGATCTGTCAATTGACACATTCAATTCGTCAATTGACAGATTAAAAATTCGCAATTGCGAGATTTTTTATTTGTGCAATACGCCTTTGTAAAAACTAGATTCATGTAGGTACAAAATTTGCAAAATTTGTCCGAATAAAAAAAGGATGCAACAGAAAAATGCTCAATGATATACCAGTGTTCGATCTTCATCGCATTATAACCGCAATTTCTCTCCGAAAATCGTTCCCACATGAACTCTGCTAAACGAAAATGTTACGAAAATGATCATCAAAAGTACAGGGTGGCCATTCAGTGCAATTTAGTGCAAAAATAGTCAAGTATTTCCATTCTTTTCCAGGAAAAACGAGAAGAAATCCTGCGAAAATGGCAGCCAGCCAGAAAAAGTGCCCTATCTCCACTAGGTCCCCCAAAATCCCCGATGCCTGACAGGAAGTCCGCCCTTTCCCTGTCGAACCTGGAATCGGTGAGTACGTGAAATACTAATTTGTGCAGGAATGGATGTGACTGCCATATTGACGCCGACGCCAAAAAGAAATGAAACATTTATCAGAAATTTGATCTAACTTGAAAGGGTGATTCTTTCCAAGCCGAAAAGTTCATGTAAACAAAGATCTGGTAATGCCCCAAATAATGTGCTCCACTGATTTATTGCAATTATTGGTTCGCATCAGGCAACTGAAATCACTACTTGATTACATCAGCAGTTTTTTCGTATCTTGGTTTGTTTTTGAGAAAAAAAAATTATTGCGTGTGCCTGGAAAAACATAATAGAAATCGTTAGTTACAGGATATTGATATGAAAAATCATAAATAACAAGAAGACGCAAACTGTAAGAAAACAGTTAACCTGAATGTTCAAAAGATGACGTTCTTGTGATTTTAATTGTTTAATCATAAATAAATATCGCTAAATTGAAATTCCATGGAGAACAACGAATTTCTTTTTTTGCTCGCAATACTTTTGAAAACATAATCTGAGTAATCTGCAATGGAGTTATTTTTAATTATTCTTTCTCAAATACTAGGAGAGATACGAAAAATATTCTAGATATGAAGGATCAACGGCAGATTTTTTTGTTGAAAATGTTGTTCAAGGTGCCTTCTGGCACGCCACTGGTTCGAGCTGACTCATCTCCTCGGATAACACTGACAAATTTCAACAAAATCGGTTGAAGGATCATTAAGATATTTTTTATTTTTCAAAATTACCTACTCAGAGAATCATCCCTTTGAGTTTCGCCACCCTGTGTATGTGAATTGGAAATCAATTCACATACAAATGTAATGCATACAAATACAATGAAAAACATAGGTCCGAGTTGGAATTGAACCATTAAACATTTATTTTTTCTATCAGTTGATTCGACAGTTTCCAAATAATGACGTTGCAAAGTGATTGCCCGTGGTCACTGTTTAAAGATATATAGTTTGCCAACCTTAGGGAAATATCACCTGAAGGAATGGATACTACGGGTAGATGTCACTATAGTCGGGCTGTTCAAAAGATAGAATTCAAGGACGCGTGAACAAGGAATGCCTGCATAGCCACGCCTTCTAAACTGAAATAAATGAAGAACTGTTTACACTGTACTGTACTCATTTGTGCTTTGTATTTACGTGTGTTACGTTAATTAAATACAATGGATGGAAACACTCTTTCACCTCCAAGAAAAAGATAAAAAAAAGACATTTAACTGTAGAGGAAAAAGGTGTAATAATGAACACTTATAAAAAAGCACCCCAAGAGTTGATGAGAGGACGACGCGGCGACGTTTTTGTTGAGTGGTGTAAATCAGACTTGTAACATTGGTGAGAGGAACATTCAAAGAGTGCGTGCCGTTCACGTGATCATTCTATCTTTTCAGCGGCTACACTATAGTGAATTTATTTCCAAGTCTTGTCTTTTTTTCCATTTTTTTTTTACGGAAGTCGTAGCTTGAATCACACATTTTCTTGCTTACTTATAGATAATGCCAAAAGATGGCAATAAAGTCAGAATGATATGAGAAATTTTTTGTCACTGTCTTAGATCATTCATGTTTTGAATATAAATTTCATGCCTAAACTTGCCTTTCCTTTATGAACTTTTATCGTTAACTTTATTTTGAAGCTTCATTATCTTTCTTTCAACATTTCATTCAAACCGACACACAGAACTCTGTACCCATTTTTCCTTTCTGGGTAGAAAACTTTGTCGTGCAGCGTCAAGTAAACGGAAATATCGACATTATATTGTAGAAGGCGTAACAATAATCCCTCAAATCATCTTCACACAGACAAACTATATTCTCTATTAACAATGCCGTAGTAATAAATTATTTTCAATTCTGTGATTGATAAGAATAATTCTACATTATGTGAATATGAAATCATATCTATCGAACCATAACTCATCTGTAACATCGATTGTTCGATGGCATTGACTTACAATCAGTAAACAAAATAGACAAAAACGAAGCTTCCTGGAAAAGGTCCGACGAAACTGATAATTTTTTATTGGAAATTATATTTCCGGAAATGTACTGAACCTGATTTACCAGCAATGCTGCTTGCGATAATTTCCAATTTGAACACAATTTTCATTCTAAAATTTGTCGAGGTTATTTCCGGTGTGAACCAGTTTCAATCGGTTAAAATATTTGCACAACCTTATTAACAAAATGAAAAAATAAACATTTGAAGAGATATTCATTGAATTCGATTGAAAAAAGTAAATGCTGATATTTCAGATTCAATTATTTGTTGGTGATATAAGTTAAATTCATATTTTTTATAACTCAACTACCTTTTTTTTTCCTCAGTTTAGTTTAATTAAGACATGTTTGTTGTATCCCTGCTATAAACTGTAAGGTTTCTTGGGATAATAAAGTGTTATTATCAATAAAAAACTCATTAACGTTAAACACCGAAATTTTGATAGTCGGTCTAAAAGGTTTCCTGTAATAAAACTTTGTAAAAGCTGAATTGTTAGAAGTTTCCGGGCTTCTCAGCCGTGGTCCGCAGGTTTTTGGGCCGGGCGTTTCGTCTGCGTCAGACATTTTCAAAGGCGATGCGGCAGTGGTTTCCTGCTGCGAGGCTTTGATTTGATGTGCTTCAGATGTGGTGTTTTATTATTTGTCGGACCTACAATCGGACTGTCCATTAACTCTAATTGATTTTCCGAAACCGTGTTTTCCTTCATTGGAAGGATCCGTGTATTTTGAACAGCTGTCATCCATGTTCTGTGGATGTTTAGAACATGAATAAGAATAAAAAATACTTCGACCATTGCCGCATCCGCCTTTAAAAATGTCTGCCGCAGATGCAGACGGAACGTCAGGCCCACGGCTGAGAAGCCCAGAAACTTCTAACAATTCATCAGTTGCTGGCCGTGAAAGTCTACAATCTTTCAGTTCTCGCTGCCAAAGATTTTTTGTTGAACCTGGAAATTACTAACTCCCTTCGAGATTGGGTTTGAGTTCCGCACGTGCCTGTTGAAATAGTATCATGAGGAATTCCACCGAAAATGCAGCAGTGTGATTCCCAATCACAACTCGAGAATGAAATCCCCGTATTGCCTTTCATGCATTTTATTCAACGCCATTGCCATATGCAGTGAAATGTTGTAACACCGCCTATAAAACGGAGTGTATTTCCCAAAGTACGATTTGTACACGCACTGTCTAAATATATAACCCTAAAGAGTTTCACTTACGATGTTTGACTCAATGTTAAATATTCCTCAGTTTATCACAATCAGTATGAACAATTATCCATCCCGAGAAGAAAAATGGGAATACTGATTACACTTGCCAAAATCATGAACACCTTGAAATTACACCGAGGGCAGATATATCATCACTTCTGATTCAATAACTTTGTGCCAGATAAACTGCATAACAAAATCAAATAATGTTTGTTTGGGTGCATGCGTGCAGTGACTCTGAACCTGTTCAAAATACACTCACCGGCAATATATCTGGGACAGCTAAAATTTTGATTGAATTGACGAGGTTTTTTCGTGAGAATGGAAGAATGTTTGGTACATTATTATCTTGTCACTTTTCGGTTATAATTGCACGAGTGCATAAAAATTACCGATAATTTTGCAAGAAAGCGTGATATCTAAAAATTAATAACCGAATGAAATTTGTATAAGATATCACGCTTAAATACAAAATTATCTGGTCATTTTGATGCACGAATGTAATTCATTGGAATATTTCACGAATTGAGAAATTCTCAAGGAAATATTATTTTTTGTTCATTTATACTTTCCTCTATAGATTGTATGGAGCTCTCACCAAAACGCGTTTTTTTTTCTATTTTTGAAGTCTATCTGACATTTATTTGTGTTGTTTACTGACGTCTAGCGATACGGTTTCAAATGTGTTGTTATCGTGACTTGATACAATGCAATTACCGCTGTAAGTTTTCGATACAATGCAATTACCGCTGTAAGTTTTCGATAATTTAATTGATCTTATGGGACATTTTATATATGAGGGAAATATTCAAATAAATTGACCCATCAAAATGTACAGGGAAATCAAAGAGAATGTTTTTTTCCTCTTAGATTTGCAATCCTCTGCAACGTATCTTTTCTATTGAAACCTCAACCAATATGGATGAAAAATTTCACCGATTCTTTATATTTTGCGTTTTCATTCATTCAATACCAGTATTTGAAGTGAAAGGAAACACGTTTCGAAGTAGAACTTTATTCTTATTGAAACATGAAATTAACAATGTGTAACCCACTCTAGCTATAACCAAGGTCCAAAAAGGAGCTGTTGTACAGTCCTGTATTGTTCAGGTGTCCTTCGAATGGGAAATGTCTAGTCAGTGACTCTGTTGTTATTGTCCTCAGCTATCCTGTCAGATTGAAGCACTTCTTCCTCTTCTTCAGTATTTTTCCTTAGACGGTCATTTTATAAACGTTCTACCGTGAGTGCTATCAAGGTAATTTTTTCGATAAGCTTTATATTTCAGTTACATCCAATCCCTAATGTGGTTCCAGATACGTTGAGGTAGTTATGGTACAGAATATCCCAAAAATATTTCCCACTGTCTCCTAAAAAAATCTTGAGGAACGACAGTAATAAAGGACGTTTGATTTATGTGTTGTTTTCCAGGTTTTTAGACAGCCTTCCTTTCGGTATGAGTAGCAATATACACATGCGTTATATTTATGAGGATGTCCTATATTATCAATTAGGCATTCCAAATCACGTGATATGTGGGGGGGGGATGAACTTTTTTGGGTTCTTAATCCACCACAATCGGAAAAAGTAGGAATTAATATAAGAATGTATACAAGAGTAGAAGGGCAGATTTTCAATCTAATCCGAGAAGTTGCTGCGATAATTCAAAAATGGTGCCTTCTGAATGGAACACGTTCAATTAGTTAGCAACTTTTCGTATATCACTAATTTTCCTATCAAAAAAATACAAGAACTGATATTTATCAAAATACTTATCTTTGATGTTTCGGAAACCAAATGACATGTGTCAAAACTCAAATTTCTGACATTCACGAAAAGCGAACAAAAGAATCAAACAAGAAGAGAATATTCATGGACATTTTGAACTATTTTTGAATTTTCGCAGCAAATTTTTGGGATAGACTGAAAATCTGCCCTTCCACACTTGTATAGATTCTCCTATCAAACCCCTTTTTTTCAGATTGTGGTAGGTTGAGAACCCAAAATAGCTAGAAAAAAGAATCCATCCTCCACAAAATATTGACATTCAAATCGTGTACCTTCATCTTCCATTACAAATGCCTATTGAAGGATAGAAAAACAACGAGAGCGTACCAGTTTCACCACTGGTCTTTTGAAAAAAACAAACGAAAGTTTCTGGGTGGCAGTGCCGCTATATTGGCATTTGACAGGTATCTGAAATGCCTATAGAAGTTTGCTTCGGCCTAAATGATTATACTTCCGAAGTATCCGTTCATTAGGGTATTATTCAAAGGGATATATAGTTTGTGAGTGCCTGTGAAAAAAGAATTTGAAGCGTTTTTGCTACGCCATTTACACTATAATGTCGATATTTCCATTAACTTAACAATGCACGACAAAATTTCCTACTCTAAAGGGGAAAATAGGTCCAGGAAGCATATTCTTGAACCACACGTTCGTTCAACGTATATGTTTTTGCTAGACAGAGACCAATCAGATTTGTCGCAGCTTAGCAACAGCGTATTCGCAGAACTGCGAGCGATTCAAGAATAGGGCGTCAGAGTCCTGTCTGTCAGTTTGACTGAAAAGTCAAAAGAAAAATGAAGTCGAAGAGAGAAGTTCATGAAGAAAATAAAAGTTCAGGTATCAAAATAATACTCGATACATGAATGATCTACGACATTGACAAAAAATTTCACGTTTGTTTCTGGATTGATTGCCATCTTTTGTTATTAAGTAAATTTAACTCTGATTACATTAAAATCACCTCCGGCGTACCACAAGGTTCGCATTTAGGCCCTCTTTTTTTTAATATCCATGTCAATGATATTTCCGAATGCTTCATATATTCTAATTTCCTCATGTATGCTGACGATCTGAAAGTATTTCACACAGTATCTGACATTAATGATTCAATTTCGATTTAAGAAGATCTCGACAGATCCATGGAATATTGTGAAAACAACGCTCTTTGCCCTAACCTCAAGAAATGCAATCAAATTACCTTCAGTCGAATCAACAACCAAATGAAATTTAATTACTGACTGAACGATCACCTTCTCCATACTTGTGGCGAAGTTAAAGACTTGGGAGTGATTTTTGACTCTAAAATGATATTTCACAACCACGTTGCCCGAATATCCAAAAAAGCAAATAGAATGCTAGGATTTATTATAATAACTACCTACCTCTTTAATAATCCTAATACTATCCGCTTTCTTTTTATGTCATATGTGAACAGCTCGCTCAGCGTTGCCTCGGTAATTTAGAATCCCCACTATCTTATATACATAGAATAGAAAGAATACAAAATAGATTTATTAATTATGTTAATAAAAAATACTTCCGACAAACTCCAGATAACCGAGGCTTGGTCTGCTGGGAGTTGAATTTAACATCCCTTGAACATAGAAGAGCTTCCGCCGATATCAGATTTTCATTCAAAGTGCTAAATGGCTTAATCGATTCTATCTCAATCAACTCTGTCCATTATAACGTACCACATTACCATACCCGTCACTATCAACTTTTTCACACTCCTATAACGAACACGAACTACTATATGAATTCCCCTTTACACCGTTGTTTGAAAAGCTACAACTCTATTTCCAAAACAATCGAAATTGATGTTTTTCACGATTCCTGGACTACCTTTATAAGGAAAATTAAATCCCACTTCTTGCACCAAATAGAATAGGTACTTTTTCCAATACATGTGCCTGTAAATTACTTTTTGATTATAAGTATTAATAATTGTCAACATAATTGGTAATAATTAATAATATATTATGTGAATACTGTTCATGGGTTCGTCCCGTTTATTTTCCTGTGAGGTGAATAAAGTATAAGTGATGCAAGAAAATCTCTGATTTGAGACATGACTTGGAAACGAAATAATTTGTGACATCTACCCGCGCAGTATCCATCCCTTCAAATTATATATCCATATGGTTGACTAACTATATCTCTATAAACAATGATTCAGACAGATTTTCATTTACAGTCCAGCCTACGAATATGCGATCTACCAGCCAACGAGCAGCAGGCTTGGGAGACCGAACAGCTGAAAGCCCAAGTAGACTTCACGACGTGCCGAATTGACCCTGCGCCCTTTCAGTTAGTGGAGCGAACGTCGCTCTTGAAGGTACATTCCCTTTTCTCCCTCCTGGCGATAAATTTCGCGTACGTCACTTCCATCGGGAAGCTGGTGGGCGTCGTGGGACTGAAGGAGTTGAGACAAGCCATCGAGGACGCGAACAGTGGCAACCCTCCGAAGAGGGAAGATCGACCCCCAGCTAGCCCTATGACGCTTACTCCGCCCCTCCTGCCTGAGGTTACGATAAATATAACGCCGGCAACGGAGAAAGCTCCTTGAACGAGTATTTCGTTTCGAATATCATTCGCAGGATTACTGTCGCAGTCAAATTCCTTCTTCAATAGGCATTCGTCCGGAAAAGCTCATTCTTTCATAAAAATGTGATATAGTGGTTCAACTAACAAGTGCGGAAAAGTCACTTTATTTACAACCATATATATTATAATGCTGTCATTACTTACGTAA
Source organism: Zygogramma bicolorata (assembly GCA_032362365.1). Classification (NCBI taxonomy): domain Eukaryota; kingdom Metazoa; phylum Arthropoda; class Insecta; order Coleoptera; family Chrysomelidae; genus Zygogramma; species Zygogramma bicolorata. The sequence continues at coordinate 171,008 of JAVJAQ010002690.1, read as the reverse complement.
TTGAAGGTTGGGAAGTGTCACATTACAAACCTCTACTTCCCGCCCTCACTTCCCGCCCTCATTTCATCTATTCTAGACTTTATCTGTCATTTATTGACTTTATCTGACATTTATTCATATTGGTGACAATTGTATACCCCGTAGTCACGGTAACAATATATCTACTTGATTATTCTGAGAAAACCGCGTTCTTGGTAATTTGTGGTTAAACGTAATATTTTAGATATGTTCAGAACGAAACAGAGATTTATTAATTTTAATCGAAAAAGCTAACCTCGACGCTTTGCGTCTCGGTTAACTAACTGATCTCACGACAGGAATGAATCACTTCCCACCCCGGTGTGTAATATACTATTACACACGTGTTGGGTACACTTTTTTCTATACTACCGTGCGGAAAAAACCCAAAAGGTAACATAATTGAATCGACGTCTTTTTTGAGTTTAATCACACTTTTTAACATTTAGTGCCTGGATCAAAAATGTTTCAAGTCCCCTATTCTGACACCAGTTCTCAAACCAAATATATTCTAATAAATTCCTTCATCTTTCAGTCACTCTTTTAGGTACCACCATTCAAATATATATTTTAGATATTCAAATATCAGTATACTCCCCAAAAACTTAACAGATTTACTTCTCCGCACTAGTGCGGAAAAGTGACTCTTTCAACACTAAAATGAGTGCTGAAAAATGGGCTTTTCCGTACGCTTGTAGAAGAAATAACTATCGGTTCATGCGAAAGCATGCAGTGTGAAAGAGTCAACAGTCGACCAGATTATATTAAGAGGAACTTCTCGCGACGGACCATCAACTAGTCAATTGAACCACCGTGTCCCCTACATTTCTTTTTTATGCGAACAACTGATACGTAGGAGTGATTGAAAACAAAGTAGTTCAGTCACATTATTGACATTCCATCGCGACCAATATGTTTTTCATATGTGTATAATATGTAGTTGTTTATTAACCATACAGGAAGAGTCGAATAAATTCAAATTACCATGATTTTGTTAATACATAAATGGAAAAAAGCAAATGTTTCGGAGGAAAGTTCGTATTGGAAGTAATAATAAATATAGATTTGCAACATGAGTATAAGTACGTGTACTGTGTAGAGAAACATTGCAAAATGGAACTGAAATCGATTCAGAATTGTTCGCAGTATCCATTGATATTCATAACTTTTTCATTTGTGTGAAGCATATATTCATCATGAATCTTTATTGCTAGTAACAAGGTAAAAGAAATATAGTGCTTTTCTTTAATGTTTCCCCTTTCCTTTGGAATGGAATAATGAAATTGATGATGATGAACGTCGTTATTTCAATTTTTTCAACCTTTCCTGTGTACATGAGACGTTTATACTCTTTCGGATGATAAATAGTGAGCAACGGAACATTATAAAAAAAACTAGCCTTTTCGGAAAAATGTCTTTTCTAAGGATATTCCCACTAATATTATATCGGATGCAATTATGAGTACCAGCAAGACTCCTAGCAACATTTTGATAGAACTTTCATATTATTCAATATTTCTTGGAAGTTTCTTGGAACAGGTATAAGAAATGAAAATCTAGACAAATCAGAATATTTCTTGTCGAGTGGACAAATTGAACCAATACGAACATCACAACTTTCATATATTTGAATAAAGCCTATTAGCCGTGAATTGAACTATCGATCATTTTTTTCCGGATTATATGTACATTGTGTTGTTAATTTCAGTTTCAGTTAGTTTCTCCCAATAGCTTCAATTATTTTCGGATTTTTTTCCTTAAAAAATTGTTTCAAGCACCCCCAAAAATCTGGGCTATTTGTACACACGTTTCACATTTCAACGCTTAGAGAAGCGACAGTAATGGCGGTTCCTTTGATATTCAGTGTCCCAACCGAACATCATCATCCGAAGATTTTGGGTGATAAAGCACCTAATTCAGTGAGAAAAAATGATATTTCAGCGATATACCCTAATAAAAATACACAGTCTTACGTTCTATCATAGTACAATGGCTCACTGTGAAATATAAAATTATAGTGTGTGACGTGCATCTTACTCCATTAAATTTTTCTATTGCCAATCAAAAAACTTTCGCAGTGATCATAGAGAAAATTCAACTTGTCATTGTTGTCAATTTATTATTATGATGAATTGGGTTTTGACAAATTGATGTTTGCTCGCAGACTAATAGAGACAACCCAGTCCGAAAATCACGTGGTGACAACCAAGGCGACGCATGCGCCTACGGGAAAGGTACACAAAATTGCCGTTATTGTCGCTTCTCTATGATGTACAGGGTGTAACATAAGTCCATTAAAGTATTCAAGTGACGTATTCCTGAGACAATTTCAAGAAAAAAGTCTATATAAACTTGTACGGAAATGCTGACAGTAACCTTTTGATACTCTTCATGAAAAAACCTAATTACCATACCTTTTCCAAGTAAAAAAGGTACACTTCCTCAACAACGCTGGAAATGATCGTTTTCGAGATATTTACAATTTTTTTATCGATGCATATCACTCAGCTCTTAGGGAGCTACGTGAAGTTGCTGGGAAAATTACGCAAACTAAGTATGTGCTGGATCACGTCAAATAAACGACTTTTTTCCATAAAATGTTAGTACCGAAAGGTTACTGTCAAAAAAGTTAGGGCAATTTGAAATGAATACTGACAGCCTACGCAGCGCCCTCCTGATGTAACATGAACATTAATACGAAATTATGATTTCCCACGTCAAAATAAACCCGGGTACCAAATTTCTTACAATTACTTTATTTTTGGCAAAAGCTATTTTCAAAAAGCGAACAAAAAAATTCAATTTCATCACCCTGTATCTCCAAAAAAAAGCATTTCCAGACACAAGTTATTATAAGACTCTTTTTCTTTAAATTGTCCTAGGAATACGCCACTTGAATATTTTAACGTACTTATGTCAAATCAACCGAATATCTTAGGAAATCTCTAGTTAGAGATTAGAATACCCCTATAGGTAGAACTTTATATTCTGTGATAGTAGATCAAGGAACTTTAACGTGATGCTTTATATTTTGTAAAGTTAGGGCCAATTTATACATCTCTATTCTAATCTTAGTCCTCATTTCATTTTAGGGGCATTTGAAGAATTATGTCTGTTTTAGTCTTCTCTTCAATCTTAAAAATGTTACTGATGCAGCATATGATCAATAACAAGCTGATTCCTTTAAACAAAGTGTGGAACTAACTATCATTAGTTATAAGTTATAACCAAGACAGAAATGTATAAAATGGCCCTTGGAGCCTTGTTGGTACCACGCAAATGGGACATATAATGCTATTTTCAATAATTTGAATAGGGAAAATATCAGACCCAACTTGACCTCAGATTAGCGGAGGTTAACACCACACTTGATGAGATTTTACACATTTACAGGGGTACTTGGAATGCCATCATAAAAGTTGTTTTATGGTCATGAATTTCTATGATTTTTCCTTTCCCTTCTCAGCTGATCGATAAACACCAAAACTGAATTCCACTAGAATAATGTTCAGTTGTGTCGCAGGCATACATTAATTTTTTTCTTAAAACAACTCCTTTTTTATGAAATTGACTTTCGAAAATGAATCACTGTGTGGTTTTTCTGAATTTGAATATTAAATACAAGACCTCTGAAGCATTTTGAATGATCATTTTTCACAAACAACTTTTTGACACTCCGATTTTCAGTCACAATAGCAGGTATATGGACACTGTTAAAAAGTTTTATGGCCCTTTTCGTTATTATTTACTACTCATCCTCCTTTCGAAAAAATGCATGAAAAAATCATAATTTACGATTCTACAGTTTAAACTATTCCCAGTTCCAGACAAATATCTGATAGACGCTGAATGCCACATCGAGTGTCAATTCACTCATTTAATAGCCCCATTGTTAATTTTTACAATCCCTTGATAACTTGATGTTTATTACAAGATATTGTGAAATACGAATTTCAATATTGACACTTGTGACGATTGAGTTGTGCTGATTTCTTATCTAGTATCCTTCAATTTCGACCTCACAAATTGAAAGATTGAAGTATGTATATACATTCCACTAGATTTAGGCTTTGATGAAAATATATTCTTTTGAGTAAATGTAACGCTTTTTATTTTATTATTACATTATCAACCCATCTGTTGTTGATTTTTATCGCACTCAGTTTGATTCTGTTGCACTTGAAAAATAATCATAACATATTCTCTTGTTGTTGCTGATTATTTGATTTTGATACTAATAATGCAAAATCATTCTGAGAATCTACAGTGTGATACTTTTTTTAGAAATCAATTACCCTGACACCAAACTGATATTATTTGCACTCGACGAGCGTTTCGCTAACAAGGTTGGCATCTTCAGGAGAAAAAAACATACTGATTGGAATAACACTTTCTTTCTCCAGAAAATGAACCTTGTAAGCGAAACAAGTGAAATATTATGCGAGTTGATGGGTCACATTTTTCAAGATACTTCATCGGAGTGTAAAATCCAAACTTGGCTTACTACAGATTCACAAAGAGGTTCAACCCATCCCAATATGTTGCTTCACGTTAGAGATTGAAAACAAGAATATTAGAAAACGTTGTTCCGAATATTCTATATTTTCAAGATGAAATTGAATTTTTTGTTATTCTGGATAAAATACCAAATTCTTTGTCAGTACTATCTTTGCTCGCACTAATTATCAAATTTAGGGCGGGTATTTTACGACCCCGTTGATTAGTGCCTTCCTGGGACCTGTTCTATAAAAGTACAAGTCTTATAGTTACAAGAGAAATACAATGTAAGTACAAATAAAAAACGAGTGAAAAACAATCATTTAGCATCGTGTTTCTTTTTGTTTCTCTTGTAGCTACAAGACTCGAAGTTTTATTAAACAGGCCCCTGTTCATAAAATAGAGCGTACACCTCATCATTTACGACAGATTTCGAGAAAATTTGTGACACATGGGAATCGTTGTATTCGTGCCACGTTCCAGCGTAAGGATGTCGGCAGTAAGCCGTGTAGTGGCCGCTGTACGTAGAGCCGCTAAGCCGCTATGGTTGGAGAGCGCGTAGAGGTTGTAGCTACATTGGCTGCCGCATAGTTGCTCATGTCTAGACCTTTCAACAGGTAAAACGATGCTGACATTCAATTTTCCTCTGGACAAATTATAATCTGTCATTGACAAATTGAAATCTGTCATTGGCAGATTAAAATGTATCAATTGAAATATTTTTTATTAATACAGTGACAATAATACGTCGTTGTAAATGTGAGTGGAGATCGGTTGATTTTTTTGTTACCAGGGTTCGTTTTTAACAGAATTAATGAAGTGTGAAACTACTGGTAGAAAATATTATATTCTGCTCATAACTTTCAACTTTAGGGCTGAGGTCCATTGATACTATCCATATAAATTAATTCATCAAAATCCCTCATCCCATTGAGATCCAATCAAGGGTGTTTCTAGTTAAGTAGGTTTGGAACGAACTTACATGCCCTATATCATCCCACCCTATTGAAACCTATCACAAAATATAATGATTCCTTAAAACTAACGAGAGTATAATTAAGGTTAACAAGAAAATTGAAACAAAACAGTAGGCCAGGAACATCGGATACCATGTGAATGCGGCAAGTCTTACATCGGCAAAACCAAAAGACCATTATAAGTCAGGATGTGTGAGCACCTCTAAAATCAGGTGCAGCAGAGTGATGTCACCATTCGAAGAGTTTCTCACTTGGGGATTCTTCTTTCTTTGTGTGTCATGAGAAGCTTGAATTCAAGTTATTCGAATACAGCTACCAGTTATTACATAGGCGAAATAAATAGGACGAAGAAGTTATTCCACTCGATCCCGTGTATCTATAGACTCTAGATGATCAAAATAATACAATTCAAAAATAGAAACAATTTTGTGCTAATTCCAAACCTGATTACATTTTCACTCAAAATTCATCTGAACAACTGAAATACGATCGATTGCTAATATACCATACCTTTCTCTTTCTCACTCAGCCAGCTTTTCTTACCGAATTCTTCGTTCAAGAGATTCATGCCAATTTGCCATTCACAACTATTCAAACGATCTTTACGTGTGTGTTTATCATAGCGCTGTTATCCAAATTCAAGCATGATGTTTAATCCATTATAGGATTCAACTATCTGATACCGTTAACTATTTTATAATGAACAAGGCCTTGGATACATTCATATTTGGCCAATTTTCTACATATGGTAACCGTCAGCTCAAAAGTCGGCTTTGTGTTTCAATTCATTTCAATTGATGATGATTGTCTGGGACTCATATACAGATGTACATTTTCCATCAAATTGATTTTTTTTCAGCATTACATCAAAATTTGTTATAACACATGAATTAGTTACTTGGGAATGTTATCTATCCTCACCCTTTGACTCTGAGGAGAGTCTTTTAGCCCAGATCATTTCACTAGGCACTATTTATTACGTCATGATTTCTTTTGTAATTGCCCCGAAAGAATTATTAAAGCCCGTTGGAACAAACATTCATTTAATGGAAATGGCTATAAGGTGCTATAAGCAAGCGAGATCAAGCAATGTTAGTGGTGGCTATGATCTAGATGGTGGGCAGGTCTCAGAGAGACTCCTTTGTTAGGAATCACACGTTAGTAGGTAAAACCTCTTTAATCCTTATGTTCGAGTCAGTGAGATTTCCTTTCAAACCATAACGAATTCCTGAATCGAAAAGAAACAAATTTAGTTTTTATAATTGTAGCAATCCGGAAAATATATTGGAACTCATATAATTTTCATCTCTCAATATAATGTTATAATAGTAAAGTCAAAAATAAGCAATGTTGCACGAGAGTCCTCTCAAAATTCAGGAAGAATGAAACAATGGTGTGAGACAAATTCTTTGAAATTGGTTAATAATAAAACTGGATTATTAACATTTCGGAAATACTGATAGTCGATGATGAAAATTATTTCATGAACAAAAAGCTACACTATTCGGGACTGATATAGGCTAGATTTTATTATGATTGAACAAAAAATTCAGTGAGAAATCATATTATATGTCAATCGAGTCGAAGAAAAGCAGGCGAGATATGATGCTTCAACGGTGTGCTCTGAGTGAATGGTTCGGTAAGGACGAACTAATGTTCACCAAACATTTTGGTGTTTATCAGGTCTACAAAAAAGTGTAGCTAGCTTTTTCATTTGAATCACTACGAAGTTTTTTTTTGTCAATATATACATATTGTTACGATATTTCCTTGGGTTTGTTTATTAAAACTCCAAACAACCTCAAACTACTTTTATTACAACTCTTTTTCGCAACCCAATACAATACAATCACTTGAATTGTTCAGCAAAACTATCCAATGCTCTGTACTAAAACACTCCGTAGCGTTGAATCACTTCTGTATACATACTTGCTAACGCCTATGGAGAATCTTGCAGTCAAATCTCGATGATCGAATTCTTTACGCAAAACGAGATTCCGTAGTTAAACAATCTTCCTTCGACCCCTTATATTATTTTGCGTTTACGAACGACAGGGCCGGCGCTAGGAGATTCCCTAACATTATAAAAAGCCTTGTCCTGAATAACTGACTGTCGGATCAACGCACAACCCAAACCGCTGATCGTAGAGACCAGAAACTTGTAGGGTGTGTTCTTTGTATGACGTAGACATCTGATAAGAAAGGCTGTTCCAAATTTACATCCCTGAGGAGGTGAAAAACGAGTTCAAATTTCTATGGGACAACGTGATACCCAGGTCCAATCTACTTCAGATTTTGCATGAAACATTCTATAAGAGAATTCATGGAGGACATGTTTCGTATTTTAATAAAATTCGTCGTCTAACGGGGTCAAAAAGAGGTAGAAAGTTAGTTTGGAGGTGAACAGACGCACAGCCTAAGCCGCTGATCGTAGAGATCTGAAACTTGAAGGGGGTGTTCTTTGTTTGTTTTCCAAATATATCTTAGGGGGTGGGAGCAGTTGAAGCGTGTTTCGGATGATGAAGTCCAAACAAATCAATAAGAGCTGGGAGTTCCTGTGACTGAAATGTTAAGACAATATTATTTTACTGCTGGTATAACTTTCAATACGAAAACGGCTGCTAATTAAATTCACGAACTCATTCAAGTTAACTTATAAATAAATAAACAAATATATCTATAACAATATAAAATATAAATTGAAGAGATTACGAACATTTTGATTTGTCTTTGGGAAATTGAAAAATATGGGCTAATTAACGAGGGATCAGAATCGAGATGAGCAATTGTATTTTATTTCAAAGGTTTTTATGATCTATGATTTCATGTATGTGCATTCGCTGATTAGACAAGAGCCAAGACTTAATACATATTTTGAATTTTGCTAACGAGTATATGTCCTTATGTTGGATGGTCTTATGTCGAAAAGTTTAGGTGCAAGGTAAGTATGATTTCTGCCCTAGATTGTTTTTTTACCCTCTGTTTGGCTGACGTTGTATTTTTTGTTCTAGTGTTATAGTCGTGTTCCTTCATTTTCATATCGTAATTTTCTTTCTCAATATTAACTATTATATTTTGAGCATATAATGACGTATATCTAAATCTTGATCTTCTCGAAATAGTAAGTTTGTAGAAAAACGGTAGTTTTTGCCATGCCTAATTTTTAATACCCACTTTTAAAGAGTTCCGTGGTTTTTTAAAAAACTTTCCCCAACGCCTTCCCATCCAATGATGCCATAGCTCAAGTGTGATTGTGTACGAGAGTATAGTATAGTCAGATGGCTCACCCCTATATATTCCTTTAGGTATTTGAATCTTGACAAGAACATCCTCCTATTTTTGTCATATTCTCTATTTGGATATTCCATTGGAGGTATCTATCGACCACAATTTGATATCTTCTGTTTCTGAAGTTTTCATTATTGTACTGTTACCATCTACTATACTATATTAAGAAACCTAATTTGGGCAAATTACATCGGTAGGATGTAAACGGGAGATATTTTGTTTTTTAGCATTGGTTAACAAGTTGAAATCGAACCACTTTTTCATCTGCTTATAAAGTCTTCTTCAGCAATTTATTTGGCGTCTTTCCATGAATGTGGGGTATATAGAACAACGGTATCGTCAGCAAAACTGACTACTAGTACCTAGTACCTTTCGTGTCAGTATCGAAAATATCATTCAAATATAGGTTGAAGAGGATTGGTCCTAGTAAGGTACCTTGAGGTACACCATATACCGTAGAAATCGGATTACTCGACGCATCATCTATTTTTACGTATTGTATTCTTTTCTCAAGTCAGATGATTCTCCTCTAAATCCCATTTTTTCTAATTTGCTTAGAAGTTTTGTGTGACTAACTGTATCGAAGTCTTTCTCTGAATCAGTGAAAACCACGAGTGTTGGTCTGTTGTTGTCTATCTGCTGATAGATATAATCAGTCACATGAGCTATAGCATCCTGGGTTGATTTTCCACTCGTGAAGCTATATTGCTTCTCAGACAGTATTCTGTTATATGTTTTGTCCTTACTTATATTCGGGGGTTATATCCCGAGTGCACCAAGTTTATTCGGTTAAAATGAGTGCTGCACTTCCATGATTCTCGAAATTTTGCTTAGCAAATGACTTGAGTGTATGATAATTTGATAAAATCCCGAGACCGCAGGTCGAGGGATTATATTTCAAATTATTATACACGAAAGCATTTGCTTGAAAGCAAAATTTTGAAAATCATGGAAATGCACGCATTTTGGTCGATTGAACTTGGTGAAGGAGGGATATATGTTTAGATTATTTCCAGAAAACATGTAAACTCAGGAAACATCAAAATCGAACACAGAAACAATATAGTACCAGAGATAGTACCTGAAAAGTGATCCAAACGCCCGGTTTATTTCGAACATTTTAATCGGTTAAAAGGTCTAGTGCATTTAATCGCTGTAAAACTCTGTAAAAGCAGTCTAGCCTTCAACTGTTTCATCGTTTATTAGCATTGAGGGAAATAATCGCCAAAAAATGCCAGAATTTGTTTAACACGAATGCAGAACTGTACTCCACAGATATGAACATGACTACAAGGCATAGAAATGAACTTCGAATTCCACCACACCACTTTACATCTTTCCAAAGAAGAACAAAATATCAAGCAATTAAGGCCTTCAGTAGTCTACCGAATGGAATCAAATGTATCGAGATATCGGACAGGTTTAGACATTCTCTGTAATCAAATATTTGAAAGACAAAATGTTTTATGAATTTGATCAATGGATACACTTTTCAGGATCATAATTGTGATCTATAATCATCATTAATTTCAATGCGTGTTGCTTTTTTCTGATTTCAGTGTGTATTGATTGTTTCTGGGTTTTTTTGACATTGTCTTAGTCCTAGTTGATTTCACAGCAATGAAGTTTATCAAATATTTTCAAAGTCAAGTAGTATCATTATGTCTTAATAATTAGATCGTTCAAAAATGTTTAACCAAAGAACAAGAGCAAAAACTATTATGGACTTTATATTCTCCTTATCTCCAACAAATATTAGCATTTGTATATTTCCATATTTGAATTTCTGATCCAATGTTCATGTGAAAGCAATTTTCATTCTTTGTCCATATTATCCTCCGAATACTGATAGATCATGCTCTGTAGTTCTAGTGAGTAATCAGATTTTGTTTTCGAGAATACTCCTTTCCTTTGTTTCATAAATCTTAAATAAAATGAAAATGGTTGTACCGTTAACAAAATATATTTTTCTCTCTCGGAAAAATGCAGCACTCTGTACAGAGGATTGAGCGCAGAAGATGAAAACACATAAATTTAATTCACGTTATGGAGTCCCCAGTTTTTTATATTTACAGGGATCCTTTTCAAACAGAAAATTACCTCACTGATAGTATTCAAATTCGACTTATCATCATTCGGACTTTAACTTTCACATCATAAAATATGTACAATGTCAATACTTTCTTACAATTAGTTTTCCAACGGTTTTGGTACAGTTCAATGAATATCAGTCTGAGGTTACGTGAAATAATTAGGTCACTAATCATAATTTTTGACAAGGTCAACTTGTCGATGCTTTGATTTGTTGATAAGCACTTGGTTGATTGTAGGATCGGTGAATTTCTTTTATTCATACTTTCTACTTTTTCGAAAAAAAAAGGTTTTCCAAGATACAAGTACTGTTGGAGTGCCTGAAATATAAGGCTATAAGCTTTGTATATAGACTACTATATACAAAGCTATAAGGGATACTCAAAGGTTTGACAAATTCAAAACTTCTTTTTTGATTACGTTTTGGAACTCGACGAAATTGATGTTTGAATCAATATTTATGTTCGATACTTGATAAAGAATGTTTAAGATCATTTTTTGTCTCATGAAGCTTTCATTCTCTATATAGCTCATGTGAGAATTTACATGAAAAACTCACACTGTACCTAATCAATTGAAATGAAAAAAGCTATAAGTGAAGGAATTGATGTTGTCAGGATTTTGCCAATTTTCAGTTGAACGAAATAGATATTTGTAAAACTCTTCAGCTAGTGATATTTATAAAATTGTGGGAAGATTTGCCCTTCATCTGGCGACCTCCTGAATATTTTTATGTTGTTCAAAGGACAATGTAACCATACAGTTTTCTTCAACTTTTATGAAAAAAAAAATTGAAAAAAATACTAACACTCTCATATAGAGGGGTATACGTTTTTTGTTATTGCTGGTGTAAGTGGATATATACTTTTTTCCTATGAAGGTTCAAGAACCTTCGTTATATGCTTATTGGACAATATATAGAAGCAAAGGAAGATGCAGGCACTGTGTGGAAGGTACAAGCCGCCTAAAATGTGAGAAATCTGACAATAGATTATGTCTGACTCGAAATAGCTATTTATGGTAAGAGTGTTAAAAGTAAGGTTTTATTGTTTTATTTTATGACTGAAAAAGTTTTGGAAATGAGCGTAGCAAGTTGAGCAATTTTACGAACAGAATAAAACTTACTTTTAACGCAAATATCATACAAAGTTTTTTTGTACAACTGTCTTGTTTTCATATTGGAATAGATAAATTTGGTAGAATCACCTGGTCAATTTAAAGTTTTTCACTCACAAAAGGAAACCTTACTTTCGAAACTCATATCAAAAATAGCTATTTCATACGAAAATATAAAATTATATGTTAAAATGTATAAAAAATGAATTGGATCAACGTGAGTATTGATTTACTGAAAATCTAAAACTGTCCTGTGCAGAAATTTGTGCATAATGAAGTGGCTACGCATTACTGGTAATAATGTTAATTTAGCAGTCTTTGTAACCATATGGTTACAATCTTCAATCAGTTATTTCCTGTCAATATGGATATAGGTACTGACACTTTTGAGGTGAGTTCATTAGATTCATTTCCTGCAATTACTAAAATTATATTTCAACCATTTAAATCCGTTGCACAAGTCAAAATTTTTAGGGAGGTTTTATTATTGAATTGGTAGGACAATCAAATGACATATTCTTAAATTTATACCATTATTACTCATTTAATGAAAACGCATTTCGACGTAATTTTGACACGAACCATGTGGAAACTTCGTGAACCCACTGATGTAACCAGTTTTATCTATAAAACAATTCTTGAATGTCTTCGTAATGAACAAAATTCATTCCAATAAATATATATTATGTTTATAATATAAATATATATACTTATATGTGTCATATACTGTATATAAATGAGATTATTTTTTTTAAGCATCAATATCAATCATCGTACGCCACTCCATTTTAGTGTAATCATTTAATCAACAGCGATTTTCGAGCTACCTTGATTTTCGATGAATCGCGAATTAAAATCTTAAAAATCATCCGCACTGTTTGAACAATTCAATGGATTCATTGTGCGACATTTTTATCTCCGCCAATCATCAATTATGTATTCAATTCAGATAAAAACGATCCTCAAAGCACACCACACTCGGTATCGCAAACAATTCTTGAGCTCGAATTGCAGAACGACTGATAAAAAACCCAATAAAATTAAACAGCGATCCCTCAAAATCTGCGCGAACGATTTTCGCTCGTAGTGTAGTTGAAAGCGTCGTTCCAACTGGTTCGGTCGGTACACCCGGTGTACCCCGCGCTTACCAGCCACCTGGGATCTCGTTTCGATGTTCAACTTGTTAGTCGGTTTCGCGCTTCTGCCCCTGTTGGGGTCGGCGGTCGGCGACTTCGATCTGCTGATTCTGCACAACAATGACATGCACGCCAGATTCGAGGAGACGGAACCGAATTCGGGCACATGCAAAGAGGGCGACAGGAACAGGACGTGCGTCGGGGGCATGGCGAGGGTGGCGCACGAGGTGCGCAGGTACCGGAAATTGGCGCAGGAGGGCGGGCAGCCCCAGGTTCTGTACTTGAACGCCGGAGATACCTACGTGGGCACCGTTTGGTACAATCTGTTCACTTGGAATATCTCCCAGGAGTTCGTTAACATTCTTCAGCCTGATGTGGTGGTGAGTTCGGACATTTTTGCATCCCTTCTGGACGTGTTTATCGATGTTTCCAGTCGAGTTTTGAAAAATTCCACTGATCATTCAGAAATTTTCTAAATTGTTCACCCTACCTTATTGTTCATCAATATATTCTGTTAATAATAGAATGGGGTAACATGAACTTGGTGGAATTCAATGCTACGAAAACCCAGGCATGTCTCTTCTCAAGAAAAGCCGATCTATCATCATCAAATATTCAGATGTCAGGAGTAACTATTCCTACAAAATCAAGTATCTCGATGCTAGGAATTACGATCAGTGATAATCTCTCATGAGAAAACCATATGAGATCGATCGCTAGAAGTGCTTCCCAGAAACTTGGATTTCTATTTCGTGCGAAGAAATACTTCACTTCTCGTCAGCTTCTACTGATCTACAAGGCTCAGATATGACCTGTCTTGGAATGTTGTTCTCATGTGTAGAGTTCGGCACCAAAACATTCATTGAGGCTTCTCGATTCCATTCAGAGAAAGGCAATTCGTCTTGCTGGTGATTATTCGCTCACAGACTCGCTCACTTCATGGGAACATCGTAGAAGGGTCGGAGACTTGTCTATCTTCTATAGATACTTTCACGGTCGATGCTCTTCTGTTAACAATCGTTCCCCGCTTGGCAATATCTACACGGATGACTCGACGAGTACAGAATTCCCACCCCTTTGTTGTAAATTTGGAAACCTGTCGAACCTCTCTCGCTCAGGGATCTTCTTTCAATAGAACAGCTGAGGTTTGGAACTCCTTGCCAAGAGAGGTTTTTCCTGAGGCTTACAAACTTCAGAAATTCAAAGTGAATGTTAATTCGTATCTCCTGTCCCTTGATTCACGCGGTGTTCTTTGAACATCACAGGGCTTCCCTTTCGTGTGAATCTGCATGTAAAAAAAAACTTTCATCTCAACAGATTCACTGTTATGAGGATAGTTTCGTTTACAAATGAAAAATCACCGGCGGTGTATTTGTAAAGGAATGTTACCTACATGTTTAATCATAGAAACAAATACAAAAAAGTCTCTTCCAAACAACTACTCTCCTGGTTATGAAACTAGCCGAGCAATAAGTCATCTATAAGTTTTCTGAAATCCGTTTTTTTGGGTGCCCCTGCGTTAAGTTCTAATAATATCTGTTTATTAGTTTCAACACTAAGGTCGGAACTCATATTGCTTCGTTGCAGAATGGTTTGGGGCTAATTAACAGTCCTAACCAAGAACTTGACTCTGAATCGATTTCGATTTTTTTTTTCAGGTCTGTGGCCTTTCAATAGTTGAAGAAATAAAATCGTGACTTCACCTCCTAAGGAGATATATATATATATATATATATATATATATATATATATATATATATATATATATATATATATATATATATATATATATATATATATATATATATATATGATGCGTTGTTTTTTCGGGTTTCATTCCGTGTTCTGTGGTTTTGATCCTCTGAAGGATAATTCTCACAACGTTTCGGCAAAGTCTCATTTGCCATCTTCTAGGTGATGGCAAATGAGACTTTGCCGAAACGTTGTGAGAATTATCCTTCAGAGGATCAAAACCACAGAACACGGAATGAAACCCGAAAAAACAACGCATCATACTTCGTCCGTGAGAATCTTCATGCTAACATATATATATATATATATGTATATATATATATATATATATATAATATATATATATATATATATATATATATATATATATATATATATATATATATATATATATATTGTTGTGATTTGTGGACTGTATTTGTGCTTTCACTGCCTTTTTATAGATTTCAATACCAATTGGAAATAATCGTGACAGTGACAGTATTTATTTATTATCTCTCAAAACAATACATCTCATTTCGTAACAACTTGATATAAAGAAAGTGAAACAGATATAGGGATAATCAAATATGCATATATATATATATATATATATATATATATATATATATATATATATATATATATAGGGTTATCTTCTTAACATGCCCCCCGCCTTGGAAGTACCCACTTTCAACATAATAACAAAACGTAAATAACATTAGTCTTCTAGAGAAAGCGGACATATTTTGGAAAATGTTCGTTTGATGGTGCCTCTGGAAGTTTTTATTATTACCACTCTTGCGATTTGGTCTCGTCCCGGACAAATCTGGAGAACTCTTCCCAATCGCCAGGTCATAGAAAGTATGTTGTCTTCCTTCACCAACACAAGTGTTCCTTCTTTAAGTTGGCCTTGGCTATGTTTCCAACGTACACGTTGTTGAAGCTGTGACACATATTCCTTCTGCCATCTGATCCAGAAATGCTGCTGCATTTGTTGAATGAGTTGGAATCTGCATAATCTTCCAATAGGAATGCTTCTAAGGTCTGGATCTGCCAGTGCAACTATAGGTTTCCCGATGAGGAAATGACCTGGAGTCAACGGTTCTAAATCGTTCGGATCATTGGACATCGGGTAAAGCGGTCGAGAATTCAAAACTGCTTCTACTTGTACAAGTAAAGTGTAAAACTCTTCAAAAGTGAGCAAATTATTTCCCAAAACCCTTCTCAAATGAAATTTACAACTTTTAACTCCTGCCTCCCAGATTCCACCGAAATGAGGAGAATTTGGTGGTATAAATTCACAAAATATTTGTTCTTTCGAAAATGATTCAGCTAGTTCAGTTTCATTTTTTTTCAAAAAATCGCCCAAACTCGACAACTCAGAACTAGCCGCAACAAAGTTTGACCCATTGTCTGAAAAGATACGTGAGAGTTTACCTCTCCTAGACATGAATCGTCTCAATGTTAAAATGAATGAATCTCTAGTCAAATTCGTAACCAACTCCAAATGTATGGCCTTGGTAGAAAAACATAAATAAAGCGATATAACATTTAGATGTTTTCGAGCCACGTCCCTTCTTATCTTTTACATCATAGGGTCCAGCATAATCTACCCCTGTGACTTCAAAAACAGAACCTGGCTGTAGCCTTTGTTTAGGTAAATTACCCATTATAGGCTGCATGGTTTTTGGATTATGACGAAAACATACAATGCATTTCCTGTAAATATTTTTAGCTAAATTTCGCCCCGCAAGTGGCCAAAATCTTTCTCGAATTGATGCTAATAAAAGTTGTGGACCTGCATGCAACAGTCTTTTATGTTCATTTTCAAATATCAATTCAGTCAGATAATGTTTCGAGTCCAATATGATCGGATGCTTTTTATCGAAAGAAAAATCGGAATTATCAAGTCTACCGCCAACGCGAATGATCAAATCGTCATCTAAAAATGGATTTAAGCTCAAAATTTTGCTATTTCGATCAACTGCTTTTTTGCGGTGAAGACAATTCATATCATTTTGGAAAGATTGGGATTGAGAGATTTTGAGCAATGTTTTGAAGGCATGGCCAATTTCTGCAATACTGAGGGATTCGAAGTTGCGATCAGACTTTTCAACTTGACAATTATTTTTGAACCTGAACATGAATGCAACAGTTCGTTTCAATTTTTCTAAGTCCGAAAATTTCTCAAATGGAAATTCTCGCACCTGAAATGATGAGAAAGTATTCGATATGCTCTTCATTTCTGGTAAAGAAACATTATCAAACTTAGTATTTGGCCATTCTGTATGACTATTTTTGAGCCATTCGGGTCCATACCACCATAATAGTGAATTTTGAACCTGATGGGGATTTATACCTCTCGACAACAAATCTGCTGGATTATCTTTGGTTGGTACGTGCTTCCATTGATATAATCTAGTTATTGATTGAATTTCAGCAACTCGTGTATTGACGAAAGTTTTCAATAGATTCGGTGGAGTTTTTAACCATCCAAGTACAATAGAGGAATCAGAGCAGAATGTGCAATTATCAATGTTTAAAGTTATTGAAGATAAAATTGTATTTACCAGGCGAGGCAAAACTAGCGCTGCGCATAATTCCAAACGTGGAAGTGTGATTACCTTCAAAGGTGCAACCTTACTTTTGGCACATAGTAGTCTAACAAAAACATCACCATTGGCATTTTTTGAACGTACATATACACACCCTCCGTAACCCACTTCGGAGGCATCTGAGAAGGCATGTATTTGTATGCTAATTGGCTTATTACAAACAATGTGACGTGGATTAGTATAAATTAGCAAGTGGAATTAGCAAACTATTGAAAACTGGTAACTGATTTCGAAAATCAGTCCATTGAGTGCATAAATCGTGAGGCAAAGCTTCATCCCAATTAATTTTTTCTAGCCACAATCGCTGTAACCATATTTTTGCTTTTATAATTGAACAACTCAGAAGACCCAAAGGATCGAAAATCTTGGATATTTCTGATAGTATCACACGTTTGGTAAAACATTTTTCATTTGTACTGTTCAGTTCAATTTTAAACGTTAAATGATCTGTTCTACAATTCCAAATGAGTCCTAAAGCTTTTGCGTTTTCTTTTTCACCAAAATGTACAATATCATCAGATGAAATATTATTTATGGTAGGTTGAAGTAAAATTTTCGTAGATGAAAACAACCTTTTTGCAAAATATCTACTACTTCAGAACAAATTTTTGACATGTCTTCGGATGAATCACATCCAGTCAAAAGGTCATCGACATAAAAATCTTCCCTTATTATTTTTGCTACTCTTGGATTGGTTTGTTCATATTCATTTGCCAATTCCATCAAACATCTCACCGCCAGAAAAGGTGCCGATGCTGTACCGTACGTTACCGTCTTCAATTGATACGTATCTAAAGAACCATTACAATTATTTCGCCAAAGAATTCGTTGTAGGGGATATTGAGAAGGATCTATATTCACTTGCCTGTACATTTTGGCAATATCTCCTGACACGACGTACTTATGTTGTCTAAACCGAAGCAATATAGAAATCAAGTCCTGTTGAATTTTTGGACCAACCATTTGAACATCATTCAAAGACAAACCAGTAGTAGTTTTGGTAGATGCATCGAACAACACCCTTAGTTTTGTAGTCAAACTGTCCTCCCGAATAACACAATGATGGGGCATATAATAGGTTTTCATACTTGAACAATCATCATTATCAACCTTAATCATATGACCCATTTTCTCGTATTCGTCCATGAAACTCACATACTGTGATTTAAGATTTTCCTTAGTCTGAAATTTTCGTTCGAGTGAGTAAAAACGCCGTTTGGCTTGCTCATATGAATCACCCAGTACATCTGGAGATATTTTAAATGGCATTCGTACAACAAATCTGCCATCCACATCGCGAACGGTACTATTTTTGAAAGAATGTTCACATTCCAATTCCTCATCTGATAATAATTTGACATGATTATTATAACCCTCTTCAATATCCCAAAATCTAGATAATTGATTTTCTAACTCAATGTTACGTACCAAAGTAAAATGTGTTTTACTAAAATGACATGCAGTTGCCATGGGACCAGAAACAACCCAACCAAATAGCGTTTTTTGCAAAATCGGTTTATTTCTGCCTAATTTTATTTGCTCAGTACAGATCAGAGTCCAAAATAAATCAGCGCCAATTAGCATTTGAATTGGCCCTGGTGTATTGAATGTTGGGTCGGCTAACTGAATGTTGACAGGAATTGACAAATTTGAACAATTTATTGTAATGTTTGGTAGATTTTCAGTTATTCGTGGGAGTACGAAACAGGAAATATTTGTACTGAAATCGGATTGTAAAGATTGTAATGTAACATCACATTTATATTTTATTTGTGATAAAGATCCATTCAAACCCGATACACTCATATTTAATTTGCTTTTCTGTAAACCTAAACGATCACAAAGGTCAGCTGTAATGAAACTTGACTGAGAACCGGAATCTAAGAGAACACGAACTCTCTGACAAGTTTCAGAACTACCCTTTATATCGATTAGCGCTGTAGAAAGGATCACTTGATCTGATGAAAAGTTACACGATGATAGGACTACTGAAGAGTCATTCTCTTTATCATGATTGCTAACACTTTCGACATTTTTTGTATGTGAAGTTGTAGCTTCTTGTGACTTTGTACTCTTAGCATTGTTCTGATGTTCAATATGCAATAACGTATTGTGTTTTCGATTGCATTGCTTGCAATTTGAAGATGATTTGCAAAACCTACTGTGATGCCCAACTTTTAAACAATTGATACATAGCTTCAGATTTTGAACCATTTTGATTCTATCTTGTACTCCTAACTTCAAAAATGTTTCACAATTGTGATTGAAATGTTTTTCTTTGCAAAATATACAATTTGACGTACCAACAAAGAAACCGTTAACAGTATTATTTGTTTTTCCTCTACTATTATCAGAAGAAGATGAGTTCATTTTGATACTTTCTAATAGATCAGCTCTATTTTTCAAAAAACTTTTCAAATCTTTGAGAGTTGGAGATTTATTCGAAAAATCGTTATTATTTTTGTACTGTTCCCATTCGCGAGCAGTAACAAAGTCCAATTTGGTTGATATCAAATAAATTATGAGAGTATCCCAAGACGCAGTCGGCTCATTCAGTTGTTCAAGGGAATGCAAATGCTTGGATACAATATCTATCAACGTTCTGATTTTTTCTGAAGACGCTCTGGAAATACTCTCAATAGTAAAAAGAGCTTTAACATGATTATGTATTAAAATCCTTGAATTATTATAACGTTCCAACAATAAATTCCATGCAATTTCATAATTTTTTGATGTGAAATCAAGAGATTTAATGACTTCTGCGGCAGAGCCCTCCAAACAATTTCTTAAATAATGATATTTCTGTACATTATCGAGGGAACCATTTTTATCAACCATAGACTCGAAAATGTCGCGAAATTCCAACCAATTCTGAAAATTGCCACTGAATTTGGGAATATTGATTGTGGGAAGCCTTATTTGACCTAGGTGTGCATTATTCATGTTCGAACCTGAATGTACTGAATCATTTTCACGACGATTAGTAGAATTAGTCAATTCGTACTCATATGAAATCTTTCTGGCAATTGACAAATATGAGAAATAGTCTGATTCGAAAGACTTTCTCTCAGTTTCATCAACTATACCAGTGCTCTTTTCAATAGAATCTTGGATAACCTCAAATGTATCAAGAATACATTCAATTTTCAAAATACGCTCCTGTAGTTGGAAAATGTCTACGTTCTCAATAGTTTGATTTTTCTGTTTGTCACACAACTCTCTGACAAACATCCCAAAATTAGATAGCTTACTTTTATTAATTGCTTTTTGTCTTTGCAGTTCAACTTGTGACATTATTTACTTTTTCAGTGTTCTAAATGCGTATATAACCCTTGAAGAGTTGTACAGCTATTGACTCGTACAAGCAAAAACAGAAATGAAATGAGAAAACTGGAAACGTCTCACCGACTCGCAACTTGGTTCGTATTTGATACTAGCAGATGGATTCTGTCCGGCGTCTGCTATTGACGATTCGCACAATTCCTCGTACTGGTTTCTTACTGATTCGGCTTCAGAAGGACCATGTTGTGATTTGTGGACTGTATTTGTGCTTTCACTGCCTTTTTATAGATTTCAATACCAATTGGAAATAATCGTGACAGTGACAGTAGTTATTTATTATCTCTCAAAACAATACATCTCATTTCGTAACAACTTGATATAAAGAAAATGAAACAGATATAGGGATAATCAAATATGCATATATATATGGTTATCTTCTTAACATATATGGAGTTTTGTTCAGATACATTGAACATTCTCGAAACCAAACACCAAATTTCCAAAGACACCCCCAACCTCATCAGTCACTGTATGTCCAGTACATACTTCCTATTCCAAGGTACCTTTTACAAACAAGTGAAAGGCGCCCCCATGGGTTCTCCCCTCTCACCAGTCCTTGCAAACCTTTTCATGGAAGACTTCGAAACTAAAGCCATTGACACGTTCGACCACAAACCCTCTTGCTGGTTCAGATACGTAGATGACGTTTTCGTCATATGGCCTCACGGCTCCGAAACTCTCCATAATTTCCTTGATCACCTTAACGACCTCCACCCAAATATAAAGTTTACAATGGAAATCGAAAGCAATAACTCCCTTCCATTCTTAGATGTCCTCATCACAAAAACCAATGACTCCTTCACCCACACGGTCTACAGGAAACCAACACACACAAACCGATACCTTAACGCAAACTCCCACCATCATACAGCACAAACCAATTCCGTTGTGAATTCCCTCATCCACAGATCCATCAACCTCACAGACCTCCATAACAAACCACAGGAACTAGCCCAACTCAAATCAGCCCTTCTTCAAAATGGATTCACAGACCATCAAATTGACAGATCCATCCGCCGCCATCAAACTTCTCATTCCATTCCCAGAGACCCAACAGACAACAGCGTTCCCCACAAAGCTTTTCTTCCCTACATTAAAGGTGTTACTGACAAAATCAGCCGAATTCTCAAAAAACAGGACATAAAAACGATATTTACAGCCAGCAACAAAATCTCCACATTCCTCCGCTCCCCCAAGGACAAAATTGTCAACGAATCACAGGGTATATATGAAATACCATGTTCTGATTGCCATAGAACATATGTAGGCCAGACCAACAGACGTGTGACAAGTAGAGTATACGAACATCAACTTGCTGTCCGAAAATCAGACCCATCTTCAGCTCTGTCCAAACATCATCAAGAGACAGGACACAATATAGACTTTGCGAACACTAAGACCATCGCCACAGCAGAAACACTACAAGCTCGTATAATTCGCGAGGCCATCGAAATCGAGAAGCGACCTTCCTGCTTAAATAAACGTGACGACGGCCAGAGACTTCCAACTGCATGGAAACCCCTAATTTCCAGATGCCCAGTCCCCACCAAGACATCCGACGGTCCTTTAGTAGCACCCGCTGCTATAAATCCTACCCAACATCCCTCGATACCTCAGTTCGATCTAAGGAGTAGGCAGATTGAGACCTCAGAAAGAACTCGTGAAGAGACCTGGGGAGTAGGCAGATTGAGGCCCCGGCGTCAAGTCACAAACCCTTGCCCCCTGTGACAACACCTGAGGAGTAGGCAGATTGTGACCTCAGCGTGAAGTCACATTCACCTCTTGAAAATGGCTCCAAAATCGGAGCCGAAACGTCGAGAACAAAACTCCAGACGCGGTTCAACCCGAACTCAACAACAACATATATATATATATATATATATATATATATATATATATATATATATATATATATATATATATATTCACACGATAAGGAAACCCTGTAATGTTCGAAGAACAGCGCGTGAATCGAGGGACAGGAGATACGAATTAACATTCACTTTGAATTTTCGAATTTTGTGAGCCTCAGGAACAACTTCTTGCGGCAAGGAGTTCCAAAGTTCAGCTGTTGCTGTTGTAATAAAAAAAGATCCCTGGGCAAGAGAGGTTCGACAGGTCTCCAAACTCACGACAAAGGGGTGTTACCGTGTTGATACCGGCCGTATATCTATCGAAGAGAGCCAAGTCTCCGACCTTTCTACGATGCTCCAACGAAGTGAGTGAGTCTGTGAGCGAAGAATCACCAACCAGACAGATTGCCTTTCTCTGAATAGAATCAAGAAGCTTCAATGAGTGGTTTGGTACCGAGCTCCATACATGACAACTATATTCCAAGACACGTCGTATTTGTGCCCTGTAGATCATTAGAAGCTGACGGGAAGTGAAGCATTTTTTACGCAAGAAATAGAAATCCCAGCTTCCGGGAAGCACCCTTAGCGGTTGATCTAACATGGTTTTCCCATGAGAGATTATTACTGATCGTAATTCCTAGCATCGAGATACTTGACTTTGTGGGAATAGTTACTCCTGGCAAAAAGTGCAATTTGAATTTCAATAATGCATATTTTTCTCGACACAGAATCAATTGGATTGAGTTCAGTTACTGATGAAAGAGCAGAGTTCGATGTTGACGTTGAAGTTTTTGACGTTGAACTCGAGTGGCATGTTTTAAATAAAAAACGTTTCAATTTGCTGATTCTTTCCCATCCATTAGGTTTTTGGATCATACAAAACATCTTGTCAATTTCATACATGAATCTGAATTAGGATTTCTCAATGTACGCATTGGGTACTATTCCTAGGATTATGTAAAAGCGAAACAGATAGCCTCTAAAAAAACGGTTGAATTCAATAGCAACAAAACTTTTACTAGTACTTGTATGGCGTTATTAGTCACAGGTCGGTGAAAGTGATGCTCAGGTGAATTTAAACATCTTACCTGAGAGTGTGCCTAAAATATTCCACAATAAGGATGAGCGACAGGTGGTTGATTTATGGAATCACGACAAAAAGAACGAAAGCCGACTGCCCACAATTTCTCATAATGGAAAGTAATACCATAATGCATTTCTGTGAAACCTAGGAAAATAATACCTAATCGACATGAGATTTTTTGAATAAGTTGAGTAAAACTGGTACGGGAGGCAATAGAGATCCAAAAACATGCGGACAATTTTAACAGAAGCGTTGAATCTAAATAGAATTTGGAATCCGATTCTGAGGAAAACAAGAATAACTAATGAAATCACAGCAGGTAGTGCGGCAACTAATTATTCCCCGAACCCGACAGAAGTAATTAACACTTCAGACTACCTGCATCAATATAAATACGCCTTGATAAATCGAAACGTTTAGTCATCGGAGATGAGTAAGCCTCTGAAGAAGCTGGCCACTCGCGCTAGCGAAACGTCAGGAAGAAATTCCAAAGAACGAAGGCCTTCAAGCCCGAAGAGAAGTAGTTATACTAATAACCTCGGCCGCGAAAGCCTTAACCATTTTGTGTACAATTTTCGTTAATTATTGGTGTGGAGAGTAGATGTAAGTCCTTCGATTCCACCAAAAAACATCAATTGCAAAACTAAAAAATATAAGTAAATTCATTTATCATGCTTAAATGAAACAGTTTTCGTGTTTGTAGGGAGACAGAGCAGAATTGTGTGTTTCTACAAGGTCGTCCCTGGTAACCAAGTATTTTGTTCTCTGTGATTGGTAGAATTCATATCATACCTAGTGTGGATATGAAATTATAACGATTCAGTTCACTGGAATCGCCTACTTATCCGTTTAGCTAACCATAAAGAAATGAGCATATTTACTGGTGGAAGTAGAAAAAATTCCATTGAAACTAACGTTTCAAAGTATTCCCCTCACAACTTAAAATTGTTTTATAGTCAAATTGAAGAAAAATCATGGGTGCATACCGTTCGGAAGTATACAGTGTGTTCCACAAACGTAAAATCTGAGTTCAACATGAAGTACTCTGCAGGGCATCATATTGTTGTACATTTTGTTTTAGCTTCAAGTATTTCCTCTTCAAGTGGCTAAGTGTAAAACAGTGGCTAATGAATCTGTCACTGCTGCCCAGTCTAACATTGACTGTCCAAATGATTTCAGTTCAGCCTCCGCTGAATCCGTTCGTAAAAACCTCACTTCTGCATCATTTCTTCCTCTTACTAGAGAGGATGACCTTCCTCCACTGTCCATCAGGAATAGAATACATTTGCTGGAAACTCTACTTCGGATTCATTGTGAATACAACTCCCTGAAGATGCTAAATCACTAAGCGAAACGCGCGTGAGTGGTAGTGATTCTAATTCGTTGTAAGAATAATTGATCTCTGTTGAAAGTTTCATTACATTCATTCATCAACTTGAGATCATTACATAGCTAATGGAAGAAGTACCTATCGTCAAATCAACACACGAAAAAAATAAATGCATATGTAGCATTCAACAAGAGTACAGAGTACAACAAGAAACAATTGAATGATATTTTTTACGAAAAACACGTGCTCATCGGGATTGACAAAAGACAATAAACTTCCCCAGACCATAAAAGCACCCCTCAAGAAAAAAATTTGAATATTTTCATTGTCATGGCCAACTTTATATGCCGGGAATCATATTAAATAGTGGAATACCAGCACATTCTGGCGTTTTCTTGAAATATTCATGACTATGTTTTATGGGATATTCTGATTATTCCTTGTAGGATATTAGTGGGTGTTACTGTACTTAACAATTCAACAACAACAATTATTAGTACATGATATACCTGAGATGCTTTACTCCATGAAATATGTTACAACACATAATTGAGTGAACTGCTGCAAAATAACATTGTTTGAGAGCTATTTCATTAAGATTTTTTTTCTGAGTTAAGATTGTGAAATAGCATTTGTTCACTCTGGAGCAAACGTGGTCTATTTGACTACTCCTGCCAAAATCTAAGTTCCCAGAAACGCAATATATTTTTGAAAGTTTCAGGAATCAATGGTTCGCCGCTCCGATATGAGCCTGTGAATTGTACACATACCGTTTTACCCAAATTTATTGTTAAGTGGTTTCTATCGCACCTGAAGGAGAACTCGTTAATGACTGTATTTGCTTCAATGTTTTATTCAGTTGTTATTTTGAAAGACACGAGTCTAGTTGTATCATCAGCATACATGAATGGTCTACCCTCCGATATATAAGAGGAGAGATCATTTAGAGAAAAACACCAGCGGACCAGGTAACTACCCTGAGGAGTTCCAAAACAATCAAGAATCTATCGTTCATGAATGATAGAATAGAATCCATTCATTTATATGTCCCTGGAAATAAGTTCATACTTCATCTAGTTTGTTATCGATGTGCTGGGTCATCTGAAAACTCTGGCTGAAACCATGCTGGTGAGGAGCTATTATTTCATATTCATTGAGATATTCTCAACTTTTTCCCAATCAATTCACGGAATTGGTCGATAATCAACTACTGACCATCCATGCAAACGTAATGAATAACCGTTATACGTGTTTCAATATATAATAGCTTGTTCAAGCCTGTTTCCTCCCAATTTACGAATTCACCGTTACTCCTGAGGAGTTGACCTGAAGGCTGAAATTTTTCGGTCACGGGATGTTGTTTCAAAATATTTGAACGGAGATTTTCCACAAATATTCACCAAAATTAAAATGCCTTAACTATTTCACTTTACACATATAGCAAAAGCTTGAACTTTCATTTCCACTGTGAGGAAATATACCATATCTAGTTGTATATCGATAGATACAGGCCGAGAATTTTGACCTTGGCTCATTGAATGCATGGTTGTTTATGCTTATGAAGATCCGTTTGAACCCAGGCCAACATCTGGTCATTTCATGAAATATTTCTATAGATAGTTATGATTTGCTAGCAGAATTAACCAAAGCATTCGTATTTACCACACAGAGCCGTATTTATGCTATTTCCACACGAGTGTATATACAAAAAATAAATCCTCCAAAGAACTGTTAGTACCTACCACTTAATTTTTATTGGATCACAAAAAAATCAAATGCGGTCGAACTATATATTTTTTGAATTATTATTCTTGTGGAGCGTTGAGTTTTCAGACCAGGCGGCAAAAAAAAATTTGTAGACTGCTTTCGAAAAAGGAAATGCTTATAAGAAACTAAGAAATGTAAACTGCAAAAAATGATGTATTGCGGGGTACTTATGGAAAACGTCCGAAAAGTATGACTATAAAAGCTCTGAATGTTTGGTGAATCTAGTGAAAGTGTTTCATAATTCATACATTTTCCCTCTGAGGAGCTTGAGAGATGATTTTCTCTGAGAGAAACAAGATATTGTCTGGGCTTGAATGGAATATTATTCTAGTGAGTGAGAGTTTTCTACAAACTACTATCTATTTTTGCTTTTCTGTATAGATATTTCCTATGTATGCTATATATTTCTTATTCAATTTTTGTATGCTTGGTATACAAATTGAGCAGGAAAAAGTTATTGCTATGTAACTCAGTGCCCATCTTGCCATATAGGCAGGGAAGTAACTGCTTTAGATAGAATCTCTCTTTCCTTTTGTGGATGATTAAAATGTCTTTGAATGATATACAAGAACCCATCGATAGAGAGTTTTGTAACTTTTATTTGATTTCACATCTTTCACGCCGTTATTTTTTTTTTCGATTTTTTTTCGATTCGAAGAGAAAAGCCAAAAAATAGTTCATCACATTCCAAGTTGTGATACAAAATGTTGGTAATATTTTTTGAAAGACATTCATGCAGGTGGCAGGTCACCTTATATCATATCAAACAGTAGATATGCCTTCATGATTTTTGCAATTTGAGCAATATTGTTATGTATAACAGATGAGAAGTAGCCTGAAGAATTTTCCATTTTACACTGCATGCTTTTTTAAGGCTTGATAATTAACCCTAAGATATGAAAAATATACAGGTTCCTGGCAGCCGAGCGTGAGCACTCCAAAAAGAAAAACTCTTTTTTTGTGGGGAAATTTCGTGTTTTCGATTTGCATGCCTTTTTGTATTTCAATAATATATATCTTTTCAAGTTATTGACGTAAATGGCATGCACGCAGCTACAGCCCAACATACAAGAATTGTGAAAAAAATGAATGAACATAATTTTTTAAATTCAAGCAAACATTTGAAAAATTCCGTGACTTTTTCTTGCACGCTTCTTTGAATTGTATTAGTGAATATTATTTTAAGCTAAAATAATAATGGAAAAACAAGAAAATTCCCCACAAACTCTATTTTTCATATTTTAGGGTTAATTATCAAGCCTTAAAAATGCATATCTGCTCGAGTTACATACTATACTTTTTCTACAACACACTTTTTGAAATTATACTATACTATAAAACGAAATTGAATGTCAGTCAATCATTCCTAGCTTTAAAGTGCCAAAGAGGAGCAAATAGTCGATTCTAGCATTGAATATATTAATATTGACCCTACAGTAGAGGCTTTTCTTGATTTGGATAGTTCTTCAAAATATGCCAAAATTAAATTTTCAGAAACACTTTTAGTTTTGTAAGTTTTCCTCCAATTTATGAACTGTTTGTACGCAGTTTAATATTTTAGTATTGAAGTTGAAGATAGTAAATTCAATGACAATGAATCAACTTCTCTCAGTTCTGGCGGAGTATTTTCTATTTCACAACTCTCACTATCTATTTCAGTTTAATCTCATTAAAAAAATTATGGAACAATAATATTTTACAAATATTCAATGCTTGACGTTTATTGACATTCAAATGATTCGATAGATGTTGCTCCGTTGCCTAGCAAAGGATAGTTTGTATGTGAGTCGCGGGTCGTGAGTATTTAAATTTTTGACATGTCACTTTGCGGCACATCAATGTCAAATTTCAATTATTGTGAGGAAAAATCATGTTTACGAACGTAAAGCTATGTAGAAAAGCGTGTTTTGGAGAGTCGTTCTAGAAAATATCACTATTGAACTCAACAAACACAAATTGTGACCACCAGGCAAATTTTTTTGCAGATTACGATTTGATTTAGCTTCTGGTTTTTCCTCATTCGAAGAAGCAGATTGTAAAAAATTGATCCAAAATATCGATCACTGCTGCTCGGCTTATTGAACATTGCAAAATTTGCGTTGTGAATCCAAAATTTTATGTTGAATTTCTGGAATTCAACATGGATTCGTAATTCCTCTCGCCATTGTGTAGGTAAACTAAATTTCCGAAGTGAGATACTCTTCGTAATTTTATGGAGGATTAAAGTTTTGAGTGCTTCTTTGAACTGAAAAGATATATGAATTTCTATGAATATCGAATAGAAAATGCATAGAATAAACACATATGCCTATGATTTTTTTTCGAATGAATTGAAAGATTAAATCCACACTATATCATTGTCACTTTGAAATACAATTTCAATCATCATTGATCCGAATCAAATCGAGTTTCCATTTATACTGCCACGAAATCGAAATTAATACCCTAACGCTGCCACTGGGCATCACAAAAAGCAAAATTTGCATAACTCAATGAACGAATCTTTATCTGGATCGACCGGCGAATGTAGATAACGCCAGACGTTTTCAATGCAAAGATTCATGTCGTCGAGGCGCGAATAGATGAGTCTCTCTATTCGAATAGAGTATATGAGCGACGCATGTTTTATCAACAGAGTAGTATTGAGACTTGAGAACTTAGTGGAGCTTAGTGCAGAAGTCTACTAAAGAGTCCAAGTTTTATGAAGTTTTCATTGAAGAGTGCTGGATGTTTAAATCAGTTGAGAATGTTGAGAAATATATTTTGTAAGCGAATTATATGCCAGTGCAGTAGTTGTACTTTATAGTGAAGTTAATAAATCAGTATGACAGGAACAACAAAAAAGATTAAGTAGTATGAATAATAATGACTACTCTGTGCAGATATCCACAAAAATGAAATGAATGAAAGAGAGTTTGTCTAAAACGATATCTTCCCACCTGTATTTGTGGCTCGATCGACGTTGATAGAATGCATAGAAGCCTCGTTTTCTTACTAGAATTGTACACGAAGTGTGTATTCATCAATATTCATAAAATTCAAGCTTTCCTTTGGTGTTAAGCTGTTTTCACACCTTTTTAGTCAAAAAAACGTATTGGCTACATTATAACTGCGTTTTTCAAACCTCAACTCACACCTTTTCAAGAACCA
The DNA here is from genome assembly GCA_032362365.1 of Zygogramma bicolorata. Lineage (NCBI taxonomy): Eukaryota > Metazoa > Arthropoda > Insecta > Coleoptera > Chrysomelidae > Zygogramma > Zygogramma bicolorata. The sequence continues at coordinate 141,010 of JAVJAQ010002690.1, read as the reverse complement.
ATCTGCTGGCTTGTGAAAGGCATTGAAGGACCCTATATCATCCATCAATCAGTTTACTCACAGAAAAATACTACCAGTTATCCAAAAATTGTTGCTTTACAAATATTCTGAACAGAGAAATATTCATAACTATAAATAACGACATTTCTGATGCATGCCCATATTGGCTGACAGAAGCACATGGAGGATATTAAAATGAATAAGGTAATCTATTCATATATTAATTCATTCATATTCCGATGCAACATTTCAATTTGTATAATGAGGTCATAATCGATACGATCATCGATAATGAGGTTCCTCAAGTATTAATTACGTAGCGATACTCACATAAGTATTTATTTGCATATTCGTTTTATAATTAACGATATAAAGCAGAATGGATTTGATGATGTTCATCTGCTATGTTGAATTTTGGATTAATCGTGAGATTGGTTTTGAAATCATTTTGGGTAAAGGATTCAGAATTGTAACGAACGGTAGCGTTTGCAATTAGTGTTTTACTTTTATTGCTCTTCTAGGTACCCACAATAATCCCTCAATATTTTCTTTCTAACACTGTACCTCTATTTCAACCTGTCTGTATCAGTTTATGTTTACACAATATCACCGCTCTGTTACTAGTGTGGTAATTGCTGAAATGGTATTATTTTTGTATTATTTTAACATTAACACTTGCTTATCAACATTTCTCAACTAGTTCACACTTTAGCAAAAATAATCCCAACGCTAGATCACCAGATGTAACGGCTGCGAGAGTTATTGTAATTCTGCATGAACGCTTCTAGTATCTTATTTCTCTTTGTGTAAATCCTTTATCAACAATTTCTTTATGCTCTCCTCAAACAAATCATATATCAGATTACAATCCCTCTGCACGTTACTAGATGGAATAATTCGCTAAAGGCTTTTGAATTCATTAAGGCAGTTGCTGTCACCAGACGAGGAGGGTAATTCCACGTCAAATTCTGGATATTTAGGCTATTTCCGGAAGAGACATGAGTTCGTCCCTTTGCACGAAGAAAGGGTCTTTGGTGAGAAACCTAGGGTTTAATTTCTGCTTCCTCGTATACTCTGAAATCTGAAAATAGGGCGGCTTGTAGGAAATGACATCCTCTGATAACTTTAAGCAATATATTGGCAACGAAATGAAAATAGGAACCTACAAAATAGATCAGAAAAAAAATATATAACAAAAGAAATATGCAGTGAAAACAATTTATAACATAAAAATGGCATGTACCGTACTATTAAGTTTAATCAAAATATTGAAAAATGAACTGAGACAGGCAATGGTCGTCTCTATGCACAGGAATAATGAAAATTCCACAAACAGAAAAATGTGTACTCAGAACACAAAAATCTGATGTACTTATATCTATAAATGCCTCTAAATTTGCCCTACTGGCTAAATGTATATTATAGGCCGCCCTACGGCCCATTCCAATTACTACTCGATGTCAGAGAGAGTCAGAAAGATTTCTCAACTTGTGATTCAAACAACAGATATAAAATTAATGGTGGCTTCTCTCCCCAGAAGTGAATAAAATGGTTATTTAAGTTAACACACATCAAAATTGACATACCAAGTCTTCCGTCTTTCTTGCGTGGCTGTTTCCATTCCATAAATTTCTTAGTTTCTCCAAGATATGGCACTTTGCACACGAATCAATTTGACGTTATTTATTTTCCCTTTTTTTCTACCGTAATTAGATTCTCGTAATAAAACGAGCTCCCATAATTTTGGCAGGGGACAAACCTTGAAAGGCCGTCCCTTCGCATTCGCGAGTATTTTTTTTCCTTCGAACTTTTTCCTGTTCGACTCCTAACGGTGTGTCTCCGGATCAACTACCCAAGAGCGACTTTTTCGTCCACTCTCAATTCGAGCCAACGCCCGTGAAATTTTCAGATAATGCAAAAATCCATTTTCTCGAGCTTGCCGCCCGTCGGCTGATCACACGCGAAGGCGATGTTTTGTCTATCAAAAAGTTTACACATTGAAATCTCATATCTCGTCTAGACTGAAACAAAGATTTCTTTCATTGGGTGTTTCGTGAGAGGAATTCTCAAATGATTTTTGATACATTGTATATGAAGCTTTCATATACAAGGTGCGAATACTCATATTGAGTTCACTTGAAATGCTCAGCATTACAGAATGGACTGTGATAACAACGGAATTGGTACTATTTTCAATCCTGCTCTGAATACTAAATAAACCATTTGATTTTAAAGAAGTGACACAGACTTCAACTTGAACCGTAAATCAGGTATTTGACAGCTATTAGGTAATGGCTCATTCAGAATACACGTGTATTCTAAATTAATCGCGGCCACTTCCGGAAGATTTTTTGGAAAGTGACATTTAACCTGATAAATTTGATCTCATGACTACATCGAAGTTCAGCGAATTTTCGCTCCAAATTCCCTGTGAAATTGAATTGAAAATCATATTTTTTGTAAAGTTGAGTTCAATAGTTTGTTGATTTGTACTGTATCTAGTTATATCAATCAATCGATAAACAATTGTTTTACATACTTGCTGTCATGACTTGCTGTCTTGTCGATCATTAAAAATGGGTGATAACGAATAAATTCGTACGATACCACCAGAAATTATTGCACAAGCATAATGAGAGTGGAAAAACTACAGTACACAACTTGAGAATAGGGGTAATTACATGCACTCGTGAATCAACGCACTCGGCTAACGCCCCGTGCTCACAATTTTTCACTCGTGTATAATAAGCTACTTATACACCTTGTCACATAATATACTATAATTTAACCGAATCATTTCGGATTGATACTTCACGTGAGATGAAAAGGAATAAGAAATTGCTCCGCTTGAGTTAGTACTGTTTTGTACAATTTGATGTAGAGTAGACTCTCACCTTTTCTGTGAATGGGAATCAGTTCTTGTTCCACAGGGTGACTGATAGGTAGCAGCCTCAGTTTGTACGCGATAGAACTATGGTGAGTGGTATTGGTTCGGACTTCCATTATCTATATTATTAACTCTATTGAAACCTGTTGCGAAGAAAAAACATAAGAAATTCAAATCAAATGAGGCAATCAAATCCGAACAAAAAGGTTGGAATGGATATTTTGGTCAAAGGATAAAATATTCATCAACAAGTATAACGACATTTTTGATGAATGCCCAACTTTGTCAGAAGTACGTGAGGTTGTTAAAATGAATAAGGTGATGGTAGGTAGCAGCCTCAGTTTGAACCCAATAGAACTATGCCAACTGATTCAAATGGATAATCCCAGAGTGACACTGGTATGGGAATGCCGCGAGGAAGTGAAACATCTGTCAGACTATAATACACTAACTCTACAATGGGTCTCAGGTATCGCAGGCAATGAAAAAGCCGATGAGTTTGCAAGACAAGGATCATCAACACCATACACTGGGCCTGAGCCAGCAGTGGGGGTACCCAAAACAACGGTACGGAGTCACATAAGGAATTGGGTGAGAACAAGACATAAAGATTACTGGGGAAATCTACCCAGTAGCGCTCACGGAAGTACTTTCATAAAAGGATAGTCGAGGAAAAAGACTGAAGACCTGCTTCAGTTTAACAGGAATCAGATAAGGGTTATAACAGGGCTATTGACTGGATACTGTCCACTCAAAGGACACCTGAATAAGATAGGGCTGTACAACGGCGACCTTAGTTGCAGACAATAGAGATGGGATAGAGACAGCAGTATAGGGAAGCAAAGCGCAATAAGCCCTAGAGGTTGAAGTACTTTTCGGAGACCTGTCAGTGAAGAACAGGTCAGACGGCTTCCACAAGGGAAAAAGATGCTGACTGAATTCGTTCCTAATTTGTGTAAGGAGCGTTATAACGAATTACTAAATCAAATGGCGTATGGATAACAAATGAATTATCCAAAATAGCATCTTATTGAGGGCGTAAAGCAGTTGCTTGAAGAGGCAAATCTCAGAGAGCGGAAAACCTTCCAGATTCTCCATATTTAGTATTACTTATAGGTATGTTCAATTGAATACGCTACAACACTCCATGGAGATTAGTTTTCTAAGACCAGTACTTTATTGCTCATATGAAAGGCGCTTCGTCGACCTTGTTCTGCCTGGCGCCTATGTTTACATTTCTTTCAATGTGTGCCAATAAGTGATAATTGCTGATGGGATGAAACGTGGTGAATATTGCCCATTGCATATTATAGAATTGATAAATTATGTAAAGAGGGAATTTTATTTCTGTCTACGTCGCGAGACCTCGAAATTGCGTGAGATGGTTAGGTCTTTGGGCTGCGTAGTAATCATCAATTGTTTTTGATATTTTTGTCATTAGCCGAATAGCAAAGTAAGTGAGTAGGAAATAGGTTGAGTAGGTACTGTTTGTCGGGAGTCCTATTGTGAAATTAATAACCTATTACTTTATTACAAGCGATTTGGGATTTGATTCCATGAACAATGTCTGCGGAAAAATAACTAAGTGGCGCTCAACTGTTCCTTCACAATCAGGCAATTTCAGACTATTTTCAGAGTTTCAGTAAAGTTGAAGAGTAATATTCAAATGGAGACAGCAAACTAACAATGCACGTGAGAGGGATTTTAGCTTCAGCTGAAGCACAAATAATAATTTACAAATAATTGAATCATTCAAATCAGCACAGAAACCAGGAAATAACAAAACGAAAGAGAGAAAATCCAACGGCCAAATTGGTTTCGAATTGATATGTCTTTGGATTCCCTAATATGATAGGAGAAAGTAGTAACCAAACTTTTTTTTGAGGGGCGGCAAAATATAATATGCGCTGCTCAGAGCGCCAAAATTACTAATCCGGGCCTATAACCTTTGGTGTAAAAGTGAAAACTTCTAAAAGAGATCGATTACTCTAACACCAAACTCATATCACTCGACCAAAAGATAATCATTATATCATCAAGAGAATGAATTGATACTGTATCAATTTCTTGAAGAATGAAAAATACAACTTCCTATGTTTTTATACCACTTCCATTTGTAACTAACGTTCCTTCTATTTGGTCATTATAGTATATGGTTTATAGTATTCGTTTCCGTTCCGTATAAAACGAAAGTGCAGTAACGTTAGCTACAAATAGGTATAAGTGGTATAAAAAAATCAATGAAAGTTTTATTTCTCATTATTAATGATGTTCTTTCACCACATAGTAACGGCTGTATCCATCAATTTATCAATTTCTTCTTTTGTGAATGACTTGCTGATATATCAGTTTGCTGTTGAACGTTTTCGCTAGATATAACTTTGTGAGGAATAAAGGTCAACTAAACATCGGTGTCAAGATTTATGGCTCAAATCAGTGATAAGTTAATTCAATAATGGGGACCGTAGATAAAATTTCGTGACAATGCTGAAAATTTTACATGCGAAACACGTGTCAGGTTCTAGGACGATGTGAAATTTTTTTTCGGTTAATCATAGTACAACATCAATGGTCGCTTAATGTATGGGGGGGAGTTATTGGAAATCACATCATTGGACCCTACTTCTTTGACAATGTGCTGAATGGTGAAAGGTATTTACATTTTCTCCGCGAACATATTCCCAGATTGTCAGAAGAAGTGGATTTGAATACCCGAAGAACCATGTGGTTGCAGCACGACGGTGCTCCAGTGCATATCCATAGAATAGTTCGAGAATTCTGAGATCAATCCTATTCGAATCGTTGGATGATAGGCCGGGGCGGTACTATTCCTTGGCCCGCGTGCTCTCCTATTCATTGGCCCGCGCGCTCTCCTATTCCTTGGCCCGCGCGCTCTCCGGACCTTACTCCCCTAGATTTCTTCCTTTGGGGGTACGTGAAGGAAAGGGTTTTCAGAAATCGTCCGACAACCGCAGATGATATGAAAAATAGGATCAGGGAAGCCTTCCATTCAATTGATAGAGCAATGCTGATTAGACTGATTCTTGGGTGTTTTCCGGGTTTGATGGCCGTGGTCCAACCCGTGGTCAAACCCGGAAAATACCCAAGAATCAGTTACCTCCGGCCATGAAAGTTTACGTTCTTTGATCAATGCTGATTAGAGTTCGGGACTCATTCAGAAGAAGACTAGAAGCTTGTGTGGGACATGATGGTCACCTTTTTGAGCATTTACTTAAGTAGCCTATCAAAATTTTCTCATGATTTTCTGTTAATTTCTTCTTATGAAGATACTAGAGTTTTCTTTGTGATTTACTCTTTTTTCTATTACAATTTCAAAAACATATTCGTTCATTATTTTATGGATAATGTCAAATTTTACGAAAGCGGCCTACTAGATTCCACATAAACCATCCACATTCATCATTTTGCAACATACTTCACAAACTTCAAATAGTAGACCCCACAAACTCTATATCGACGAAAAGCTCTTGAAAAATGCCATTCATTGGAACAATAGAATACAGGGTGTTGCATTTGAATAAGTCGAGTTATTGCCATTTGTAATTTTTCATTTAAAAAAAAATCGTAGTAGGCGATAGAACACCGATTTCGAGTTCCCTCGCATTTCAAAATGTGCGCCAAAGCTTAAGGAAACGACTGGAAAAAGTTGGTTGAGTTATCTTCAATGGCTCTGAAGTTATGGATTTATCTGTAGGTCCATGAATGACGCTATTTCAACACATAAATCGACACGAGTCAAACTATTGCAGATAAGTCTATGAAACAAGGGTGCGTTGTATAGATAATTCAGTGGCGATTTCAAAACTGTATTGAAAGTGGGGGGTTGCCAATTAAAAAAAACAGAACTTGGATGTGTATTTCATCTTGGGACATCCTGTGTATGAATGAAAATTTTTCAGAATGTGCTCACTGTCGGACCCATCGTTTCAAACAAAAAATCAAGTCGATAGCTTGGATAGAAAAAAAGTTATGGACCATGCACGCACCCCTGGGTCACCCTGTATATATATATATATATATATATACGTTTCGTCCGCATCTGCGGCAGAAATTCAACGGTCGAAGTATCCTCCTCTGTGGCGAGGCTCTGATTTGATGTGGCTCAGCTCAGCAACTAAACTTCAGATGCTGAGTCTCTATTTATCGGACTTAAAAACGGACTGACAAACAACCCAATTGATTTATTGGCACCTTCTCCTCACTCCTCCTTCTCTTCTTTGTGGTTGAAGCTGTTCATATATTTATGAATTTCTATGGTCTCCCTATAGAACCGTGGGTAATAGCTCTCGGTTGTATCCAGTACTTGCGTTCTATCGAAGTCAATATGACTTCTAGAGTTGTCGTTCGTCAGCTGGTTAACGAAACGAACAATTTACAACAAAAAACAATATCAGGCACCTCAAACAGAGCGTGTTCGGCCACCGCCGATTTTTGTGTTTGTCCATATCGACAACATTTTTTGTGTTCCATTAACCGCGTTTTTCTGATCCTTTTTGTGGTTCCAATATACACAGAACTGCACGGTATTCGGTACTCTTCCGGACTGGATAATGGGTGTCGCCTTTTGCAAATCTGAGGCTATGCTGAATTTGTTTTCTTCGTTTAATTTATGTTCATTCTAATTCTGTATTGAGATGTGTCTATATCAGTTCTCGATATTAATTCCTGCTTGGCAGTGGAAACAAAAACATCTCGCATACAGATAAACTCCCGTATGGGACTCTTCACCAATTTTACAGTTTAACAAAACATAGAAACACCATGTGCTATTACTCGAATATTATTACGAATAGGCACGTTTTTCATGTTGATTATTCAAAATTAAGATTGTTCGACCTTATGGTATGGCAGCGTTCCAAACAGATTAACAATCGAGATGGAAATAAATGAAATCTTTACAACCTACACAATATCTCGTTTCCAAGAAACTGTTAGGCACTCATTTGTTTTATTTGACTGCCGGTTATCCAATATTAGGAACGTTGAGGTATTTGTGAATGACTATTACAGTTACTGTTTTTTTATACTACTACCCAAACTACATTTATCAGGCGAATATAAGTTCAATTCTTGATCACATTCTACAATTTCTCTATTAGACTAGGGCCAAACCATTCGAAATACAATAGGGAGGATATTCTTTTTTTGCAATTTTGCAAAAATGTTGAAGATAATGAAAAAATATCTGAAAAACTTTCTCTCTGTATTGGCCATAACCTAAAAATTATCGAAAAAAATACAAATAACCGTTTCATGGTTTATACTTTATAAATATCACAAAATAATTATATTTCACTCAAAATCGGTGGAAATATTCTTTTTTGTAATTGAAACTTGCCCAAAATATTCAATTTTTGATGCTTTATGAAGAAAACTTTCGAAAAGACCTAAATTTTTATTCAAAAAATTTGTTCAAATATTTTTTGAATACTGAACTTAACTAGTGCTCATATTTTCCTCTAAAATTAATTATTAAAAAAATTAATACGTTCATATAGATCCATAATATAATATTATGAATAGGTAAAAACTCAAAAAATACAAGGGCTTTGAAATGAGACAAAATTTTTACTTTTTCTTGTTATTTTTAAGTAATTAGGAAGTTGCGTAATTTGTGGAGGGAATGAAAATTGATGAATCATTTTTTGTCTTTGTTCTCCGAATTAAAAAAAAAAAGGAATCATAAAAAAAATTAAATTAGAAAAAATAAATAATTATTCTTAAGTACTTAATTGTCACGTCACGTATCAGGTGTTTTATTCGAGTATAGAATACAAAAAATTACAATAGAATAATGTTATTGCAGTCTTCTTTCTTCGTGGGTAATTCTTCATCGCCAGAATCAAACTTTTGATTTTGTCCAGTTCATAATCATTTTCATTAATATACATTGGACAATGGGTCTCCGTGTCTTCGAGATTGGAATGTTTTTTGTACAACAATTTTCCGGCATTGAAACACATATCAGAACCGTAATAATATGAGCTTTTTGTGTGCATGCCGAGCTATGCTTGCGACACCCACATTCGTATTTACCGCATCCTGTTTGTAGCTGCAGCAAATAATTCTACAAATTTCACAAAAGGATTTTCCTCAAATCGCAAAAAACGAATATACATTCGTAAAAACGTATTTACATGGTTTGGCACTAGTCTAATAGATATAGTTACATGCAGATTAGGTAGTGGTTTCATCAAAACTCCAAACAACACTAAACTCCTTTTATTACAACTCTTCATCTCAACACAATAGATATAGTTACATGCAGATTAGGTAGTGGTTTTATTAAAACTCCAAACAATACTAAACTCCTTTCATTACAACTCTTCATCTCAACACAATACAGTACGATCACTCAAACTGCTCAGCTAAACTATTCAACGCTCTGTATTAAAACTCTACAGATTTCGTAACAGTATTCATTCTAAAATACCTCAGTAGTCCAAATATTGGATAACTCTCTGTCAAACGAAACAAATAAGTACCTTATAGTTTCCGGTAAACAGAAAATTGAATGGAAAGAGTTTATAGTCAGCTAAATCTGGCATAGACATGTACAAATCATCTTTTGGAAAGTTGCCCCCTTCGTTTCGACTTGACGCTCAATGAGTGGACCAGTATTTTTTGAAAATATCAAAATCTGTGTTGAATTGACGGTGAGTTTTGACGTCTATACGTGAATATGTTTCATTTGGATTATAGTTTAGTGCGGATTCTTTTTATTCAATGATTATATCATTCAAAACAAGTTTATGGCATGTATCACACTTACCCTAATAAAAATGCATTCTGAGTTCTGAGGTAAGTGTGACCGCATGGGTTGGGGTAAGTGTGAACTCGTTAACGAGTATACGGTCACACTCAAAATATTTTCTGGTTCCAGATGCAAAACAGTTCGAAATCATCACTGAAAAACATAAGGGGCCTCAAACTATTTCCGAACAGACCTCGACAATGCCGTAGAAGAAATAAAAAGAGATACGATAAGCATTTACCGAGCAAATAATGAGCAGAATATTTCTGAAATATGGAAAAAATAAATTTTCATGGCCAGAAATCGAAAACTCATATGTTTTGGTGGACCAAGACTTTTTAAAGTTCTTCCTGGACAGATTATATACAGAGGAGGAAATTTTAATTTACAAGACATTTTGGTTGATTTTCATTTTTGACGTTCATAACTTTTTTTATCAATGACGATATTTGAATTTTTCAAAATCGGAATAATTGTTCAGGCATATATATTGTTCATACTTGTCCCATTTTAATGGGGCAAATAAATACCTTACAGAGAAGTACCGCATTCACACTTGCCCAAAAACTAAGGGAAAGTGTGATCCAAAGGTTCTTATTTTCAGAAAAGAATTGTAATGAATTCTGGTACAATAATGATGTGTAACTTTCTAAGCAGACATTAGTATGTGACTATTACTTTATTTTGAAATTTTTGAAACAGCTAGATGAAAAACGCGTTCACACTACCCGATCTCACCTTTTTCATTTCGAGTATTAATCTGTTTGGACCGCTGCTTTACCATAACTTCGAACGATCTTAATTTTGAATTATCAACATGGAAAGCGTGTCTTTTCTTGTTGGAATAATGCGTGTATAGTATAGATGAACAACGAACTATTTAGAATATAGTTGTTTCGAGAATTTATCAGTGTGCGAGATGTTGGATGTTCGAGGTTTCCACTCTTGAGCTACATCATAATCCAGAACTCATATTACTCATATGAATTAACTATTGACGGCACGAAACTTGCTTTTCAAAAAATAATTATTGATACAAAAATCGGAAAATGTTAAAAAGTACAAAAATATACGTGTTATTAGTTCTGAAATTGAAGACTGACTGACTGAAGTCGCCAAGTGAAATCTGGAAGATCTCTGCTCCCATGAGAACTGTCTATTTAGCATCTCGAATGGGGTGGTGGTATGCTAAGTCAGCGGGATATCTTCTAGGTGGTGACATAATTTATGGTATCAATACAGAATTAGAATGAATAGAAATTACACGAAGGAAACAAATATTTAATGACATGATATCTGCAATGGTTTTCAGATGACATTCAAAACATATGACTCTTATTAAGGCCTGACTGACCTGACCAAACCTGACGAGCCATACTAAGGACTTTTTCAGATAGATTCTGGCTTTTTTTGTGTCAACAATCTCTGACAAGGAAGTAGTGAAGTTGTTCTATTTCGTATTGTCTCGAAAAAAAGCCACATGATTTTCTAGTTTATCTACTCATCATATAAATATCAAATACGAATGATTGTTCGAACTGTTTACGTAGTTGATACAAGTACTATATTGTTTTATCATCAGAGATGAATATTTTCTTTTTCACAATGAACAATGTGATTTTTTGACAGATTATATCAAAGGAAATAGATACACTAATCTTGGTTTATTTTTCTATATAGATATCGACAAAAAGCATATTTGAGTGTAATTATTCGAATACGCTAGTTGAACAAAACAAAGCTCTCCAATAATTTTCATGGCCAGCATTTTTTGTCCAATATAAACAACAGTTCGTCAAAACATAATGATAGCAAATCAACGAATATGTTTACAAACATTTTTATCTATTTATGATCACCCATGATGACATGTTCAGCTCATTCACTCACTGATGATGATGAATGGAAATTATAAAGCAATATCAACACCTTGCATGAGTTTTATAAATCCCTCCTCCTTAACCGTTTGATTTGATTTGAAATATTCTCCATCTATATATAGTACCATTTTTTTTTTTCAATGAATTGTTTCGGACTTGAATATAGGAACAGTGATTGCAGCTATTGACTACATAACTACTCAAGTAGTCATAACGTGAAGTAAAAATAGCTAATATTCCACTCTTCACCTTGGACAATATCAAGGTATTGAAATGAAGAAGGCTATTCTTGTAAAGCTTTTCAAATTCTCATGCATTATAGACCGGGCGGAAGTGACAGATTTTTTGGACCAATTTTTCACAGTATGTCTTTGAAATAGGAAATACTTGAGTCTGAAACAATTCATTAATCTGCAAAGAAAAATCGCGCTGCGTGGTACTTCATGGGTAACCCAGAAGTTATTCTTGATGGAACACAGTGTATACTTCAAAGGGTACGCCTCATAAATTTTCGTTATCCTCACAATGAGACTAATTTCAGTTGTAATTGGCGTACTGGGAAAAGTTGGTTTTCATTCAATTCTTTCGCAATACATTCGGGGAATTTGTAAATCACCCTATATCATTTGAAACCGTATATCTTCATTTTGTTGTTTTACTTTCATCGAATTTTTTATGATTAACAAATGTAAAGCAGTCTGTTATAAAGCTTCCATGTGGCGGATTTCCCATTGGGCACGATAGGCAACTGCCTAGGGGCCGCAGGTCTAAGGGGGCCGCAAACCGCAAAAATAAAAAAATATTTTCCTCCAGTACATGAAATTGTTTTATTCATATAAAACGAGTTTTTCAATGTACACTAGACTCCCGATATGATTTGAATATTATAAAGTGTACGAAGCCATCAACTTAGTTTCAATTGTAAGTCCTAACCTCTTTTATTTTGTGTAATTCTGTTTTTTTAGGTAGGGGGAAGGCCGCAAGTTAACATGTGTCTAGGGGCCGCTAAGATCATAATCCGCCACTGCTTCCATCCAAATTCTTGTTGAACTTAACGAACACAAATTATGGGTTTCACACAAGGGCGCCGTTTCTTGAGGGCAAGGGCGGGCGGGCGCCTCCCCCTAGATTATAGATTTTTCAATCCATACACCGCGTAAGACACAATATCGACTTGATTTTGCAATTTTTTTCTGAACCACACTCGTAAGTATTGTTCAAAAGGATTCTCATTTCAATTAAATGCAATACTTTGATTTAAAAAAATGTGCCCCCTACTAACATTTTGCGTAATGTGACCCCCCTTACATTTTTTGTAACGGCGCCCATGGTTTTACAGTACCACGCAAGGCATAATTTTTTTTGCAGATTACGATTTGTTTTATCTTCAAGGCAGACTGTAAGAAATTGGTCTATTATGTGAAACGTATTAACAACACCAAACTGCCATGCAATTGGAGATGGACTTTCTCCGTAATTCATTGAACAAGACGGAATTATTCAACTTTTTGACTTTCAAGATTGTAGATTTCAAATGGCCACCATATATACGATGACTGGAACTTCCGGTTGAACCGCATATGGAATCGTTCTTCTGTCGACGGCGACGTCTCGGCTCCCACATTGGAGCCATTCTCAAGAATTCTTCGGGGCTTGGTGCCGAGGCCTAAGTCTCCTCAACCCCCAGCTCTCATCTTGACAAAGTGAAGACTGTGTGTGTGTTGTCGAGATGAGAGCTTGGGGTTAAGGAGACTTAGGCCTTGACACCAAGTCCCAAAGAAGTCTTGAGAAATATATGTCACATCAGGGAAAACAGTTGCACAAGTTGCTTCGAACATACCAATGGAAAACTGCAATCATGAAGAGGCAAATACAATGATTGTGGTTCATGTACTACATTCACTTCAGCTAGGAGCAAAGAGAATTCTTTTGCGTACTGTAGACACAGAGATGTGATTGTCATCCTTATTGGCACATTGGAATTGATTGGAAGTTCCTGCAAAGGAGACTGCAGCAACTGCAAATGTGGGAAAGCCAATCTGGACTGCTCATCACTATGCAAGTGTAATTTACAATGACATTACATTTATACTTATGAATTACTGATAGGGATATATTTCCTCGTATATCATTCAATAAGTACTTAGACTACCCGAAGTTGAGTTTGTACTATACTGAGCTGGCTTGACGCTGCAATTAAAAATTAATATTAAAATAGCTTGTGTTATATGTGATATTTTGACGTAGTAAACGGACATTTTGGATTTTAGAGCCGTACATAAATTTTTTCAGAAATTCCAGAGGGCTCCTAGGCTAACATTTATTAGTATACCCTAAGGTATACTAATAAATGTATAAATATAATATACTAGGTATATTTTTGTCAGAATTCGGCTTACTTATCAGTGACTTCCTGAATGAGAGGGGAGAAAGCTTTCAGGCGTTCAATTGGATCTTTCAGTGATTTGAATTGCGAGAAACGGGTTTGCTGGCAATCAATATGGTCCTCTGAATCTGGGGGTGACCAAAGAAAAAAACATCAACTAAGAATACATTTCATCACAGTGAACATATACAATAAGCGCTTTTTTATTTTACTAGAGATTGCTTGGAATATACGTCATTAGTTCTGTGCCAAGATGGATTGGATAAGCTTATGTGTGTGGGTTTTCGGTAGACAATGTGAGTAAAGGAATTGTTGGATTTCATGATGTGGACGTCTAAAAAAGGAATAGCGTTCTTAGTCTCGATTCCCATGGCCAATTTTACATCGGTGTGAATATTGCTGAGGTGATTAGGGAAGATGTGTGAGCTTTCGGGTCCATATGATGCCAGATAACAAAGACATTATCCACGTAACGGAGCCAACACGTAGTCTTCAATACAGATGAATCTGTTGACTCCAGACTCTAAATCTTCAATGTAGAGGTTTGCAAGTACTCGGAAGAGAGGAAACCCATGAGGGCGCCTTCTGTTTGTAAAATTTTCCCTGGAAAAGAAAGTAAGTACTGGATTGCACCATTGTTTAAAAGATTTTATTAGATACCCATCAACCTAACCTGACTCACCTAACTTGAAGAGGATCTTTGTTGATGGTCTCATAACAAACAGTCTGTGCAATGTACTGTTAATGTATCTGCTAGGGGATGTTCGTGAAAAGGGATACTACATCGAACCTGACCAGGATGTTTGTAGGTTAGAAGTTGAGAGATTTGATGATTTCTACGAAATGAAATGAGTTTCGAACATATATGATGAGGACTGTTCAGCTAGAGGTCAAAGATTGTTTGCAAGATATTTAGCTAGCGTGATTGTGTGGGTGAGGTGAATGTACTAATGTACTGACGAAGTGGAATTTTAGGCTTGAGTAATTCGGGAAGGCCATATATTCGAGGTTTGATTGAAGATTTCTCCTGGGAAATGGGAATATTTGAGTTGTTGATAAAAGTTTTTGTCTTCTTTTCGAGACAGGTTGTGAGATCTCTTGCACTAATTTGGTATTCAGGTGAGTTGATTGATACTTTCAGC
The DNA here is from genome assembly GCA_032362365.1 of Zygogramma bicolorata. Taxonomy (NCBI): domain Eukaryota; kingdom Metazoa; phylum Arthropoda; class Insecta; order Coleoptera; family Chrysomelidae; genus Zygogramma; species Zygogramma bicolorata. The sequence continues at coordinate 125,940 of JAVJAQ010002690.1, read as the reverse complement.
TTATCGATATTGTCTGTGGTATTGAAGATTACGATTGCGTCGCCCTTACAGAGTCTGTTTTAAACAGCTCTTTTCGATGTGACATACATTGACTCGCATAGAAGTAACTTTTTCTCATTCAATTTGTATACCGAGCGGACAAAAACAGTAGACGAGAGTTATTCTAATTTCACTCATCAGGAATTGGTTCACTTGTAAAAAATATGTGCGTGATCCTGGATCTGACACCTTCTATCCAATGTAAATAATCATCAGTGTTATTTACTGATGAAAATGTAATTTTTGACCAAGACAGTAGAAGATTTCTACTTTTGAGTTCATATTCCAAAGAAATTCATTTTCCAAGTTTGAAGAAACATAATGTTTGATTTTTTTCTTTTCGTATTCACCACAGAAAGCATAACTCAATACAATATACTATTTTCTTCCAATGAAACGCATTTATAAAAAAACTTAAAATTTTGAACTTCTAGCTTCAAATGTTAATGATATGGCTAATTACACTAATGAAAGCGATAGGCTATATCTAAGTTGATACTTCGTTCTCTTATCTACAAAGGGAGTCATTATAATACACGAATGGTTATAATGATCTGATAAACATCTAATATATTCAAAAGAGCAATTATTTCGTACATATTCAAATAAGCTGAATCTCTCAAACGTTGCACTCATGATTTCAAATTTTTACATTTAGATTTTCCTTTTCTGAACACTTTTACGAGTGCTACCAGAAGGCAGATAATGCAGGGAACGACTAGTCATTTTGGGTGCCGAAGCGCTCTAGGGCGTATTACCGATTTTCACCGTGGCGCATTTGCTATTTTAACTGTAGGTGAACCCAGAAAAACCCATAGTCCTACCGGGTCGATTGGTGTATTCAATCCACATATCCCACTTACTAGAATTGTTATCTAGGCAACTAATAATTGCCAATATTTTCTACACTGAATTCAAGATGAATAAAAACCTGGTGTGTTGACTTAAACCTAATAGATTGTAAGCAAATTTTCTCGACTTTTCGCTATCTTGATTTTGATCAATTTTAACCGAAGAGATGCCTTCGAGAGTTTGCCAGCAGAGGCGCACCTCACGTGATTTCAATTTAATCTGTGATGCCATGATATCCGTCTGCTCGACGGCCATTCGATTATTTATAAATTTATAGGTTATGTTTATTTCATGGTCTCATGTTTTGCATGCAATTTCTTGCTTTCCTGCGAAATGCTCGAAATTATGTAGTCATCACATTTTGACAGATTATTAGGTATTCCTTTTGCTTTCAATTTGATAAAAATAATCTTATCTTTCTACTCTACTTTTTTCTTCATAGTTTTAAAAAAAATGCAATTTCGATGTGATTACGAACCGACGATATGAGGGATAATTAATACCTTCACGTTACACGAGAATTTTATTTTGAGCTTTGTAAATCGGTTCATAATAAATGTAACTATCACTATAAAATCAAACAAATACAAGAACAGCAACGATAAACACTTTGAAAAAATATAAACAAGAAAAACGTGAAAAGAAACAAGAACTAGGTACAAGATTTAGGAACTTTCAAAGGCATTCAAATTCAAATCGAACTGTCAAACATTTCAAAAAAATTAATAACTTTTTATTAGACGAACTTGACCTTACGTATTTCGTATACTGATAATTCTATTGGTGAACGGAAGATCCCGCAAGAGTTTATCCAATGAGACCGCTGGTATCGATAATCACTCGTAAGATGCCGCCTCAATGAAAATGTACCCTTAGAAAATCGCATTTGTATCACCACCTCAACACCACCTACCGTCAAAAAATGTAAGTTTGATCTTCGATTTCTCAGGTCGAGAGGAATTGGCTAAACAAAAGCATATCGACCAACGCACGAGGGTTTTTATTCATCTCGACTGAATTCATTCGAGAATCAAGCAAATAAAAATGTTGCTAGAGTTTGCTCGAGCTCTTTTCTCTATTTTCTTTGATTAGAGAATTGATTACCGCAATTAAAATTTTGGATGTTATTGAAAATGAATTTACCCGAGAGAAAATACGTCGACTATGGAGACTTCGCAGAACGGGCATATGAATACAATAGAAGAAATCAACATTAATATCGTTGGAATGTTCACGAAAATAAATCGAGTTATTTTGAACATTGAAAATATGAATATTAATTGAATATAAGTATAGCTTTGTTTTATTCCAATTTTTTTCCTAGTAACACTATCGATACTCTCTTCGCAATATCTTGTTTCAATCCAAATTCTTCGAAGAGTTTCAAGTACAGAGTCGGGTTCTGGACTCTAGACGGTTCGAGTTACTTCCAATTGAATACCGAAATACTCGAAAAGTTCAAGTGGTTGACTTTCGGTAGTATGAGGAATCGAATAGGAAGGCTACTTTCAAAATTTCGATATTGCCTTTTTGTAACGTGATTTTGTTTATATCAGATTCACACGAAAGGTAAGCCCTGTTATGTTCAATATATATATATATATATATATATATATATATATATATATATATATATATATATATATATATATATATATATATATATATATATATATATATATATATGAAACGTTGGTTTATCGTGACTGATAGTTGAAAAAAGAACTTCGAAACCAGAGAAGTGATTTCTGTTTGTGGGATTGCAGTCAATTTTAAAAATGCCAAAGGATTTGAATAGTATGTCAGGTTTTCGGAAATGTTCATTTCCTTCTTCAGGACTTTATATCATGAGTTTTTTCTGAACCCTATCGCTTATCGCTTCATAACATTAGAACTGGATTTCATTCCATTTTTACTACGATATTCAAAATTTAATTTTTCTTTTTTCACCGAAAACCATGGCCAAAAGGGTCGTTTCTTCGTAGGTTGAGCACGTTGAACATCATGTTCAACGTGCTTTGTAGGTTAAAAGCATTTGAGAACACTCACCTGAAAGCACTTTTATTCCAAGATTTTGAATTATCGTTTTTGGATCATTTTTTCACTAGACACGTAACAACCATTGTCACTTAATTATGCTGGAAAAAAATTTTAAACTGGGAGATTCTGGAAAACAATCAGTAAATCACACAAATATAACAACCCAAGTAAGACAAAGATCATTCAAGGTGAAGTTTGATTTCTTCATCATCAGAAAAATCCCACGTTCTTTCATCAATTGACATCAATTTTGATTTTGGGATTTCAAAACTATCTTTCATTTTTTAATTATGTGTTGAAACTATCATATATATTTTCTAACAGTAAGATATAATTTACCTGCGGTAGCTTCTTAATATATTATGGAATTGAATATTAGATTCGGCACTATCAACACCACAAACAATACAAAATGATTCATTATAAAAGTAAGTAGGAGTAAATCATTCAATAGCAAATTGTAACGATAAAAACGTGGAAAATATAACGTGAAATGAAACAAACAAAACTAATTGGAATATATAATTGAATATTGAGATTATCGAAACTTCCAAACGCATTGAAATTTCAAATACTTCAAATCGAAGTATCAAACTGTCAAACTTGTCTGTAAAGGCAGCAAAAATTTCACTGCTCCATGAAAAGGGGTTGAAAGCAGTGGAATCTGTGATTTTCATGTCATTTATGCTATTTATATTTATTGGTATTTAATTATGATTTCCAGAAACTATACCAAAAACCCAATAACATTGTTTGGCTGAGAGTCGATTAGTAGATTCCCAATCAGGTCTATTCTGCGGTGGCATATTGATTTTTGAATATCATCAGATTATTGAAAAATATCCGAGAATGAGACCAATAATGCAATTTTGTTGCAAATCAAAATTTTTCAATAGATAATGTTACTCGAAGATATTTCAGAAATCTTTATGGTGTATATTTATATTCTTCTATAACAGTTGTCGATTATTACCACTAATCATTGCAATATTCAATATTGATAGTTATTCAAAAGATTCACCAGATAACAGACCTGAAAATAATGATATGGAAAATCGACATAATTGAAGTAGAATTGGATGAACTGAATTGTTTATCTCAGTGGAGTTCTATTCCATTACTAGACTGAATCGCTAATCAATCCATTGCGATGTTTGTATAGTACCTTGAAGTACTACCTTCCAAGCTCAAGTGTTTTCGTTTGCATGAAATTGTATAAAATTTATTTTATGCATAACAAAACAATATCTTGTTCAATAAGAAATAATAACATCCTGATCCTATTAAAGGTACTAATCTTAGATTTTTTGTTTCGAATAACATTTTTGTTCAGGAGTCAATACGCTCAGAATCCGCGCAAAATCCTCACAAACGTCCTATTAATTCACGGTTATTCCGCAGCTTGGACATGCTCACAAATGGAGTAGTCTAGCTTAACCTCACCAAACAAAACAGTATCCACTCCTTAAATTGAATTAACTACCCTATAACTAAAACAAATCTGAATAATGTTCAAATAAACTATGTAGAATATAATAAAACTAATTGAAACAACAAATTTAAATGAAACGACAAAAGTTTAACTAATTTCAAAGGAATCCAAGAGCCTATATGAACAATCGACCTTATAGATATCCAAACTGGCTACTAAATTAACGAAATATCATTCGCTTTGCTGCTTTGAAGTTGAAAAATTTTAACTTCTGAAGGTCACTGCTCGAGCAGTGAAATCTGTCAAAAGCTACTGTACTTGCAGTAGTTAAGGGCCATGAAAATACATCTTAAGGGGTAAGCTTCCTATAAGGGGTGGCCTCCCAACACAAATTTGGTGCACCAATGATTCTATTGGTGAAAGAAATATCCCACCCGAGTTCAGCTAATGAGAACGTCGGTATCGAAATTTTCCCGTGAGCTGTCGCTCGATTGGAATTGCAGCTTTGAAAAATCGCATTTGCATCATCACCTACCGTCAAAAAATGTAAGCTCTCGCTTCGATTTCGAATTGACTGAACAAAAGCGTATCAGTCAACGCACCAGAGTTTTTACGCATCTTGCTCTTTTCCTTGCAAACGCCATCTCAACTGATTTAATGGAAAATAACATGAAGCCTATTATCATAGTAGACATGTGTCAAGGACAGTAAACTATTATAGAGGATGGCCAGTTCCCTATACTGCAATGTTATCCTGTCAACTGACGTCACCACGATTCCTTCCGTAGTTTATATGTACATTTCGTGATGCAGTGGAACTAATATGATGAAGTTTGAGACTACTGGTACCATCAGTCGTTAACTTTCATAGCGACTTGTTTTAGTTGCAGATGATGTGAAATTGATTGTTTCTTCTTCCGGTGTTTCTACCCAATGTAGACATATGAAATGAATTTTATTAAGGATAGGTGTCTGATGAGTACTTGAAAAGGATAATAATTACTTTATACAAAAGTTTACTGCCCAGGTGGATAAATTCAATTGACAACGAAAATTCATGCTTCCATCCTCAGCTGTTGGATTTCAAATTATCTATCAACTTGAGTTGTTCATTTCAGGCATTCTGTATTGAAGGGGCAGTTGGTTTTCGGGGGTTATATCCCGAGTGCACCAAGTTCAATCGGTTAAAATGTGTGCTGCACTTTCATGATTCTCGAAATTTTGCTTAGCAAATGACTTGAGTGTATGATAATTTGATTTTTATTTTAAATTATTATACACGAAAGCATTTGCTTGAAAGCAAAATTTTGAAAATCATGGAAATGCACGTATTTTGGTCGATTGAACTTGGTGAAGGAGGGATATATGTTTAGATTATTTCCAGAAAACATGTAAACTCAGGAAACATCAAAATCGAACACAGGAACAATATAGTACCAGAGATAGTACCTGAAGAGTGATCCAAACGCCCGGTTTATTTCGAACATTTTAATCGGTTAAAAGGTCTAGTGCATTTAATCGCTGTTAAACTCTGTAAAAGCAGTCTAGCCTTCAACTGTTTCATCGTTTATTCGCATTGAGGGAAATAATCGGGGGAAAATCTCTTCTTTTCAATGAAGAATGTTTCCTTCACAGTGTAATCCCAATATAGGTATAATGAGTATTTTTATTTCATACTAGTTAATGACAAGAATTCATAACAATTGAAATGACTATCAATAATAAAACAAAACATTAGTATTGTGAATCTGTTTTTGGTTATGTTTACGGAATCGCGATGACGTTAATGACAGCATAATGAAATTGGCGAATCGGGCCATCCTCTGTAATAATAGTTTACTATCCTTGGACATGTGTCGCCAATTTCACCCCGAACTACTAAAGGTATAACTCCCAATACCAGGGTTTTTGGGCATCATACGCTAACATCCATGGCTTCGTTCAGCGGTGCACAACCGTTGAGAATAATCACTAAACGTGTTGAGCCGCTGCTCAACGGTTGAGAGTGATCAATGGTGCAGCGGTCCGTTCATCCGAACAAGTTGGCACATCACTCAACTGTTGAGCACGGCTGAACGAACCCCATAACAATCTGGCATAGTGCATATTTATCACTTATTGAAAAAGCAAGTTACCTATTTTATATCGTAAATTGTGAGATAACGCGCAATTGTCGCTGGTTGTTTGAATACGAAATGTTTTTATTGGTTTCAAGATATGACGACTATTATTCACAGAACATATTTCTTTCCAGACACTGGGAAACCACGAATTCGACGGTGGTGTTGCTGGACTGGAGCCTTTCGTGAACGCTCTTCGCTGCCCTATTGTAGCCGCAAACCTGGACTTTTCCAACGAACCCTCCTTGACGAAAGTGCAAAAATCCGTGGTGCTAGAGGTAGCAGGACAGCGAATAGGCGTCATCGGCCACTTGACGCAAGAAACTAAAATCATTTCATCGCCGGGAAAAACCATATTTCTGGACGAGGTGGAGTCTGTTAAGAACGAAAGCGAAAGGCTGGACAGCTTGGGCGTGAAAATCATCATAGTTCTCGGACATTCCGGTTATTTGAAGGACCAAGAGATAGCGGAGAAGGTCCCACTTGTGGACGCAGTTATTGGCGGGCATACCAATACTTTCCTTTGGAACGGACCCCAGCCTGATTTGGAACCTATCGATGGACCGTATCCAAAAGTTGTGACGCAGAAATCTGGCAAGACGGTTCCGGTGGTCCAGGCCTACGCTTATACAAAATATCTAGGTGAGATTCAACTCAGATTTCACCTAATTTGAAACAGAAAGTTCAGTAGATTCAAAAGTTCCATGAAATGAAAGATTGTAATTGTTAGTTGTTTCCGGGTTTCTAAACTATGGTCTGCAAGTTTTCGAGCATGATGTTTTGTCTGCATCTGAGGCAGACATTTCCAAAGGCGATGCCACATTGGTCGAAGTGTCCTTCTCTGCTTTGTAGCTTTAATTGAATGGGGTTCAGCTAATAATTATATATATTATGTTGAATGACACGGTGTCGGACCATCAAGTATTAGTCCAAACTGACTTTTCCCAACGCTCTCCTATATCATTGGAAGAATCCGTGACTTTTGGACGGCTGGCATCCATGTTCAATGAATATTGAGACTCTCTTCTTTGAAGTTGAAGTCGTTTCATGCTTATAGGAAGGCTGTCGAAATTTATAAGCATTGAAACAACTTCAATCGCAAAGAAGAGAGTCTCAACATCCATAGAATGTGGATGCTAGCGGTTCAAAACACACGGACTCTTTCAATGATAGAGGAGAGTGTTCCGAGAAGTCAATTAGGGCTGATAATTGATGATCCGACACACTGCATCATTCAATAAATATATAGTTATCAGAAACCCGGAAAAAGCTAACAATTTTCACGAAATGATTTTTAGTTCAGCTTTCAAGTCGGAATCCTCTTAATAGTGGTCCTTAATATGATCTAGGCCTAATCAAATCGAGATCAATGCTTAGTAAAATATGGAAAAAAATGATATCCACCCATAAGCAAATTCAATAATTTGGAAAAAAAATTTACAAACACTTTGTTGATAGGTACGTGTATATCATTCAGAGTCCTTCGGACTTTGGAGCGAATCATATCTAATTAATTCGATTCGTGGAGACTTTACTGAAAGTACACTTTGGGAAACAAGTGAATTGACAGCCTATTATTTGAATAACCATTGAATTCACTGATGAATATAATTTTTTCGCCCAATTATCTAGGCGTTATTCCGAGTATAATGGGCCCTAGATCATATTTTTGGACTATCACAACTCGTGAGTTGAAAATTAAAAAAAAAAAAAATTTTCATCCATTCAAAACATCAATATTCAGTTCACCAGTGAACTCTCTGAGAAAATACCTCAGTACTGATTTTTTTTCAGAGGAAATGTACGGATACTGACATTAAATAAGGAACTCTGGCCTATCACACGACATTCATCAACATTGTACTTGTCAAAAGGAGACAGAGTCTTTTCCCTTGTTTTCATTGATGATAGAATATTGGTCTCTTTTCAAAAATATTTCTCAAAATATAGGCCAGTATGGTCTTTCTCGATCCCTTTTCAAATCCCAGCCCATGATTCAGTTAGTGTCAGAGATGTGTTAAACATTTGGTGGATGCGCAAGGATCAGCTTCACAAATCCGTTTCTGGTGAGATGTTCATAGAAATGGAAATAGGATAAAGCGTTTTCAGAACACAACTAAACATTATTTTTTTCGGAAGTTTTTGTCAGATACTTAGCGAATTTCGTCTACCTCATTGGGGAAGGCAGATATTAAAAAACAAATATGACTTATTTTCTCCGAAACAATTTGTGATTCATATTGTTTTTCATCGCATTAGGCAGAATTTTCGTCCATAAATGAGAGATCGATTGGTATTGGCAGTGATAGATTTCGATTTTGTCTTACAGTCACACAGTATTTATCCAAAAAAAAAACAGACAAGCTTGTTCCTGATCAAGGAAAACTGTCCTCTGGGCAAATGACTCAAAAGTTCTGTAATCAATTGTTGTTTTCAATTTGGTGTTCCGTATTTTGTCGCAACTCAGTTCATCCAAATAATGAAATGAAACTCATTTGACAACTTAAAAAAATATTACAAAAAATGAGGAAAAATGTGTTAAAGAATAACTGACATTGAATAGTTGAATTGAAAGTAGAAAAGAACACCAAAAACTGACAATATACTGCTAACCAGTTGTAAAAGTTGAAAACAGGATTGTCGAGAAGATGTGCTGCATTCTTAAAAATCCTCTGGAATCGTTTCTGAAGAATAATCAATAAATACTGACTCAATGTTCCGAATTCGAAATTATGATCTTGACCTCCCTCAATATTTTTTATAAAGAATCATATGCCGAGGTTGCAACTTTGCCCCGGTCTCACCGTACTAAGGCAAAACGCTTAGCGCGCATCCGTACGAATTTGAAGATTGCATCATATTTCTATATCCTGTAATAGAATCAATTTGATGTCTATGAACTTGGAATATTGAAAAATGGAATTGTGAATACTGAGTGTTTTTGTCTTAGAATATTGAAGTTGAAACACCTCTCAATTCATGTATTTGCTTGAATGGATTTGAAATATTTAATGACAATTTTCCATATTTGACATTATTGACGAACCGAGATAAATGTTCAAAATTACGGGGATTTTATATATTTGTGATGGTAATCAGAAGATTGAATTCAATTCCTTATTTTACACTATTTCAAATATTTTGTTAGTATTATCTGAACTTAGGTAAAAAAAAACTCTCAAATGTCTTTCTTTTTCTCAGGTCGACTCAACCTGACATTCGACGACAACGGAGACCTCATCAAATTCTCAGGCCAACCAGAGCTTCTCGACAGCTCCATTCCTCAGGACGAAGACGTACTGCAGCTGCTCGAAACCTACCGGCCGAGAGTCAACGAGATAAACTCGTTAGTAGTCGGATCATCCAAGGTCACGCTGGACGGGAACGACAGGACTTGCCGGACCCGAGAATGCAATTTCGGGAACCTCCTAGCTGATGCGTTGGTCACGTACAAGGCTTCGGTATCCCCGGAAATCTGGACAGAAGCTCCCATCGGACTGATCAACGGTGGCGGAATAAGAACCACCATTGAACCCAGCAGTGGCTCCCAGGATATCACTAGGGGGGAACTGCTAGCCGCCATACCTTTCGGTAATCTGATAGTTACCCTGAAGTTGAACGGTTCCGATTTGCTCAAAACGCTGGAGATTGGCGCTAGGAGTAATGGGGAAACCTCAGGAGGAGAATTCCTCCAAGTGTCCGGTTTGAAAGTAGTTTACGACATGAGCAAACCTTCCTTCTCCAGAGTAGTTTCTGTGAAAGTGAGGTGCGGGGCTTGCGACATACCTAAGTATGAAGATCTGGTCCCCACTAAGATTTACACAATCGTTACAATCAGCTTCCTAACTGATGGGGGAGATGGGCATTATGTACTCGCAAACGGAGCTGATAAAACGACGGAAGATTTGAATGATATTGAGACAGTCGTTTGGTATTTCCAACATTACAGTCCGGTTTACCCTGAAGTTCAAGGCCGAATAACTTTCGTAGAAAGCAATGTTGTTAAAGATGTTTCATCGATGGCACAGAGCAGCAGATGGATTCTGATCGTCGTATCTATGATATCTGCAGCAATCTCCAGGTTACGACTTTTTGTTTGATCATTCGTAGCAAGTTTCTTGAACAGAGCAATATTTTCTGATGATACTTATAAAATATATTTATTTTATTAAATAAATCCTTTGAAGACCGCCGATCGTTTTATTGATTCAATGGTTATTGTTTCAGAATACTCAGATGGTGAGATTCATCTTTTCCGGTATAAATGGGTAATAGTATATTACTTTATGAGGCGGAGAAGCATGACTTTTCTTGACGCGCCCGATATTACGCGCCGAACGAAGTGAGGCGCGTAATAGAGGACAAGTCAAGAAAAGTAGCTTCTTTGCCTATTTTTTCTTCAAACGTAGCAATTTTCAACCATAAATAGTACAATTCATACGCTATTTTTACTCGAAATTAACTGTGACAACTATCAAAGTCGTCTAGATGTTAGAAATTAAAATAATTGAGTCGTCGCGTCGGTGGGATTTGCGTCTCCCTGGTTACAGTTGTTTGACAGTTATTTTATGTTATTAAAGACAGCTTATTGTTGTTGCAACCGCAAGCGCAAATTTAGTGCGAAAATGGAAAACCTAAACGAAATTGAGTCCGCGGCTAATGATGCAGTAGCACGTTTGGGGCCCTCCAAGTCCGGAATAAAGTATCGGTTAGCGTACAAGCACTTCCAAGAGTGGTGCGATACAAGAGGAGTACGGCAAGTTACCGAAGACGTTTTACTGGCATATTTTAATATAATGGAAAATGAAAATAAATGGAAATCTTTTACAATGTGGTCACGATACTCTATGATAAAATCCGAGTTAGTTATTAGAAAAAATGTGGATACAAGCAAATTTTTAAAGTTACGTGCCTTTCTGAAAAAAACAAGCGAAGGATATACTGCAAAGAAGTCTAAAGTTTTCACTAAAGACGAGTTTGATAAATTTTTGTTTGAAGCGCCAGATAAGTTGTAAGCTGTCGTTTATAATAAATCGAAGAGATAGAGTGCTCGGAGCGGAAGCATAGGTGACCGAAGCGTGCATATAGAGGAGGGTTTAAAGACATACATTTATAATAAAAAAATTTAATAGAAATTCAACTATGCTGTAAGATTGATAATTTTACATTGTTAGTACCTATTCGAGTTTTCATTGATTTCGAAACAGTCTTACAATACTTATAAATTAATGTTTTTAATAATGATTTCAGTATATACTGTCTATGTTCTCTACAGGTTTCATTGATGTGCCACCAATTGGGTGCCGGGAAGTCGCTTTTCCAATTTTTTTTTGTTATTTTTTCTAAACCCTTGACCACCTTCTTACTTATACATTGTTCGATATTATCGCTAAACTCTTTCATGCAGATTTTTGTGAAATTCTTCCTCAGTTGAGTTGGAGTTTTCAAGGAATTTTCATTCTCTACATTGAAATCTTTATAAAATATGAGTAACTCATCCTTATTTTCAAGATTCTCATCTCCTTCTAAAATTTGGCAACAATATTTACAATGATATTTTTTTATGAGCTTTTTCACCAGATATCCTGCAAAATAGCTAACAGAACAATTCTCCAAATTGAATGATTCTGTTGTTATAGGATGAACATTTGAGGAGGTACTAGTACTAGAAGAATCAGAGTCAAAATTTATATCTTCATTAAATTCATCGTCTTTTTTATTATCGAGTAGATCCACATCAATTCCTTCACCGGTGTTCTCAAAATTCAAAATATTCATATCATCATCATCGTTCGAACCTGAATTGGCACATTTTGCTGGTTTCATCAAATTACTGACAATATTGATTTTGAAAGCAGCTCGGAAAGATTTTACAGTGGGATTTCTGTTATAGCCCCCTTTCTGCCTATATATTGAAAACTGGTTTTCAAGAGGGTCTTGTATAAGCCTTCCTGTAAATAAATATGGAAACCCATTTTTTTATTGTTCGAAAACTAGTTTGATGGCAGTAATAGTTTGCAAAAATCCGATGAAACTGGGAGGTTTATACAATATACCCTTTTTGTCAACTTTGAATAAATTTTCAAATCAACCATATCCTGCATTTATAGCCAACAATACTTGGCGATTTTTGTCACTGAGTGCTCTGTTATATGGGTTGGCATTTTTGAAACGTGTACTGTTGAGAGCATCAAATAAATCATTCATGGTTTTCAAAAAATATGCATTATTTTCAGCTGTCATAGAAACAACTATTGTATGTTTCACAAAATTTTCAACTGTTCAGATGCTAATTGAACCTGAATAATTCTAGTACCGCCTTCAAAAAGTCCGGAAAATAATTTCGTTTACTCAAAGTAATGATATGAGCAAATGGAGGTGATTTTTCTACTCTTTGGTAGATTACCATTCCAGGGGGTTGGGATGTCAAAGAAGTTTATGTTCAGTTTTTGATTGTTTGAAGTATAGGCATTTATTGGTAATATAACCATGGACGGAAGCTTTTAATGAAGAATTAACGTTGTTCTCTCGGAATTCAAACAACAAACTTGCAGTCGGCAAAAATTCTTACAGAAACTAGACCTTATGTATTAATTTTTTGTTACAAAAATCAAACCAATCACCCCCGTTCTCTCGGATATTTGAAACAAAAATAGATTTTGTGGAGTTTCACCTCTGTATAATACAACCTACAATAAGGTTGATTCGCCATCAAAAGTTTTTTTTCTCATTTTCGAAAGAAGGGGGTGAAGGGTTGATTTTTTTTCTCCACTGAAGCAGGTTTTTGGTCAATTTTCACCTCTGTTTAATTTAAAAATAACTCGGGGATCATTCGCTGACCTGCAATTTAGCTACACCCGAAAATTGGTGTCAATCAATACTGTAGCTCTCTGATAAATAAAACCAAGTGAATAAACTTCATATAAATATCAACTATTCGTAAATTGTGAACAATAATGATATTCAACACAACAAATATATGAATATAATCCAAGTGAAAGGTACGGTAAAGCTACGAAATAGCCGATGCCGGTCCTGTTACAATCCAGTCTGTCGGGTGTAACGAAAACAAGCGATTTTCAACCTTAATAAACGTCTGCATCCATTCGACGGTGCTGCCAACTACATTTCGCCTCCATCGTCCTCCAATGATAAGTCCATAAGGTGAGCCTACTATGTAATCTAAATACTATCATGATAGTATTATTGTATGAAAGTTAATAGAGGTCATTTCCAGCAATACATTCGTTAGTTTCAATTTTTTTAGTCTTTTATTTAATTTTTAAACTTGGAAACTTTATGATGCGATTTCTTGGAGAGTAATCGATCAATTTAGAAAAAAGGAAGAAAGATTATGGAAATATTGATCTCAAAAACAAAAAATTACTTAATAACGAATATATCAAAATACAGTCATCAATTACTGTTTGAATTACAATATTGGTTGAATCCTTTCTTTCTAGTTTTTTGGGTTTTTTAAAACCCGTCACGATTTGGAAAAATCAAGAATTAATATCTCTATACAAGTGTAGAAGACTTCTGATATACACTGAAAAGTTTCTGCGTTATTTGAAAAACAATTCTTTTTAGATATAGAACGTCCAATTAGAGAAAGCAGTGGCCAAAATCGGAAATTGATGGAATCTGCTTCTATCATGCTGTCTAAGGAGAATTGCATCCTAATTGAATCTCTACGAGTTCACTTGATATGAATCGTACCTAGCTACTCATCCTGAAAGATAAAATGTTATGTCAAACCTCATTTCTGTAAAATTGTAGAAAAGAATATTTAAGCAGATGAATTTGTACAGAGTATCTTATTGTGAATATTTTTTTAGAACGGAAAGAGATTTGGTTTCCGAAACTTCAACTATATAAGTATATATAAGAAAATAATTCGAGACTGGCTATAAGTCGACTGATTTCGTGAGGTTGTAGTCAGGTTTCAAGGGGTGTTACAAAAAGGACTCTGTTATTTGTCAAGATAGGGTCACTGAGGCTTAGTAGATCCAGTGACCATATGTCAAGCTTTCGGCAAATTTATTACCTTCGTCAGAACAACTAAAATAATACATGTTATTTTGTAAAGATAGAAATATTGAACACTTACTAACGAGATAATGAATTGGTATAAAACGAAAAGAAAAAACATTGAAGATTTTTTAAGTATGTCTAATTTTGAGATATGTCATGTGGGAAAATTCTGATACTGGGTGATTTTCTTCTACCTCCTTCGTATTTGAGTAGAAATGTATAAATTTGGCTCGAATTGTTGTGATGTTTTTTGTTCATAGAATGTTCTTCGTTATTGATATGAGTCATTTCCAAAAGGGTTCTTTAATTTAGTTGAATTGGTTGTATGCAAGGGCGTCGCCAGCTTATGACTAAGGGGGGGGCAATAGGGTAATATTATGGAGGATAAAAAATATGAACGCCTGGTACAGTCAAAAGCATGAAGCGTTACACTTTGGAAGTGTTTGCCTTGATGGCGATTGTAATAAAAACAGTTCTGATATCAATGTATAAAACTTCACAAGCCCTCGATTACTTACTCAACTCAACTCAATTACCTATAAACATTATCTCAGAAAGCTTTTTTAGCCTTATTTATATTAAGGATCCGTTTTAATTTGTATTTAATTGAACCACAAATATAATTTATGATTTGTTTTCATAAATGATTATTGAAAACGAAACCACCATTCAGTTAATGTTAAATTCATAGAGATTGAATCAATAATTTTGTTTAAAATACCTAAACGATCATCATACACGTCTCTAGCTAATATATCCGTTACCAAAGCTATTAGCTAAGAGAAATAAAAAGAAAATACTAGCTCTAAGGACCGGTTTTTCAATGCGAGATATCTATCAGATAAAAATGACCAAAAATTTTCATCCTTATCACTGCCAAACATCACTCACGCGCACCCTCTCATTTCTTTCATCTAGCTGACAGATAACTCATTTATTCTTGTATTGAAAAACCGCCCTAAGTTCAAGATTAAAGCAGTACATAACTCACCAAAAAACTTTCTGATGTCCATTTTGATAAGATGATGAATGGAGACACACTCAGAAACTTCACAATTCAACACAGAGATGATGAGATCTTATTATTCAATGAATATAAATCAATATTGACTAGGCAAACCACGTCTTCATATACCCAAATGAAAATCATACTAGAATACTAGAATCTAGAATGTGCGGTAAAATTCTACCTGGTCTAGTAACTGCTACCAACTTCCAGGGAGTTCATTGAACAAGCGCCATCTAGCGTCGAGTAGCAATACTAGGTTTTACAAAGATTGTAGTCGATTTATTCAACTGTAGGCTGTAGGTGTTTCTTATGAACACTACTCACACATTTGATCTCTAGGGGGGGGCAACTGCCCCCCCTGCCCCTCTCTGGCGACGCTCTTGGTTGTATGCATAATGTAACAGTGAAGGTTTTCACGGATGATAGGTAGAGTATGCGAAGTTGTTACTCTGCGAGTTTATCCGTGGGTTTGTCGGTATTGAGTTTCGACGTTTCGCCAACATCTCAGTTGGCATTTTCCTATTGCGCGTAGGAGATACGAAATAACTTTAACTTTGGAAAATTTAAAAGTTTGCGAGCCTCAGGAAAACCTCTCTCGACAATGAGCTCCAAAGCTCAGCTGCTTTACTGAAAACGATCCCTGAGAAAAAGGGGCTCGACAGGTCTCCAAACTCACGACAAAGGGTTGTTAATTATGCTTGCGTCGGATAATCCGTGTTGATACTGCCAAGGGAGGAACGATTGATGACAATTCAGAAGAGCACCGACCGTGTAAATATCCATAGAAGAGAGAAAAGTCACCTACCCTTCTACGATACATAAAAATAATATAGAGGGTGCTCTATTTGAAACGCCTTTGCCCTCACAATGATTAAATACCCAAAAGATGCCATCTAATTGGACTAAATTAAAACTCGTTGACTTCACTAATATGTTTATTTTATCTTTCAGTATTATATTTAAAATGGCTAGGTTTAAAGCTGTATTATCTTCTGAAAAAACATGAAAAAACTGTTGCCTGGAAGATATTTATGATATAATGAAATAAAATTACAATAAAAGGAAAAATCTTTTTTCAAGTACAAGATGCAAGAATCTGAACTGCTAACCACCATTTTCCTTCTAGAGGAAGAGAAGATGGTTTCTTATATGTAGTAATTTCTACATACTTTTCTGAAAAATTCAAATGAAAAACAGTTTTTTTAAACTCTAAAACTAATATATAACAAAATATAGTATTTCTTCCAAATTATATTTTTGCAAGCAATTTTGCGGTCTTCTAATCAAATTGAAAGATACCCAAAGTGGATATTTTGTTTCTCAGTTCCATAGGTAGGTATATACAGTGACACATACCGTAGGAAAATTTACTTAAATAATCTGAAATTTGACTTTGCATGCTTGCAGTTATCAGATGACTTTCTGCAGCTGTCAAATTTTGAAAAATCATTTTATTCTAGAAAATTCTCATATATGACTCAAGAAAAAGTTGTTCAATTTCTCATACCTCTACCAAATTTTAACCATCTACTGTCACTGAAAACTGAAACCCACCTAGATTCAAATCTTAGTTCAGAAAAAATTCATTTCAATATGATATGGAACTCGCCCATTATCATCTGTCATTCTTGTAATGTTTTCAGTGTCAGCAGTTTAGAATGTAAACATGGTAACAACGATTTGAATTTGGTAGAAAAACGTCAACATAAATGGTCAATGCCAGTCACGAAACGGCATCAATTTTTGAGATTTAAAGTTCTGAAGGATGAATCATAATTCAAAATATTAAAAACTCAACACTTCCTCATGTTCCACTATCCAAAAAAAATAAGGAACTCTAATGAATATTGTTCAAGATCTAATTTTATTGGAAACGAGAAAGAATAAATATCACAGAAAAATTTATCAATTTTATAATATATAGTGTGGTAAGTTCAACATGCACATATCACATTAATTACCAAAAGTTTGGATGTTTCATTTTATTTGACACTCAAATGATAAAATCTCTGTTTGAGTGCGAAACAGTGTATTTCTTAGAATTTCAGGGGTTCACACGATGATTTCTGAACATAACAGGGTTTTCCCATTCATGTGTAAAAAAATTTCCTTCAAAATACTTTTGAAGGATAACCATCTGAAAGAATACGAGCTTAGATAATCAAGATCCGTTTATACAGGACTGACGATCGGTCCTGACCATTGTATACTACAAAACCATAACATAATTACAGGGTGTCTAATAAGTCACCATGAATCATGTTCAGAACGATGTTACTGAATGAAATAATAAAATTTCAGAATAGAGAGAAGGTAAAGCTGGGGAGTAATTTATTATATTAAAAAAACATAATTGAAATAAATAAAATAAAAATAAACCATAAACAATAACATGATATTGAATGTCATAAAATAAAAAAAATATTTGAAAGTATAATTTATGTTCACACAGGGACCCATCAAGAGCGCAATCTTGCTTGCAAAAATGTTCAACATAAATTGTCTTCACAAGATCTAATAAAAACCGTTTCAATCTCTAACAACTAGATTCCAATATAAATCTCAGTTGGAATAAAAAGTATGATTACTTTATCACAGAATAATAATACAAACATTCACCCCACGTTTTTCTCCTGCTGCTCTTCCAAATCAGCCTTGATATCATTGATTATTTCCGCTAGGGGTCGGTCACTTTTGCAGTCGATATCTTCTACTCCTACTCCATCGTGGAGTTTCTTCAAATGCAATCTCATTTGGTATGGCGAAACATTTTGGTAGGAGCAGAACTCGCAATTCAGTGGTTTAACATTATGCGTAAAAATGTGCTTTCGAAAGTTGCTCCTGTCCTTGGAGGTATACGGACAAAATTCACAGGTAATCAAATGAGAAGGTTCATGTTTGGCCACATGCTTACTGAGATTGAACTGAGTGGAACATACGTAACCACATATCTGACATGAAAACCCGGTGTCACCATTCTCTGAGTCCAAGTGATGTTTTCGAACGTGTCTCCTGAGGCAAGATTTGTCCGTACTACGGTACGTACAGTATTCACAAATGAACCATACAGCTTTCGTGTGCATTGTATTGATGTGCTTGTTCAAAGCGTGATTGCGATTCGTCACGTGAGGGCAGTGGGGACACCTGAGAAAGTTTTTCACGTTATTTTTACAAACTTTTTTGTGTTCATTGAACAAGGCTTCGGAGGTGGTCAAATACATGCATGTGCAGTTGTAGATTTTACTTATGCTCTTCTCTACTGGAATATTTGATGCCTTGTACGTATTCAACTCCTCGTCCAATGCATTGGGAAGACTGAAACAAAAAACATAAAATCTATGACCAGCTTCAAATGAAATGTCCAGTTACACCTTTGCCAATTGTTATTCAGAAAATATCAATCGTAATTCAGATTAGTCAACTATAATTTAGAAAATATCAATCGCAATTCAGATTGGTTAACTGTAATTCAGAAATTATAAATTGTGATTCAGATTAGTCAACTGTAATTTAGAAAATATCAATCTTAATTCAGATTAGTCAACTACAGTTTAGAAAATATCAATCGTAATTCAGAATAGTTAACTGCATATAGGAAAATATGAATTGTCATTCAGAATAATCAAAGGTAATTCAGAAAATATCAATCGCAGTTCAGATTAGTCTGCTGTAATTTAGGAAATATCAATCGTAATTCAGATGAGTCTGCTGTAATTTAGAAAATATCAATCGTAATTCAGATGAGTCAAATGTAATTTAGAAAATATTAATCGTAATTCAGAATAGTTAACTGCATTTAGGAAAATATGAATTGTCATTCAGAATAATCAAAGGTAATTCAGAAAATATCAATCGCAGTTCAGATTAGTCTGCTGTAATTTAGGAAATATCAATCGTAATTCAGATGAGTCTGCTGTAATTTAGAAAATATCAATCGTGATTCAGATGAGTCAAATGTAATTTAGAAAATATCAATCGTAATTCAGATGAGTCAAATGTAATTTAGAAAATATCAATCGTAATTCAGAATAGTTAACTGCATTTAGGAAAATATCAATTATCATTCAGATTAGTGAAAGGTAAATCAGAAAATATAAGTTTTAATATACTTAGATTAGTAATTTGTAATTCAGAAAATATCAATCGTAATTCAGATGAGTCAACTGTATTTCAGGGAATATCAATCGTATTTCAGAAAAGTCAACTGCATTTCAGAAAATATCATTTGTAATACAGATTAGTCAACTGTGATTCAGAAAATATCAATCTTAATTCAGATTAGTCAACTATAGTTTAGAAAATATCAATCGTAATTCAGAATAGTTAACTGCATTTAGGAAAATATGAATTGTCATTCAGATTAGTCAAAGGTAATTCAGAAAATATCAATCGTAATTCAGTCGCAATTAGTCTGCTGTAATTTAGAAAATAGCAATCGTAATTCTGAATAGTCAACTATAATTAAGAAAATATCAATCGTAGTTCAGAATAGTTAACTGCATTTAAGAAACTGTCAATTGTGATATAGATTTAGTCAAGTGTAATTCAGAAAATATCAATCGTAATTCAGAATAGTTTACTGCAGTTCAGAAAATATCAATTGTAATACAGATTAGTCAACTGTAATTCAGAAAATATTATTCGTAATTCAGATCGGTCAATTATAATTTAGAAAATATCAATCGTAATTCAGATTTGTCAACTATACTTCTTAAAATATCAATCGTAATTCAGAATAGTTAATTGCATTTAGGAAAATATCAATTGTCATTCAGATCAGTCAAAGGTAATTCAGAAAATATATTTTAATATAGAATAGTCATTTGTGATTCAGAAAATATCAATCGGAATTCAGATAAGTCTACTATAATTTAGAAAATATCAATCGTAATTCAGAATAGTTAACCAAATTTCAGAAAATATCAATTGTCATTCAGATTAGTCAACTGTAAACTGTACTTTGGAAAATATCAATCGTAATTCACAATACTCAACTGCATTTCAGGTCACTTATTTTTTCATCATCTCATTTCAGTCCATTTAGTTCGAATCCAAATCACATCACTCATGCAATTTTATTATAAATTCAAAAAGAATTAGAGAAAAGAAGTATGATCACAGTAAATGAGAAAAGAAATTCATTATTGGATTAGAACCATATTGAAAAAATAAAAATAAAAAGCATGCATTCATCCTCACCCATAGATTTCCACAATCAAATAAACTTTTGGACACCATTGAAAAATACCTAATGATCTAATAGAGATAGTTACGTTGTATTCAAATTCCTACTTACCAATCATTTCCTGTCATTTCCACATCTTCTATTCCATTTTCCATTTTGGAAGAATCCTCATTTTTACTGTTATCTTCCTCTTCATTCCTTTCACATGGCATACTGATTTTGCTTCTGGGAATTCTTATCACTAATCTCATTTTGCTTTCTATAGGATGTACAAAAGGACGTTCCACACTTTTGGAAGTGACATCTGCCCCTGTCCTTGCTATTTCAGGTGCAGCAGGTTGTTCTTTTTGTATTGAAAAGTTGTCTTCATTTTGGGGTAATGGGGAAGATGTTTGGGAACGTGCAAGAAAATGTAAAGGTGGAGGTGTTATACTAGGTACTTTTTGAGTTAATGTGTTGTTCTGGTGTGTATTTGTAGTTGGTGTTACTAAAAGCAAAGGACTAGTATTACCTTGGATAGGAAGATATCCTGTTGGTGGAGGTATTGGACCCCTATGATCTACTGGCATGGAAACAAAAGCTGGTTGCTGGGCCGGAAAGCAAGATATCGAAGGATCTGTTGATCTAGGATATGAATATTGTAAATTTTGGGAAGGGTGTTGTGGCATTCTGAAGTATGAAGGGCTGATATGAGGAGTACTGATATTAGCAATGGACTGGGCACATTGAGGAACATTATTCACAGGAGCGGGTATACCGAATGGATGCATAGTACCACCACCAAGTGGGGGGGTGATTCGAGAAGGTACACTGTTCACTTGTTCTGTACTGGGGCCTGTTGGAAGATCCTCAACTCCAAACCTCTGGTGGTCATAAAACTCAGATTTTATCAACATTCTTCTCTTCTCCTCTTGTTCCTTGTGAAATTGATTGATTTTTATCAAGTCATGCACTACACAACTCAGACTGACTTTACTATTTTCTGATAAATTATTCCTCTGCATATATGAACGAATAATTGTCTCTGTATTTATGCATCTTGTCTTGAAATTATATACATTTATCAAGTGCTGTATGCATGAAAAACATATTATGGGATCTGTCGAAACATATATATCCTGAAAATGAGCAGAAGTCAATTGAATGAAATATGTAAGAATAAGTAAATTTGATTGTGACTTCAACAAGTGTATTTCTTTTATTTCTGAGTTTCACAATGCTGCATTTGTTTGAAAATCATTAATGAACTTTGACTACTTGATGAAGAACAGCTTTATTGATGTTCTACCATCTTCTCACATTTGTGGTTCCCAAAACCATTGAAAAATATGTTTTAAATTTTATGGGAAATTTACCATTTCAGGGACACAACACATCATCATATCTCTCAAATTTCCATTAGCATCTTCTATATATCCAAAACTCTGGGCTCTATATTCAACAATTTTTAAACAAACCCTGCAAACGAGTGGATATTCAGGCAGATAGTCCATATTTCCCGATATTTTCTCCTGAAATAATAGTACTAGCTATTTTCCTTTCGAATGGCCTCAACTCCAAAGAGAGGAGAATGAAGTATTTATAAAGGAATTGACAGCAGGAATAGCAGGAACCAGTGCTGAGCAAGATTCCAGAAGCCAGAAACCTGAAATTTGTATTTGTTTTCAGTAGTCAGTAGGTTAGATAAAGTGGTCAACAAGCCTAGCTTAGCGTTATCATGGAACCGGTTAGGGTTAGGGACGAGCACAGAACACCTTACGTGTTCTGTGGGACGAGTCCATTCAATTGAACTCGGTTCAGTTCCTTAGTATTGGTTTCGAAAACGGAAGCGGAGTTCAAATTCAAGTTAGCGCTCAAGAAAATTCTTTGTTTGTGTCACAGATTACCGAAACAAGTTTAGATAATAATAATCTTTATTGGTCACAAGTACACCTTGGTGTCTGGATAAGTCACACGTATAAATAAAGTTTAAAAGAAGTACAAGCTGAGATATAAGAACTCATACATATAAAGGTATAAATAAAATAAATAAACATTCATAGATGATTGATAAAATATACACAATTGAATAATTCATTCATTGATAGGCAACTGCACACTTGTAAAAACCAAAAACCATTGTCCATTGTCTTAGACAATGCAAAAACTATTGAGCCACATTCCTCCGGCGGTTGTTGACCCCAACTATTCAACAAAACTGGATGGATTACAGAAAACTGTAGAAAATGCAGAGGCATCGAAACCCTTGTAACTTGAACCCTCGAACAACGTGGAAATGGAAAAATAATTTCAGAGCAAACTGCTATTTCTTGACGTGGAGGTGAAGAGGACCAGAAATATATGGGGAACATCAATCTACAGAGGAAACTCACGCATACTGGACAATACCTGAATGAGCAATCCAATCACCATCAATCTAAGAAGCGGGGAATCGCCAAGTCTCTGATTGATCAGGCAATCAATCTCTGCAACATCAAAGAAAGTCTCGACAAGGAACTGAACAACAAAGGAAGGATCTTTAGAAGAATGGCTACTCGAAGAAGCTAGAGGATCAGAGTTATTGGCCCGGACGAACCAAAGGAACACCAAGGAGATATTGGAACAACAAGCAGTGTTGTTCCTATCGTAATTCTGATTGTACTGTCAAACAACAAGGTATTACCATCTCCTACGTGAGAGGACTTTCAGAGAGGATCGATAGCATAGGAGGGATACAACGTCAGAGTCTGTTTTCGATCATGGAACACAATAGGTACGCATACATCGGAGAAACCAGAAGACCATTGGAAGAGAAAATGGCGAGCACAGGAAAAACACACAATACGAGGAGAAGCCACGAAATCGGGAATAGCGGAATATATGTTTGGACAAACCATGGTCGAGGTCAAACATAAGGAGGTGCTCTGGTTCAAGAGTAAATCCAGGGAAGCCATCTACATCCTCAACAACGACGCATTCTGTCACCCCTGCGTGGCGATCCGAAATGTGTGGAGGCCGCTTATCCAAGGTATGGACCGGCTTCGGCTCGATTAAAGAGAATCTCGCGCCAATACATCCACATCCCGCTGCTTGCGCAGTAGCACCTGTGCGCCTCATTGTTAGTACCGCCCCTATCCCCACCACAGGGAAATCGTCAGTCTGTCAGTCATCCTCCGAAGACGAGTGCGGATACCAGTAATCGAAACTTCGTGCGAGTACACTCAACTTGAAACTTGGTTTCAACATTTATTCATACTATTTATTTGAAATTTTTTGATTAATATTTCACATCCGATATCTCAGTTTTCATGTCACAATATTTATTTCATTTATTTCTTTATTTGCATTTTTTACTAATATTTCATGTTCAATTTTTGTATGACATCATTTTCTTTGATCAATCGAACCATTAATTTAATTTTCGACCAAAAAATCCATTTTGAACTTTTGTTTGCATTTTGATTGTCAAGCACATTCAAGCAAACCTTGAAACTTGAGTATAATAAAATTCCATCGCTGCGATGTAATTGCGACTCGAAATGTGACATCGTTGCGATGTATTTGTGTTCGCGGGGTTTGGACAAAGACCATAGAATTAGTGAAAAAAAATCAGACTGATCAAGGATGTGCATAATACACGGCTGCTCAATGAAATCGAAAGTTTAGAAATGGCAAAATTCAAAAATAATCTGAGTGATGACAAAAAACCTATTCCATTTGGTTGTTTTTCATCTAATAATGAGAAATTAATTAATAGATGAAGTCCTGGTCGGACCGAGAGAACCGCTGCAGGTAGTGCTTGCTTACCATACATGGTATGTAGGATATGAATAGTAGCAACACTAGTCTTTGGATTCAGAAAAAATCTTCTCGAAGATGCCAACCTTGTTCGCAAAATACCTGTTGGGGTTGAGACTTGCGATTTTCAAATGTCTACATGCAGCCCATATAGTCGCATATGCGACAAAATATCCACATTTATTTTCAATGCAAAAGTGATAAAAGCAATGCACTGATTTGTGGAACAGAGATGGGGATATTTTCTCACATGCAACAGAGGACAGTAGTCATTTGAGAATCGGGCTCCAGGGGGCGATTTATTCCCGATATAAATTCTTATACTATGGTGGATCGCGGTTCCACTATTCTACTCTATATGGCCCTACGTTATTTCAACGGAATGAAAATAATTCACATGACTCAAACATGAATTTACTCTGAGGATTCATTCTCAAATTTTTCATCACAGTACCGCAATAGACTATAAAAATAACAGTTCCGACCTTCTGGATTACGGACTTATGAAAACGAGACTACAACGTGGAATTTTCAAAAACCTGATCATTCGTACTTATATGTTACTCTAAAAGCGAGGCCTTATGTGGTGATGATTTGAACACGCATTGTCTAGTTCACGAATCTGTTGAAAACGAGTACTTGAACTTAAGTAGAGGTGAAAAATAAATGATTGAGATAGAGAAGAGGTGTAATAGGTATTTTGAAAAAAAACAAACAAATAATTTATTAAAAATAAATAATGAAAAATATAATATTATATATGATATAATGTAAGATTTCTTTATATGTAACGAGAAGCCCATATCTATATGATCACAACCTTGCTAGCCAAAAATTACAATTCTCCAA
The DNA here is from genome assembly GCA_032362365.1 of Zygogramma bicolorata. Lineage (NCBI taxonomy): Eukaryota > Metazoa > Arthropoda > Insecta > Coleoptera > Chrysomelidae > Zygogramma > Zygogramma bicolorata. The sequence goes on along the minus strand of JAVJAQ010002690.1, from coordinate 100,603 downwards.
TTCTTTCCACAGGAAGAGAAACTGCTCTATAAGTGGATCTCAGAGGAATGGTAATCATTTGGAAGGAATATATGTAAAGACTTTATAGAAATATAGGTATATATATATATATATATATATATATATATATATATATATATATATATATATATATATATATATATATATATATATATATATATATATATGTATATATATATATATATATATATATATGTGTCGGATAGGTTTCCGCGGTCAGTTGTGTGTTGTTGAGTTCGGGTTGAACCGCGTCTGGAGTTTTGTTCTCGACGTTTCGGCTCCGATTTTGGAGCCATTTTCAAGAGGTAAATGTGACTTCACGCTGAGGTCTCAATCTGCCTACTCCTCAGGTGTTGTCACAGGGGGCAAGGGTTTGTGACTTGACGCCGGGGCCTCAATCTGCCTACTCCCCAGGTCTCGTCACGAGACCTGGGGAGTAGGCAGATTGAGGCCCCGGCGTCAAGTCACAAACCCTTGCCCCCTGTGACAACACCTGAGGAGTAGGCAGATTGAGACCTCAGCGTGAAGTCACATTTACCTCTTGAAAATGGCTCCAAAATCGGAGCCGAAACGTCGAGAACAAAACTCCAGACGCGGTTCAACCCGAACTCAACAACACATATATATATATATATATATATATAATATATTCAGCTGCCATATCATTCGGCATAAAGTGAAACATTCTTATAGATACAAAACTCGTAGTTCAACTGTTTCACATTAAGTGCGAAAATGTTTTCAAAAATGGCCCAGTCCTTTATTGTAGTGTATTGGGATTTCAAAAGAAGAGATCCGCCATCTGATTGAAAGTTTCAATCAATGTTTAGTGGTGCAATTTAGCTGAAGACTCCGCCAAAGTGGCGATGCTTTTTGTTTTGAAATTTCGAAATATAAATAAAATTATAACTGATATGTTTATCACGCACATTCACATATAAAATTTAAAAAACACAAAAAGCGATAATAATCGCCTTGTAAAACTTATGAAAATATAGTCGGTGAGCATACTCGAAAACTGGCTATAAATCAAATCATCTCAAAACAACTCGTTCAGGCCGCAATTTCAGGACTAGCACCTGTAAAAATACTCCACTGTCTAATACCACGGATAACACTGAATTACATTCGACAGATGCTACCGCAGTGTTGTTCACAGAAACAAATTTGTGTATGCTTTCGGTGATACAAAGGTGTCAAAATTCCTTTTCAATAACCGGGAAGGGCACATGTGCATACCAGCTATGGGCCTATTTACCCTCTCGTCAGTACAAGATAGTCAACAACAACTCGAATTCGGTGGTTTCCGATAACTGAAAATCTTTTTCTACGTATATCGGTATGAAACCTCAGAAAAGGCTGAACCTCACAAGCAAAAATGAGGCGACCAAAATGAAATCCATGCACGTATTATTACCTAGGGAAGTAGTTGTTTTCTGATAGATGTTAGTCCATCAACTTACTGTGTAGGCATAGTTGAGACTGCCCTGAACGAATTGTTCTTGGATGATTTAAATACGTTTTCAGTTTTTCAAAATATCCAACCCCAAAACTCGATATTAGTAGTGGTTTTCAAAGTAATGCAATTTAATTTCTGCCAAAATGGTGCTGCGGCCTCAATTTGAAATCCCAGTAGTGTATCACAGTTGATTGTCGTGTGTTTCCTGAGGTTATGCCATTGGTTATAGAGGATAGTTAGTCAAACATATGTAAATATCATTTGAAGAGATAGAAGCTACGGATAGATGGCATTAGTGACTTCGTTTATATAAGTCATCCTTTTTTCACAAATACCACGCTTACGTTGTACCATATTTCTTGAATTCTTATACATAATGCCATAAGTTGCCAATTAATTCCGAAACAGAAGTGAGATATTTTGTCAATGTCATAGATCATTCATATTTCGAAAACTATTTTAATGCCTGAGCTTCTATCATCAACTTTTTTTGAAACGTATCTTTCTTTCAACATTTTAGTCAAAACAGAAATCTGCGCCTTTTCTTCCCTGGAGAAGGAAACTTTCTCGTGCATTGTCAAATGCAGGAAAATATCGAAATTTTGTGAGGAAAAATAGGAGTTTATTGGGGCGGCACCAATATTCTCCTATTTTTAAATTGTTAGTTTATTGTTCCTTCGAAACTCTGGGATGACTGACGTACTCCTCTCCAGCTTCACTCCAGTATCGGAACAAATATCCGATCTTAGATTCTATTGGAATTTCAAGATAAGTAATACACCTTCTGGTGAAAAGTTCAAACAATATCAAATTATTGTCAAAGTGTCGCTGCGATATTATTTTGAAATTTTGGAATATGGTGACAATTATTACTATGTTTGTCAAGCACACTTCATGGTTGAAGTCTAAATAAAAAGTGGGAAAACCCTAAAAACAGGGTAATATTTCGGTTGCTTTGGGCACTTTTTTTTTAATTTGTGGAACTTACGTAATTCGGTCTCCTCTCCAAAAAATCCTCATGACAATTTCGTCGGTCTCCTCTATCTTCGGAGATACAGGTCCATTGTTGTAAAACTTCACAATTTTTCACATCAACTTTCTGTTGTTTGAACACACAAAATTTACCCTCCTCTCCATTAAAACATCACACAAGTCCTTATTCACTCGTTTTCAACATTTTTAAGCAGACATAACCATTACTGTTCCAAAAATTTTTTTTTTCAAAACGTTTAGATTTTGTTGAAATGTCATAGCTCAATCCTGATTTATTTGCGATTTTCCGGCGTTACCGCCGTCATTGTTATTCAGAAAACTGAACATATTCATACTGAGTTTTGAAGAAGGGTTAATTATTTAAAGTTTTACAACAAAACTGACCTGTATCTCCGAAAATAGGAGACCACTGAAAATGTTATGAAGATTTTTTGTGGAGGAGACCGTGCTCATAGCGGCCCAAGTAATACCAAAAACTGTACGTCGCTCACAAAATTTTACGGTTTGGAATTTTCAAAATCAAAATCCAAACCTTATCTAGCAGTAGTTGTCAAAGTGGTGCAGTTGGAGTTTTCTTGAATGTGTCGCTGCGATCTTTATTTGAAATCCCAATAGTCACAGGCATTGATTAACCTATTTCTCTTTAAACAATGGCAATAATATATATCTAGACATATATCTAAAGGTAGGTCCACAACGGCGCAAGGCACTTGTCACCGCACTCAGTATTGCCTTTGGTCTGCTGGTTGCTTGCTTCACATAACATGTGGACACGTCTCACAAAAACCTTGACACAAAGTTTCGCCAGTGCATTTTTCGATTTGTACTGGACATTATCGTCTCCAGAAGAAGACAATGTTGTTCATTTCCAATTTTACTAAATTGTACATAAGGAATAGAACAAGTTCAAAAATATACGTGCAACCATCAAAATAAAAGAGAAACTCCAGTTTTCCCCCTATTATATTTTGAACATATCGAAGGACTTCCATTGCATTGTTTCCAAAAATGAATACATTTAACATTCTACACTCTGTATATTCTATCCTAGGATCAGAAACATTATATGGTTCATTAGCATCTCCTTTGAACGTTTTGGAGTTACTCAAATTCTATATTAAATATTATTATGTTATATAATATGAAATAATTATTTGGCATAACAGGTATCTCATTGAAGATAGAGAAATTAGGATTTCTTGTATTTTTTAAGCGAAAGTTGTGTCTCAATATGATTAAACTGAGCTGTTAATACAAAATCAAAACTGTTGGTCATCGAGAACAACATAATATCAAAACATTGACACCAACTTACTGAGATGAATGCATTGGACTGTTTGTATTGATTTTAAATTCCGCGCTTGTTACTCTTTGGTATTTTGTTGGCAACATATTCGATGCTGCCACGATTCATTTGATATTCATTGATTACTAATTTGAAAGTATTGTACTGAAATAACCGTTGAAAAAGCATTAATTTCATACTTGAAAATTAACATAAATGTTATTTTCGAATATGAATATGTAAGCCAAGTAGAATTCTAAGCTCAATTTCAATGCGCGAGGCTTTGTAGCAGTGACATGAGTGAGACGTGGTGCGAAGCTTTATTGTAACCGTTTTCGTTTACAACAATGGGAATATTATGATGGGCAAGGCGTTGAGTGCGGTGCGCCATAGTGGATGTACACTAAGACACAAACTAAGTTTTTGCATGCTCTGAGTGACTTTCATCCACATGTTTTTTGAGGCGAGATTTATCCGTACTACGATACGTACAGTGTTCGCAAATAAACCACACTGCTTTAGTGTGCATCGCACTGATATGCTTGCTGATTGCGTGGGGGCGACTTGTAGTGTGGGGGCAATGGGGACATTTCACCAAGTAATTCAAGTTGGTTTTACAGATTCTTTTATGTTCATTGAGCAAGTGTTCAGAAGTTGTCGAAAACATGCAGGTACAGTAGTAGATTTTACTAAGGTTCCTCTCCATTAGAGTATTTGGTTCCTTGTGAGTATTAGCCTGCCTGTGAAAAGTTGATTCGTTGGAAAGGCTGAAATAGACATAATAATTCAGTCCCAAATTGGGTGAAGAATTATTTTACATGTTAGTGTAGTTGAATCAGTAATCTAAGCTGAGCATTGCTACGTTTATACTCCAAACCTAGTTACAGGAATAACAATAAAAGTAATAACCAGGACAGGTATGAGGGTGGATATCCATATAGCAGAAAATATTGCTGGCTCGAAAAAACCATACGTCATAAGTGACCGAAGAACATACCTACTCTACAACATCAAGAGGTAAGCAACCAGTGTTCAGGAAGGCAAGATTATCGAATGCCTAAAAACGATGGAACTTTCATATACTTGAGGCACTAATTCACCACAAACAAAAACTATAGTTCAACTCCAAGAAGAGTTCAATAAAAATCTAATTTAATGGCAGAGATGTCCGATATTGCTCGCGCCAGGTGGCGCTGAGACGTTTGAGGTGAAACAGCAGAATTCTGTGGGTTCTATCAGGTCTGCAGGTTAAACAAACTTACTAAACTAAAACAAACTTTGCACGGCATTTAGTAACGTTGCATTTTGTTGATATTCGCAATAGTAATAATGGAAAAATATGTAAAATCGTCAATAAATGAATCAATAAATACAAAGTCAAATTACTTTCGTGTTGAATCAAAAAAAAATAGACAGGATGACGTCTGTTATAACCTCCAATCCATGAAGCGCCATCTGCTTTGAGCTTTCCTGAATACAGGCCACTTGCATGCATTTTCTGTCAGATTCTTTGGGAGTACGGTGCAAGATCAGAATTATATATCTTCGGAGTTTCATTATTCGAACCAGCATCATGCACATATTTCAAGAAATTGATACTATAATCAATGCCATAGACCAATAATGATACAACTGGCTCATGTCTCAGCAAAAAAACTTTGGTTGATCTATATAGAGATTGAATATACTTACCGATTATTTTCTAATATTTTCACATCCTCTATTCCATTTTCTATTTTGACCGATGTTTCACCATCATCTTTGTTTCTATTATCAAAATTTTTTTCTTTTATTTCATATGGAATAGTTATTCTGCTTCTAGGAATCCTCACCTCAATTCTTATTTTGCTCTCTTTATGTCCTTTGAGATGTTCAGCTGGCTGGTCCATATTTTTCATTTTGATATCTGGATATGTCATTGATTTTTCTTGTACACTTGGTTGTTTCTTTTGTGCTGAGAACTCAGCTTGACTCTGGGTTGAATGGGAAGGAAAATATAGAGGTGGGGGTGTTGCACTAGGTAATATAAAAGGTAAGTTGTTATTCTGCTGGGCATTTATAATTGTAGGTGTTACTAAAAATAAAGGACCTTTGGGATTACTTTGGAAGGAAAAAAGTTTTGTGGGTGGAGGCATTGGATTTCTTTGATCAATTTGCATTGACACAGAGGTTGAACTTTGTTCTTGAGGTAAGGGAACCAAAGGATTTCTAAATCCTGAAGATGGAAATTTTAAATTTTGGGATGATTGTTGAAGAATTCCAGGCAATTGGGAGATGACATGAGATTTTATATTCACATTTGATTGGGGATCAATGTTAGGAATGTTATTTTGGGGAGCAGGTATAATGAAGGGAGAAATAGTCAATCCAAGTGGTGAGATGATTTGGGTAGGCATGCTATTTACATTTTTTGTATCAGGCTGTGTTGGAAGATCTTCAACAATTTCAGCTTTTATTGATATTTTTCCCATCTCCTCCTGTTCCTTGTAAGGTTGCTTACTTTTTCTCAAATTCTGCACCACATAACTCAAATTCACTTTGTCACACTCTGATAAATTATTCTTATCAATATATGAACGAATGATGGTCTCTGTATCTGTGCATCTGGTCTTGAAATTGTATGCATTTACCATTTGCTGTATACATGGATAGCACATTATAGGATCTGTTGAAACATATATATCCTAAAAATTTAGCAGAAATCACATGATTGCTATATAGTGTGGAAGACAATTGATACCAAACAAGACTATGAATAAATTAAAGGAAAATTCACGACAAAAAACGTTCAGTGCTACCAGGTTGTGTAAGTGTTCAACAGAACCCCACCCATCAAAACTTTTACATTATTTTCGGGTCAAAGAATACTAGATGTTTGATTACAATAAAATTTATCAGTTCATCAAACTTCTCATAAGAGTAGAAATAAATAATAAAAATAAATGCAGGTTATCGAACACAATGCAATTTGGCTCAACTGGCCATTAAAAATAAATACCTAGAAATTTCATAATGATCAATGAACTGTTTTCTTTTACCAAGACTTTCTTGCTAATATCGTAGGCTCCGCACTATACTGGAGAAAAGTATGTGTCATGAGTTTACCATTTCTGGGACACAACACATCATCATATCTCTTAAATTTCCATTGCTATTTTCGATGTATTCAAATCTTTCAACTCTATCCTCTACGATTTTCAAACAAGCCCTACAAACTAGTGGACTTTCTATATTATGTTCCATATTTCCCCTTGAAATAAGGGTGTGAAAAACGTCCCTTATCTTATCTTTTAAAACTCAAAACGTCATAACATAACCTATAATAACAATGTATCGTGTCAATCGTGTGTTGTGTGACTGTCATGTTTCTCTGCTGTCATCTGTCATATCGTCATGTGATGCTAGTAAAATTTTTCTTCTAGTTGTTGTTTTTTTACTTAATTATCCAGCTCCGAGGATTTTATCTTTCATGATGATGAGATTGCCGGTCAATTCATGATCACCAATGACCTAAGGGCCAGGTGTATAGGTTCAGTTTAAGCTTGAGGTGGCCATTAAGTAGAAGAATTTGACGGAATCCGCATTATCTGACAAACCTTGGTTTAAACTCCACACCATATACTTAAACTGAACCTAAACAACTGGCCCGGTTGTACAATCTACATTAATAGAGAATTATAGACCGCGAGCATGTGACATCACATGACAACTGTCAATTAGCCTGCTGGACAAACAAATCATATTTCCATAAACAACAATGGTAATTTAATGAGTTTATTATTGTAATTCTGAGGAGATAAAAAATGTTTTGAATATACCATTACCCATTTCAACTTATGAGTACCTGAATATGCTCTTATAGTTGCCTGAATCCACAATTCACGTCTATTATCAGCAAAAGGGTTAATATTTCTTCTATTGTCAAAATTAGAAGGGAGTGAAACCTCATCTCTGCCGCTTCTACTTCCACATATCACAATCGCTCAAAATTGAGGCATTATCCGTTTGTTTGTCCAGCAGGCCGGATTTACAAATGTCGTCTGGCAAATATGCCCGTAGTTATAACGTCGTATGTACATCGATATATAGCGCTAAGGTATAGCGTATACGATATAAATTCTGCAAGTTTGCAATAACTCTCTAATGTCCAAGTTTTATCAACCAATCTGAAGATCAAAGTTGTATTCGCTTCGAATTTTATTAAATTTAGACATTTCTAGCACTACCACAATGGTATTTACATCAGACAATTTCTAAAATTTAGGAAAATTTACCACTTGCCGTTTATTCGTTAAGTTTCAGTTCATAATTTCTTTCATAAGCCCAAGCATTAAACCGAAAGGAGACGGATAATAGTACTTGAAACAAACCGTAATCTGCAAACAAAACAACCTTTGCGTGGTACTTATGTGGGAATCAGGCTTTCTGTTTTATAAGTTCAACAATTATTTTTAAAGCCTTTTTCAGATTGGCTTGCATTTGTTTCATATGAAAACATCAATTGATACAGGGTATAGTAAAACTTGCCCGAATGTATTGCGAAAAAATGTAATGAAAAACAAATTTCAGCAGTATGCACTTTACAACTTGAAATAGTTTTCCTGCGAGATTGAAGAAAATTCAGGGGGCCTACTGTTTGGAACTATAGTGTTTTCAAAGAAATGCAAATTCTGGGTTTTACATGAGTACCAAGAAGCGCAGCCTAAATTTCTTGTAGATTACGATTTGTTTTAGCTTCAAATATTTCCTATTTCAAAGGCAGACTCTAAAAATTATTCAATAAAATTTGTGACTGTCGCCCGGTCTATGTTGGTATCAAAGCTGCATATTTTTGCAACGTGATTGTGTTATTTTAAGTAGCCTATGAATGGAGTCGATATGTATATTATCTATGCATCTTGAGTGAAGTTTTGGAATGTCAAGTTTTTTTTCTGTTGTGACATACTTCGTTGGACTGTAATGAAAAGGCAATCGTAATGACAAACCGCAACATTGTACAGGTATTCGATCAGTACCAAAGAGCTAGGTTGGAATTCGTACAATCATTGTCCGAACTGGCTCTGAGGCAGCAAAATAATGAGCAGTTGATTAAAGCAGGAGTATTGGGTACGTTAGCGCTTGAAACTATTTCCCAAAATCCCTCATAACATATTTCAGATCTTCTGAAACCACTCCTCACCGATCCTTGTACGCAAATCCAGCAATGTGCAGCTATAAGCCTCGGAAGGCTCGCCCATCACGAGGCGTACATGGCGTACGAGCTGAACGAGCGGAACTTTCTGCCAATTTTGATCAACACTATCTACAGCGGAAATGTAAGTTTGATCAAACATTCCTGATGAAAGAATGTAGACTTTCACGGCCGGTGTTGATACATTGCAAGTTTTCCGGGCGTGTCCTGGAATGTTGAGTTCCGGAGCATACGGTTGCATCTGCCACTGCCATCTTCATCATCATCATCTGTAGCTGAAAACACCCTTCTCGGTAATCACAATATTCAATTTGATGAGACCTCAATCCTCTCAACAAAGACACATTATTCCACTCGCTTATACCGTCAATCAATTTAAATATACAAGCATATGGATAACTTCAACACGAAGGAAGGGGGACTAAGCTTGAACAAAATTTGGCATCCGGTTCTAAAGAAATTAACGACATAGCCAGACAGAAGTACTGAATCAGACGCAAGACAGAACATGATCCGACCACAAGATATTCAAAATCCAGCACCTCCAGATTTGCCATTAGTCATAGAAAACCCACAGAAAGGCACTCAACTAAGACCACACCGCTGAAGATGGCTACCGTAGATGTAGCCAAAAGTTCCGGAACTCAAAATTCTAGGTCACGGCCCTCAAGCCCGAAAAACTTGCAATGTATTTCTGATGAGTTCACTGATAGAGTTACCTTCGTAGAAGTACCAGAAGAAGGCTGTTCTGTTCGTCCTCAGATCTATCTGTAAGCACGATGAAACCTGCGCTAGGAACGTTTTGAACGCCAATGGAATGCAGGCTTTGATGAGCTGTTTGGAGGATTTCGAATGCAGTGTGAGTGTATTGACAATATTTTTTATAATTTGATAAATGGGGGTAAGATTTCGCTCAGCATATACTCTCTCATGAATTGAAAAAATGATTGCAACAATTGTCTTATTTTTATGGATAAAAAACGGATCAGAAAACGCGGTGCTCCTTCTTCATTTGGATGTTATCGCTCAATAAAGCTCAGGAAAAGGGCATAATTCATTACAGCAAAAATTTTTTCCTTGTAGTTTTTAGGATTTTTAACCTACTACAATATGAAAAAAATTAGAATTGATATTGGAATATATAAAAGTGTAGAAGGGTAGACTTCTGTCTAACTCGACAAGTTGCTTCGTTTATTAAAAAACAGTTCCTTCTGAATAGAACACGTCTAATTAGTCTGCAACTTCTCGTATAACCCAAATTTGACTATCAAATAATACAATGACTATGTACTACATAACGAGGGGTATAAGTTCCATTTACGCACAAGCGAAAAATTGTGAGCACGAGGCGTTAGCCGAGAGCGATAATTTTCGTGTGCACGTAATTTGGCCTTATCCCCGAGTCAAGTACTGTACTTTTTTTACTCCCACGAAGAGAAAAAATACTCATCTTTGTTAACGTTTCGGAAACAATATCGTTAGATTCGTTGAAAAATCTCTTTTGGAAAATGCTTGTCAAAAATTGGTCACTATTTGAAACTTAGCGATTGTATGTAATTTTTTGACGTCAATTAGATTAGTTCACGTCTTATCATGGCAACCTAGATTCAATATTGTAACGAGCTGAGGCTAGGCTATTCCGAAAAAGCAAATAGGTTCGGCCTTACGCGAAGTCAGGTCTCTAGGTGGTTGATACTTAGGGATTTTTCTGCTTTCTAGTACTCTCAAATAAGGCGGCTTGTCAGAAATTATATCCTCTGATATTTCAGGCAGTATATTGGCAACAAATGAAAATAGGAGCTTAACAAAAATAGATTAGAAAATATAACAGAAAAGGTATGCCTTGAAACAACTTTATAACTCTGGTGTGAACCAGTGATTTGATTAAATCAATAAGCTACCAAAGAAATGTGAGCACACTAAATAAATGAATTGGGACCGACAAGGTCTTCTCATGAAAAATGCCTACCGGCTTAATATATATTATCGGCCACCCTAGGCCTATCTCATAAATTCTGGGTACTAGAGAGAGTTAGTAGATCCCTCAATATATGATCAATGTTTTCATATTCAAAAGAGAAATGAATGACTTCCGTTCAACTGCCCAACTCCCCGCTCATTCAAGATCGCCCACTATTTTTTCCAGATTTGCAAAAATCGCATTTCTTTCAGCATGCAAGCCAGATAATTGCAAACGCCCGGCGGACCAAAGTTTGTTTAGACTACGCGCCAGACAACATCCAGATATCATATTTCGTATAGACTAAGTATAGAGTTCGTTCATGAATATTTTGTGAGACAAAAGTTCAAACTGAGATTCCCGTACGCATAGAGGGTGCGAAACTTATATGGATTCCTTTTCTTATACCTAGCATTACAATTTTAAAAATGACTCTAAAAAATGAAGTAGGCATAAATTCTGCGGAAAATGTCACATTCTGAGCCTGAACTGTCTTAGAAATCCAAATTTTTGAAATATATACAGTATTCCATTTGAAAATTCTAAACTGGAGTCATTTTCAAAGATATCAGAAATATCAGGAAATTGAAATATATGCGAAAACTTTCCACTTCTTATACCGTCTCATTTCGATACCCCTAATATTCTAGGAGTTGGGACTTCTATAAAGGATTCTTCGTCACCCGGTATAAATATATTTCAGGTGAAAGAATCATCTGCTTGGGCAATAGGTTATATAGCGAGGCATTCTGAGACTATGGCCCAAACTTGTGTGGATGCTGGAGCAGTCCCGATGTTACTGCTTTGTTTGCAAGAACCCGAACTCTCCTTGAAGCAAATCGCCACCAGTGCCCTGTCAGACATTGCCAAACATAGCGTGCCGTTAGCCCAAAGTATTGTCGATGCTGGTGTTATTCCTTACCTTGTGAAGAATTTGAATAATACGGACGAGAGGCTGAAGAAACAGATACTCTGTGCATTGAGTAAGGATCACAAAACTAACTTAGGAAATGAACCGTGTAGATTTTGAAAGTTCAGGGTCTACAACCACCGAGGGCGCTGACGGCGCTCATTCTATTCCAACTGAAATTGCATTCCAAATGTATTTAATAAAGGGATAAAATTTATTCCGAAAATATTTAAAAGGTCTTTGAAACAGTTTCAGTCGATTGAAACTCCAATGAATATTCGAAGAAAGGTTAATAACAATTTTTTTGAAATGAATTCAATAATGATGATTCAGAATTAATACAAAAAGTCAGATTTTTTTCAAATATAGTTCAAAAAATCCTCTAAATATTCGAAGAATGTTCAATAGAAATACTTTTTTGATGAATAATATTCAAAATTGATAAACGGAAGATTCAAAGTTCATTGAAAGAGTGGTTTACAACATCCTCAAAACATTTTGTAATTTAATATTCAACATAAGAGTACCTATGCAATGAATATTCAAAATTGATTGGATGAAGTCTGGGAATTTCTTCAAAATAAATTGAGAAATGAAGAATTCATAAATAGTCAATGGAGATTCGAAACTGATCAAAGAAGGATCGAAACGTCTTCAAAATATGTTAAAATGAATATTCCACATATATGCAATGAATATTCGAAATTAATAAGATGAAGTTTGAAAATAATTTCAAATTATATCCAGAAATGAAGAATTGATAAATATTCAATGAAGATTCAAAACTGATTTAAAGAAGGATCAATACATATTCAATATAGATTCGGATAGTCATATTTTTAATAATTCTAGAGTAGAAATGAAGTTGATCAAAATAGTATGTAATACTAATTCTGGCCAATACTACGAACAGCGTAGAATTCGACCGGTCGCAGTGCAGGATTTTTCATTCAAGAAATTCCTACATAGGCATTAAGTGATGCAAGTGCCGACATTGATTATCAATTATTGGGATGGGCACACTTCCCAACGATTTTTAAGCTGTTGGTGGGAACTACGTTGCACTGATGAGTACCTGTTCTGAAACCGGTCAGATATAAATCAATGCCCTCCACGGTATTAGACAGGGAAGTCGTTTTTTTTTCTGACAGGAGTATGCCCCCCAATCTACTATGAGGTAGTTAAGACTGGCCTGAATGAATTGTTCAAGAGATGATTTGATTTATCGCCCATTACCTATGTTGAAGTTGTTTACCAGTTAACAAACTTGAGATAAACGCCGTGCTAGCTAAACAATGATCAGTCTTGAAAGAGGAGAATGAGCGTGATATTCTTTTTGAAAAATTTTCTTTGCAACGTTTTTTTCCATTGACTACTGCATCAAATTTAATAATAGTCAACGCTACGTAAAGGAAACTTTTTGACCTTTAAACGAGGTATCACTTGACCACTAATCCCGATTCAAAATCAATCAACCAATCAATCTTTCTTGACCCCAAGAAACATAAATGTTTATGAAGAAACTAAGTTACTATTACAATTCATGCACTAAAAAAAGGATTTCGATAATGAATCAATCCAATATCAGATGGAAAAAGAGAAGTATTACTGGATCAAATTCTTTTTCAAGTTTCTTTTGAAGCGTTTGTCAAAAAGTCTTCAGTTAGTTTCTTTGGTAGTTTGTTATATTATATTAACACTCCATTGTATAAAATTGTTTTTTTTTTTTCGTAGTTTGTTTTGATTCTACTGATAGTACTCAGATTTTTGCACTTCCTAGTTTCATATTTATGAATTGTTTCAATTGTGTTGAATGTTAAAGAAGAATGTTTATTTTTATTTTTTACGAAAAGGACGAATGAACGAATTTTCAACTATATAAAGAGATGAAATTTAAAAGCTCATTTTTCACACATAAAGCGGAAGTGGGATATCGAAATTTGAATTTGCATTCGATTGCTTTATTTTCCAGAGATTTAAGAGGACGTATGATCAAAGCATTTCCCCATACTGATTTCGAATATTGTAATTTTGAATAAATTGAGCTATGATGTAATAATTGAGATGTTTCAAACTAATATAGTTGCGAATTTTGAACAAAATATCAATCAATGGTGAATTCTTTTTTCTTAAATATTCAATATGACTTTTACAAGAGAGTTGTTCATCAATGTATATAGATCATATACACTGAAAGCGCATCACACACATACAAATTTTCATAAGAAAACGGATAAACAAAGGAATTGCCAGATAGAAAACAAGATCAATTCAATGAATTTTTTCAATCGAAATCTGAATTGAGTGATATTTCTGATATTTTTTTAAATCGTTGGGTAATTTATTATACTTCAACAATGATTCATAAACAAATATTATTTGTTTAACCACAGAGCTAGCAGAATCTAAATGAAACAAATTATGTCGCCTGGTGTGATCATAATGTATTTCTGGTTAATATGAAGTTTGACTTTATTAATTTGTTCTAATGGAATGAAAAATTTTCAAACTACCCATCGTGAAATGTCCCTCCAGAGAAAATGTACCCGTTATTGTGAATACATTTGATTTTTTGTAGTATCACATGGGAGGACGATATGTTACTTCCAAAGCTTTTCTATAAAAAGTAGATATTTTACTGATGTAACCGGAAATGAAGTGGTTTTGAAATATTTTCCACGGATACACCAGTATCAAGTAACTTCTCGTCCTATACTTCCAGAATGTGAATCGTATTCCTCGATATACCTCTAACCTTGTCAATAAACACCCATTATTTAAGGTTCCTGTGCGAAGCACACCATGGATTTGGCTGAGGTAGTGGTAGAGGCCGAAATATTTCCAAGCGTCCTGCTACATTTAGCACATCCTTGCCCTGCTGTGCGTCGAAATGCTGCTTGCCTTGTGAGAGACATCGTCAAACACTCCTTGGAACTGACCCAACTGGTTGTTAACACAGGAGGCATCGGAGCACTGATGGAGGTGTTGAATCAGTCTGATGATACGGCTGGAGCCAAACTCCCATCAATCACGGCGTTGGGATTCATTGCAGGTATGATTAGTCGAATACCTACTCAAAAATCATCCACAATAAGAGACTATGAAAACCGATGAGGAAAGAACACAATTACCATTGAATATGTACATTATTATACCATTATATATGCATTTCATCAGATCCATTCCTGATACGAACACAAAAACATGTAGAAAAGAATTCAGAACTCCTCAATAGAAGTAACATCAGAAATAGGGAAATATGCATATAATTCGAATTTGACTGAGATATTTTTTCTCGAATCTTCATTATGGTCACATTATAATCAAAAGGTACTTTTTATTTAGTCATTATTCAAATCCACAAAACGCCTGACCACTGGTCGAAAGGCAATATCCCGTCAGAGGACACAATATATCAGCATATTTTGCTTCTGCTCGGTTTTACGTGAGCAGAGATCAAAGGAGTGAGAGATGCAAGGTAATTATTTTGTTATATGATATATATTGGTCCATAATATAGATTTGCATAAATGCACTAACAGTTTAATATATACCAAAACATAACCTATACATGTATACATAACTTGTCATTGATATCACTCCCAATTTACGTCTATATCACAATAATGTATTCATAATTTTAGTTAAGTGAGGTTTCCATTGGAAGAAGTGGTTTACAATATCCTCAAAACATTTTTAAATTAATATTCAACATACGAGTATGCAATGATTATTCAAAATAGATTAGATGAAGTCTGGGAATATCAGAATTCAATCCGAAAAGATTCAAAAGGTCTTCATAACAATTTCAGTTGATTGAAAAAGTCTCCAATGAATATTCGTAGAAAGGTTGATAATATTTTTGAAATAAATTCAATAATGATGATTCAGATTTAATACAAAAAGGAGTCAGATTTTTTCAAATATAGTTCGAAAAATTCTCACGAGAGAAAAAGACATTAAGATGCAAAAAGTATGTACTGAATATTCGAAGAATGTTTAAGTCAAGTGGTTTACAATATCCTCGAAACAATTCAAAATTGATATTCAACATACGAGTATGCAATGAATTTTCAAAATTGATAAGATAAAGGCTGGGAATATCTTCAGAATGAATTCATAAATGAGGAATTCATTAATATTCAATGGAGATTCGAAATGATTCAAAGAAGGATCGAACGTCATCATAATCAACAATAATGTATTCATAATATTAGTTTAGTGAGGTTGCTTCAAGTATGAAATTCATCTACTTTTTGTGAATGTCGAATAAATATATGAAACAATTTGATATATACGTTTCGAATTTCAATAAATTCATCATTAGGGCTCAAAAATCAGTTTTTCCGTTTTGAGCCCCGATGATGAATTCATTAAAATTCGAAACGTTGGCAAAGAAACAATAGTTTTTCTCTTATCAAATTGATCCCAATCCCACCAATACAACTATTGAAGAATTTAATTCTGGATCACCAAACCTACCAAAACTATAATTGATTGGTTGATATTTTTTACAGCTCATTCTGAACAACTAGCGATGTCGGTTCTAGGATGTAAGATCATCATCATCCTGGCGGATATTCTAGAAAATTCAGACGACGATGCCCTTTTGTCCGTTAGTGCCTGGGCTGTCGGGCAAATCGGTAAACATAGCCCTGAACATTCGCAGGCAGTGGCTGCCGCCAACATATTTCCCAGACTAGTCACTTTGCATCAGAGCAACCAGTCTTCTGAAGATCTAAAGTATAAGTGCAAAAACGCCTTGAAGTTGTGCCTGCAGAAGTGCCTGTTGCTGACCGCACTAGAACCTTTGTTGTATACAGCACCTTCGAGTATTTTGAAGTACGTTCTTGGGCAATATAGTAAGGTAAGCAGTTTTCTGGTATATGCCTTGTCCGGTTTGAAAACCATCTTTCGTCTCTTTACTAAATACCTATAGTTTTTCAGTGGTATAACCTTTGTCAGAGATTCATATCAGATGTTTGTGTTCTCCTTAGATGATGTTCCTTGCTGATGAATTGCCATTTATTGTTCTTGTTTAAAAAAAAAGCGAATATGTATATTATCTATCGTCTAAACATTATGGTTTATGCTGAAATGAATTTTTTCCCGTCGCTGGAATATGGAAAGTAGTTCTTTTGGGTATTATTGAAGCAGAGAATGTTTGAATACTCGACGTTTCGACTCTCATGCTGGAGTAATTATTGAGAAATTACAGACATCTCTATCGATAACGCAATGTAAGCAATCAACCCCCTACGGATTGACCGAATCACAATTCTAACTCACTGGTATATAAGTACTCCTCTCGCAATTATTTCTTCAATCGGAGTAAGAATCGTGTATGTGCCACTAGTCTAACAATGATAACGCTTGAAGAAGAACAAGATCTTACATTTTTCTTCAAAGGCAGCATATTTCAAACAATTTTTGAATCGGCACTTCCAGCACGAACTTCTATGTATTGTATACTTGCCATATTCATTTGGTTTTGCTGTAAGCTTTCAGCTTATAATTTTCATGGTATTTAGTGGATTCATTCGAGAAATATTGTTTCTAGTTTCGAACTAATCTCATACCCAATAAATACAGGACATATAACAATTAATGATCGACAATACGGATTTTGCCATAAAAAATCAACCAGTGACTTATTAGCTTGTTAGTCATATTTGCGGCATTCCATCGAAAACTTCGGAGGAACGATAGCTGTTGCACTCGATATTTCAAAAGCGTATGATCGAGTTTGGCATCGGGGTCTCCTTTCTAAACTGTCGTCTAATGGTTTGCCTCCTCAGTCGTGTGCTTTTTTGAAGAGTTTTTGTCTGATAGTCGATGAAGTATCATCTGATATTCTCCCAATAAATGCAGTTCTTCCACAGGGTACAGTTCTGGCGCACACGTTGTCTGCTTCATATTAATGATTTGCTCGAGAAAAGTTCTTGTTCAATACATAGTTTTGCGGACGACAGTACTCTTCATACCAGTTTCTCTTCCATAGTCTCCATACCACCTCGAGAGACAAAAATTCACGTGAATAAAATTAACGATGACTTGGTAAAAATAATAGATTGGGGTAACATGAACTTGGTGGAATTTAATGCTGGGAAATCCCAGGCATGTCTCTTCTCAAAGAAAGCCGATCTATCATTTCGTAGTATTCAGATGTCAGGAGTAACTATTCCTACAAAGTCAAGTATCTCGATGCAAGGAATTACGATCAGTAATAATCTCTCATAGGAAAACCATGTGAGATCGATTGCTAAAGGTGCTTTCCAGAAACTTGGATTCCTATTTCGTTTGAAGGAATACTTCACTTCTCGTCAGCTTCTAATGATCTACAAGGCTCAGATACGACCTGTCTTGGAATATAGTTCTCATGTGTGGAGTTCGGCACCAAAATATTCATAGAGGCAATCCGTCTTGTTGGTAATTCTTCGCTCACTGACTCGCTCACTTCATTGGAACATCGTAGAAGGGTCGGAGACTTGTCTCTCTTCTATAGATATTTTCATGATTGGTGCTCTTCTGAATTATTCAATCGTTCCACCCTTGGCAATATCTACACAGATGACTCGAAGGGGAAACAGAATTCCACCCTTTGTTGTGAATTTGGAGACTTGTCGAACCTCTCTTGCTCAGGGATCTTTTGTCAATAGAACAGCTGAACTTTAGCACTCCTTGCCGAGAGAGGTTTTTCTCCTTCCTATCTTCTGTCTCTTGATTCACATGGTGTTCTTTGAACAGGGGTACCCTTTCGTGTAAATCTGCATATAAAAAAAATTGACAAAAAGCTCAAGACGTGAAACTTACTGACACCTCTAACATGTCATTATTCGTTGCTATTTTGTTTATCGACGGAACTGGTTTAGGCCAACTTTGTATCAATATATTTCCGCATAATTCCAATTACGATATTATGTATCATGAGGAAATAATTCAATGCCTGAAAGTACTTTGGAGATGTTCTTATCAAAAGCGGCTGCATTTCGAGTACGGATCTGTTATGCACTCAAAAGTTATTTGTCCAAATTTAATGACGTTGGCAATCAATAATGGACTGGTTTAATTTCCTGTTTCTTCTCGAACGAAGTTAACCTTTGTCGGTCAATCCCAAGACCATTGTCATTTTTTAATCGGTCTCCGAGCTCGCCGAGTTATTGTCATATAATCCGTGGTAATTTTGTTATTTGCCACTTCAAACGACTTCAATTACACCAATTCAACGCGATACAAGGCACTGACTGAACGGTTGGGTTGGTCTTGGACTGAATAAAGCGCGCTTCCGGAAAATATACCGAGGGTTGCCTTTTTTTAGGGTTATTAATCTACCAATCTGAAAAATATAGATTCAATATTGGAATCTATACGAGTGCGTAGAAGGCAGATTTCTAATTTACTCCGAAGAGTGGATGCGTTCCTTTTTTTCCTTTTTTTTATGCAGATTCACACGAAAGGGAAGCCTAGTGATGTTCAAAGAACACCGCGTGAATCAAGGGACAGGAGATACGAATTAATATTTACTTTGAATTCCTGAAGTTTGTGAGCCTCAGGAAAAACCTCTCTTGCCAAGGAGATCCAAACCTATGCTGTTCTATTGAAAAAGATCCCTGAGCAAGAGAGGCTCGACAGGTTTCCAAAATCACAACAAAGGGGTGGGAATTCTGTACTCGTCGAGTCATTCGTGTAGATATTGCCAAGCGGGGAACAATTGATAACAATTCGTAAGAGCATCGACCGTGACAGTATCTATAGAAGAGAGAAAAGTCTCCGACCCTTCTACGATGTTCCAATGAAGTGAGGTAGTCTGAATGAAACTCATCCTATTTGTCAGCAACTTCTCGTATAACTCAAATTTACCTATCAAAAAAACATGACATTTTCAACCAGTTGCGATTTATATCGGATGAACTAGTTAAGATGCAATTATCCTCAGACAGCATGATAACAGCAAGCTCCTTCAACTTTCGTCTCCTGCTATTTCTTTCTCTTGCCATCATTTAAGTGTTATTCCATTCTGCTGTATGATCTCCATCGGCAGTGAAAATGTGTTCTGGTAATTTAGAACCACCAATATGTCTGTTCTTGATGTTCATCTTGTGTTCACTCTTTCGTATTTCTAGAGTTCTGGACGTTTCACCGATATATATTTGAGATTAATATATTTCTGTTTGGTATATTCTAATCTACAATATCTCACATCTATATGGGCAACCGCAACCGCTTCAATATTGAATCCGCTGAAATATTTACAAAATAAAATAATTAAATGTATTTATAAATTGCCTTACAGGGAACCTACTGTGAATCTTTATAAACCACATAATCTTCTTGACAATAATTATATATACCACTTGAAAACATGTACTTTTATTTACTGTGTGAAACATAAGACGAAACACCCTGCAATACTTTTCAATGAAATCAATACTACACATTCTCACGGCACTAGACAGGCTCAACAACTTGTGGTACATTCAATACATACCAGATTCGGGGAAAAATCAATTTTTCATGAAGGAACAAACCTCTACAACAAAATACCAAATTCAATTAAAACTATTAAAAATATCAAAAAGTTCAAATACAATCTCTGATGATAAAATATATTTTATCATCAAAATGATATATTTTAGAATTCAATTATATTGATCATTGATCAATTCAACAGTCTTTTTTCCATATATTTCTGCTATATAATCATATTTTGTTCTATTTTACTTTTTATATGTTCAATATCCCTATTTATAAACTGTAAATGTTTCTTGGGATAAATAAATGTTATTATTATTATTATATTTTTGACCGCACGAACAAGGGATTCGATAAATACAATCCTTTGTGTTTTCTGTTATGATCGTTGGTTTAATCATTTGCTACATGAATTCTGTTTTGAAATTGAACCTGTTATTACCGTAGCAATTTTTCGGGTTAGATTTGTGTTTTCTGTTATGATCGTTGGTTCAATTATTTGCTACATGAATTATGTTTTAAAATTGAACCTGTTATTACCGTAGCAATTTTTCGGGTTAGATTTGTGTTTTCTGTTATGATCGTTGGTTCAATTATTTGCTACATGAATTATGTTTTAAAATTGAACCTGTTATTACCGTAGCAATTTTTCGGGTTAGATTATTAATCTGCCCCATTTTCACTTGTATAGATTCCAATGTTAATTATAATTTTTTCAAATTGTGGTAGGTACACATCCAAAAAAATATCTACGAAGAGAAAATCATCCACCACAAAATAATCAGTTTCAATTATTCACTTTTGTATATTGCAATAACGTTTCTGACTCCATCTATCTTCATAAGAGAGTATCCGGTTGTACTCACCGAAACACAGTTTGGTTTAAGGAATGGATGAAGCGCTTCAATGGTTCCAAGTCAATTTGTGTCCCAAATATACGAAGGATTTGAAAAAAACTATCTGTCATTACCATATTTCTAGACCTTTGATGTGTCTCAAAAAATTTCCTTCTCGATAGAGCCGAGTACTTTGAAATTCTTTCCGTCCTACCTTCTAGACACGAATCAAAGTATCTTTCACAATGACATATTCAGCAACACAACAGTGGTCACAAACGGTGTTCCGCGAAGAAGTATTCTTGGGCCGCTATTGTTTCTACTATGTAGCTATTTATGACTGACCTCAATGTAATTCTTTTTCCATCAGTCTGTTTTGCAGGAGATTCGCAAAACGCAAAAATAATAATGAGATTTGAATTGATTTTTAAATGGGATATTAAATTTTCTCCTGTACTCAGTCAATCGTTCCGCTATAAAGTGACAGTATAGTGCTAGAAGTTGATGTTTCAAACAGCGGCATCGCCCTGAACATGATTCATGCTGATAATTAGGAACTTTGGTATTCTTGTGTAGAGGATGAAATCTGATGAATTATTTTCTGGCTTTTTTTTCTTTTGATGAAGTTGTAATTTTTCTATTTTTTTATCCGGAGAAAAAAAAAGCCAAAAATAAGAATAAAAAATCAGCATGATTCATGCTGCCCTATAAAGTATATTAGGCTTTATCGAAAGAAGGAGGATTGAATTTTGTTTGATCGTGACACATAAATGACTCCAGTTCGTTATAATAATTATAGATTAAAATGTGTAGGTTGTTGGCGTGCTCATCAACAATGTCGCGTGCTTTCAGGAACAACTCAATGCGTAATGCAGACAAGCTTAAATCATATTTACCCAATGAAGAGAACCTTCCATCATTCGTTTGTTGCTAGAAATTGAACTGAAGTCATAAGTTATCTACGATCATTTTATTGTATACAGGGTGCTAACTACCGCTGGTGATATCGGTAAAAAAAAAGCACGTCAGAACATCGTTATACGTAATGATCACATTCTCAAATCCAATGGCAGATAACTGTTTCTATTTCGATTTTTCGTTTGATTTTTGCTCATTTTCATTTCTTCTTTACGATTATTGAAATTTTTTGGTCAGATCTATTTTTTGCTTTGACGCAAGGGTATGCTTGAGCTTACAAGCATCAAATTCCTCCGATATACAAGAAACTTTGTATTTCGAACTCCAGTCCTCTTTGAATTTGTGCGAACTCTGGAAGAAAAAAACTGCCATCTGTAAAACTATGCACCCAACAGGTCAATCTTTGCAAATTGTTGATGAAAAGTCTGTAGGTGAGATCTGTTGATCGGATTCATTAACCAGGATAATCCCCATCGAAAACCACATAGAGATTATCAGACATTATCGTTTTATGAATTGTTGATCACCTTCATTGATGCCGACGGGTGGCCTGGTGGGATCGTTTTTTTTTATATCTTTATTTAACGTCGGCCTTTTTCCGCTACCAAGGCCAATCACCGACGCCGGTGAGCACACTTCCCCCAACCGGAAATTTTGCCGAACCCTCTGGTATTCCAACCAGAGGTAGGGATCTTTAACGAGCCCAACATCCATGGACTCGGGACCGACGGCTTTACGTCCCCTCCGAAGGACGGCATACCCTCAATATATCTTGTGCTCATTGATATATTGTCTGTGAGCTATGATATGCTATTTCGCTGCAGCTGTACGGGCTTTCGACACGGTATTTCCCTGAATGGTCTCCCATTGGTGGGATCGTTTCTGATCTCAGCAAAGCGTTTGACTGTGTACTGCTGAGAGTTAACTGGTATTCGAGTACAATTTTTGAAGTGGGTGAAATTTTATTTACTTATACCCTCGTCGTCAATACGTGAACATCAAGAATGTAAATTAATATTCGACAAATGTATAAAGATCAGAAAGACTGCCTATCATTATGGGAGTATCACAAGGCTCAGTGCTGGGTCCGTTTTACTTTTAATATTGTTGAATAAGTACAATTGTTTAAGTTGATTCTACAGTTGAGTTCACATTTTGAACTAATGATAATCCGATTTTTATATCTGGTCAATCTCATGCAGCTATCTAGAGTTCTAAATCTCAACTGGAAAAACAACGACTCCTAAAACTTTTAGAAAATATAATGTCTAATAAAAAGATGAATATCTCCTTGCCCTCATTGGCCAGAAATTATTCACTGAACGGCCAATAACAAGGAAATTTGTCAAAAAAAAAAGATGTTCATGCAATTTAACCATTTTCAACACCTTTTGTCTCATGACTTCTTTAGTATTACCACAAAAATTCTATCAAAAAAGATATGAAGTGTTGTTATATTATTATTACTGAGTGATTTCTGGTGAAGAAAATCCCTATTGTCGATCATTACTGATTTCTAATAATAATCTTCACCTTTCTAGGGACTCGCTGAACCCTGACTTTTTTCTATGTCTCGAGAAATACCTTCAAATTACACGAGTTTAACTCGAAATTACTGGGACCTGTTTCATAAAAGTGCAAGTCGTGCACCTACAGGAGACACACAATGTTAAATATCTGTTTTTTCCTGTAGGTACAAGACCTGCGCTTTTATGAAACAGGCTCCTGGTGTTACGTCGGGGCGTATATTCCTTTATTTACAACCATATATATGTAATGCTGTCATTACTAACGTCATTGAAGGTTGGGAAGTGTCACATTACACACCTCTACTTCCCGCCCTCATTTCATCTATTCTGGACTTTATCTGACATTTATTTATATTGATGACAATTATTGTATACCCCGTAGTCATGGTTACAATATATCTTGATAATAATAATAATATAATAATAATAATAATTATGTCTTTATTCACCAGAAATTAACAAATTTTGGTGAAAGGGCGGAATTCAGTCTTTTACACCGAGGATGTGAAATCCTGCTCTTTCATTCAACCCTCAAACATACATTTTCTATAATAAAAATAATACACAGTTCATACAGTGTCATAGTTACATATATAAGATCAAAAAAAAAAATTAATAAACAATAATAATATGGTGGCGGCAGAGAAGGAAAGGACTGATTCAGAAGCAGACGCATATCAAATATTCGACTGATTGATTGCTTGCGGAATTAACTCGTTATCAATGAATTAGATCTCCATCAAAAATCAACTTTTTCACTTTGTATTTAAAATTCCCCAAGTTTTCTGATTTCAGTGAGGCTGGCACAGAGTTATACAATTTTGCAGCTATATATGAGAAGGATCTTTCAAACTTTGTAGTATTATGGCGTGGTATTGTCAAAAGTAAATGATTTCTGGTATTGATAGTATGAATGTTTTCTTGGAAAGATAGTTTTCTGAATATTCCGATTATTCTGAGAAAACCGCTTTCTTGGTAATTTGTCGTTGATTGTAATATTTTAGATATGTTCAGAACGAACAGAGATTTGTTAATCTTAATCGAAACATGATGGTTGTTAATAACATAGTATACAAACCTCGGTAGGAAGTTTCATTCCTGTCTCGAGATCATAGCTAACCTCGACGCTTTGCGTCTCAGTTAACTAACTGATCTCACGACAGGAATGAATCACTTCCCACCTCGGTGTGTAATATAGTATTACTGGATTTCCATCAGATCCGCAGGCTCTAGTCGTGTTGAGATTCATCAGAATAAATTAGGTGTGAGATTCGTCGGTTATTTTACCAATGAGTAGTTTTCGGCATACCCGTTAACAAATAAATTAGCTTTTTGTTGGGTAGTATGATGACTTGTATTTTTTTGTAAAAAAGTGGGAAAAGGAGCCAAAAGTGGAACCAATATTTTTGTCAAAATCAGAATGAATGAGATCTCTAAATTGCAAAATAAAGAAATTTCCCCCAACTAATATAAAAATAATTAAATACATTTTTTCAAGAGATTTGTCACCTCATATTTCTAAGTTATGCACATTGCATGCTTTGCAATTTTTGATGGCATCGTATTTTCATACTTTGTTCTGAGAAGGCGACTATCATTTTATATTATCGAGAATTTGTTTCTTGAAATGTATGGCAACCGAGATGTAAATTACTGTAAAGAGTGAAAATTACTTCTTCGCTTCACATTGGAACCGATGCATCTCGATAATACCAATAACCTTGAATAGATGCTGACAACATTGCGTCATGGACTATTTATTGAACAGTAGCAAACAAAATAATTGAAAACGTCTCTATTTCATCAGAATGGTGCATTAACGTCACTCCTTGATTCCAACTAATTGGGTATTGCTTTACCATGTTATTGTTTCGAAAAGAGATATGCTTTGTTTATACAGAGGACTATCAAGATCGATGGAAGTTTTGTCTGGATCAAGGATGAGTTTGAGGCCAAATACGATTATTTTTATTTCGAAAAGCACATTTGAATTTATATATTCATGTTTTTCGATTCATCGTGGGTGATAACTTGAGTTGATAACCTGGTGACCTTTCATGAAACGAACAGTATCCTCCTACTTTAGGAATTAAAAAGACTGATGGAAACTTTCCGTTACTTCGGTTCGGGATGACAAAGATTAGTGGCTGTTTTCTATGAGACAAATACATTTTATTTATACTTCTTTTCTGGACCCACGTTCGATGAATGTACACGTCATAGTTATATCCATAGGTTCACAATTATTGAAGGGAAACCACAACACCGGATCTCTCACAAAAAAAACTACAATGCATGGGTTACTTATGCACCAGGTTCAAAGTGCAAATGAGAAATATAAAATTGAGCTGGTCAATGATCTAAGAATCAGAATCAGAAGAAGCTTCATTGTCAATCCATCCAAAACTGCGAAGAAAATATTCATCTACCACAAAATAATAACTACAAACAGTTCCTCACATGTGTAGTAGAACTTTTATATAAACTTTTTTTTTATGATGATATCGAGTACATTTCAGATAGTTTAGTGGTTAGTATATGTAAATGCTCAGTAACCTTAAACTATGTATTTTAATTTCATAGCAGTCCTAGAGTTTTAGAAAAATTGTCCTTTTTTTCTGAGATTCAAAACAAAAAAGGGAACTTCTATGAATTTCTTTTATTTTCACAAACACTCCATATTGATAGGAACGTGTATATCATTTATACTTGTTCGATCCTATGATATTCCCCTGCCTATATGGCAAGACAGGCAATGAGTTACTTAGAGAAACTTTTTCTTGTTCAGAAAGCAACAGAAAAAGTAATTACTTCTAGTGCTGACAGTATTGAACGTCAACCTTTATAGTCAGGCTGAGCTATACACCTTATAAAGTACCTGGACTGAATATCACGCCACTTTCCTAGTCATTAACCATGCATTTCCGTGCGGAATACAACAAAGAGAGAGATACTATGAAAGATACATTCCTTGGTTGGCAAATGACGTCATTATTATGTTTATTTCCATGCGCACCGGAATATTGGAGGTGTTTAGATCTCTGCTGACCTCAGAGATCCAAAAAAAATACCAGTCGAAACATTTTTTTTTCGATGCTTCATTAATTTAATAGTCAAAGTAGTATACGAAACCGAAAGGGTATTTCGTTTCTCCTTTAGAAAAATCTTCAAATTTGTCGATTTCACATTTTTAGATAAAAAATGAGACCTTTTTTAGTCTTGAAATCGATGTTCTATCTCTCTTAGGCCGAGTCCAATAATCAATAATGTTATAATGTCTATGGGCATGCCCGCCCATATCTTTCTCCCCACCCCCTAGCCTATAGGGTAAAAGATACCATTCATTGAAACTAACATGAAATTTTAAATTTTTTTCAGTGTTTGCTCAATATCTCCGTGAAGGATTTATCTGACTGGTATAGTCACTATGTATACTTAAGAAAAAACGAAATTTTCTACAATTTGAGACCAAGGCCAACTCTATAGAGGCTCTGGTTTCTACGATACATCTCTTCGAAAATAGGCCATTTTTTCTAAAAAAGCGTTTTTTTCCGAAATGGTCACTTATTCTGTGACTGTTTTCTTAAGTTCGCATTCCACATCGAATTCTATATGAATGTTAGATGCGTATTTCAGAAGATATTTTACAAAATAAGTGACGATTTCGAAAAAGAAAGCATTTTCTTAAAAAAAAAATGGTCTATTTTCGAGGAGCTGTATCGTGGAAACTAGAGCCTGTATAGAGCTCGCCGTTGTCTAAAATTGTAGCAAATTACGTCTTTTTTGAAAGTATTTAAGGTATACTGGTGAGATCCTTCCTTCACGGAGGTATTAAGCAAAAACTGAAAACATTTCCAAAATTTCATGGTTTTTTGGGTACACCGCCGCTCGCACAGCACTTTGGAAATTGCAAATCTGGTGTTTCAATATTGGTTCAGGCCTTGAAAACATAAAAACTTCAGAATGACCGGACCTTTTGCAAGCACGAATCATGTTTTACTTCACTGGACTAACATGATAAGTGTTTAGAACTAAGTATAACAAAAGGTGTAGACCTAGATGCTTCAGGTCCGCCCCCCCTGAAAATGTTTGTATGCGCGCCCATGTCTATGGGCTAAACGGCTACCCCACTGGACCATTCTGTGACAATTTTCACTTGAGCTGTAAGACTTTGTCATCCGAATACGTCTCTGTATTTTGTCTCACACCCAAGTTTGTCGATGAAATCTCCTCAAACAACAGCCGCGTCATCGAAACTATTTACTACTTTGTTCAGGGTCTCCAGTTGGAGAATATTTCCAGCCAAGATATCACATATATTCTCTTTATCAACGAGGTGGAAAATCTTGCAAAAAACTGAATATCTGTACGTAAATTATTTCGATTTGTTTCAAATCTGACCCCATTTTCTGTTCTCGTACATGCCTTGAATACCAAGTATATTTCGGTTTCTTTTTTTCTGTGTCTCAACCCCATCTATCGAAAGGCTGCAACAACAGCTCATATATTTTCTTACACTAGTACTATATCAATACACTTATATGCCCATTAATCTGTTTCATAATGAAATCCATTATGAAACGGATTGAAAACCTGAATCGTAATGAAAAATCTGTATAATAATGAGCTCATTATGACAAATATTTTTCATTAGCATACAGATTTTAAATCAATTGAAAATCCAATTCGGTTCATAATAAAATCAACATTTTCAAAACATTATTGATCTCTATTCACTCTAGCAATAATGAGATAAATGATAATATTCTTTCCACTTCTAGATCAGTGGGACCCACACTACAAATATAAATATAACATTTATAGGTCTTCATCATTATTTATTGGGTGTAGAAAGAATAGCTTATGCAACTCTCATGTATTGGTTATTAATACACTCGCATGAAGCACCTTCGTTTCGTTTCGTATCCCGGTTAATGCTCCTGTATTAATAACCATCATTGCATGATCGTTGCCTAATATACTATTGTAGGCAGTTCCTTTGTTATGTGGTTTATTCCTGATCACCTGAAAAATTTGTTTTCCTTTCGCAAAGTGAGTTCATTGAACCCAACATTTCCCAAATCTGAAGGATCATTAATTTTTCTGTTGCATGCATTTTAATTATATAACCGGAGCCAACGTTTGACAAACAACTGAATCAAACGCCAAACCAGAAGTTGACGGCCAGACTCACCAAAAGTGTAAGTTGATTGTTTAAAAAAACACGAGGAAACATCTATACCAACGAGTACCATGAACGGTGCTGATTTATATATGATAATAGACTTAGGATATAGCTACGTAGAAAATCAAATACATGATACACATGACATTTCGGGATTTCTTTCTATTTTCCAGTCCCGTATCCGTTACTTTCACTAATTATTTTTTTGAAATAATATGGAAGTTGATATCTAAAATTTTGCCTGTACCTAATCCGAACAGGTAAATTGAAATTGAGTATAATATGTTTATTTGTTTATATTTTGAAAATAACTCTTCATCCCTAACTTTTTGACATTTTTCGATAGAAGATGATTTTTGGGCATGCTGAATCTTAATTCAGAAATCATTTTCATTTACATTGACCTCTAATATAGTTTCAGAGCTATGAGAATTTTTACATGCGAAAAAAATAACAATTCGAACTAGCAAACTGTTGCTTTACGACCGGTTTCTCAATCACCAGCTATTTGTTTAGATATAAGTCAAAGTGGTTTGTCCAAACATTCAATTAGCATTGAGGATTAACACTTCACAGCTAAGTGTCTCAACAGTAGATTGGGAAACCGCCCCTAAGTACTTCACCAATAGATTATTTTCTCGAATGAATCTTCTAGGTACCTTATACGTGATATTTCATGAAGCAATCTCCTGGTCTGCAAGTATTCCGAAAAGCATAATAAATAGTTACTGTTTGAACGGTATTATTTTGTGGTGGATCAATATTTGTTCCGTAGTTTTCTGAATTTGTAACCTATAATAATCTGAAAAGATAAGAATTATTATTCGAATCTATACAAGTGTAGAAAGGCAGATTTTCAATCTACCCTGAAAAGTTGCTGCGCCTATTGAAAAACAGTTCTTTCTGCCTACCAAAAAAATAATAAGAACTGATCAAAGATTGAAGACTTTCACGGCCGGCAACTAATGAATTGTTAGGTGCTTCCGGGCTTCTGAGCCCTCGACAACAGGTTTTAAGGCCTGACGTTTCGTCTGCATCTGCGGCAGACATTCTCAAATGCGATGCGGCAATGGTCGAAGTATCCTTCTCTGCTTCGAGGCTTTGATCTGATGTGGTTCAGATGATGAGTCACTCTTTATCGAATCTGGGTTCGGACGGTCAATTGATTCTAATTGATTATTCGAAAGCGTTTTTTCTCTCATTGGGAGGGTTCGTGCTTCCATGGTATCCATGTTCCATGAATGGGTAATAGCTCCTACTTGTGTCCAGCACTTGCGTTCCGTCGAAGTCAATATCATGACCTTCCAACAGAGCGTGTTCGGCCACCGCAGATTTTTGGGTTTGTACATACCGACAACTCCTTTTGTGTTCGGTTAACCGCCTTTTTATGCTCCTTTTTGTGGTCCGATATAGACAGAACCACAACTGCACGGTATTCGGTACACTCCTGAGGTAGATATGGATCCCGTGGGTCTTTTGCGTATCTGAGGCTTTCTTGAATGTTCCTCGTAGACTTGAAAATTGCTTGCACCCCATGTTTTTCTAACAGTCTTCCAATGCGGTCCGTCACACCGTTAATATAAGGCACACACGCCCGTCCATTAACGGCTGGTTCGGGCCATTCATTGAAATTCCCTGTCTGGGTCGCAAGGCTCGGTGAATTTCGTCCCTGCGGTAGCCATTACATATAAAGGCGTTTTCTAAATGACACATCTCTTCCTCGAAAAATTCTGGCTCAGAAATGCGTCTCGCTCTTTCTACAAGGGTCTTAATTAATCCACTCTTTTGCCTCGTGTGATGATTGTAATTCTTGTTAAGGTACCGATCTGTGTGAGTGGGCTTTCTATACACTCTATGCCCTAGTTTTTCATTCTCCCGTCTTTCTACCCATACGTCCAGAAAAGCTATTCTCTTAACCTTCTCAGTTTCCATCGTGAATTGAATCTTTGGATTCCAGGAATTCAGATGATCCAGGAATTCCTTCAGCTCCTCTTCTCCGTGACCTCAAATCACGGAAGTATCATCAACATATCTCAGCCAACAGGATGGTCAGACCGGCCAACGCTCTAGAACTTGTTATTCAAAATTTTCCATGAAGAAGTTTACCACCACAGGGCTCAGTGGGCTCCCCATAGCAACCCCTTCTCTCTGTTGAAAAAACTTTCCATCCCACTGAAAATATGTTGAAGTCAGACAGTGCTTGAACAGGGCGGTTATGTCTGGAGGAACAAAAGTACTGATCAGGTTCAAAGTTTCATCTATCGGAACATTTGTGAATAAGGAAACCACGTCGCAGCTCACCAGCATATCATTCGGGTTTAATGTCAGATCTTTTATTTTCCCGATAAAATGTGCAGTCTCTAACGGAAGACCATTGGTTACCACCGATATGTATTTAGCTATATCATAAGTCGCAGATCCTATAGCGCTGATTCAGAAAAATAATGTTTTCTTTATCAAAATTACAACATCTGAATCGTGTTTCATCCAAATTAATTGACCGAAATTTACGAAAAATAAAATATCAGGAAGCTTGAGAGTTGAAATGGTAGAGAGGTAATATGAGGCAATTTATGTATAGCCTTGTTTCTAAATTGTAGGTAGTGACTCATCGTAGGTACATTTCCAAGTTCTTAGGGTATTCGAAAGAGCGGAGAAGTTGAAAGAAAATGGCAAAGTAAAACTTGATTTGAAACCTAAGTACCCAGCTAATTTATGTTCTATTTCTTCACCTGCTTCATATCAATCATGTACCGTATAACCTATGAGCCACTATCTACAATTCTGGAACTAGACTATAGGGATGATTTATGAATGTCAGTTATATATTGCAGGCACCTGAGGTACCACGCCATTTTCACAAATTGACAGCATATAAATATTTGGACTTGTTTACATACCAAATTTTTGTAGCACTGGAACGCAGAGATTATGAAAATATTGATATCAGCACAGCAAATCGTCACAGAGTAATATTTTTGAATTTAAGCTTTCCTAAGTATTTTTAATGACCTTCAAACCTTACTAAGCATTTTACATGTATAGATCAACAAAAAAGCCTTTTAGATAATTCAAATCTGGAAGCTAGCTATATAGTACCACGGACTTTTTTGCAGAACTGATAAAGACCAACATATTTGGTGAACATGTTCGTCTATACCGTATATACTGGTCAATCATAATGAAATATACCCTATATCCCTACTGAATAGTGTTGCTTTCTGTTATTGAAATAATTTTCATGATCGGACATTATTTACGAAAATTACCCCATACGAACAAAGTTACAAACAAAACTCTTCATAATATTAGTATAGATAACTTTTTACACGATCATTATACCATTATTTATTCAGCATGGTAACTTAGTGAGAGTGCTGGTCCACCATGCCTATATCATCAATGGTCTTTGTTCAGCTATCTTCTAGAAGTAATATTGTGACAATAAAATGCTTCAGATATGAGACTGAATGGAAAAAAGTTATAATCGGAATAGAAACAAAGTCTGGAAGTGATAATGCTCCCTTTATTTGGACTTTACTAGAGGAAATAAAAAACATAATCAAAAACGTAATGACAAGTAATTGTCAGTAATTGTAATGATTCAATGGAAACCTCCCGTCAAGATTAACTTCGAAACGGATAGAAATATCAAAAATCTCCGAAAGACGTAACTGGAAATTCGGAAGGGGACACATTATCTTTGTTGTTTCCTGGTTTGCAATCTGCCGTAATCTTAAATTACGAAAAATCAGTAAGGAATCTATACAAGTATAGAAGGAGGGACATAGTTTACCCCAAAAACTAGTTTCTGTACTAATGAAACAGTTGACAAATTTGGTGGCAACGCCGGGCACAGGACACAAGCTTTGTGTTGCGGAATTTCCAGCCTACTTTTTTAGTGAATGATATTCAAAATGTCGAAGAAGGTGAAACAAGTTATAAAGCTGATATTTTGTTGAGAAACAATTTCTAATGGGTTTTATTGTAGAAAAAGGGAGGGATATGTCATGTGGGTTTTCGCTGTTCTGAAAATGAGAAAGCTCCAAATTCTTATCTATCTTGTTTTAGTGCAAATTGCTGTTTTTCTCCGAAACGTTATGTTATGAAATATTATAATTTTTTTTTTCGTTTCGGCAAATAGTTATTTTTTGAAAATTCTATTTTTGGTAAGTTTAGTCAAAATGTGACACCGACATGACCAATTCCTCAAAAGTTTTACCAAGTTTTGATTTCGACATGACCCTCTTCGAACTGAATCTTCCCACTTCGGCTTTCCTTTTCAGAAGAGACATCCAACTTGAATGAAAAACTATAGCCTCTCTGAGATTTCATTTTTGTTCCATTCTGTTTTGTCATGAGAACATTAATATTATTCCATTGAACCATGTCTATACTATTTGCTGATAATATCATATGTTCAGCTGATTTCGACTTATATATTTGTAGTCTTCCCAGGTTGTTTATATGTTCATCTTTTCTTATTCTCAATGGTCTTGATGTTTCACCAGTATAAACACTACCACATACTTAGGTGATACTAGAAAAACCATTTTTTTTAATTCTGTTTAGTGTTTGAAGCTTCGTTTCGACTCCATAAGGATCTAATCGTGTTCTATTTGTTGTATTTTTTCGTTTTTCGTTTTTTTCGTTTGAGGTTATAACGAGAAATTCAATTGTTTACTTATATTATTGTGCATTACGTGTTCACTTGAACCAATCTAATATATCTAATACTTCAAACGAGAAGTTCTTGTTTATATAATCTGAAACGACTCCAACCATGAATTGCTTTAGTTAAGTTTCATTTTCAGAAAACGTCGCACTCGTGATTTTTTATTTTGATAACTAGTTCATACTTTTTTATTATTATGTCGGTGAGATCAAAATAGTATATTATATACCAAGGGACTAAAGTGAATGTTTTTATCCCGCACGTGATGTTTATTGCCTGAGGGCTCGTAGAGCCCGAGGGCCAATAATCACGTAAGGGATAAAATATGTCTTTAGTCCTGAGGCATATACGCTATTTTTTGCACTTCCCAGTATTATAAATTTTAACTTTGATACAATTAATAATTTTGATGAGTTATATAAACACGGTACTTGGATTACTCAGTAGGTAACGTTATAGCAACAGTGTCAACAAAATTTTTCAATTCAGTGACATTTCAATTAATGCTGACATTTAAAACGAATCGCAACTTAACTAACAGAATATCAAGAAAATGAATCAAGACATGAATGAAACTACATATTTTGATATAGATAAGGCAGCTGACATGATAACGGAAGAATTAATTTAAATTTTTGTCCTAGTTATTAGTAGTGATGTTGCTGCGGTAAAGTATGATCCTTACTTTATGTCCCTAGGGATTTGAAATGCAACTTTATCTCCCTAGGGACTAAAAGATACAGTTTAGTCCCTGTTATACGGGACTGAAGTTGTCACTTTAGTCCCGGAAGTGCAAAAAATATAACTTATATTTCATAAGTGTGTGATTCGTATCTGAATATAATTTCTAAAAAAAAAACACGATTTGACAAGCTCGATCATCCAGGTACTGAAATTATACCGAATGTTACCTTCGGTAAAATAATAATAATAATAATAATAATAATAAAAGGTCTTTATTTCTCAGCCAATAACAAAAAAAGTAACAATACAGTTCGTCTATAATACAGGTAGGTACTGAGAAAATGCCGAAGATCAGCTAGAGATACCGAAGTTCCTCCTCTGTTTTTCATCTTAAGCAGAAATTAATGAAGAACAAATTTGAAATATGCTTTGTTATTTTTATCGATTGAGCTTAGTTAAGAAAGAATATATGTTGAGATTATTTCCAGAAAAAATGTAATCTCAGAAAACTTCAAAATCGTACAAAGGAGCAATATAGTTCCTAGTTCCTGGAAAGTGTGCCTTAATCCAGGTTTATTTTGATCAGTACAATCGGTCAAAAAGGTCTAGTGCAATAAACCGTTGTAAAATTATGTAAAAGCAGTCTAGCATTCAACTTTTCCATTGGTTATCCGCACTAAGTAAAAGAGTCGATTTTAAATCCGACTGGCCCTAGGCAAATGATCGCAATAAATATTTAACCAACGCTCTGCGAGAAATCGATGAAAACGCAGCGTTCCAAAGTCCGCCCCTGTCGATACATATGACTAGAAAGAGGAATAAGGAAATAACGATATCGATTAGTCAGTAGGTAACCTTTTAACCACGGACAGTGCAACGATGTCTCAGAAACAATGACAACAACATGAACCACGAACCTCTTCCACATCAGCTGTAAACATTCCGGTGAAATATGCGAAAATATAGTGGTGGTGATGGCAAATTGTACATAAACAGTCTGTGCGTCATTGGTGAAGGAATCAAACCGTCGAAGCCTGCGAGACAGTGTTTCGCGAATAAAAATATAAAAATCAGCTCGGAAATCGAAGAGGAAACCACGGTCGACCACAAAAGCAACAAGAATATCCAGCACGATAAGAGAAAACCTTTCAAACTGACCGTGACTGATTACAAAAATACCCAAGTGTGCAATAAGCAACTGAGGCAGATCTACGAAACCGTAGAAATACGCGATTTTGAAAGGATTCTGAAGGATATTTGCAGCAGCGATGCATTCAAGAAACAAGCTAAAAATAAGGATTACGACGTGCTGAAAAGGATCGACTGCGAAGAGATTTACGAAGAGTTTTTCGGGCGGTACTACGACTATCTAAACGATGTGATAAACAGAAGCTAAGTACCCGCGTCACGGTTTTTATAAACAAATTGCAGCGATAATTTATTAACAACTAAACAAGCTGTCGTTTGCAATTTCGTTCGCTCCGGTTATAATAGCGTAGACCGGGCCCACGTTCGAGTGCCCTAGCAGAGACTTTGTTGTGTTAGAAAATAGTGCAGAACCCAACGTACGTATCGAGAAAATGCCTTCACGCTTCTTGCCTTAAATATTCGCATAAACACGCCACCCTTGGAGCTTGCAAAACGTCATTTCACTGTGATATAATACAGGGTGTTCAACCGCTCATCGCAAACTTTGTTTTCTACGACATGGATTGTAAAAACGTGCCAGTCGTCACCCCGCAAATCAAGACGAGAGACTTGGACAGGAAGGTTCTCCGGGAAACTTTGTACTCGGAGATTTTCCAAAAGCACAGGAGATCGATTTTCGCTTTGGGTTCGTTCCTGAGGATGCTCAAGACGAAAAAGTCCAATTATAATGAGATCAAGCAGGATGCCGAATCGGAATAGCAGGAAATTGGTCCAGCTCTGCTGGAACCAGGGGACAGATGAAACGTTACGTTGTGATGGTTCAGTTGGTGGAGTCTTCTCAGTGCTGGGGGTTCGTTTTTATACTTGTACTGAATTTGTGTTATCGTCGCAAGCCTTTTGAATCGAGTTCTTGCTAACTGTAGATATGAAATTTATTGGAATATTGCTCGAACATTTCAAAACTGGAGTCGGGAGTTTCTGAAGCTGATAATTATTCTAATGAACAAAATAATCGTCTCTCAATGTATGTATGTATGTATAAGGCCATAAAACAGTCGCAAAAATCAAACCTGATGAAACTGCGTGAAACAAAATTCGATATATAGATTTGAACTAATGGAGGAGTTTTTTCAATGTTTCATCTGTTTTTTATGATTATTGAAATAATCTTCTCAGTCCGTAATATCATGACTCAGTATTTTCTGTAGGTCCAAATTTTCTTATTTGATTTTTTTTTAATTAATCTCTTCGGAAAGTTTTCCTTCTTACAAAAATATGTTTCAACCTCACCGATGTGTTTCAGATAAAATCAAAAAAGAACATATTTTTCTTTAGATTCAAGCTGCAATGTTGGTAACTTGAGTATATACCTATATAGGTAATATAATAATTTCACTTTAGTCGTCTGAAGATTTTTCATTCGATTTTCATCCATTCTATTACATTTCTGTTGGCACTTGATGACCATGAATCGAAGTGGGATTTTGGTTATTTAAAAATATCTTTCACTGTATACTACTCGTACTTAAGTAGTGCAAGCAGAATCGAGAAAATTGAGATCCCACGTCATCAACAGAATTTTGTGTTGAAATGCCCAATTCTGATGTACATGACACCAAATAGAAACATATCTTGGTGAAGAATAAAAATATTCAGTGGTGATAACGGATAATATTCAACACTTTATATGGCTTCATTACGAGCAGAGTGTAGAATATGACATTTGACGTCGTAACAGGGGATTTTTCAAAACCCAATCTTATTTACAAAGATAAAAGTAAACTGAATATATGTGTATTGCAAGAAATCTAAATTTTAATTTCAATCGAAAAATAAAAGTAATTTCTGCTCTCACTGATTTCGAAAATCAACGTATCGAATTCGTCAAAGCACGTCACAAGTAGTATACCGACTTTTTGGTCAAATTCATGGTCAACCACAAAGACAAAATTTGACTGCGTGGTTATAAATCAGAATTTGGAAATACATTTAAATTAAAAAATAAAAATCTATGAAATTGATTGATTCAACGACGTTTTGACGTTCATTTCAATAATTTATGTTATTTGCCAATTGAAACTAAAATTAAAATCCGATTCCATATGATTTTCACCAAAAAATAAGTAATCCAGTAAAGTTATCAAACAAATTCGATACATTGTTTTAACAACTTGAAGGCACCGAAATAGACACTCTTGATTGCATTTTTTCTGAATACACTTTCTATTTGTTTATGAAAAAGGGAAAATTGAAAGTATTGCATTTAGAGCAGGAGTTGGTGACAGGTGATGATCTCCCTTTTATTTTTGTAAGTAATTTTCGTGTTTTTGATTTGCATGCCGTTTTGGATTCCATTAATATAATATATCATTTCAAGTTATTGAGGTAAATGGCATGCTTGTAGCTACATACAAAAATTGTGAAAAAATTGAATGAACACAATTTTTTTTGAATTCAAGCAAAAAAATTTGAAAATTTCCATGACTTTTTCATGCACGCTGCTTTGTATAAAATAATAAATGGAGATACGTGAAAATTCATCACAAAAAGAAAAGCGTTTTTTCTTATGAAGGGCACACGGCTGCCAGGAATCTGTCTATTTTTCATATTTTAGGGTTGATTTTCAAGTTTTGAAAAGGCATGCAGTGTAAAATGGGAGAACGTCACCTGTGACCACCTCCTGGTCTAATTGCCCAGAAATACACATCAATTGCTCAACGATAATATATCCAAGTGTAAGTATAAAGAATTTAATGAATAGCACAAAGGTATAAACATTGTTTTTCGCGGCATCGACCCCCAACTTCATGATCATCATTCAACATATTTGAGGATTTCCCTAGAAGCATTAACAGTGGTCATCTAATACGTTTTTATATGGGAAATTTGTCCAAAATGTCACCTTTCATGTGATATTCTGGTGAGAAAATTGTCTGTTCTTATATGAGAGACACGAATAATATATCTTTTTTTTTCTGTACTGACGAAAAGAAGATGAATTGAAAGAGTTTGGTATTCTCATATGAGGCGAACGATTCTTAATTAATTCGAAAAAACTTTGTTTTCAATCATTCATGCAGAACACAATAATTGTAAGTAAATAACATTTTCTAACAGTAGGGAGATATAATTTCTTTACCCTGAGGGGATCTTGACTTTTTCTTTGGGAAATTTTGTCTGGAATGTCAAAAATAAGAAATAATTATTGTTGAAATGAAGCTTTGATTCCTGTGAATTTATGGCAATGGTAGATACCATTTTTCTTGCTGAGCTACTGCAAAAAAGGAATATATCGCCGAAAACTCTTCCTAAAATGAAAATGGAAAGAAAAATAAGTAGCACACGTTATTAACAATCAGTTGAGAGACACTGGAATTGCTACAACAGTCCGTCCAAATGATTATAGTTGATTAGTTCAAGTTTTAAGAAATTAATTTCATCGGAATCGACTTTCATTTTCTGATATCTACGGAAAGGATATTTTTGCCTTATCAAACTAATTAAATGTTTTCCCAGTGCTATAAGGAACGAAACTTCTGAAGAATTGCGTTTGAGAACTGAAAATAATCCTTTTTTTTTGAAGCTGATTTATTGCAAATCGCAAATAGATTTGAAATGTTCAGCAGCATTTGTATTGTATTATATTGTAAAATAAAATATGAACTCCTTATACGTAGGAAATATATATTTTGGCCTAACTTTAAGTTTCGTATTTTATATATATATATATATTTCATGGATGAAGTGTCTCATTTATGTCGCCATTTATACATATCTGAGGCCTGTGAGAAAGAATATCAATAATTATAAAACAAGATATACAGAAAATACTGTCTGATTCAAAATAGTTCTCTGAAGCACATCTGCAAAATTTGTGTTTTCGAGTATCTCACCCATATTTGGAATGTTATATAACCATTATTCAGAATTTTCAACTTGTTTTGGTTTGATAAACACTATGAACATCATTATATACACCACTTTACCCCTTAGATATTTTTAGTCACTAGCCCATTTGACTTTCATTAGTAAAAATCTTTATTTATAACTTTCTACAACTCATGAGTATTTATGATTCCTGAAATATGTTCAGTTTACTATTATTACTCGTTAAAGCAGTGAATACGCAGTCCTGTTTTGTATTCATGATGATTGCAGTTAGGAACTTCAATAAAAGAGTTTACGTTTTGAAATGCTCACATGGACCGGAAAAAGTATTACTTATGTTATACTTTTCCATAATAATGAGCCTTGAAAATGAAAAAATAAATGAGGTGCTTCAAACTGAAACGTATGCTAATTTTTCCTTTAACAATAGGTTATTAGAATTGTTTTTTTAGGAACTTGTAAGTATTTTTGTGGAGAGAATGAAGTTTGATGAATTATTTTGTCGCTTTCGTCTTTCTCG
The DNA here is from genome assembly GCA_032362365.1 of Zygogramma bicolorata. Classification (NCBI taxonomy): domain Eukaryota; kingdom Metazoa; phylum Arthropoda; class Insecta; order Coleoptera; family Chrysomelidae; genus Zygogramma; species Zygogramma bicolorata. The sequence continues at coordinate 60,928 of JAVJAQ010002690.1, read as the reverse complement.
AATCAAAAAATATAAATTACAACTACTACGAAAGAAGTAAAATCAAGAAAGAAGTACGAAAACTCTCTCTTGGTAGGTACTAATCATTCAAAGAAGTTTTATTTATTAACAAAAAGGAAGAAAGAGTCCATCTTGTATGGGTTATAAATACCTATCAGAAGAGAGTTTTTGTAATTTTTTTTCATTTCGCTTCTTTCATAGAAGTTGCAATTTCTATTTTGTGATTCGGAGGAGCAATAAAATAATTCATCAAATTGTTTCATTGTTATTAAAATAGATGGATATATAGGTAGTTATAGGCAATTTGTATTTTTCAAGCGTATTATTATACACTTCGTTACATATTTGACAGTGTCTTTGTGAGTTTATATCTGTAGTTGTGTCAGATATATTTTCAGTTTGTCAAGGCCTGTGGATGCCATTCTCGTTATCGGAAACAATCAAAAATATTTATATATTATACATATACATGATAATTACTATCTACGATTCCTGTTTCGACAATTTTCTGTATGGTTGTTTTTCTATGTTGCTTTTTTATTGAGAGAAGCATTTGCTAACAAAATCGGATTATGGTTTTCTACTGCCAAAAATGACATGTATTTATTGATAAATGAACTATTATATTACAGAAAAATGTACGTGAATTTTATAAATATAAAGAAATGTTTGTACAAATCTTGAAATACAGAACATTCTCATTTTCCTGTGCCTTCACCAAATTTGAAATATGCTGTTGTGAAAGCTAATCGCGAAGAGATGGACATGGAAAGTTTCATGTGCTTTCACACAGCAACGAATTCAATGTGAATACTTTCAGACCGGAATTTAGATTGGATACGTGCTCTTAATTAGCTTGCGTAGAGACAGATTGTACCATTGTTTCAACTTTGTACTAATCTCGTAAAGTACTAGGTCTGAATACTTCTATTTATAAAACTTTCATAAAAAACTCAATTCTGCCTGTTAGATTCAAATTCTCGGAAAATTTTCTTAACTTGTTCTAACACCTGAATTCAACGATGCAATTTGTCGCTGCGAGAAATGTCATCTATCTGTCAGTTTGTATTGTCAATATTGAAAAATAGCACTGAATATTAGCAAGATAAAGGCCTACATTATCACCACTGATATATAATTATATTCATTTCTAATTACTGTAATTGTGATAAATTCACCCTATAACTTCACTTGATTTCTTAAGTTTCGAAAAAGAATTGAAATATTCAAAATTACCATTCCTCGCAATGACGCCACCACATATTTGTGGTTTGCAGCTACCAATTCACCATAGAAATTACTGAGTCGCTGCAACTTATCGCATCAAAAAAGATCCAAGCAACTTGCATGAATACATGCAATTTTCTGGAGTTGCAGCGACAAATTGCATCGTCGGAACAGGGTGTTACGTGTGGTTCGTACAATTTTTTTTCGAGTTGTACGAAAAACGAAAAAGAATTTTCTATTTTGGTGCGATTCAGTTATTCTTGTAGTAGATCTGTTTTTATATTGCTTTTTTCACAATAACACAAATATCTCCCTTTATTTTAGTCATCGTTATATTGGTTATATAGTGGGAAAGGCAGAAAAATGTCAAAATTTTGGCTGAAGTACTAGTTTAACGCGTAGTTCTGACAAAAATGGGACAAAAAATATGTTAGAATGCGTGTTTCTCGGTATAGTTGTTCTCTTGATTATTAATACGAGAATTTCTAACATTATCCCGCTGACCTTGTTTTCCGTTTCTCTATCCTCAACAGGTAGCGTATACACAATGGTCATATCACATTGCAATATCTATATTCGAACTTTCCACAATAACCAACACGGTTTTGTGTTGTTATGGATGTGTGACAACAATAGAAAGATAAAACAAACCATTTATAATAGTCTGTCAGAGCGGAGCGGTAAAGCTAACAGATAAGATAAAAGCTGGTCCAACTAATATGTATTATTAGCACAATAATAGGCGAATATCAGCACAACTTCGTGTACAACTTTTGAAGCAAAGGAATACTTTCGTCGAAATATTGATTCATGCTTGGCTCTAAGGCGAATAATACGAAAAAGCCCATTTCTACTGTTCAGAAATTTCAAGGCACATTGTGTTAGAGAAAAAAGTTGTAATTTTTTTCTTCGTAGTTTTCTGAGTTTCTAACCTTCCACAATCTGGAAAAATAAGTATAAATATTTGAATCTATTCAAGTGTAGAAGGGTAGAAATAATGAATGATTTTATTTTCCCAAAAGACATACAACATATATGTATAGCAATAGTCCAATAGCACAATACAGTACGAACGAACGGTAGCTTTCTGATTGATCTGAATTCAAATTTAGACCAATCAGAAAGCTATCGGATCGTGGTACGATCAGATATCGGATCTGTCTGAATCCAGCCTTAGTCATATCTCCAAAATATTCATCCAATGAATAAAAACATTTATCGGTTAAATAAACTTTCAGAACTTCACTGAATCTACTGCTTTCACTAACACATTTCATTTCTCTGGGCAATTTGTTGTAGATTCTCAAACCTCTATTATTAGGGCAGCTATACGAGACATTATATTTACAAAATGGAATGTGGAAATCCTTTTTATGGCGGGTATTTACATTATGTAAATTTTCAATCCTGAAAAACTTTATTTTTGTTTTTATGAACATAGATGCACATTTCATATAGGTACAATGAGAATATTGTTAATATGTCACCAATTGAATATGGTGCTACCATACAAACATATTCCGTATCTCAATCTGGATGCTACTTGAGAGTGATACAAGGATACTAATTGAGGCTTATCCAGGACCTGTTTGAGATTCCTGAACAAATAATACAAACTATTCAAACTCTTGGTGAGATATTCGCAGTGACCCTTCCAGGTAATGTTTTCGTCAATCAACAATCCAAGAAATTTTGGTTGCTTTGATGTTCCCAATTAGAATGAAGATAAATACTCCCAAGCAGCAATCATTATTGGAGGTGATTTTAATTGTAGAGTGGCTGAATTGGGCACGTCTCCTAGTGAAGTGATTGAAAATAATAACCTATTCTTGGACCGGGAGAGTTGTGATAAAATCATCAACAAGACAGACCTGCTGAATTCACTCACATCAGTAAATATACATGTTTCCGAGGTTATGAATTTTCAAGTATCATTTTCCTGTCATTCTTTCACTCTCACTTGAAGTACTCACTTCGAATGATCTTGATGATTCGAGGAATACTCAAACAACAGAAAGAAAATATCTCAGGTGGGATCCAAAATTGAGTCTGACCTATAAACTAACGATGTTATATTCAGACAGAGCATTTTATATCCCAGAAGTGCAGATTTCTCATGAAAACCTTCCTTCAGCAATATACGAAACGGCTGTTCTGCTAGGACTGGTCCGATTGAATTCTTCTGGGTCCTCTACTAACAAAATTAAACCGTGATTTGACATAGACTGCTTCACTGCTAGGCGAAATCTCAAACATTCTCTGCAAGCCTGCAAACAAATAAAGTTTTCCAGTAACCAATTATTGACTGATCACATGAACTCCAAACAACACTATGGAAACATCCTTAGAAAAAAGAAAGCTGAAAATGATGCTCATATCATTTACAAATTGTCTAACTTGAGAAACCCCAGTGAATTTTGGAAAACCATCAAACAGTGCTATAGATCTTCCCACCATAAATCTTTACCTGTACACATCTGGGAGGATCATTATAGTAACGTTTATCCTCCCAGAATTCACACTGATATTATTTTGAGTGATGTTCGTCACCCATATCTTGACTCCCCTTTTCCACCAATGAAATTTACAATGTTCTCATTAAGTGCAAAAACAACAAATCCTTCGGGAGTGATTCCATATCTTACGAATTTTTCAAAACCTCACCCCACAATTGGGTAGTATACATAACCTGCCTGTTCAATAATATTTTGGAAACCTCTGTCTGTCCACCTTCTTGGTCCGATATCTCACTTACCATGATACATAAGACCGGTCCTGCTGATGACCCAAAAAACTACAGAGGCATAGCATTGATCAATTCTCTGGCTAAAATATTTACACAATCCATCCTGAATAGATTGACCAGTTGAGCCGAGGAAACTTCGGCATTACCAGAATGTCAGGCTGGTTTTCGTTCAGGTCGTGGTTGTATCGACAATGTTTATAAGCTGACTTCTATTATTCATTTTCACATAAGGCATAAAAAACGAAAGATTTTTCAATTTTTGTCGACTTCGCGCGAGCTTTCGACTCGGTTAATCAATCACTCTTTGCTCTGTCTAACTTTATTTGAGGTAAGTGTAAGCTCTAGAATACTGAATATCTTGAAAAATATTTACTCTATTGCCTCAGTTAAAGTTAAAAGTTCAAATGGCTTTTCGAAACCTTTCGAAGTTACCACTGGTGTCTTACAGGGTGAATCACTGAGTCCATTATTGTTTGCACTGTTTATTTCCGATATTGAAAAATATTTCTCTGCTAACGGTGCTCAGGGTGTAAGTATTGACGAAAGAAATAACGTTTTATGTCTACTATATGCAGATGACCTAGTGATTCTCTGCCAGTTGGAAGTAGATGTTGCTAGGAAACTAAAAATTCTGGAAAACTATACCACTCTCAAACAATTATCAGTGAATGTTAACAAGAAGAAAATCATGTCATGTCAAATTGGTTCAAAACTCATATTTCTCCCCAACCAAATGTATTTATTTTCTGTTCAGGCCCAAACTCTTGCTGTAAAACTAATGTTTTGATGAGCAATAAAGTTATTCTATTCTATTCCTAATTAGAATTTTATTAGCATCAACAGACATAGGAGAACAATGTATCTGCCAGTTGTGGAATTTAACGATTTGTGTTTTAGAGATATTTAGATATAAATAGTTCAAATTGCACCATTCATTTATGGAAGTGAGAACCTGCTCAGCTTTTTGATGAGTTTCACTTTTATTTGACACAATCACAGAGGTGTCAACAGCGTGTATCGTAATAGGAATATTTGGCAGAAAACTTTCGAGATCATTTGTATAGAGCAAAAATGAACTTGGTCCCAAGATTGATCCCTGTGGAACACCAATATCAATAATTCTTTCATTAGAAGCAATTTGTGTTATTTCTCCAGAGATACGTCCTAGACTTTGGACAAATTGAATCCAATCGAGAGCTGAGCCTCTGATTCCGTATTTATACAGTTTTGATAATGAAAGGTGGTGATTAACACAATCGAATGCCCTGCTGAGATCGCAAAATATCCCAGCAGGGCATTCTCGCGATCCAATTAGCTCTGTGATTTTTTCAAAAAAAGAATTTGCTGCTGTATTCGTTGAGTGATCCATTTTGAACCCATATCGATTTCTGCTGAGAATATCAAAGCTATTTAAGAATTTTAGCAATCTGTCGGAGAAAGAGTATTCAAAAATATTAGAAAAATTTGCGTTATCCTAATAGGACGATATTTATCGGTTATAATTGCACGAGTGCATAAAAATTACCGATAATTTTGCAAGAAAGTGTGATATCTAAAAATTGCAAGAGTTTATTTTCATATTTTGGCGAAAGTGCCCGAGTCCGAAGGTTGAGGGCTCTTTTACAAAATATGAAAATAACCGAATGCAATTTGTATAAGATATCACGCTTGAATGCAAAATTATCTGGTAATTTTTATGCACGAATGTAATTCATTGGAATATTTCACGAATAAAGGAATTCTCAAGGAAATGTTATTTTTGTTCATTTATACTTGCCTCTATAGATTGTATGGAGTACTCACCTGAACGCGAAATGTTTTCCTATTTTTGAAGTTTATCTGACATTTATTTGTGTTGTATACTGACGACTAGCGATACGGTTTCTAATGTGTTGTTATGGTGACTTGATACAATGCAATTACCGCTGTGAGTTTTCGATAATTGCATTGCTCTTATGGGAAATTTTATATATGAGGGAAATATTCCACAATATTGGTAGAGCCTTTTTTATGAATAGGAACGATTCTTCCTGTTCTCAAGGAAATTGGAAAAGTTCCCTTCAAAAACGATAAGTTCACCAATAAGAAGATCAAAGGTTGTATTATGTTACTGAAACATTTCTTCAAGAGAAAAATGGGTATTTCATCATTTCCTGTGAAATGCTTATTTTTAAGCTAAGTAGACTTCCATCTACCCCGACAAGTTGCTGCATAAATTAAAAACAGTTCCTTTCGTATAGTCAGCAATTCAATAACTAAATTTTGATTATAAAAAAAAATTACCACAACCAATATGTAAATATACAGGGTGGCGAAAATGTAATTGCAATATCGGTAACGGTTAAAGATACCATGTTGGTTAACTGAGGCAAAATTTGCATTTCCTAAATTAGAATGAATTCACATCGCGAAATCCAGTCTATCGTGAGCCGTGTTTGGATAATTCGAAAAGAATTTAAATCGTTGATTTTGATTTTTATGCTCTGCTGTCTTTATTATACCAAATATGAAAAAATGTGAAGAGGTGTTTAATCGGACTTTATGAATGCTATAAAAAGCACTTATTATATTTTTAATATGACGTTTCATTTGCTTGGACCACCCTCAGCTATTTTTGTCAAATTCGGCCCTGTCCCACACAGCACACTATATCCTCAGGATATCGCAGAATGATCCTGGATATCCAATAATGGGATAATCCTCCTAGAATATCCATAGATTATCCTCAGGCTTTCCCTTAGTCGTCATCATAACCCAGGTTGATCCAAATGTATATATCCCAGGGATAACCTTTTCATATATCCTGAGTATATACTATATGGTTACATATTATCCTAATGAGATCCAGTTTTCCACATCCCTGGGATAACGTTCAAATATATCCCACGGCCGTTTCTCTGGGCCAATGGTGGGATGAAAATTTTGTTCGCCGAAAAAAATTTCAGATGGAAATTTGAGTATTGAAAAATTTTAGTTTCCAAAATTAGTAAAACTCCACACCGACCTTATTGAAACGAAGATATTGGTTATTGAAAAATTCTATTAATTTTTGGAAAATGTATAATTACCTGAAGTGATAGACAGTCGTGTTTATTTCATCGAGCGATATCAAATATGTACGTCTGAATAAGACTGATTAATCTTATTGTCTTTCAGAATGATATGATCTGCTGATTTCTTTTGAAGAATAATTTTTTTCCTGAGTACATTCAATTTTATTGTTCAATAATTAAGTTCTTTATCAACTTTCCTATATTTTCATCAGACAGACATCAGCTTTGAGAATACAGCGTACTCTCTTCTGATTGGCTCTGAATGACAAGTTCTTATTCAGCAGCCAATCAAGAAACAGTATTATAACACCAGGTGCATTATCCTTCTACACGCGATGGTGTGCCGTAGTCCGTGGTCACAGAAAACATTTCGTTTTTCGTGGTTAGGTTGTTAGGTTAGGTTCAGTGATAGGTGATAGTGATTCGTGTGTTGTGGTGTTTCAAGTTTTAAGACGTCTTCAGTTGTAGTCTGTGGTTATTGTTGTGTATTGTTTTTATAATATAACTACTTAGAGTGAAGAATACGAGTCAGTCATTGTTACTGCTTGAATTATTGAACGTTATCATACCTACCTACTGTCCTTTATTTGTTATATATCGTTGAATATGAGTATACGAATTATAATGTCGAGAGCAATGAGAAAGAAAAGCAGAGCATCTTACTTTCGGTACGCACAGAATGATATGAATAGAATACTTGCTCTCAATCAAAATTATGGGAATGATAATGAAGACACCATATCTTTGAGACAAACCGATACAGATACATTATCATCTCATAATTCAGATTGTTCCCTTTCAAATGATTCTCATAGTGATCCTGAAAGAGATTCAGTAATCGATGAACCTAATATATATTTATATATATATATATATATATATATATATATATATATATATATATATTTTTTGATCGGCTAGGCTTCCGCGGTCAGAAATGTGCTGGCTGGAACTTCCGGTTGATCCGCGTCTGGAAAGATTTACTTGTCTACGTTTCGACTCCCATTTCGGAGCCATTTTCAAGACTTAGTGACCTTGCGTCTAGGTCTGAGTTGTCTCACTAGCTGGCTATCATCACTCGATCTCCAGTGATGATAGCCAGCTAGTGAGACAACTCAGACCTAGACGCAAGGTCACTAAGTCTTGAAAATGGCTCCGAAATGGGAGTCGAAACGTAGACAAGTAAATCTTTCCAGACGCGGATCAACCGGAAGTTCCAGCCAGCATATATATATATATATATATATATATATATATATATATATATATATATATATTGTGTGTGTGTGTGTGTGTGTGTTCGGATAGGTTTCCGCGGTCAGTTGTGTGTTGTTGTTGAGTTCGGGTTGAACCGCGTCTGGAGTTTTGTTCTCGACGTTTCGGCTCCGATTTTGGAGCCATTTTCAAGAGGTAAATGTGACTTCACGCTGAGGTCTCAATCTGCCTACTCCTCAGGTGTTATCACAGGGGGCAAGGGTTTGTGACTTGACGCCGGGGTCTCAATCTGCCTACTCCTTAGATCGAATATATATATATATATATATATATATATATATATATATATATATATATATATATATATATATATGAGTTATATCGGGTGTTCAGTCGTTCAACTGGAGAAAAACTCTTCTTTACTGAATGCTGACGGACACTGACAGATAAAAATTCTATCTGTCAGTGTCCGTCAGCATTCAGTAAAGAATATTTTCTATTTTATATATTATGTTGAGTTCATCTATTTAACTCGTTTTACCACCTTGATAAAGATAATAAAAATTATCGAAAGCTTGGTAGAGTAAAGAAGAGTTTTTCTCCAGTTGAACGACTGAACACCCGATATAACTCATATTCATATCTATTGACAGTCGAGAACTTTCTACACTATATATATATATATATATATATATATATATATATATATATATATATATATATATACATATATACCGTGTGACACAGACTCCGGGTACACCCCCATTTTCTCCTTTGCTTCTTTAGCTATATTTCTGAAATTTGGAACATTGAATATGCTCACTGAGCAGCATTTCTCGACATATCTGAAAGAAACAAACAACTTTCAATTTTTCCGGAAATGACATCAACTTTCGATTCTTGAACGGGACACCCTGTATATTGTTACATGATCGGTTAGGGATGATCGTGAGGAATCCAACGATACCAGGTTTTATGGTGTTATCTCCGATGACTACGGAGATATCGCCATTTATTTTATTCATAAGCTCAATGAGTGGGAGAGAGAATTGGATTGACCCGCCAGAAAAAGTTTCTCTCTCCTACTCGTTGAGCTTATGGATAATATAAATGGCGATATCTCCGCAGTCATTGGAGATAACATCATCAAACCTGGTATCGTTGGATTCCTCATGATCATCCTTAGCCGATCATGTAACAATATACAGGGTGTCCCATTCAAGAGTCGAAAGTTGATGTCATTTCCGGAAAAATCGGAAGTTGTTTTTTTCTTTCAGATATGTCGAGAAATGCTGTTCGGTGAGCATATTCAATGTTCCGAATTTCAAAAATAGAGCTAGAAAAACAAAGAAGAAAACGGGGGTGTACCATGAGTCTGTGTCGCACGGTATATAAATAATAGATTATCAAATGCTCTGGTCTATCACAATTTGCATTCAATTCGAAATGCCCACCACAAGATAGCTAGCTATTTCTGGCTTTGGCCTTCATCAGCTGTGGGTTGGCATGGTCCTCGTGGTTCTACTTATGTGTCGCTTGCCGTAAAGGCACGATTCATTTCAAATCCTCTGGATATCTACCACAGTTTGTCTTCGATACGAGGACCATGCCAACCCACAGCTGATGAAGGCCAAAGCCAGAAATAGCTAGCTATCTTGTGGTGGGCATTTCGAATTGAATGCAAATTGTGATAGACCAGAGAATTTGATAATCTTTTTATCAGTTTCCTGATTCATCTTGCTTCATAGCAAATAACTTTCTCTTTATATATATATATATATATATATATATATATATATATATATATATATATATATATATATATATATATATATATATATATATATATATATATGTCTGCTGATGAAAATAAAGGAAAGTTGATAAAGAACTTGATTATTGAACAATAAAATTGAATGTACTCAGGAAAAAAATTATTCTTCAAAAGAAATCAGCAGATCATATCATTCTGAAAGACAATAAGATTAATCAGTCTTATTCAGACGTACATATTTGATATCGCTCGATGAAATAAACACGACTGTCTATCACTTCAGGTAATTATACATTTTCCAAAAATTAATAGAATTTTTCAATAACCAATATCTTCGTTTCAATAAGGTCGGTGTGGAGTTTTACTAATTTTGGAAACTAAAATTTTTCAATACTCAAATTTCCATCTGAAATTTTTTTCGGCGAACAAAGTTTTCATCCCACCATTGGCCCAGAGAAACGGCAGTGGGATATATTTGAACGTTATCCCAGGGATGTGGAAAACTGGATTAGGATAATATGTAACCATATAGTATATACTCAGGATATATAAAAAGGTTATCCCTGGGATATATACATTTGGATCAACCTGGGTTATGATGACGACTAAGGGAAAGCCTGAGGATAATCTATGGATATTCTAGGAGGATTATCCCATTATTGGATATCCAGGATCATTCTGCGATATCCTGAGGATATAGTGTGCTGTGTGGGACAGGGCCGAATTTGACAAAAACAGCTGAGGGTGGTCCAAGCAAATGAAACGTCGTATTAAAAATATAATAAGTGCATTTGATAGCATTCATAAAGTTCGATTAAACACCTCTTCACATTTTTTTATATTTGGTATAATAAAGACAGCAGAGCATAAAAATCAAAATCAACGATTTAAATTCTTTTCGAATTATCCAAACACGGCTCACGATAGTCTGGATTTCGCGATGTGAATTCATTCTAATTTAGGAAATGCAAATTTTGCCTCAGTTAACCAACATGGTATCTTTAACCGTTACCGATATTGCAATTACATTTTCGCCACCCTGTATATTTACATATTGGTTGTGGTAATTTTTTTTTGATAATCAAAATTTAGTTATTGAGTTGCTGACTATACGAAAGGAACTGTTTTTAATTTATGCAGCAACTTGTCGGGGTAGATGGAAGTCTACTTAGCTTAAAAATAAGCATTTCACAGGAAATGATGAAATACCCATTTTTTTCTTGAAGAAATGTTTCAGTAACATAATACAACCTTTGATCTTCTTATTGGTGAACTTATCGTTTTTGAAGGGAACTTTTCCGATTTCCTTGAGAACAGGAAAAATCGTTCCTATTCATAAAAAAGGCTCTACCAATATTGTGGAATATTTCCCTCATATATAAAATTTCCCATAAGAGCAATGCAATTATCGAAAACTTACAGCGGTAATTGTATTGTATCAAGTCACCATAACAACACATTTGAAACCGTATCGCTAGTCGTCAGTATACAACACAAATAAATGTCAGATAAACCTCAAAAATAGGAAAACATTTCGCGTTCAGGTGAGTACTCCATACAATCTATAGAGGCAAGTATAAATGAACAAAAATAACATTTCCTTGAGAATTCCTTTATTCGTGAAATATCCCAATGAATTACATTCGTGCATAAAAATTACCAGATAATTTTGCATTCAAGCGTGATATCTTATACAAATTGCATTCGGTTATTTTCATATTTTGTAAAAGAGCCCTCAACCTTCGGACTCGGGCACTTTCGCCAAAATATGAAAATAAACTCTTGCAATTTTTAGATATCACACTTTCTTGCAAAATTATCGGTAATTTTTATGCACTCGTGCAATTATAGCCGATAAATATCGTCCTATTAGGATAACGCAAATTTTTCTAATATCTTTGAATACTCTTTCTCCGACAGATTGCTAAAATTCTTAAATAGCTTTGATATTCTCAGCAGAAATCGATATGGGTTCAAAATGGATCACTCAACGAATACAGCAGCAATTTCATTTTTTGAAAAAATCACAGAGCTAATTGGATCGCGAGAATGCCCTGCTGGGATATTTTGCGATCTCAGCAGGGCATTCGATTGTGTTAACCACCACCTTTCATTATCAAAACTGTATAAATACGGAATCAGAGGCTCAGCTCTCGATTGGATTCAATTTGTCCAAAGTCTAGGACGTATCTCTGGAGAAATAACACAAATTGCTTCTAATGAAAGAATTATTGATATTGGTGTTCCACAGGGATCAATCTTGGGACCAATTTCATTTTTGCTCTATACAAATGATCTCGAAAATAAAAGTGAAACTCATCAAAAAGCTGAGCAGGTTCTCACTTCCATAAATGAATGGTGCAATTTGAACTATTTATATCTAAATATCTCTAAAACACAAATCGTTAAATTCCACAACTGGCAGATACATTGTTCTCCTATGTCTGTTGATGCTAATAAAATTCTAATTAGGAATAGAATAGAATAACTTTATTGCTCATCAAAACATTAGTTTTACAGCAAGAGTTTGGGTCTGAACAGAAAATAAATACATTTGGTTGGGGAGAAATATGAGTTTTGAACCAATTTGACATGACATGATTTTCTTCTTGTTAACATTCACTGATAATTGTTTGAGTGGTATAGTTTTCCAGAATTTTTAGTTTCCTAGCAACATCTACTTCCAACTGGCAGAGAATCACTAGGTCATCTGCATATAGTAGACATAAAACGTCATTTCTTTCGTCTATATATATATATATATATGAATGAATTAGTACATTGCCTAAGGTAATATTGAGGATGATCCTGAGATTGACCCATGTACATCCTCAGGATATAGAAAGAGGACTACTGAAGATTATCATGAGGATGAAGAAAAAAAGTCTCATTTCTACATCCTCAGAATATCCTTGGTACAAAGGGCACATATCCTGGAGATATCCTCAAATCCTAGACATATATCCTCAGTTTATCCCACGGATAGCGTGCTGTCTGGGCGTATTTTTCAATACAAATGCCGAATGCCACTGATTAGATCTTTGGGAGGGTCGAAACAGATAGACCAGAGAATTCGATAATCTATTTATCAGTTTCCTGATTCATCTTTTGCTTCATAGCAAATAACTTTCTCTTTATATATATATATATATATATATATATATATATATATATATATATATATATATATATATACACACACATATATTTATATCCTGTTGAGGGCCTAATGAAAACCAGAAGACATCCTCAGAATGAATTAGTACATAGCCTAAGGTAATATTGAGGATGATCCTGAGATTGACCCATGTACATCCTCAGGATATAGAAAGAGGACTACTGAAGGTTATCCTGAGGATGAAGAAAAAAGTCTCATTTCTACATCCTCAGAATATCCTTGGTACAAAGGGCACATATCCTGGAGATATCCTCAAATCCTAGACATATATCCTCAGTTTATCCCACGGATAGCGTGCTGTCTGGGCGTATTTTTCAATACAAATGCCGAATGCCACTGATGAGATCTTTGGGAGGGTCGAAACAGTTGCGTAGCATTAGATTTGTAAATGTAATAATTCTGTATATTGAAATTCTAACTAGTTTAACAACGTCAAAAAGTTGCCCAAATATCTGATATGAATCGTTCAATTGTGGGACCCATCTTCATGATTATTATGAATCGAATTATTATTGATTGTAGGTATTGCCACAGGATCCGAAAGCGAGACGTCTGTTCGTCACAACGGGTGGATTGAAAAAAGTTCAGATGATAGAAGCTCAACCGGGCACGACTTTATACGAGTATATCACTGTGATCAATTCGTGCTTCCCCGAAGAAATTGTGCGGTACTACTCTCCGGGATATCCGGAAACTTTATTGGATAAAGTTGAGCAATACTCTCCGCAGATGATGACTGTTTTGAGGGAAACGAATATGAATGATAACGAAATGCAGACTGAAATTACTAACATGATGGAGGACGCGGGATCTTCGGATGATGAGGAAGAGAAAACTGGGCCACCTCAATAAACTTTTTTATGTCTATTTATATAAATATATCTCTACACTCATCTTGTTTCATTACTATACTTGGCGCCTTGGAAGTATAAAACAGTGGCGGGCAGTCCTACAAACCAAATTCTGTGTTTTTTTATATAAAAGTTCTCATCATATAACAACTGAATAATTTCTAGAAAAAATGTTTCTTCATTTTTGTTTTCGAATACGAAAGACAAAAAATAATTATTGTTCCTTGTCATTTATTTGGTCTGTCTTTGTCATTCTGAAATAACCACACATGAAATGGAAAGAAAAATTGTAAGAAACCTGTCCATGAAACAGTCGCATTTTGTGAACATAATAGTCTAACAAAAATATTTACTGGCCATATTCGTGTATTTTCAAAGCAATTGTTTCACCTCAAAGTCAAGACTTCATTTTTTTTTATAGGTAACGAAAATCAAAGGAATTGAAATTCATCATATTTCGTAAGATATCCTTCAATTTTTCACTCACAAATTCCTGTTATGGTCATGAATATATTCCTAATATTCGCTCCTTATACACAAATTACAATGAATTTTTGCCATGAGTGAATTTTGTCACCGAATGCAGCGTTTTGTTATGTTTTGTTTGTCCTTCAGGTTATCAAGATGTATGCAGCAAAACGGTTTGTCTTCGTTTATTAAATTCCCTCTCACTTCAACCCTTCAAAATGGGAAAGATGAGCCAAAGCTTTTAGTAGGTGGCAGCACGACTGCATGTACCTAACGAGTGATTTTGCAGGTTATGTTTTTTTTTTTTATTTTAATGAATATTTTCAAAAGATACTTAAGAATCATAAGGATGTTTTCTCTTTTCTCCAACCGATAGATATGGATGTTTGTCTGTACCAGAGATGAAAAGTTTTGTTGAGGGAACGTGGTTGATCCCTTGAAGGAAAAAAAAGATCTGAGTGAAAGGTAAAAAATTCAAACCGATTACAGAGGTGTTTCGTTAAAAATCATCATAATAACCATCTACTAGCCCTGCTACGTTCTTTTGTAAGTGACTGGAGCATAATCTAGAATGTTCAGAAGCCTGAAAGCTCTTTCTTTTCAGGGCTACTTCCCACTGCTTTTTCAGTTTTGTTTCTTCTGGAAATAAATGCGTACCTACATTTTTACAT
Source organism: Zygogramma bicolorata (assembly GCA_032362365.1). Lineage (NCBI taxonomy): Eukaryota > Metazoa > Arthropoda > Insecta > Coleoptera > Chrysomelidae > Zygogramma > Zygogramma bicolorata. Next base: position 45,745 of record JAVJAQ010002690.1, on the reverse strand, counting down.
CCGAATGCACTACATAAGACCATTTTATGTCGATTTCAAATCTTTATTTTCTTAATTATTGCAAAGAATGGACGTTTAATGTTTTGAATTGTTGTCATTTGACTTGAGAGGCTGTCAAAGGTACATGTAGTGGTGGCGCTCCCAGTGGTAGAGTTTTGCAGCCGTCATCCCCATTATCTATACCGTGAAACCTGTATCGTGATGCTCAGCGGTCGCAAAAGTACTTCCCTCTTAAACTTTCAAGATTTTACCAAATTTTCGAGTAGAATACTCTACTTTATTTACGACTAATTTTTTCATTACATGAATAAATGATTCTTCAGTTTCATTCATCTCAATACAAATACACAAACATTAAGCGTTTGACACTGACACTTTGGAGTTTGGTTATATCGTTTCCATGGTAATATTCGATTCGAGAAATTTTGTGATAAGACTACAAGAGGGAATGAAGCATATTACCATTAATCCCTCGCCATTATTCCCCAAGGGAATAATATATGGCATTATACTGCAGAAACCATAAGTTTAATACTTACATTATGTATTGGTCGGAAATAAAAATGAAAACACCCTCTCTTGGCGACATAGACGTCACAAAATGGCACTAAAAGTGATGTTTTATATTCACATGATTTTTTTTCCATCTTGATATATTATATTCCGTTCAAAAGTTAGGAGAATACGGACTTATTTTCACGACCACACTGTCAAACCGTGGTCTCCATTTATTGATGTTATCATATTTTTTGATGAGTTTTCACAAAATGAGGGTGGTAAAACAAGATTATAACTACGTAGGTATATGTGAAATAAAAATATTATACAAAGGTTCTTGCTGAATAGTGCTATAGTATAAGTATATGAGACTCTCATCTGAAATCTGTATGAATAGGTAACCATTTAGCGTTTATCAGGCAACAACTATTTTATAATGAAAAACAGACCAAGTTGCCTACTTTGAGCTGCTGAACAGTAATCCAGGCTCAAAACGCGGAGATTTTCCTTCTTCTGGAAGCTAGCCCCCTTCAAATGTCGCAAAAAGGGCACATTTCACCTTCTTTTTCACACAATATTATGATCAAAATACACATAATTATCAGTAGCCAGGATTCCTTTGCACTTCAATTCACCTTGTTCTATAACTGTTGCCACAATTATTCTAATATGTCATGAAAAAGTCTATTTGAACTCGTGCTACTTGATTGCTAGTCATTCTTTCATAAAAAAATTACAATAATTGCTGAAAGAAGCAAACAAGGTGAATTGATTCGGGTAAAGGTTACGTGAGTTGGAACTGTAAGTAGAAAAAAAAGTGAAGCGTAGTGACTCGCTCAAAATGTGCCTGACTCTGTTACGATATTTCTGGATTCGTTTACGAAATAATACTCCAAACAACACTAATAGTATATTATGCAACGATCGTGTAATGATGGTTATTAATATATGAGCATAAACCGGGATACGAAACGAGCCGAAGGTGAGTTTCGTATGGTTTAGGCGAGTGTATTAATAACCATTACATGAGAGTTGCATACGCTATTTTATCTACACCCGATAAATAGTGAAGAACTACAAATATTTATATTTGTATTGCACACAATAATACTGATTTAACGAATTTCTTTGGAAAATTCCACAGAATTGTAATCAATAGTATTATTTCGAGAAATAAAACGATGAGATATGAAAAGGAGATCAAAAATCAAAGAAAAAAAAGATTACCCGAGACCGGATTCGAACCAATGTCTCCTCCAGCTAGATTAATCAATGTCAGCGCCATAGACGGCTCGGCTACGGAGAGGCCTCAAAGTTTGATGAAACAATAAGTAATAAATCAGGCATTTGTCAAATGAAAGATTGAATCATTCTAACTGTATTTCTGTCGGTGAAGGTGATTCTCCCATATCGCTAATATCAGATATTTCCTTGTGATTATCGAAGTTTGGCTATATTCTTCAAAAATTCAATACTTATACCAATTTTGACTTGACAAACGTCAAATGCAGAGCATGCACATCATGCTTGATTGAAAAATAATGGGTTTCTATTGGTTGGAAATCTGTATCGTAATGAAAATCTGTATCGTAATGGATTTCATTATAAAACGGGTTGTGGGCATATAAGTGTTTTATTAGAGTACGGGTGTAGATAAACTACTTTTATCAACGTCACTATAAAATACAACTATTGCTCTCGCCTATAAATCGCTCACAAACACCTACTTAACACGTTCCGTGCGTCGGACGCACATGTTGCGCTCGGCCAATTTCGTCTACCATGCGAATGACGCACACGGTGCGCTTCAGGATCTAATAAGTTCTATCATGCAGAAACGTGTTAGCATTGGAACGAGGGTTTTGTGTGTTGGTTAGCATTGTTGAAACTGTTAGACAAAGTAAAATTTGACGCAGCTTCCGGTTTCGACATTCTTATGATGAGTAGCAACAATCCAGGGCCGTGCAGGTATACATGACCAGACTCGCATGGCGTACGCAGCGAACGTGATATGACTTCTTAGTTGACTTGAAAATCCAATACTTTTGCCATTGTCTAAGTAGACAATGCTTTTACTAAAACACAGTCGCTACCCGACGAAAACATGTCCCTATATAGTCTGATCGATTTAACTAGAAGTTTAGATGTTCCATTCGCGGCTCGAACTTTCAAAATCAGAGCGTCTAGAACATCGGGACTATTCGCTCGGAAACAACTAGATCTGCTAGCTTCTTCGAGAATTCGCCTCGGAGGGGACAAGTGCTCTCTGGATCGCGTCGATTGACACAGGTCATTGAATTATGTTAATAAGGCTCAGCTCAGCGGCGGTGTTTGGGGATTTTTTAACAATACTTTGAAAGTTTCAGCCCTAGCGACTCAAAAGTAGCATGTTGTGTTCCATTTGTTTTATTTCGTACGATAAAATGATGAAGTTTGCTCTTTCCTCTTTCCCTGACGTTCATTGGAGAGCCATATAAGGGCGGTAACCTCCGTACGAAGGGAGACCGCCGCGGTTTGAGATCAGATTCGTGTTCAGCGGCTCAAAATAATAGTATCCAATTTTATTCTGAGAGCTTAACGAATTCTTACTCACAGAATTGAAAGTGATATTTTTTGAAAAAAATATTTGAATTCTTGAAATGATATGAACCATATCTGAGAGATAATATCCGAAAATTCGAATACAAGTCTTTTGTCTATGAATCCATAGTGCAATGAAATGGAATTGCGTGAACTCAGTATAAAAATAGCTTTCGGATTGCAGCGAACTGAGTCGCAATTACAATAATTTGATGTTCGTCCAAATCCTAATTTCAAATCACTGAGTACCGATTTTCCTATGTGGGTTCTACAAAAAAGAAACAAACTGAGTGATCAGCAGCTTTTCATAACGGTTTTACAAATAATTTTTCAATATAAATGAATTGAATTTAACATTATTCTCGCAACTAAATATCGATAAGGCAATGAAGAATTGCAGAAAAGGTCATGGAGTGTCAGGGTTTCACTTTTTTCCTCCTGAAATTAATCAAAACGTTAATTGACTTGGCAATTTTGAAAGTATATGTAAGTATACCAACCTTTCTTGCCCCCTTTAGTCGTCGATTCTTTTACTCCCTGCTTCTGGTCTGCGGTAGCACCTTTTGTGTTACTGGTGCTAGTTTTTTTCTGAAAAATGTTGATTATTGAAATTTACATGAATATTCTATCACGAGATACTGTACATCTCCTGGTGGTGCTGCAGGTGTTCCGGCACTTTTTCCTCCTTTACCTTTACCCATTTTCGAATATTCAATAACGAAAGTGTTTTTATAATGGAATCCGCAAGTGCTTACAGTTGGACAGCGATTCTATTTTGAAAGTTTCTTTTTGGCAGTTGTTGATATTCAGAAAGGCGTCTATTTTTAAATGATAGGTGGATTGACAGATGCCAGCAGAAGTCATATTCAAGCAGAGAGAACATTTCTGTGAAATGTGAAATCAATCAAGAAAAAGGCGTATAGGTTTATATATATATATATATATATATATATATATATATATATATATATATATATATATATATAAGGATTGGGCTTATCGCCTTCATTTCATAAAATATCACTGGCAAGGGTCAGGCAAAAATAATGTCGATATTTTCATTTACTTGACAAAGCACGAAAAAGTCTCTTCTGAAGGGAAAAAATAGGTGCACAGTTCTGTCAGTTTGACTGAAACTTTGAGAGATAGATAATGAATCTTCAAAATATAGTTTACGATAAAAGTTTATTAGGAGTGGAAGTTTAGGCACTAAAATGATCGTCAAATCGTGAATGATTTAAGATATTTTGACAAAAAAATCCACTTCCGTTTCCGAATTAATTGCCATCTTTTTGTATTTCGTATAAGTAATCAAGAAAATTTGTGATTCCTACTACGACGTCCGTAAGAAAAACTACAGAAAAGACATGACTTGGAAACGAAATTACTGGTGCCATCTACATGTGGTATCCATCCCTTCAAATGATATTTCTATATGGTTGACTAACTATATCTCTTCAAACAATGGACGTCAATCCTTTGTGAAATAGTAACAGAATTTGTAACAAAATAATAATTATAAAAGAAAGGTAAAAATAGGTGAAAGGTGTTATGAATGGTTTTTATGGTGCACATTCTGCAGTATATCTCCGTTTTTTCTTGGTTGAAACATTTATATGGGATAAATGTACACTCGCACCAGTTTCACCAATGGAAATTGCTAATTGCAACAATTGGAACAGAATTAACGTTTTTTTTATCACCAGTTGGCATTCTATCTCCACTTTTGCTTCAAATGTTTGAGTGAAACTGGATTCACGTAGGTTAGAAATTTCGCAGTAAAAAACGATGGAAAGAAAAATGGCCGATGATATTTCAGTGTTAGATCTCCATCTCATTTAAATCGCAAATTCTTTCCGAAAATCGTACCCACATGAACGCAGCCACTTTGTTAACTGTTAAGTTGTCAAGTCAACACACTTTCAACATTGACACTATTGACAGTTCTGATCTTCCAAGGTTATGTTATTAGCCACAAGTATTGTGGTTATTACAAATAAAAAATAGATAAAAATTATTAAGGATCAAAGATTTCATTTGTGTTTCCGAAGGTTTTTAAAAGTTTGCTTCATTCATCATAAGTCTGCAAATTGTTTTATTATTTCAAATGGCAGGTAACCTCATACGGGTGTTATCCAATTCAAAAATCGTCAATTATTTACCAAGAGTAAGTGTTTGCCAATAAATCATAAAACACGGGTGTTTTTTCACTGTTATTATATTCTAGGTGTTATTTTCAAGTAAAAATCCCGTACCAGAAATTCCAAAAAATATTTTGGAAAATGTTATATCAGCACATAAACAAGAAGGCCATGGAACAGTTTATGACAAAAAACCTTTCAAAATGACTTTAGAAGCAGGTAAAACCTAAAAAAACTGGAGTTGGAATCGATGCGATATTGTTTAGAATCATATATATTTTATGTACCATGGAGTGTTTCTCAATTTCATCATTGAAATTTGTTTCTTTTTGAAGAGTTGAAGATTTGCCTTTCGATTTGAGATAAAGTTTTGTTGTCATATATCTCCATGTTTATATGTCCAACAGGTAGAAATTAAAAAAATATATATTTTCTGCAGCATGATTTTCACCAAGAATTGGTATTGCTCGAGGTATTTTCGTTCCGACGGGAATCGTATCCAGCTCAGTTCCACAGACATGTTGTGACAGTTGACTCCCTTAAAACTGTCCAGTACATATCTGTGCAACTGCTTTGAACAGTTCTGTACGCGATTCCTATCAGAAAACAAACAATCCTTCAATTTTTCAGAATACTATTCTGTATGTGAGTTTTCTCCTAATAATTATTTTTATATTTCAGGTAAAAGGTATTCATGGTGTCTTTGTGGAAGAAGTAAAACTCAACCTTTGTGTGATGGGACACATAAAAATGCCCAACTGAGAATTACACAAAAGTGAGCTTACTTTTTGAACTAGTCAGAATTATGAAAAAACAGTACTTATTAATAATTTTTCCTGAATTTATTCAACGGACAAGCCAATTTTACAGTTTCAATGAAAAAGGAAAGCGAATAAAATATTACAACCTTTCTACAGCCATTCTAAAAATGAACCGAACAGCTCAAGTCTTCAATATTACAATATGAATGTGTGTCATTGTTTAATTAATTATTTTTGCTTTCAGGCCTGTAAAGTTTGCAGTAGAAGAAACCAAGGAGTACTGGATTTGTAATTGCAAACATACAAATAACCGCCCATTTTGTGATGGTACACACAAATCACAAGTTGTTCAGAATTCATCTTCAATCGTGCGTCAGTAGTTAATTTTGTTATTGTATATATTGTTGAATAAAATAATCTGCAGTGTTTTCATTTTTAATTGCCTAATTAATGTACATCCAATAGGAATATGCTAAAAAGAGCTATGAACCAACTCAATTCTAAATCTCATGTTTTAGTAGCGGATTCTTCATTCCGCGCTTTTCCACTTTGGCTTGAATCTGGATTCACCAATTCATGATCCAATCTTTCTTTTGCTCTAACTATTTTCGATTGAAGGTACAGAGACGTCCTTTCATTGGCTTTGAATAAACTTTGATAGCGTTCTTCGAGCTCCTCTTTGGATAAGTTTTTAATATTCAAAATTTGTTTAGCTTCTTCCAGCGAAAGCCCTAATTTTTGATTTGCTATTCTTTCACTCCTAGTTTTGGTATTTCCTAACCTCTGTGCAGCCTGCTGCGATGCTTCAATCTCTTGTTTTACTGCTCTAGCGAAAGCTCTGGCAACCACCTGTGACCCAGCCAGAATGAGTTGTGCTATATATTTGGCCATATCGTTTGAATTCTAGAAAAAAATATTAGCTTCAACTTGATAACTAACATAACCTCTAAAAGTCTATGATTCAAAAATCTGCTTCTTATTTTATGGAGCTGCAGAGTTGCCAACAGTAACGAAATTCCGCTACAATCAGGGCTATTCACTAAAAAGTGGTTATCGCAGTTGCTAACCGTCGTAGCAACTCTGATAATAACTTGCCATAATGACGGTGGCAAGCTGTTTTTCCTCAACAAGATATCTAAAGCAGTTGCCTGTGAACCACTACCCACAGCAACTGGTCATTATAGTAGCAACTTAACTTGAAAAGTGAATACCAATTTCGCGCTTAGCAACTGACCTTGAACATAACGACAATTTTTAGTCGCTATCCATAACAACTCTGCTTAGTGAATAGCCCTGCGTAGCGGATTTACACAGACCGTAGATATTCAAATGGTACGTAAAGTGATAAAGCGCTCTGAGCCTAATTAACGGACCCAGTTTTTACCGTGACATTAGTTGATAGTTATTGAAAAGAAATTCGGCTAGTTGCTGGTTGAAGCTCGAATTTGCCCCAACTTGTGTTGAAACTACGAGTGGCGATGCTCAATACATAAAATCTGACAGTACTTTACATGGGTTTCCCATAGACTTACAGGTCTATTCCGTAAAATACCGATAATGAACGATCCGTTATAAAACGACTGTCGGTAGCTATCAACGATCCATATGAACAATATGTCAAAAATACCACAAAACTACTTCAATTCGTTAGCCAACTGAACCAATTCTATTCCCGTTAACAAACCTTATATTATATCGTTCACTTCCGATTTGCAACGATTTTATATTTTTACGGAACAAGATTCGACACAAATATCGTTAATTTAACGATAGTAGTTGGATAACGACATCGCTATGAGTTACGGAATAGACCTGAAAACCCGGGCTTGAAAGAGTATTGGTCTGCATACTAAAATATGGAATTAATTTCGTCGATTCAACAGTTGTTAACTTGGGATACTGATTATCCAATTTAACGAACTTACAGCCACTGTCCAGCATGTGCGTCATCCAGATGTAATTTGTCTGATGTATCCTCAACTCGAAATTATAACACATATTTTAATGCAATCTATGGCTATGCCACAGTTATGCTATTGAACTGTAATGAATCGTAATTATTATTTCGAAGTTATACTCGAAGGACTCTGTTATAGTTTTACTCCAATTCGAAAAAAAAACCGCAACTTCCATAGGGCAAGAATCCGAGGGAAAAGTGATATATTCGGATGAACCGCTTTATATAATTACGATTGAACTTCACAGGTAAATCTCCGTTACATCAGATAATTACATTTCAGAGACTTGCCCTCTATAACACTGGTATAACACTGGATGTAGAAGTTTAAATGATGTTGTCCGAAGAATGAGTCTCATATAGAAATAAGAGATCACAAGTACCTACCATGCTCTTGCCGATCTTTGGGAAAGACCTCTGACCAAGTCCCAAAGGAATCGTGCTCGAGTCCCTATGCCACGTAGGAAATTTAAGGGAATTCTGGATTACTTGAACTTGTTGGAATAGAACACCGTTAACTATGCTGTTCGCCTCTTATGGCACTAGCATAGACACCATTTCTATTTCTGAATGTTGTGTATATGTTTCTCGATGCCTTGTGGATCTTCATGAAAACGTTTGAGTTTCATACGATCTCAAATCGGTTCCATTTTGAATATCATGTCGCGGCCATTCTTGTACAGAAAGCAAGCTTCGAGCTCAAGATGAAAAACAGAGGTTGTGACTTCGAACACAACCAATCTTCATCTTTTTCCCGTATAAGAATACAGTTAAATTTGTAATTGCAATATTATTATTCGAGAATAAAGACCATAGAAATCATAATGAAAGTATAGATATCTATGATAAAGACCTATTAATCAGAATTATTATGGTGGCCTATTGATTCTTAAATATCACTAGATTATTGAAAAATCACATCAATAATTTTCTCGGGAATTGAATATTGTATCATATCAAAATACCAGTGGCCACGTTTACACCGTCGCTTGGTAAGCTGACTAATGACTTTATTTCAACCAAATAATCTTGGTCATCTTGGTGTAAACAGTACACTTGGTCAGGTGAACAGCTTGGTTTGGTACCGAAAATTGTTGCGTACCAGACCAAAATAGTCAAGTGACCAAGATGATGTAAACACCTACGGCCTTGACTATCCGACAATATGCAATATTTGGTTTGAATCTTTGCTAAGCGAAAGTACTAAAACTACTCAAATCCATTTTTGTATCTATCAACAGAACCACCTATCCCAAATCTAATGTTTTTTTTTTTTTTTTGAATCTGAATCTATAAATACATGAATTATCGACGTTTTTATGTGTTAGTAGAGTTGCAAAGATGTTTATACTTCTGTCACATTCTGTGGTATGTTCACCAAATAAGAACCAAACATGACCAAACTGTTTACTAATGAGGAACCGGAATTAAAAAAATGTTCCCTTTTTTTTTATTTTATCTGATAGAGCATGAAAATCTGTTCACAAAAATACCCTTCTGACCTCGATCCTTCCACTATTTTTTTTTAAAACCTCTACTATGTAACGAAAAATATCAAATGATGACGTCAGCATTTACTCATTCATAAATGCTCTCCATCTCCTTCTAGTTACGATAAAATACTACGAAATACTATAAAATATTTAGATTTACTACGGTGAGTTGGCAATACGAGATTAATTTGACAGCAGCTAAATTCACATCATTCAAAGTTACAATGGCGTCTGATCGTTGGTTCAGAGTTTTTGAGGTTATGCTGTTGACAAAGGCGCCAGTTACGAGTTAAACGGTGCTATTCACATTGGAAAAATTAGTTCATATTCGCTATTTCTATCATTCATTCGTTGGAAGCGGGTGTCTCCGATCTCTGAGCTGTTTCATTATTTGTGTAATGGCAATAATGGCTGTATACTTACGAAGTCTTTTCTATGATAATAGTTTGTACGTGACTCGCTGAGTTTAGTGAGTTTATTTGAAGTCCGACATTTAGTGAAATTATTTCCTATACAGTGCGATTAGTGTGTTTTTTGAAAAGATTGATGCTGTGACCATGTTCAGAATCATTTCAAAAAATCCAGATTTTGTGGGTCTAGAAATGAAGGGATAGAAGATCTTGAGGTAAGTTTCCTTTTCCAAATAATCAGTAACACTGTTTTATGCAGCAGTTTTTTGTTATAATAAATAGGTAATAAGCTATAAGAAGTTCAACATTCACTTTTCAAAGGGAACGTTTATGCACTTGTCCTAAGAAAGTTGGATCATTTCTATTTCTCACCCTGGATTTATGCAGCAGTTTTAAGTAATAAGAGTTGGAAATTATAGACTTTTTTATGACAAGTGCATATAAACGTTCCCTTTCAAAAATGAAGGTTGAACTTCTTATAGCTTATTACTTATTTCTTATAACTTAAAACTGCACTTGTCATCACAAAGTTGGATAATTTCCATTTCTTATTACTTAAAGCTTATTACTTAAAACTTCATTTATAAATCTGGTGTTTTGTTCTACACTTAAAGCTTGCTATTGTACTTATTACTTAAATCTGCTGCCTAGTGACTGAATCCAGTATTAAATTCACGTGAGAAAGAGTTACCATTAAAGTTCACTTTGAAGTGGATTTTGAAATATTGCTAGAAAGACAGTATTCATATATTTTTGGCACACTTGAAAACATTTTATTTTGCAAGGCATCGGAACGCATTAATCGGTATACATAACAGTATGTGTGATCAATTAGCCTCAATATTTTGACAAATAAACTTTGAATCTATTATCGTTGCCTATCACAAAATCTGAAACTCCTCGAATAATTTTTCTATATATTTTCACTAGGTATAAAAATAAAATGATCAACTCCATTCTGAACTCCGTATTCTGATCGAGATTTTGAGGCCTGTTGCAGTTGACTATAACTCTGCTGAAATAAATAAATTACCTACCTATTGATAACTAGTTGTATGATTATAAGAAGGAAAATCATCCTTGAACAATTCGTTCAGGCCAGTCTCAAATTACCTACACTGTAGGTTTTGGCTGGCACCTGTCAGAAAACAACTACTCCCCTGGTTGATTTACTTCTGTGAAGAAACCTGCGCTGGCACCGGTCGGATATAATCCAACGCCCTTCGTGGTATCAGCCAGGGGAGTAGTTGTTTTCTGACAGGTGCCAGCCAAAACCTACAGAGTAGGTAATTTGAGACTGGCCTGAACGAATTGTTCTAGGATGATTTGATTTATCGCCAGTCTTCAAGTGTGCCCAACGACTATGTCGAATTATAAGAAGGAAATCAATATGTGGTGAAAAACTGTCCTAAATGAATGATATATTGGAATAATTTTGTCAATATAGTAGGTACCTAACTACTAACGTCCAATGAATGTTGAATATTACAAAAAAAGTTATAAATTATGTATACAGAATTTGTTTGAATTATTCATAACAATATTGTAGGTCTGCACAAGAGAGTTATGGAGACAATGCTGTTGGTTTTGTTCAGCTGAAACATGATACTGTCAAACGTATCTCTACTGTCAAAGGAAAAATTACTCCTGAACATAACGTGAGGAATAAAGCATATTCAGTTGTAATGGAGTTCAACTAAGAAGAGAACCAGATTAACTTTGTCAAATGCAAAGACTGTGCTGCCCATTTAAGTGAGTTGAAGATAATCTGTGGTATGCAGTATCCTTTGGGCTAGAAATAGAACTTGTATTTTTGATCTGTGTGTGATCAGTTGATGGGAGGAGGAATTTAAATGTTTGAAATGAGACAAATCACTTGGACCTAAAGGGTAGGATGCTAAGAAAGTGGCAAGATAGATGGAGAGACAACTCAACAGTGACACAGAGAACAAAAGTGCTCATACCTGATATGGAGAGTTGTCTGAAATGTAATACCTAACAGGGCATGCTTCCTTCACAAAATGCACTCACAGGATTGGGAAGAAGGAAAACTCTTGTAGCTGAGGTAATATATGTGATGAGTGTTTTCATTGATATTACTTTCTTTTTCATTTTAGTAGTATACACAATTATCTTCTCTTCCTGTCCTACCTCTGAACAAAAAAATATGAACCCCTTTTCCTTTTTATATTTTCTGTTTCTGAATGCCTAATCGTCTCAAGTAACTTTGTAGTAAGAGAGGAAAATCAGAACTATATTTGTTTGGATTCAGAACTCACTTTCCCTTCTTAAAAATATGAAGTAGAAGTATTTCTGAAGGTGGCTCATTCTTTTTTCTAAAAATCAAAATATGATTATACAAATGCCTTGTAATACTTGTGTATCAGTGTGTCTTTGAGATGAAACTGAAACTGGTCTGAAGCTAGTGTGTCTGAACTGAAAAGGGTTCAATCTTTTTATTGCTATTTTTGCAGAAATTTGATTTAATATTGAAGATGTATGTATGTATGTAATAATAATTATAATTAATTATTAAGTATTGAAGATGTATATATGTTTGTATCTATGTATGTATGTAGTTTTTTTGCCTTTTTAAAAATATGTGACATTTCACCTACATATTGTTGTGTGAGAATAACATTCCCCACTATAATTTGTTTATACAACACATAAATTCACTTTGACTGTTTTTTAGGGGGATTGTACATAAGCAGTGGTGCCCATTATCTTGGTTTTCCTCCGACTGAAAAAACAACCTACCAGGATTGGTATCTAGGCAACCAGTTGCAGAATTACTTTTGCCGTGACCAGGATTCAAACCTAGCGAACTACCTGTGCTCAGAGTCTGTTGAATTCAAAGCGTACACTTCTACCGAACGGCTACAACCACACCCAGTATGACTGTACAGAGTGTCCAATGACAGTGATTTGAATTTGAAGTAAAAAGGCCCTGACATGTAAAATTTGCTTTTTAAGGGGACACATTTTGACATATTCGTTAACCTCTGCCTTCAAACCCCTAGCGACGGGGAGTCACAACCCTAAAATTTCAAATGGTGAATGGGGTCGAGTGATACATCATGTGAAAAGGTACAAACTTATCTTCGCAATGATACCCTATTCATTAAAGTTCACCCAAACGCTCAATGCAGAATCGGCTGCTATTTTCACATCAATTCTCTAAGTAAAGTACCCCACACTTTTCTTATGTCAGTCAAATTTTTTGAAAGTTTGGTATATTGTTGTACTCGACGTAATCCTATGGCTATTTTTCTAGAATTGAAGTTGAAAAATGCCCACTTTTTCGTTTTTTTATTATTGAAAGTTAGATTGAATTTCTGTTTCATGTAGGCGTTTATTACATTTTCTGGTAGTGAATCAGTGACTACGCATAAATTCTAATATTTATATAAACAAGTTCATTAACAAATGTATGACAGTCCTTTTTGCAAATTCTAACATTTTTACTGTGACATCAGAGAAGCATATTTTTGAAAGGTTCTACTCGTTATAGTGTTTTGACTAGAAAATATTGCACACTGCACATTTCTTATGCAGGGTATTTCATAGAGAACTACTAGACAAAATTATAATTTTTTTAGATTAATTCCAAACCCTGAATAAGTCCAAATGTGTCCTCACAATCAAACTCTACTTGTCCGACATTTTTGCTTTGAATTACAAGCAAGAAAAATGATAGATGTATAGTTTTGTAGGACCACTCTCTATACACAATACAAACTACGTAATTTCAAATTCAGTGGTGGAAGGAAAGGAAAATTCTGTTCAGAATAAAACCAAATTATTAGTAGGACTCACAATACAGATATAATATTATTAGTTCATCATTTATAGAGTCTAGAAAAACAAGCGCATACAACTCTCATGTAATGGTTGTTAATACACTCGCATTAACCATACGAAATTCACCTTAGGCTCGTTTCGTATCCCGGTTAATGCTCGTGTATTTATACCATCATTACATGACCATGCATAATATATTATTTTGTTTTTTATAATGCCCTGTATCATTTTTGTGTATTTGCTTTAAGTTGTGTACTATACATGTTAAGAATAATGAACATACAAATGGAGGGCTGAAATTTAAAACAATAGGACAGTATGTTAGTTTTATCTGAATGGTTTTAAAGAGCAATCTACAAAAGATTGTTTCATTACTTGAAATGAGTGTATTACCCCCTGTCGCTTTCAAAAAAAGTCCAAACCCTTTTGAGTTATAATGAACATTAAAATGTTTATACAATTTGTGAATAATTTTTTCTCCTACTCTGATTTTTTAGTTCAACGAGTTCATATCATTTCTGAGTTGATTTTTTGTGAAATAAAGCATAATACTGAATGTTGTTTTTTGATACTTTCCAAAAAGTTTACTGAATGAAAGAAAAAACTGTTTTGGATTTCATAGTTTATTGAAATAATAATGAAAAATAATTTTGTACCAAAAATTATTAGTGGGAAAATAAGAGGTGATGCATTTGCTGTATTTTGAGAAGATGAAAATTTGCCTACATTTGAAGCAAAACAATTATTTCAAGGAAAAAAATTGAAGTGAATGCTTTCAATTTCTCAAAATACCACCATGAGAAAAACCCACCAAAAACTCATGATATCACCTACAAAGCAATGATTACAATTTTGTCCTATATATGAATAATCTAAAAACACATTGTTTTGTTTTACTGGGTTCGTTAACCGTGGCCTGCAATTTTTAGTGCATGTGGTAGACATTTGAGGGTGATAAGGTAAAGGACGCAGTACCAACTTGTCAAGCCCTATAACAGTAACCAGATCACTACGTCATTACCTTACCTCCTTTAAAAGTGTTCAAGGCAGTTGTAGATGAAACGTCAGTTATTCTAACTTGAAGGCCACGGCCAACAAACCATTATGGCTTTATATTTTTATTCAAATTTATGAATTGATATCACTTAGGAGGTAAATTTTCAAACATTCACTTAAAAAATATGTTAGTGATGAGATCGAGGATTTTACTGAAAATTCAAAAAATCATTTTGTCATACATAAAAATCTGAAAGAAATTGTGACGTTCTAGCTAAAAGTAAACTTTAATCTTGAAAAAACAAAATGTTCAGGTGGTGACGTGAGACACTAATGATAAATAGGATTCCTTCAGAAACAAAGGACCAAGTAATAAAATAATAACTTTTCAGGATTCAATGGCAAGATTTAGGAATGAGAATCTAGAATTGTAGTTATTTTATTATATGTTTGTATTCGTGAAATGTTTTACTGTCTCATTCAATTTACATTGTGGACAGAATAAAAAAAACAAAGAGATTATTTGATACTCGATTCAAAGTCCAAATTTTAAAAAAGATCTTTTGAGCAGAAATTCAACATTTTTCTTTTTCAACACTTCACAATGGAAATTAATCTTCATAGAGTAAGTAAGTGAACATTTCACTCAATAATCCTAAACAATTCCAAAAATTTATACAACATATTTTAGTGATGTGTCCATAAATATTTGAGAGGCTGATTTTCATTTCATATAATGATTTATACTTTTATTACATTTCGAGAAAAGGAAAAATTTGCCAAAAATTCTGTTTGGAATAATTCTATTATAAATATTTTTGATTTCAGTTAAGGGTATAAATCAGTCATTAAAACTAAGTACATTACCAGTAAAAGCCTATCTCCTATTTTATTACAAGATTGATAATTTCAGAAAAGTATACACACCACAGTGAGCAGCAAAATTGAACGAATTATTTATATACATATAAAATTTTGGTATTCTTGAATCATGGATGTTTTTTTCATTGTGGGTTCTTGGATTTCGGATTTTATTGAGAAAACGACTTCATCTCTGGCCATGAAGACCATCAGTTTATTGTTGAAGTATCATTCTATGATGTCATGAAGTTATTATTACTTGAATCGCGTTCAGATATTATTTGTGGTAACAACATTTTATATTACACTCAAATCAATGCCACAAATATTTGAACGTCATTCAAATAATAATAACTTAGTGACACCATAAATCATCTTACTTGAACAACTAATAAAGAGAAAAGGATTTGTAACTTAATGCCGGGGTCCCAATCTCTCTCCTTATAATATATATGTATATATGTATATATATATATATGGAAACCCCTAATTTCCAGATGCCCAGTCCCCACCAAGACATCCGACGGTCCTTTAGTAGCACCCGCTGCTATAAATCCTACCCAACATCCCTCGATACCTCAGTTCGATCTAAGGAGTAGGCAGATTGAGACCTTAGAAAGAACTCGTGACGAGACCTGGGGAGTAGGCAGATTGAGGCCCCGGCGTCAAGTCACAAACCCTTGCCCCCTGTGACAACACCTGAGGAGTAGGCAGATTGAGACCTCAGCGTGAAGTCACATTCACCTCTTGAAAATGGCTCCAAAATCGGAGCCGAAACGTCGAGAACAAAACTCCAGACGCGGTTCAACCCGAACTCAACAACAACATATATATATATATGTATATATATGTATATATATATATATATATATATATATATGTGTATATATATATATATATATAAGGAGTAGGCAGATTGAGACCTCAGCGTGAAGTCACATTCACCTCTTGAAAATGGCTCCAAAATCGGAGCCGAAACGTCGAGAACAAAACTCCAGACGCGGTTCAACCCGAACTCAACAACAACACACAACTGACCGCGGAAACCTATCCGAACACATATATATATATATATATACTTATATTAATTATTGAATCAGTTTCTATAAATATTAATACAATTTCAACTATGTTCATATTGAAAGCAATTTTTTTTTCAAAAGGATAGTTCATTTAGAGCATAAAAAATAATTACCAATAAAATGAAATACATGAGTGAATAAGTAGTAAAAAAATATACCAAAAGTAATGATGCAAAATTATTAAAAGATATACAAATAAGCATTCAAAAAATTATACTAAACAATCAATACATTTTCAAATCAGTTTTATATTTCAGTTTACCATGAGATGATATTTCAAATGATTGAAAATGAATAGAATTTTATGTGGGCATGTTATATAAATTGAGGTTTGAGAAAAAATATGAATATAAAATCATTTTATTTGTACACAGTTTTCAAATTTCAAAATAGGTGATAATATTTCTGATACATGGTACCCTGAGCATTTCATGAACATAGTTTTGGATTACATTTGTGTATTAAACTAGTATAATAATACAAATTTTTTATATATAAGGTAAGTGGTAAGCAGAACGTATGACTAATGAACAACTCGACAGTGAATAAATTAAATTGGACAGTTAAAATACAATCACTATAAAAATTATTTCATAAGAGATAAAACGTTTTCCATGCTAAAGCAATATTTTCCACAAATTGTCCTGTTTAGAGATATTAACATTGAAATGCAAAAAAAAGACCTTTGAATTATTCAAAAACTCAATCACAATACATACAACTCATCAAAGTATTCAATATGAGGATTTTTTCAATATTCAAGGAAAAACAATTTTGAAATAAATCGGTTACTCGGTTTGCAAGCCATAGTGCTAAACAACTGACATTCCAAAAAAAAACACCTTTCACACAAATAACTGCTTTGAAAATTACACATCTAAAAGTGTGTAATCAATTTCTGAACAGAGGGTCCTGAAAATTAATAATTCCACAAGCAATGACAACAATATAACCCAATAACTGTATGTGATTATGATCTATGCAAGAATGGGGTTCTAACATTTTAAAATTCCTCAGCATCCAGATAACTCTTTCGACATGTATTCTCAAAGCAGCTATTCTCTTGGATTCCCTCACTTCTGCAGGTGAGAGTATATTGTAGAAAATTGTGGATATCACCACAAGCAGAATCGGAAGAATCAGGGTCATAGTCAGAATCTTTATATGTTGCTGATCTTGTATCAATACTGCTTGCAGAGTAGGTGGAACTGGATAGTTTTTGACTATGACTATGCACATCATTGCTCTTTGGACCTCTTTCACATTTAGCTGGCACAGGTCGCTCAAGATGGTCCTTGTTCACCTGAAATGTTTGTTGATCTTAATTGAGTGTTCAGCAATAATGTACTGATATAAAAACTCCGGCGAGTCATGAGTATATTATCAGAGAAGAGAAAATGAGTCAGCCACCCTTGCTTTGAGAGAAAGAAACAACATTAAATGCAATTAATCTGAATGGTATGCAACAACGAATAAACGGTAACACATACACCTCCAATAACCACAAGCTGGTGGTAATCTTTTGTCTGTATTTATTCTACTCTTACAATATATGTTTTTATTTGTAGTTATCCCAATGTCTCTGTTAGATTACATCCAAATGATGATACATTTCATCGATAAAAACTCCATTGAGTCATGAGTATGTGAAATTAAACTTGAATTTCATTAGAAAAGGAATAAACGAGCCACTATAATGAATATAATACATAAAAATACTTCTAAGCAGAAAAACTGTGAAATAGCATAAGCAGCACTATTATTGGAATTTGTTGGGTACTTACGAATACATATTACTCAGTCATTGTTTCTTTTCGTAACAGATCAATGGGCCAGAATATGAATTCAAGCTGAATTTTTTCACTCACCTCAGCTGGTTGTTTTCGTTTCATTTCAACTCCTTTCTCACCCGGACCAGACACAGATATACTTGGCACAACATCCTTCTTCAATCTAGGTGTATCATTCATCAATTTCACTTTCAAAAAATTCTCTGCATCTTCTTCCCACTAAAAAAAGGTATGTGATTTCGAGTGTGATCTTGCTACAATACCTTAAAGCTAAGCCTAGCCAAATTCTATAATAAATATCAATTCAATGAACACTTTCTTGGAGTCATATTCATTATTATTTCTTATAGTAGTAGTTACAACTACACGAACGTGTTTGTGGATGGCTAGTTTTGAACTCTAGTTATAATTTGGATTAATTTTTAGGTATTGTTACAGAAACAAGCAATCAGTTTAAGAGTATTTTATACGATCAATTCCTAAACCGAATCACAATTTTCAGTTACTTACGTTGAAATGATCCTCGCAAACGTAGGCCCTAACTTTTTTAGAAACCCTATCACACCCATTAGTTAACCAGGCATTCCTCCTCGATGAATCGAACGGCAACAGAAAAAAGTACTTATTTGCGGAAACTTTAGAGTTGTTCTTGCACTCAGTTACCAAACAAAACTTCACAAAATCACTCTTCGATGCCATAATTTCGGAAAATTTTCCGTTGAAGCGCGAAATAACATAAAAAGTTGCGAAAGAATGTCAACACTGTCAAGTCAACAGTAATAAGTTCCTGCAACTTCGAAAAATGAAATTCCTCTAAGATATTCATTCATTAAATAGGAGGGGTGTGGCTTACCAAAACCCAACTTCATATGGTTGTATTTATGAATGAAAGTGTTGACGTCAGCATTTGATATTTTTCGTTACATAGTAGAGGTTTTAAAAAAAAATAGTGGAAGGATAGAGGTCAGAAGGGCATTTTTGTGAACAGATTTTCATGCTCTATCAGATAATATAAAAAAAAGGGAACATTTTTTAAATTCCGGTTCCTCGTTGAACATGGTGTAAACAGGCAGTAACTTATTGACTTGGTCTGAATTTGGTATGGTCAACTTAGAATACCAAATTAGCGCACGGTGTAAACGTGGCCGCAGTACCTACAAAATATTCCAGAAATCTCGATGCCACATAATAATATTGTTCTAACATAGTTGTCGATTATTTTCAATAACCAATATTCAGCATTGAACGTTATTCAATATTCACGAGGATAGACCTGATTATCAGGATTATTATCATCATTAATATGACAGATGAACAAAGCACGCGCGGGGTGGTGGCTGTACCTCCAGACGGTGGCTATATGCCTACGGTTTACGGATGGAAGAATGGAAACAATTTTTTTTGTGTGCTTCAAGCTGTGGTCATTCAATACAGAACGATTGAAATACATCCAGTAATCAGGGCTGCCGTTTTGGGTACATTTTGTACTCTTTGGGTGCGTTTTCACATTTTGACATTATATACCTACTCTCTGAGAAATGGACAGGATTAAATGGGAAATTTCACTCAAAAATGGATTATCTCATAGTGCGATTCGTATTCTATGAAGTCAATAGTCCCAAGTGCCTATATGTCGTACTCAGAGCCGGCCTTGGGCATATGTGCACGGTGCAGCCCCGCGTCTTGGAGGGTCTACCCAGATAGCACGAATAAGTCATATGGACGTTTTGGAAACGTCTCACTTGGACATTCAGGACATCCTCAAAACGTCCATTTTACGGACATGGACGCTTTGTAACGTCCATTGTTAATAATCAGGAAGTCTTCATGACGCCCATGATAGAACATTTTAGGTCTTCAAATGGACATTTTATAGGATGTTCTATATATTTGCGTTCTGTGTTTTTATATGCTGAAATTTGTATTTATTATATGAAGAAAACCAAAAAAAATATTCACCATTCTAAAATATCTCATTTTGAAAAAATTTTTTTTTTTGTTGGGAATAAAAACAAGGAACACTCTCATCTGGTACATTTTCAATCACTTAATCACCAATTGTTTGTACAATATTCAAAAGAAGCCATCAAGATTATTACATGAGGTACATTTTTTTCAAATCCCATACATTCTGCGATATCCAAAACGGCAGATTTTTGTCACTTTTCAGCGAGAAAATATGTCTCTTTCTTACAGAATACACGAACACACCCTAATCTGTAGTTCATTCGAACAGTAGTTCAATTTATGTTTGTTTGGCAAACTAACCTCACTTAAGTTTCTGTCTTCTGTCAGTGAAGTAGTTTCATCTTTCCATGAATTTTCAAAGAAGTACTCTATACTGAGGGCTGCAGAGGAGCTAGGTCCTGTTAATATTGGGTGATAACATTTGAAATATGGGAAAACAATTAACAACAAAGTACTCAGGATTTACCAACAAAATACTAAAAAAATCTTTCAGGCAGAAAAAAATCAAAACTGCAACCAGTGAAAGAAGCTCCAGTTCACCAAACAAGAAGAAAAGGCGTCGGGAAATAAATGATACTGATGAAACTTTACCTAAAATTCCCAGATTATCTGAGGGAGAAAATGATGACGCTCCACCTCAAGAAAAGGTTGATGCTAATGATGGCTGGAGTTTTCCTGAAAATGAAATTTCTGAAAACAAAGTAACTGTTGAATATAGTAGAAGTTTAAATGATGCCTATATGAAAGAAGATGATTCTCATCATGATTTGTTTTTTGTTGATGAACTCAAGAATGGCTACTTCAACTTCATCACAAAAGATTTTCATTTTCATATAATTGACGAGATATGTTTGGAAGGGCTGGATGGAATCACTTTAGAGGGTAAGTTCATTAATGCCTAGCTCATCAAAATATATTTATTTCGAAGTAGTAAGGTAAAATATCTCATGAAAGTGCCAGTTAAATTGTATAAATGAGTTTTTATAATGGTTTAACACCTCATTTCTTTGATTATTTTTCAATTCACTCAAAAATGAATCAGATTCATCAACAAAGCTGAACTATTTTCATAGAAAAAGAAGAATAAGTCGATAAGAGAAAAAATTGAACTTGTTTGAAGATATTCTCTGGTCACAAGGAAAACAGATTACTGGATTACTTTAACAAATACTCATGAAAGTATAACTGGAGACTGGCATAGAGAAAGTCAAGATATGTATTTCGGGCAAAATAACTATAAATCTAGAACCATATTTAGTAATTCCTTGGAGAATGATTTCTTAAGGCTAATTCAATCAAGCCAACTTAACTCTCTTAATCGTAAGATAAAAAAAGATGGGAACTTTCCAAGTTACGAACTTGTTTGAATGCCCTTCTTGAATTCTGGTAATTTGTCTAATGAGTCGATGAGTTAAGTTGTCAATAGGTAGAGTGGGCTTGCAGTGGAAATACCAGTGTTTTCATTGAAAACAGTTTCAATATACAGGGTGTTATTTGGGTACACGTGGCCAAGCTCAAAGGGTAATATTTTTGAGTAATTTTGTGACAAAAAGTTTGTATAAACATTGTTAATGCTTCGTTTTCAAGTTACAGGGTGTCAAAATTAAAAAAACAGGTTTTTTTCAGAATATATCAATAATCCTTCAGCCGGTTTTCTTAAAATTTGATTGTGGTATTAAGGGTATTGAGGGGCTGATTTGGCTATACTTTAACTGAAATCATTATATCCATTGACGTCCCGGAAGGTATCTTAACCAATATTTTGCAATTTTAATTTTTTTTGTATTGAAATTAAAACTTTTTTATCCTTATATTTTTTCTAATCCGCTCCGTTTTGGAGTGAAAAAATAAAAATCACTTTATTGTATGTCCTGAAGAAAATAAAACTAGCAAACATCAACAACCGGGGTGTACTTCACAACGATTTCAATTTTGACACCCTGTATCTTGAAAACAGAGCATTACTGGACCTATGTTCATATGAACTTTTTTTTTTAGAATTACTCAAAGAATCACCCCTTTGAGTTTGGCCACGTAGTTGAATAACATCCTGTATATTTAAAATGAATGTACCTACTGAAAAGCAAATGGGTGGAAGTGACAAAATGATAGTTTTGAGTAAATTAAGCGTAAAGTTTGAGCCATATAGCTCATTCCATAGCATTTTCAACCAACATAATTTTGAAAAATGATATTTTGGTATAGCTATTTGTTAGGTCGCTTGTGCCACCAAAGATATCGGAGTTTCATCTATCATTTCCACTCCTTATTTCAATAATTTCGTTTTTATCACAATCGTTTCAGTTTCGATGAACCATTTCTTTTTTTATATAATGGATAATTTAATGGACGCAAATTTTTGTATTGAGTCACTGAAAAATATATTGTTTATTATTCAATGTAAAGTTTTTTCTATAATATTTGTTGAAAGTATTCTTTAAAGCTGAGAATTTTTTCAGAGACCTACAATATGATATTATACCTTCTACTTCAGCAGGTATAATATATAGATTGAACTAAGGAAATCAAAATTTTTTGAATGTATTGTCCGAGATTTCCTTCATTTGCATATATTCGAAATTGTCTCTTAACATCATATTCTCTCAAATTATGACTCCACCGCTAAAATTCACGTAAAAAAATTAACAAGTAAATAATAATAATTCGTATCTATTCACTGAGCACAAGTGAAATAACAATTATTATACACAATTCATACTGTGCTGGAAGGGCGGAGGGCCAGTTAGACCTTTTCTAGAACTCAACCATAAAACTCAACTGTTATACAGACATTAATCGATTCTGGTGCAGATGGCGTGAACCTTAAACTTCTACTACACCATGGAGAGGAGACCTCTAATGATGGGCACATCGTACGGCCAAGCCGTAACAAATGACCCGCCGCGAACGAGAATCTTCATCAATCTACTTGCAGAGAAAGCTGTAACCCTTCACAGAAGTCACAATATCGATGTAATAATTCAAGAGTTATTATTTTTTATATAAATTCGACCTCTTTGAGCCTCCGCCACAAATTTAACCCCCCAGTCTCAACTGGCAGAATGTTGATTTGGTACTCTATTATAGTAATGGATCTTTCCTAGGACTGAGTCATCCATGTGTCTTATACTTAATTTTTCATCGAGCTATCGTTTCTTCTATAAGCAAAAGCTTCTATCAGAAATTTGGAAGGTTTCTTAGATATTCCAGATATTCATTCTGAATCACTTAGGACGTACTTCAAGCACTCATTATGCAAATTGAGATTCTATACTTTTTTTAAACGTACTTTACTGATTTTAGCATTCTGGAAAAGATTGCTGATTGCTTTAGAAGGACCTTTGGATATAAATCAGAAATTGAAGGAGTACATATGGAAATTGATTCAAAAAAATGAAAATTTGAAGTTTTATGAGTTACCAGATCAAAGAAGACAACTTGAAATTCATGATCGCTTCAAATATATCAATGCAGAAATTGGGGTTGTAATGGAACTGGTGAGTAGTTTCATTTTGCTTATATTTCATTCACTAGTATTTTTGTGTGATTTCCATTCTATCATTATACTATTTCCATACTATTTGAAATAGATAAATACAACGCTACAATAGATAAAATTTTATATCGCTTGAAGATGCCTCGGGCACAGTCTTGAATTTGTTTGAAAAAGCTAGGTGCTTCTCTATAGAGAGATTATTTTTTTCCTGCTGAAGGGCCAGAAATACTTTTTTGGGAAAAAGAGGCAAATGTAGCTATGTATCAGAAGTAGGGGAAGTACAAAGTTTACTTCTAGCACAGAGGAGAGCATCATATTTGAATTTCTTATCTTCGGTCTTTCAAGAAGGAAACTCCTGTGATATTCAGAGGAATTATACAGTGGGGCAAGAAATCTTCGAACAAGTCATTGATTGAAATATTGATTTGGAAATTTACAAATGTGAATATATCTGTTCAGACCCTACATTGAAGCTCGAAGGAAATGTATAGTATTTTTAAAGGTTTATTTTTTGGTGAAACAAAAGCAAAACGATTCTGTGATACTTTTGTTAGTTGTAGCCAAACACAAAAGAAAGGATAATGGACTTTATCAGGCGTAGGTTTGGTTGAGCTAGGCTCCCCTTCTATTATTTACAGATGATGGAAGAAAAATAAATTGAATGAAAAAATTGAGGTTTTTGAGGTGGAAACTGAGTACCTATATTTCTTCTGTTCGTTCGGGAGTGTGTAAAATCGGTCAACCCATCACTAACCACAACATAAAATGACAGAATTACAATTTCTTGTTTATAGACTTATAACATTCCCATTGAAGAAGGATGAGTACAACAATGAAAAGAGAGGTTACCACCTAGGTTTAGTACCTGAGCTAATGAGGAAATGAAAATTTGAGGAAACCCTTTGTAGGTCTTCGACTTTTTGAAAAGTTTTTAGTGATTCCATATGTATTTCTGTACACTGAGGACTCGAACAGATTTTCGAAAAATACATAATGAAAATTGCATACGAAACTTCTCATAAATTACATCACCTAGAGAATCCAAGAGATAACTGAAGAAACAAAGTTTGGGATGCACAAAATCAGTTGTCAAAACTGCAATGAATGGTACATAGTTGAAGTCAGTGAGCTATCGAAACTCGCTTCAAGAATCATTTTGTTCACATCTGATACAGAAAGTCAGAAAAGTCCAACATGCTCTGGATCACGATCACAAGATCAATAAAAGCAGGTCTTCCACAGGGTTCAGTTCTGGCGCCCACCTTGTTTCTGCTTCATATCAATGATTTTCTGGAGAAAACATCTTGTTCAGTGTATAGTTTTGTGGACGACACTACTCTTCATGCTAGTTTCTCTTCGAGTCCCCATATCAGCATGAGAAACAAAAATTCGGAGACGCATAAACGTCAATGATATTTACGATGACTTGGCAAAAACAATAGGATGAGGTAACATCAACTTGGCGGAATTTAATGCTGGTAAAATCCAGGCATATCTCTTCTCAAAGAAAGCCGATCTATCTTTATCTATTATTCAAATGTCGAGTATCTTTTCCTACAGAGTCAAGTATCTCGATGCCAGGAATTACGATCAATACATATCTGTAATGGGAAACCATGTGAGATCGATCGCTTAAGGTGGTTCCCAGAAAAAATACTTCAGTTTCTCTCAGCTTCTGATGATCTAAAAGTCACAGATACCTGTCTGGGAATAGAGCGTGGGGCCACACACCAAAACATTAATTGAAACTTCTAGATTCTATTCAGATAAGGCAATCCGTCTTGTTGATGATTCTTCGCTCACGGACTCGCTCACTTCGTTGGAGCATCGTAGAATATATATATATTAGGAGGTATAGCTCAATCTTCTCACTAAGAAGATTCCATACAACCAATAACTGGTATTAAGATTCAGTATTTCCCTGAAGGTGCTATATAATTTTATTAGCGAAACGCTCGTTAAGTGCGGGTTATATCAGCTTGCTATTAGGGAAATTCATATCTTTGAAAAGGTTTCAAAAATGAACCATCCATATAATTTTGAGGTTTTGTGATAGAACTAAAAATACATTTCGGCAATAAAATAAACTGGGGAAAAATGGAAAGAATTATATTGTATTTATTATTGTCAGTGTCTTTGGAGTCAGTTTTAATTGAAACATCATGTATTAATTTTTTTCTACAGGCTTACGAATTACCCGATACTTATCCTCACGAATTGGTCATTGATCCAAACGTTTCTGGATCTTGTTCTACCTTCAGAGATAGGATAGATATCTCAGATCAGATAAGGAACATGGGCTACGAGGAAGTTGAAAGGTGAGTAGCAGGTGTAAGGTCCTAAAATACTCGTTTGCAAGTGCTTGACAGTGATCATATTGAATGGTATTTGTTTGAACTTCCAATGATAGACAGAGATATCTACTTCATCTCTATACATTCTATATAATCCATTCTTTTGAAAGGAACCTGTGAAAAAAATTCATGAGGTTGAAAAAATGAACTGAAATGAAACAATGAAATCCAACAAGAAGTGCATTAAATTTAAGAAAGGAATTAAAATAAACAGAATTGAAATGAAAAGCAATCATTGATTTTTGTCCCCTCTCAAAAAAGCTTTTCGTGGACTAAAGCTCTAATATAATGCAACTAAAAATCGGAACAAGAGAAACTTAAATGACCATTGATTAAAAATTATAAAGTATAATATTTCAATTTCTGATGATATTTTTTAATCGGCGAAACATTTCTTTTTTTTTTAAATGATTGAAATACTGTGAATTATTTTTATTTGTTTGTCAAAGTTTTTTCATATGGTTTTGGATACTCCTAAAGGTTTTTTGTAATTGTCTGAAATGTTTGAAAGAAATTCTCAAAACATATTGTCGTCCCTGAAGTAGTTATGAAGCCTTTGATTTAATTCTGCTTTAATTGTAATTGATTTTCCAGGTATGGCCAAAAATTGGTAATCGTTGCCAGTCAGAGCTTGAGAACACGAGCACTGATTGGAGAATTGGCAGATCCATGCGCTGAAATGCAACCAATGGAGTACTGCATCCTAGAAAGGATTGGAAGGTCTCGGAAACTGGGCGAATTGACTCAAGGGAATATGTCTTTGACTTCTCTTTTGAAAATGGACGCGAAATCTTTGTTCCACTACAAGAAGCTGCTCGGCATAAAAAAAATTATATCGAAACAGTTTTTCTATATAAAGTCACTCCTCACTGACCAAAATAAAACGGGACGGTTGCTTCAGTTGCAAAGATTCTTCACACCTATGAAATCCAAGCCCCTTCTGGTTGCAGAAAAGGTCGTTGATGTATTGAGGAAACAACCTGATTATAGGATTGCTATCAACGAACTGAGAACAATTTTTGGTTCACATTATCCTGCAATCTCGAAGACCTTCAAAAGTGCAGAGTTTCGAAAATTCGTCAAAACAGATGCTGTGAGTATAGTTTGTCTTCAGTCCTTTTTATTTGGCATATGCGAATGTAACGGAATCACGAATATTTTTCAGATGCATTCCTATAGAACTATATATCCCAATGCCAAGAGATCGGAATACATGAGAAAATCTCAAATAAGTGAGAGGAGTTTGAGATGTTTCGAATTGAAAAATCCTCATATAAATATATCTGCGTCTTGGAACGTAGATCGAGCAGACTCTGATGAAGATGAAGTGGATGGTGAGTAATATGTGTGTGTAAACTAAGTGAATACCTATTTCAATACATTATTGACTTGAAAAACATACATAACATTTTCCACGTAAAAATATGCTTGAGGAAATAATAGTTCAAAAATAATCTGGATTGATAATAATAATAATAATAAAGTTTATTCAAAATTCATAAAAAAGAGCATATACATCAATTTGTAAAAAGGTGAATAAACAGTTCAATTATACCCGCGAAGTTAAAAACTTGATGCGAGAGATACGAATTACATTTATGTATAATATATTTGATAAATTTGTAGAATTCAACAAAATAATATTGAAAAATTAACTAATTTTCTCAACTGAAGTGGAAGATTTCATGAAATAAATTTCGACGTGATTCTTGAATCCATTTTTTAATCTTCTTTAGTTGGAAAGATACTAATGACTTGATCATTTTTATATGATTTGGAATCAAATCATAGTAGAATGGCAATAAATATTCAAAATTTATGATAATCCAGGTTACTATTGTGATGAAACGGTTTTAGGTCGTTATATGGATTAAAACTATCAGGTACCTCCAAAATCGAGATTAGAGTCGTTGGTGAAACTGCCTAAGAGATGAGCCCTGTATTATATAACTAAAAAACGTTTATGGCGTAAAATTCAATAAGTAAACCCACACAAATGAGCGATCACATTTAGAAAACACTTTGACCTAACCCAGTTGCAAATATTTCCATGCATATAGTTGCAATTAAAATGTATAAAAAATATAATAACGGTCAACTATAACAGTATAAGTAAAATCAAAATTTATTGAAGTTAATATCTAGAACATTAAATGCTATTGCTAATTGAAAGCTGTTGGGGAGAGGGGGGGATATTTTGCAGCTGACTTGTTAACAACACAAGATACCTACTTTTTGTAGAGATCAGTTACCTAAACATTTGATATCATGATAATAATCATATTTATTGGTTTTGAAGATTACAGTTGAAGTAATATAAAACACGTCACAGGTTACATATAGCCAATCCACATTTGAAATTGACAATTTTGAAAATAGTGTTCATTAATTAATATAAAATAAGTTATTTTATTAGCTGGTATAAAATCCTTTGATACTGTAAAACTTTTTTATTGACAAAATTTTTTTCTGAATTTGAAGCAAGTAATATTGTATCTCCTCACAACATTGGAGGCACACTTTCGTGTTTGTATCAGTTCTCTGAAATGGATAAAAAACCGTTATTTGCTGAGCTTTGGAACTCCTTGCTGAGATAGTTTTTTCCTGAGGCTCACTTCAAAAATTCAAAGTGAATGTTAATTCGTATCTCCTGTCCCTTGATTCACGCGGTGTTCTTTGAATATTACAGGGCTACCCTTTCTTTTGAATCCGCATATAAAAAAAATCAATGTGAAAAATCTCTTAAGTGAAAATCTTTTAATTTGCATAATTGCTCAACTCTTCAAAATGAGTCAATTGGATATTGAATATGAATGTATACTATGTTGAAATAAAACTTCAACATTTTTTGTTCCTTAAACTTTCTTGTTAAAATTAATGGAATGAAAGTTACAGGCAATATGCCTTTTTGTCACCTGCCAACACTTATAATGAAATGAACTTTACCAACTGTTATATATCATCCCCGTTAAAATGATTAAATGATATCACCCGGGACACCTGTGTTTTCTACCATCTTTATGGAACTCACATTTTTTGTAGGCCTTCATAGGGAGCTCAAAAATTATTTTTTCTCAGACCAACACCGTCTTCTATAAACCTGAATTTGTTTAATATTTTTTGAGCCCTAAATTTCGAGAAGAGAAATGAAACGTGAAAAATAAAAAAGATATAATATTTTCGTCCTTAGAGGGGGGAGGGGTGAAGAGAGATACCCTTTGACTTTTTATGTGAATTAGTTCTTGGTTTGTGTTTTCTACTTGTGTAATATTTTTAATGATAATCCGAATTTCAAAATTAAATTGGCAACTCCACTTTGGCCAAGACTCCAACTGAATTGTGTTTCGCTTCCCTTGAAATCTCAACAGGAACAAGAATTTACTGTAAATGGATTAAAAAAATTGTTGGATTTGACATCTGCTACAAAAATGAAACAACAATTCAAAAATTATTTTGCAAACAAAATTAAAAGATGTATATTCAATTTAGAGCAGCAAGAACCAACAATTAATCTTTATAAACCTAGAGGATTATTAGATATTCTTTCTCTTTTTAAATACAAACTTTTAGTATTTATTCATTTGATCAAAAATAACGTGAAAAATTCGAATTTGAAATTTACCATAAATACCCATGACTATTCAACAAGAAAAACAAATGACTTTTCTCTGGCTAAATTTAGAACAAATTATTGTAAAAAATCTATCATGTATGAAGGCGTCATCTTTTATAACAACTTACCGAAAACATTGAAAAATACAAAAAATACTGATTCATTTAAGAAAAACTTAAAAAAATACTTATTATCTTGAACTTCATTCACTCTTTTCTTTATCATTTTATTATATCTCACCCATGACTATATCATGTATAATTTTTTTTTTCTTCTTGTGCACTGAATTTAACTGCTTAAAATCAAGATGTTCCCTATTATAAATACGTGTTATTTCTTGGGAGCAATAAACGTTATAAAAAAAAATAAAATAAAGAGTTGTGAATCCTTTCTTAATATATCGTTGTTGGTGTCCTCTATTTGTATAATAGTTTTTCATCTTACACATCTTGTTTCAAATTACAGAAGATGAAGAAGTGAATACAGGAGGAAAATTATACAACATGGAAATGGCCAAAGATGTTTATCATCACGTTTTCATGAGTGGAGACGAAGGTTGCTCAACGATGAAAATGAAGGGATTGACAAGGGTCGATAAAAATTCCTGTCGAATGACTTTCAGGAAACTGTATCGAAAAGGAACTCTCGATGTTGTGAAATTCGATAAAGGGAGGCAACGGGAGATGCTGTAAGTTTACCACCAATATAAAATTGAGTATCACAATATTTGAATGTGTATTTGAATAAATTGTGTCATCAAATTCCGAGAAAAGGTCGGTAACCTCCGATAGGGGATGAAATTAATAGCGATGAACCCCTTGATAATGTTTGCCTTGGCAGGCCAAGTATTGAATTTACAGTTTGGACTATTTGTCTGTGTTCTATGAGCTTTTGTATGATTCTCCATTTTCTGACCGTGATATATGGATTGTTCATCAAGGAAACTTTGTGAGTAAGCCTCTCGAGATGATTTATGGTGTGCCAGAGGGAACTGTTCTAGGTCCTTTATTTAACATTTACATAAATCACATTTTGTCAATTATTGGTGATGGAGTAATCATTTGCTTTGTAGTTCAACTAACATGATCCGTGGAATCTTGTTCTCGATAGAGCTGAAGCTACTGCCTCAAAAATAAAAAATTGGTTTTACTATGTCATACTAGTGCTAAGGAGACACTGTAAAAATTTATGTTGCATGTTAACATGCAGAAACAACGTGTATTTTAAAGAACCGTGTTTTCAATGTACATTGACGAGAGACTATGTTGGAATACCCATATAGAAATGTTGAAAAAAAAAGTCAGACCACTTCTAGGAATATTATTTAGAATCCGACAGTTCCTTCCTAAAAAATATCTAAGGTGTATTTATTTCTGTTTCATATATTCAAATCTCCAGTATTTGATTTCAATTTGGGGAACAGCCAATACATCGATATTGAATCCTCTGGAAAGACTACAAAATAAAATTATAAAGTGTATATTCAAATTACCATATCTTGAACCAACCTCAAATTTATATAAACGGCATGGTCTTTTGAATATTCAATCTGCTTTTCAATTAAAAATTTGTTGTTTTATACATTCAGTTAGAAAAAAAATCAAACATTCAACTATAAACTTTAGTGAAATTAATACAATTCATAATCATAATACCAGACAAACCAAACAATTAATTGTTGAACCTTATCGTTCTAAATTTGGAGAGAAATCAATATATCATTTTGGTGTTAAAATATACAATAATCTTCCAGATAGACTGAAAATGCTTCCAAAAACAACAAAATTCAAATCTGAACTGAAAAAATTTTTGCTTTCTTGTTGAAATTCTGATCTCCATATATTTATTTAATTTAATTACAACTTTCATTTTATATTCTCACATAATGTTATTATCAATTTGTGTTGTACACTGTTTCATTTTGTAACCAAATAATTTAGTTGATAACTATTGATTTTTATCCCTGTTATAAACTCTGTAGTTTCTTGGGATTAATAAAGATTATTATTATTATTATTATCAATGCAAGATATCATTCATCCTTATCAGTATCAAACATCCTCTCATTTCTTCCATCCGCCTGATAGATAACAAATTTAACCTATTGAAAAACTGGCATGATGTGCCTTGTTCTTCAGTTGATAAATAAGCAATAAAAACATAACAATGAATTTATATACTATTGTGACATTAAATTATTGTCTGGACTAGATATTGCATGTTTCGTCTTAAAATTCAAAACATTTGATTTGACGGAATTCGTTGTTGAGGTATAAATTTGGAAACTGAACTGAAATTTTTGCCATTTTTCAAATTTTCAATCAATCAACTTTATGGCCCCAATGATACAGTGTGGTGAATAATGTATAATGTGATGATGTTCTATGAAGATGAAAAAACAATTTAACTCAAAATTTCTTTTTTCAATTTGTTTTTGAATTTTATTAGCTAACGGTGTTTTTTTTATATCATCAGATATTGACTTTACCATTTCGTTAAGATAAATTGATTTTTTCCCAAAATTTGATCTAAAACGGCTAACAGCTAACAATTTTCTGAGTGAATGAAACAAATTTTTGACTCATAAAGACACTTCTAATACAATTGAATTTAAAAATAAATTCATTTGTTTTATATCATAGTTTCTTTAGATGATTCAGAAAGCAGTCACTTGCAGTGCCCCATATTGAAATTAGATATTTCAGATTTCAATGAATTAGAGCAAAAGAAATATTTTTAAGAAACTTCAATGTTATGTTATTTCTCATTTTGAAAAGAATACCAATCAGTGTGGCTATTTCATTTCTGATATCCCCAATATGTTTGTTCCACGATAGTCTTTCATCAATATATAAGCTCAAGAATTTTATTGTTTGCTAATAATTTATAGATTTACCATTGTACTTGATTGGAACATTTGGAGTCTCCATCGCCTTTTTGGAAATATTCATTGATGAAGATTTTTCAAAAAGATTATTAATTTATGTTTTTGTAACCAAATAAATATTTCATTATTATCCTTTTTAAATTTATTTGTTATATCATAATGATTACTAGAAAAATAAAAGATCGTGGTGTCATCAGCAAACAAAAATAGGACCCCATTAAGAGTCAATTTTGATTTTGAGTTTTTATAGATTTCTATATCTTTCAGTGAACTTTGATTGTTTCTCAAATAAAAATATTGTTTTCTATTACATCAATAATTTTGAAACAATTGATGTAAACTTCCTCTAGTATCACTTCTATAATATTTGTTGAGTGATATATTTTGTGTGTTGAATGCTTTCAACAAATCTAAAGATAAATTTTTGGCCATTGTTAACTTCAATTGGAATATTTGAAAAAACGTTCATTACTGCTGCCTCGGTGTCACTAAATCTGCGTAAACCATATTGTCCATTATAAAAATAAAGCTATTTCTTAAAAAAAAATCACAATGTCACATTTGACAAGTTTATTATAACACGAGGCAACTGAACTGGGCTCATTTTCACTCATTTTACATTTTACTGCAAATTAACTTTAAAGTACTGCAAGTAAATCTATAATGAAACCTCTCAAAACTTTACAAAACAAAACCATGAAGTGTATTTACAAATTATCTTATTCAGAATCGACATCAAATTTATACAAGGGAAACAAACTATTGGACATAAATTCTCTTCATAAACTCAAAATCAGCTGTTTTATCCATTCTATCAGAAATAATACTAAAGAATCTAATCTTATTTTCAACGAAATTTGTGATATTCACAATCACTCTACAAGACAGAAAAATTTGTTGGCAACGAATAAAATTCAATCAGATATTGGCAAAAAATCAATATATCATAGTGGTGTCATGGTATATAATTCAATTCCAAATGAAATAAAAGAATATCGATCGACAATAAAGTTC
This sequence comes from Zygogramma bicolorata, assembly GCA_032362365.1. Taxonomy (NCBI): domain Eukaryota; kingdom Metazoa; phylum Arthropoda; class Insecta; order Coleoptera; family Chrysomelidae; genus Zygogramma; species Zygogramma bicolorata. Next base: position 12,040 of record JAVJAQ010002690.1, on the reverse strand, counting down.
AAGAAGAGTTAATAGCTAATAGCTATTTAAAAAAAAATTCTTACACTTGTTTTTTTTTCTTTTAATTTTTCTTTATTTATTCGTTTTTCTTCTTCGCTTAATTGACCTTTGCGTAAAACAATTTCATTTTTGACTGTATGTTCGTTTATACATATGTATGTTTTTTTTTTCTTATATTTTTTTTGTGCTTATAGTTATTCACTAATTATAAACATGTAATGTTTCTTGGGATAATAAATAACTTACCAAGTTGAAATTCAGTTATATCCATTATTTAAGAAAACTTTCTCATGGTGTGAACTTTGTGAGACATTTACAAAATTAAAATCGCACAAAAATAGACACAATTGTTATAACATTCATGTAAAAAGAAATTATTTTCAAAAGGTATTTGATGAAAGAAAATGTTTTGTTGAGTAATATAGAGTTAGATGTGAAATTTTCATTTAAGTATGTGAGGACTTTGATTTTGCGTAAGATTTTTTTCTTTGACCATCTCTTGCAACAGTTTAATTTCCTGTCAACAAATGTGCAATATGTATAATATCCATCAAAAGACATCCTTGAGATCCTGTGATCCCAAAACCAGCTTATTACAATTCGATTTCCAAAAACTTAAAAAAAATAATAGTAATAATAACTTTAATGATCCCAAGAAACATACATGTTTATACAGGGAGTAAAAAAAAAGGCAAAAACATATATATAAACAAATTAAGAAACAAATGAAATAAAGTATTATGTCAGTTGCATGTACATATATAAACGAAAGGATGGGTATAAAATAGTATAAATGAATCAGTTAAATCAGGCATTATCGATACATAATAATAGTATATTATGCAACGATCGTGTAATGATGGTTATTAATACATGAGCATAAACCGGGATACGAAACGAGCCGAAGGTGAGTTTCGTATGGTTTATGCGAGTGTATTAATAACCATTACATGAGAGTTGCATACGCTATTTTATCTACACCCAATAAATAATGAAGAACTAAAAATATAATATTATTAGGTAATTATATTGAACACAATAATAGAAGGTAATCAATCGTATTTCTTTGAAAAATTCTACAAAATTATTTCAATGGTATAACCACGGAAAATAGAAGAATGAGAAATGAAAAGAAGAAAAAATTAAAAAAAAAAATTCTGCCGAGGTCAGGAATTGAACCTGGACGTATTTTTCCACTGCCGGCGCCTTTGACCACTCGGACATGAGAGCCCGTAAGCTTGGTTGAAAATAAAAACATATGTGTCCCATTTGTCAAATGAAAAATATAATCCATTCGATCGAATTTTTTTCTTGTCTAAGACATCTGTAAAGGGTCGCTGATAATTCTTCTATATCACTGCTATAAGACATTTTCATACGATTATGGAAAATTGACTAAATTCTTCAAATATTCGATACCTACTGATTTTGACTTGACAAACGTCAAAATGCAAAGCTTGCACATCATGCTTGATTGAAAAATAATGGGTTTCTATTGGTTGAAAATCTGTATCGTAATGAAAATCTGTATCGTAATGGATTTCATTATAAAACGGGTTGTGGGCATATAAGTGTATTATTAGAGTACGGGTGTAGATAAAAATAATTTTGTGGATAATTAGTCATTATTATTGATAGCTGTGAAATATCTTTTGATCTCTATTTTGAATTTCGCAACAGAGTTGATATTTTTTATGTGTGCAGGTAGACTGTTATAAATTTTTATTCCAGAAAAGTACGACTTTTTTCCAAAATCGCTTTTTATTTGTATGGTTTTCAAATTATCTAACTGTCCAGTTAGATGATTATGGTTATCAGAACATATTATGTAGGAAAGATTTGAATATTTATATTTACTCTTAGTTAAATGGATAAAAACATAAATTCTTGACTTGAACAAAGAATCTATATTCAATAGGTTCCTCGGTTTGTATAGTTTACTTGTTGGCTCTAGAAATGGTAATTTATAAATACATTTAAGGGTTTTATTTTGTAAAGATTTTAATGGTTTCAATACATATTTTGATGCAGTTTCCCAAACAGATATCAAATAATGTAATTTTGATATAATTTGATTGAAATAAAATAAGGTGGTGTCATCAGCAAATAATTTTAGATCTCCATGTAAATTCAGTTCTGATATTGAATTCATGTAAACAAGGAAAAGAATAGGTCCAAGGATTGATCCTTGTGGTACGCCACATGAAACATTCCCTAGTCCAGATCTAGATTTCCCCATGTACACAAATTGCTTTCTTCCAGCTAAATAGTTGCGAAACCAATTATAAGTTGTACCTCTGATGCCAATTTGATATAGTTTGTTGAGTAATATTCCATGATTAACTGTGTCAAATGCTTTGCACAGATCCAATGATAAGAGACCACATTTATAATTGGAATCCAATTTCAGCTGAATGGCAGTAATAAGATCTACAGCTGCAGACTCAGTAAAAGGCAAAATCTTATTCAAAAACATTTGAAGAGATATTTATTGAATTTGATCTGGAGAATGGAATGGTCATATTTCAGATTGATTCATTTGTTGATGATGGAAGTTGCATTTTTTAAACGTATTTTCCTAAACTGTAAAGGTTTTTTGGTGTTAATGTTGTTAATGTTAAGTTATTTCACTTTCAGATATAAAACGATTCGTTCCACAGAAGAGCATATACACATTCCAAAAAGAGAAGTCAGTAAAAGAAAAACATTTAAAATGAAACTATTCGAAAGACATGCGGCAGCAAGAGCGAAAATATTACAGGAGCATTCAATGAATCAAGACTTAATCATAGATGAAAATGACATTTTTATGAATGAATTCCCGAGCGAAATCGACGCGCTGCAAATTCCAGCCTGCCACTTCCTAGTTCCGAAGTTTTCCGACCGTTCCAAACTCATTTCGAATGTAAAGGAAGTGGAATTCAGTTTTAGTTTCATCAAAGATACGATAAAACTGAGATACATTCAGTTTGATAGTATCACTGTTTTCAATCCCGATGGCACCTTGGCTACTGTTCCTGTAACTGACTTGGTTATAAAAGCAAACTTTGAGAACGCGTTCACCACGAAAAACGACACAGATTTGGTCACGAAGGTGATTTTGTTGAAAGCCATGTTCGGTGAGATTTGCATCGATAGCGATTCTCTGTGTCCAGCCAGCCGAAAGCGGAAATATTCCGAAACGGTGATTCCTACGCTTTCCGAAAGGTCGGCGTCGGGAGCGAAGTCGAAATCTCATGATCAAAAACTAGAGTACATGGGCGATAATCCCGTTGTCGTTTTCGAGGGAAAAGATCGCGAAGTCTATATAAAAATCATAGTTTCCAGTCCTCCCGCGGCTTTTAATTTCGACAGACACTATCCGAAGAACAGGACTCAAACGGAAAGGATATATCTCCGCCTTCAAATTATTCTGGACTTGCTGTACGAAAAAAAAATTATCGAGGACATTTTCCGAATGGCCAGAATGATTTCTGCTGAAGAAAGTAAAACTGGTGAGTTTATTATTTGTTCAACTGGAAAAGTAAGGATGTAGGTACATCATTCCACTACATATGAGATCCATTAAAAACAGTATCGTAATGAAAAATCTATATCATAATGAGCTCATTATGATACAGATTTTTGATCAATCGCTTATCCAATTCAGTGGGGGAAGGATACATTGAAAATTCAGTTCAGAATAAAATTAACACTACAATATTGAACTCTATCGAAACTAACAATAATGAAATAAATGTTAATTTTCAGTCACTTTTCATCAGACTTTCAAGACTTTCGGATTCATCGAGAAGTCTATTTGTCATGTATTTTATTTTTGTTATATTGATAGATTCCAATAATAATAATAATAATAACAATTTATTCACAATAAATATCAATAACAATGCAAAAAAACATAACAATATGTGAATAAATAATTGAACCTCACAAAGTTGTGCACTTGTTGTGAGGAAACATTATATTAGATTTTTATATAATTCAAGTGAATATGAGAATATAAACAAAAATCATAAATATCAATATAAATAATATAAATAGTAGTGTAAAAATGAATAGATACAATATAATCATGACACAGGCTATATTGTATATTTTCTTTCAATAATATTTTGGAAATATAGTCTAGGAGTTTCAGTAATCCATGTGTTCACTTTTTTCTCATAAGTGTATTTCGATTTGGTAATTTTGATTGAATTTGGTAATTTATCATAAATGAATGGAGCTAGATATAGAAAAAAAAATTGTGACTTTACTTTACATATGTTATTTTTTACAGTTATTTCATTTTTATTTCGTGTATCATGAGTATGCTTACCATAATTAATGCAATTTTTATGAGAAAATATATAAGTGAGTATCTTGAAACTGAATAATTGCCTAATATCCATTATTTCACAGTCAGAATATAATTTATCAGAAGAATATCTTAGGTCCTTATTTAATATGATTTTCAAAAACCACTTTTGTAATATTTCCAAAGGCTTAAGATATATTTGGTCAACTTCACCCCTTGATAAAATACCATAATTTAATTGAGATTGGACTAGAGAAAAATAAATCATCTGCATGTGTTTTCTATCCAAAATATTCTGTAAAAATTTGAATTTAGGTAATAATGGTCGTAACTTTTTATGACATATTCAATTTGGAAGTTCCATTTCAAATGTCTGTCTACTATGACTCCTAAATATTTTATCCGATCTACCTCTTTAATGCATGAATATTATATTTCAATTGGGCCAAGATTGGGTGAATGATTTCGATAAGAAGTGAAAGGAAGGTAATTAGATTTTTCAAAATTTAATGTTAACAAATTGTGGTCAAACCAATATCCAACATTATTGAAGTCATTCTGAATAAGTTCTTTGAGAGATTTCCATGTTTTTGACTTGTAAATTATTACTATATCATCCGCAAAACTATGTATGAGTCCACTTGTTTTCAAATGAAAGATATCGTTGATGAATATGTTGAATAATATGGGTCCTAAAACAGTTCCTTGTGGAACTCCATAATTGAATATTTTTTCTGAACTTATAAATTCTCCTACTTTAACACATTGTTTTCTATTTTCAAGATAACTCTGTAATAATTTGAAACTCATTCCCCGAAAACCAATTTTGTCTAATTTTTCTAATAACAATAATTCATGATTTACCGAATCGAATGCTTTAGCTAGGTCAAGGAATAGACAGACAATTGGAGATTTTTCTTCTAATGCTTCATAAATTTTAGTTGTTAGATGACATAATGCATGTTCACTTGATACATTACTACGAAATCCAAATTGCATTTTAGAAATAATATTGTTTTTTTCAAGATACTCATCAATTCTGATTCTCAATATTTTCTCAAATACTTTCGCTAATGTTGAAATTAAAGATATAGGACGATAATTTTTAATTTCATTAATATCACCTGCTTTATAGAGAGGTTTAATTAATCCTATTTTGAATGTGCTTGGGTATTCACCAGTTTTTATAATTACATTGAATAGGTGCATAAGAGGTTTTGATACAGAAATACAGATGGTTTTCAATATTTCAGATGTTATACCGTCTATACCAGGTGATTTGTTTTTTTTAAATTGGCTATAATATTCATTATTTCTGCTTCATCAGTTTCCTTGATAAAAAAAGAATTGATCATTTGGAATTTTATTCATTGCTGGAGGTTTTTTCAGTGACTGAGACCAAATTTTTTTGGCTAGGTTATTTCCTACATTCGCATAGTACTCATTGAAGCAGTCTGCAATTTGATTTCCTGTGTCAATAACAATATTATCAATTTTGATAAATTTTGGAGACTTGTTGGAATATTCTTCATTACAAATGTTTTTTATTGATTTCCATTAATCTCGAGTCGTATCCGAATTATTTTCCACTTGTAATTTATAATAATTGATTTTTTGTTTATAATGGATGAAAATGTATTTTATACTTTTTGTATTCTTCGAGTAATATAGGGTTAGATGGTTCCTTTTTATACTTTTCATATAAATCATTTTTCTTTTCAGCAGAAGTTATTATTCCAGGAGTTATCCAATCATGTCTTTTGTGTTCATCATTTTTTATTTTCAGAACATTTGTACTTTTTTCAATATTAGTTTTGATTTTATCAATAATATCGCAGGCTAGTTTTTCAGAATCTAGAATATTATAAAAATAATCAAAATTCTCTTCAGAGAAATTATCGTATAATTTTTTTATGATCCAAATGAACGTGCACTTGCCAATAGGCTGCATAGAAGTATTGTTTTTTCCCATATTGTATAATAAGAATAAACTCATGTTTTGTTCTTATGGTGTAATTCCCGAAACATAAAAAACGCCGGATTTTCACTAAAATCATATTTATTCAATTTGAATGCAAGTTATGTTGGATATTTCAGTAAGAGCCTGTTATACCCACACTCACAGAACATGAATCTGAAAATGCAGGGACAGTGCCTCGTTTCGATTTCAGATTCGTCCTCTATTCATGGAAACACGTACGGACTATCTAAACTTTTTTCAAAAGGTTCTAGTGCGGGGAAAACAGACTTCTACCGATATTTCAATTGGGTAAATATGTTATTGGGCTCCGCCTTAAAAAAAAATTATATTTTGGTGGAACTTACGTATTTTGCCCCCCTGAAAATCCCAATTGAAATTTTTGGGTCCCTCAACTAGTTTCGTAGATATAGCACCCCAAAGGCAGGAAAAACGGGGTTGACGTTTATGTTTTTTTCCTCATCTAATTCCGCTCGAAATTCCTCCTTTCTATCGGCACAATATATACAACTGATTCCATCTTCTTCATCACTTTTGAACCGAATTATCGCATCGCGATGCGCGTTCTACTGTTTTGCTAACCTTGAATTATATGACGATTTTTTAGAGTATTGTAGCGAAAAATGCAAGAATGCTTTTAATTATTAAAATTAAATTAAAAAAATTTTGGTGGAACTTACGTATTTCGGCCTCCTAAACAAAAAATTCTAATAAAGTTTTCGGGGCTCGCAACTAGTTTCGGAGATACGGCCCCTCAAAGACAGGAAATCGGAATTTTACGCCTATGTTTGTTTCTCAGCCAATTCCGCTCGAAATTTCTCCTTCTTTCTATCAGCACAATATACACATTCTATACCACCTTCCTCATCACTTACCAACAGAATTATAAGCATTTTCCATTCTTCACTACAAAACTCTAAATGGTAAATCGTCGCATCGCGCGTTCGACTGTTTTGCTAACCTCGAATTTCTATGACGATTTACCTTTTAGAGAATTCTGTTGGAAAGTGATGAAGAAGGATATATAGAATGAGTATATTGTGCTGATAGAAAGAAGGATGAATTTCGAGCGGAATTGGCTGAATAAACAAACATAAATGTCAACCCTGAAAACCCTATTTTCCTGTCTTTGGGGGGCCATATCTCCGAGACTAGTTGCGAGCCCCCAAGAACTTTACTAGAATATTTTGTTCAGGAGGCCGAAATACGTAAGTTCCACCAAAATTTTTTTAATCTCACGATGGAGCCCGCTCAACGGATAATTACCGAAAAGTGTCATCACTTTTGGCATAGAATGTATATATTATGCTGATAGAAAAAAAGGATGAATTTCGAGCGGAATTGGATGAGAAAAAAACATGTGTCAACTATGTTTCTCTTGTCTTTGGGGGGGCCATATCTCCGAAACTAGTTGAGAGTCCCGAAAATTTCATTCAAATTTTCTGTACAGGAAGCCAAAATACGTAAGTTCCACCAAATCTTTTTTTTTTCAAGGCGGAGCCCGATAACTGTATATTTACCCTCAATTGAATTGATGATCCAGTTTTTCAGATAGAGGTTTCGAGAATTCAGCACATCTCTTGAATGGGTTGATTGGGTTAGAATTATCCGTCAATCCAGGCAGCATCACTTTCGGCCTATTTTTCAAACCGAATGAATAATATGAAGTCGGCATCGAGGAATAAAGCGGGTACTTCTCGTAAAGTTCTGGATGCCTTGTAAATGATCTGTCGTCGGGTTGAAATCCCTGCATGTTGAAAGTTCCGTCGTATTCCGTGCAGTATTCTTCCACCGGTTTCGGTGCGTTTTGCTCCCGCAGAACTTCAGCGACCGCCTCGTCCTCGAATTCTTTCAGCAGTATAGCTCTTCTCTTCGCTATATCGTATTTTTTTTCATTGACTGGGTATAAGTAAGCGGCTTTCATCGTGGAACATAACGGCTCCTTTGGTTTCTTGTAAGAACCGTCTCTTATCAGCCATTTTCTACTGTCTCCTTTGTATTTTTCGTACCAGCATTTGTCGAGCAAACTGTCGTCATCTTTTATTTCTTCTTCATGACATTTATCACGTTTCTCTCCCATTTTGGGGATTTTAAACAATTTGTAAAGTTATTTCTGGAAGTGTTTGATCAATTTTAATGTTGCCTAGTGATGATCACCGTTTATACTAGTGATTACTGTTCCTTTGGAAACTATCGATTACTTCAGAATGAAGTTGATAGGATCAATAGGTCATTTAAATCATACAGGGTGTTTCAGATTTGTACTATTGGATGAGAGCTTGCCTAATTCTTTCCAGCTTACAACTGTGCAACTATTTCGAACCGTTTCATAATTAATATACAGGTAGGTACATGCAGTGCAATAGTCTCCACAACACATTAATATACATACGTAATAAGTCAAAAAAATTCGAAACACCATTTTGATATAATTCATTTCCAAATATTCTGCGATGATATAGTAACACTCAGAGAGCAAATATTGTGTGACTCACTCGATTTCATATAGGCAGGAAGTTTGTTAAATAGTTCACGGCCTATGTAATCAGGCGACCAATAAACAATTTTTTTGCTAGCTTTGGGAACACGAAGGTCATTTTGTTGGCGTGTGTCATGGTGGTGAATATCCATATTGCACAAAAGTTTGCCTTTGTTTTTGAATACATATACACATACCTCTAGAATATATATACAAGCGGTAAAATGCAAAATTCCCTAAAAAACTGTTTATAAGAAACCCAACTCGGAGTTTTTGTGATGCATATAATAATTTGCTTCTGGGCCAGAAATACGTCAGAAGTATCTACCCCTGAAACAACCGTAAAGCAGTCTAGAATCAACTTGTGCCTAATAGAAGATTCGGATCTGATGTTTTTCCAGAATGTCTTTCGAATTGATAAAGAGATATTTTAGAGTATTTAGTTTTGATGATAGAATTCGGCAATGAGTTTTCCAGCTGGGAATTTCGTCAAGATATATACCTACAAATCGAAAACTGTCGTGCGTATTAGCTACAGAGTTGTTATTGATATTTGTGTCTAGATCTATATTTTTCTGTACACTATGCAACCTAATCATCTCAGTTTTCCCAGGTTGAATAATAAGCACTGTTGATTGAAATAATTTGTCACTCCACTCAAAACTTCAGAACATTTAGTATTTCGATTTTCTGTAGCTGATATTTTAAATGAGAAATCGTATCCATAGGCAGGGAAATAGTTATTACTAATAATGGATCCTGCTCGATTTGTATATAGGGTAAATAACCCTGGCCCCAAAATAGAGCCCTGTGCTACCCCCATATCAGCAGTCATCATATCAGAGTAGGACATGATTATTTTATCGTTAAGCTGGGATTTCATTGATATAAAATGTCTACGGTTCTCGAGAAAAGAGGCTTACTGAAGCGGCAGGGCACTCGCCCGCGTCAATGAACTTGATAATTTGCATGCAGGTGGAAGATATGGCTGATGATGTCAACTTTTCTGTACGAAACCCATGTTGATTTTCGTTCATTACCTCAAATTTCTTCAAAAAGTGCATGAGTCGATCGAGGAAAGCATATTCTAACACTCTGGAAAGACAAAATGGAATTGTGATTTGGTCTATAGTTCTTCAAAAGATTCGGATCTTCTTCAATGCTAACAGTGCTGGTTATTTCATTTGTTCCCTTGACTTCATGATTCATCTGGTCCTTTCAATCAGTGGCGTTTCCGTCCGGTTTACAGGAAGAGGTGATCTTTTTTCAGTCGAAAAGTTTATTAGGAAGTTAAATAGTTACATAGAATAAATAATATTTCCAATAGGTCTCGTCAACAGTTATTGTGATCAATTTTAAGTAAATTGTGAATTATATTTCCCAGTCGAAATAAGAGTGGATTCTAAAAAATCCATGCTCTGGATGGTAATCACGGGATTTGTGAAATATGTACTTGATCAGAGACTTCTCGATGCATTTGAACATTTAGGATTGGCCAAATATAGTGATGAAATGAATAGTGACAGGGCTTATTCCTTTCAGCCGGCTATTTATTATATTAGTATTTTTAGTGTTCTTTCGATTTTATAAATAAGCTCCATAAAATTAATTCATTTTTTCGAGGTGTTACACCTAATATAATTAATTCATTATTGAAATTTGCAGGTTATGAGAAAAAGATAGACAGAAAATCGTTGGCAAGACTTTTGAAAAAACTCGTGGAAGAAGGATACATCAAAATATACAAAATCGTTATTGGCAATAATACAATAACCAAAACAATAGTTTTCGTGTGCCACCCTTCAGTCGATTACACAAACGATTCAATACAAACATCCATTCAACAAATAAAATGGAGATATTTCATCGGATGTGTAAAGAAATCTATAAAAACAAACGTCGACGTTGTTCAACAAAAATTGGAAGAGAAAATAAAGAAGAAAAGTAATTCTCCTTTCACTGAAGCAGATGTTATGGACAGTATTGCTGAACTGAAAAAAATCGAGAAGCTGAAAACGAAAGAACCAGCAACAAAAGTCTGCATCGGCAAACGATTCTCAAAATTATACGGATCCAAACCGAAGTTCGTGAGGATGAAAATACTTCACGAATTTCTCTTCTACCTGATATATGAGCAAAAAGATGAGGTTGAACCCTTGAATGAAGATGAAGTCAAAGATTTATTCAACAGTTATCGTATCGAACTCTCCGAAGAAGATTTGGAGCAATTACCGAAAATTTACGCTAAAGAAATTAGTTGGAAAATGTTTATACCTCCTTTACCTAAGCACCATGGTTGGACCGTCGGGTGGACCCTGATGTGCGATGTCATTCTAAGGCTTCCAATTTCGGTTCTCTGTAAACTTCACGCCTGTTACATAGAATCAACCGAATTATTAGAAATTTTGCACCATCCTATTAAAAGGTTAGTTATAATAATATATGTACACTCTCTTCCAGAATGGGTGCCTGATATAATTCCGAATGAACATCAAACAGTGAGTTTATTCAATTTCTGAATTATATATCAGCACCTCATCCTCAAGATCACCCAAGTTACAGCTTATCCAATCCATCTTGGCACAGAACTAATGTATTATATAAATATTCCCTATTTATAAACTGTAGTTTCTTGGGAATAAATTACTGTTATTATTATTATTATATGCCCAGCCATCTCTCTGAAGTATAGTAAGATAAAAAACTTATGTGTTCGCTGTTGAAATTCATTCCTAGCAGGTATTTTTTCTTTCATCATGGTCTGCTTTACCAGTGAGTAATTGGAAAAGTTGCTGTGAATTTGTTTCAGGATGGATTGGATAAGCTGTAACTATGTAAAATGGGTAAGGCTTTTGCGGCCGAGGTTTTCAGTATCGATACTTCGGTTCGGGTTTGAAGACCGTCCTTTTTTGGAATTTTCAACCTGCTACAGTATTTTAATTTTTTGATTACCAAAGATTTCTTTATTCAACAAAATATCTGATTTTTATGAATGTGTATCATACATTGATCTAGAAGAACAATTTAGAAAAGAAAAAACCTTGTTGAGAAAAAACGTAAACAATTGAAACAGAATTATTTTTAAATAAATGGAACGAAACTGGTACAAATCACAAAAAACAATGGAAACTCATTAATAGTATGAAAAAAGGTAAAAATCAAAAAGTTTCCCAAATAACTAATCTTGACCTCGAAGGATATATAGAGAGAGGAAGACATCACTGAAAAGTTCAATAAATATTTTGTTAGTATTGGACAGACAATAATAGACAATATGGATACACAA